>CM051829.1:78923508-80123508 GCA_028451465.1 Erethizon dorsatum | reverse complement strand
TTCTCAAGATCTAAGCAGTGACAGCTTGATGATCTCAGACTTTGGGACAGCGATAGTACCCTTCATACCCCTCTACTGAGAGCCAGAGATAGCAGTCCAAGGGTCAAGGGGCATTGGGGACCATAAAACTCAAATGTTCTCTGATGAAGTCTTTTTTTTTTTTTTTTGGGTACCAGGGGTCGACCTCAGGACCTCGCATGCCAGCAGGCGCCCGTGCCGCTGAGCAATATCACCAGCCCTTTTTTCGTATGTGGGTTCCGGGAGTCGAACTCGGGCCCTTGTGCTTGCCAGGCAGGCGCTTATGCCGCTGAGCCATCTCACCGGCCCTGATGAAGTGTTCTTTTAAGTGCACTCTACCCTGTGTGAATGCCATTGTTCTGATCCACCTAAGACCCAAACCCCAGGATTCCTCACACGCAGGGGTAGTGAGCTGTGAGACAAACCCTGAACTGGATCCTAAGAAACCTGAGTCTGTGCTTTGTTCTTTCACTCTGTGACCACCAGTAAGTCTCTTCCCTTTCCAAGGTCTCGGTTTCCTTTTTTTGTAAACTGAAGAAAATAGGAAAAGTTCTGTGTAACCTAAACCTAAATGTCAGTTACAAATTGTAACTTCTTCCTCATTCAGCTGTTGACTGGATGGGATGTGGCTATTGATGGAGCCTTGGCAAGGAAACCACTGAGTGACAAGACTTAGTTGGGTCTTTAAATTTTCACCCTGGAGACACAAGGTGTGTGGAAACCAGCAGACTTCGGTGTGAGGTTATCCTTGATGTTTTGTTGACTCAGAAAAAGTATTTTTTACTTAGTACCTGCTTAATCTGCTTTGCATTAATTTCACCTTCTTTTTGCAGTATCCAAAGAGCAGCTTTGGTGGTTCTGGAAAATTACTACAAAGATTTCACCATCTATAACCCTAACCTCCTAACAGCTTCCAAATTCCGAGCAGCCAAGCACATGGCCGGGCTGAAAGTGTACAACGTAGATGGTATGTGATGTGCTCACCTTAAAACAGTGCCTGTGATGCGCTCACCTTACGTATATTCTCATTTCAGACCAGTTTCTTTTTTTAAGAAAGGTTGGCAAACATTTTCAGAAGATTGTTGATTCGCAGTCTACATATGTGGAAATTTCATTCATTTTGGGATTTTTATGATTGAAAACAATAGTAATTGTGTTTCCTGCCTCCTGCTGGGACCCTCTTATATTGAAAGCTATTGGGAAAGGACTAATTTTCAAAATTTGGATTAGTCAAAGTCTAAGAGAGCTACCCAAGTCTTTTCAGACTAGAAATCTCAGTAGTTCAGGCACCTGGTTTCTCCATGTTGGCCGGGAGCTGGAGTTGAGTGGTAGCAAGAGGCTGAAGGCCAGACTAAGGAAGTCTGAGCTGGGCTTGAGGGTATCAGATGTTCCAGTGTAAGAAACAGGACACGGTGTCATTTCTTGCTGGGCACCTTGGGTCAGGGCAAGAGCTTTGTGGATTCCAGAGAAGATCATGTTTTCAACAGGTAAAGTGATTTATGTATAGTATCAGTTTTTAGTGGTAATATCCTCCCCCCCCATTTTTTTTTTTTTTCTTTTTTTTTTGGGCATATGAAGTATATGACTTCCTGTGAATCCTGAAGGACTGGGAAGTTTCACCTGTGATCTGGAAATTTAGGAGGTTCCCACTAGGGAAATTAAGTCTTCAGCCAAATAAGTCATTCATAAGAAAGCTTGGAATCTGCCATGTCTTTGTGATAAGTTAAGGTGGTCAGTGGTCAAGGGATGAAATAAGAGTTCTAAGTTTGAATTCATAAATAGGCCATTTTGTATGTCCTCAGGTGTGGGTATTTTCTATAAAAGTCATGACTACCATGACATTCCAGCTTAGCTTGTCTGTCTATATGTAGTCAGTGTCCCTTGTCCCTTGATTTTCTTTTCTCTCTGTCTGTCCTTGTTCTCCTGTCCCACTTATTCACTCTCATTGTGATGTCCCTGCTGCCCTTATGGCCAAACTGAAGCTTTGTGTAACAGATGATAAATGACATCTTCAGCACACTCCACGTGTTGTTTTTGGCCAAGCGTCAGGCATTCTTTATCCCCTTCTGAGTTCTTTTTCCATTTCTTCCAGTCAGACTGTGTCAGATTTCCTGGCTGTCTTGCCGTGGCCATGGGGAATGTGGAATCTTCCCTCCTGGGAAGATACTATTAGGATTTATGTGTTTGCTTCATAGCGGGTGGGTGGACAGCACTGATAGACCCTGGTGCTTATTTTCTGCTCCATTCCCAGCCCCTTGGTATTAAAGCTGTGCTTCTCCCTTCGTCCTTTCCCCAAAGGCCCCAGTAACAACGCCACCGGTCAGTCCCGGGCTATGATTGCTGCAGCCGCCAGGCGCAGGGACTCAAGCCACAATGAGTTGTATTATGAAGAAGCCGAGCATGAGCGTCGGGTGAAGAAGCGGAGGGCAAGGTACGTGGCCCAGCCCCCACCAAGCACCTCTGTCTTTTCCTTTTTCACCGGCAGGATGAATTTTCTGTTTATAAACATGACTTCTGTGTGCCCTTGGAGTGCACCTGCCTCAGACGTTCCCTTCACAAGAAGGGCTTGTTGACCTAGATCCCAGGCCTAGGGCCCACCCACAAAGGTCACAACGCCATTTCGGTACTTCTGGGATGGGCCCTGGAACTTTGCATTTCTAACAGATTCCTGGGTGATACTGCTGCTCGTCTGTGGCCCACATTTGGGATAGGCCTGTCCTTTCCCCTCAACCCTTGCTGATATTCCACATCTGCTCCTGTTAATTAGAGAAAAAGGACAAAGGTAGTGTATTAATCAGCTTTCTGTCACTGTGACAAAATACCTGACATAAGTCAACTTTAAATAGGAAGGATGTATTTTGGCTTACAGTTCATTGTTAGTTGGCTCCATTGCCTTAGGCTCCATTGGCAAGACAGAAACATCCTGGTGGAAGCAGTGGTGGAAGAAAGGTGCTCATCTGTGGCAGCCATGATGTGAGGCATCAGGAGGGAGTGGAGATATGTACTTCCAGGTTATGTGCCCAGTGACCTATTCTGCAGCTAGCCCTTTCCTCCTGACAGCCTATTCAGCTATTAATCCACTGATGAGCCTGATGCCCCTGTGATCCAGTTCCCTTCCAAACCTCTACCTCTGAATACATGAGCCTTTTGGGGGATGTCTTTGATTTATAATTTGGACAAGAGTACCCTGAAGACCTTTTCATGGACTCTTTTTTTTATTTTTGGTAACGGGAATTGAACTCACGACCTTGTGCTTGCCAGGCAGGTGTTGTGCCTCTGAGCTATATCCCCATCCCCCAACGTCTTTGATTTAAACCATATTATTCTGCCCATGTCCCACCCAAGGTCCATAGCTCTCTCATTCAGTTCATCTCCAGAAGTTGGTAAAGTCTCAATAGTTCTAGCATTTCTCAAAAGTCCAAATTCAGTCTCCTCCAAAACTTACGGCAAGTTCTTAGCTGTGAGCCTTTGTAAAAATCAGAAAGTGAGTTACGTACTTTCAAGATACAATGATACACAGTAAGCATTCCCATTTCAAAAGGGAGGAATGGGGACATAGAAAGGAGAGATGGGACCTAAGCAAGACCAAATTGCAGCAGGACAAACATTAAATCTATAGCTTCATGTCCAGCATCCAGGGAATATGGTAGCATGGTGTGTGCTCCAAAAGGCTTGGGTATCTCTGCTGCTATGGCATTGCTGGTTGTAACCCACAAGGCATCTCTTGGGCTGACTTTGTCGCCCTCCTGCTGCTTTCCTCAACAGATATATAGTGTTCCTAGTATCTCTACTTTCCCAGAATTTCCATTGCGGTTTCACTTTGACTATTACAGCTTCATGCATTGACCTCTCAGGGACTGCCAATAGGCATACTGATAATTCCTGGTCTTTGAGGCCTTCCTTTGAAATCTGCCTTTGAAATCTTTGAAATGGAAGCCTCCATGACCCCATAACTATTACATTCTGTGTGCATGCAAAACCAGCATCGTGTAGATGATGCCATGGTTTGCCACCAATCTTAGCAGTAGCTGGTTCTAATAGGACCGTGAATGCAGTGGCCTGAGGGCCTAGATGGCTGAACACAGTGAAATGAATCCTTGGGAAGCAACTTCCTAGGTGTTCCTGCAGGAACAGGGCACACCGGTAGTTTCTTGTCAAAGCAGTCTTTCAAATGAATTCACACTTTTACCCCTGTAAGACTGCAGTGAGTCAAGGCTGGACCAATTCTTTTTTTTTTTTTTTTTTTTGTGGGTACCGGGGGGACGACCTCAGGACCTCGCGCGCCAGCAGGCGCCCGTGCCACTGAGTGATATCACCGGCCCCTTTTTCGTATGTGGGTTCCGGGAGTCGAACTCGGGCCTTCGCGCTTGCAAGGCAGGCGCTTAAGCCGCTGAGCCGTCTCACCGGCCCCTGGACCAATTCTTGAGATGCCCTCAAGGCATCTTTCCTATGTCCCAGTGCAAAACACTTGGCACTTTTTTTTTTTAATGGCACTAATCTTTTCAACCACACCTTCCTTTCTTCAGCTGTGAATGCACTTCTGGCCAAAACTGCAAGTTTGTCAGATCATTCCACTCTGCTTTTTGCTAATGATTCATACTGTAAATGAGGCTAAGGGCAGTCAGCAATATACATGCCACTGCCTGAATATTTTGCTGCTTTGAAATTTCTTTTGCCAGATTAATTAGTCTATCATCTTTAAATTTAGTCTCACAGTGTCAGGACATGGGCAAAATGTAGACAAGTTCTTTGCCAGAATGTGACCTGCATGGCCTGCAGTACAGTTCCCACTAGAGTTCTTATTCCCACTGGAAACCTCATGAACACACTCCCATCAGCATTCTGGTCTTCTCAGTATATACCATAATTGCCCATTAAGCTCCACATGTGACATTCTAGGGCTTCTCTAGTCAGCATCTCCAAACCTTTCCAAACTCATCCCACCAACCAGTTCCAAAGGCTTCTGAACAACATGGTCAGGTATAGTCATAGCAATGACTTCACTTCTCAGTACCAGTAGTCTGTGTTGGTCAGCGTCTGATCACTGTAACAAAACACCTCAAGTAAATCAAATTTAAAAAGGAAAGATTTATTTTAGTTGATGGTTTCAGAGGTTTCAGCATGGCCAGCCAGTTCCATTTGCTTTAAGCCAGTAGTGTGGCAGAAACGTCATGGTGGAAGAGGGTGGCTGCTTACCTCGTGGCAACCAGGAAGCAGAGAGAGGAAAAGAGAAAGGGGCCAGGGACAAGACAATCCCTTTCAGGTTATTCCTGCAGTGACCTACCTCCTCCAGCAAGACCTGACTTCCTGACAGACCATTTAGCTATAAACTCAGTGGGTTGACGAGATTAGTGCCCCCATGATCCAGTCACTTTCCACAGCCCCACCTCAGAACATGTGAGCCTTTTGAGGGACATTTTTTATCCAAATCAGAGCAGGTGGTTTCCCTTATGTGTGTTACAGCTCTTCCTTCCTTTTCCCAGGGGCAGCTGGACCAGGTGGAGTGGGTGACTAGATCTGGGGGACCAATCTCTAGTTCTTTGTAAGCTGCTTCTGCACACAAGCTACCTCTCAGTGTATGCAAAGCCCTTTTTACGCAGAGTTTTGAGGGACCTCCAAACTCTTTAAAGCTAAACTCTGTTTGTAGAAGTGAAAAAGTGATTGGAGGTTCCCAAGCTCATTAGTAGCAGAATTGAGAAGAGAGTTCATCTCCCACCCCAAGCACCCCCATCCCACATCTTATTTTTGCTCTTAATTCTCTTTCTCCCTCTCTCCCCCAGCCCTTTGGAGGATAGTGTGATCAAGGCTTCGGCAGGTTAGTGGCAGCAAAGTTAGTGGCAGGATCAGGTTGGGCAGGTGGCCCTCCAAGCCCTGTGGGACTGTTCTCAAGCACTGAGATGGGTTCCACCCTGATGGCTATGTCATGTCACTTCCCAGGCTGGTAGTGGCAGTGGAAGAGGCATTCATCCACATCCAGCGTCTCCAGGCTGAGGAGCAGCAGAAAGCCCCAGGGGAGGTAATGGACCCCAGGGAGGCAGCGCAGGCCATTTTCCCGTCCATGGCCAGGGCGCTACAGAAGTACCTGCGAACCACTCGGCAGCAGCATTACCACAGCATGGAGAGCATCCTGCAACATCTGGCCTTCTGCATCACCAACAGCATGACCCCCAAGGTGCGATGTGTGGCTATTTGTCAGCCACAAACGTGTGGTCACTAAGCTTGGCCGGTCACAATTTAGGGTGCTATTGATTGAGTATCCTTATCTGAAATGCTTAGAACCAGAAGTGTTTCAGATATGGCATTATTTTCAGGTTTCAGAATATTTGCACAGGTACAGTGAGATACTCTTGGGGTGAGACCCATGTCTAAATATGAAATTCACTTATGCTTCATATATACTTCATGCACATAGGCTGAATATTTTTAATAGTTTTATTTATGAAGCAGAATTTGTATGCATTGAACATCAGACCTACAGTGTCCTGTTGATGCCCAAAAAATTGGGGGTTTTGGAACATTTTAGATTTAGAATTTTTAGATTAGGGATGCTCAGCCTGTACCAGGAATGATGAAATCAAAGGTGTCTCTAAAACATTAAGTGGTAAGAATTAGTGATTCATATTTACATTACCCTAGTACAATTGTTTTATATGTGCCTTTCAGAGGCCTCTAGTTTCTAACAGAGGAGAGAATCTCACCTTAGAAGCAGTATAGCATAATGGGTAGGGATATTCTGTGTGTGCTGGAGCTGAGTATACTCATTCTAACCTGGCTTTTTCACTAACTAGCTTACAACCTTAGGGAAATAGCTTTACTGGCTCTCAGCCTCATTTTCCTAACTTTAAACTGGGGGTAATAATATTGTCTACCTCATTTGGTCATTTTGGGAGCTAAAAAAATTAATTCATCTAAAATGTTTAAAATAGTATTTATCATATGATAAAGACTAAATAGCTACTGTTTTGGTAGAAATAATGTCATCACTATGTTAGGCATTTTGGATTTGCAGAATTAGTTTTACTGAATGGTCTTTTGGATTATGATATTAGTGTACTTTTTCAATTATTATAAGAAATATCAACATATCTAGTAGAGGGGGGTGACCAAGGAGGCAAAATAGATTAAGGATGTAGCAAATGCTATCTTATCGTAGAGCAGTGGCTTCAAATCCTGGCTCTATCACTAAATTGGTTTGTGACTGCACAAGTCTACACTGTTTCCTCTTTTATAAAATGGAGGTATTACTAATATGGTGGGGTTGCTGTGTAAGAATGACATTACATATGGCAATATGATTTATAAATCACATGGTAGAGAGTGAATAAGCTCGGCTTTAGTGTACATGTAACATTTAGCAGCCATTTGTGATAAGAATTGTGTTGTATATTACACTATGTATGTATCCTGTGCTTACACTGTCAATCTGGCAATCCTTACGAAAAGCGCCACAGAAATATTCAGTAAGAAACTCTTAAGGCTTTCCTTATTCTTTGACTCACTAATCCCTCTGTTAAAAATATTCAGCATAATCAAATATGCATTCAGCACTCCAAATCTATGGGTTCCCCATCCACAGATTCTACCAGTCATAGATGGAAAACAATTGGGGAAAAAAATACATCCATCTGAACATACAGACTTTTCTTTTGTTTATTCCCTAAACAATTTGATCTAACACCCATTTATATAGCATTTACATTGTGTTAAGTTTTATAAGCAATCTAGAGATGAATTAAAATATGTGGGAGGGTGTGTATAGGTTATATGCAAAAAGTGTCATTTTGTATGAGGGACTTGAGCATATTCAGATCTTAGCATTGCAGGGGATCCTAGAAACAGTCCCTTCAGTGGACACCTAGGGACTATTATATACGTGAATGTATATAAAGGGTTTGCTTTTTAATTTTTGCACAATAACCTCTAATAACTCCAAACTGAAAAAGAATTAAAAATAAAGCAGTGACTTATAAGTTATGGTATATCACTTGTTGAAATATGGGAAGAAAACCCTCAAATATTAAGTTATAAAACATAGAATACAAAAAGGTACCAATACTGGTGGTAAGGAAAATATTACTTGCATGTACAGACTGATGGCTTGTACCGTGAAGAACAAACAGTTGCTTTCTTTTTCAAGATTTTAAGAAGTTCCCTAATTGCTTCCTGTTTCATTTAGAAGTTTATACTTTTCTGAATTAAAAATAATAGCCTTAGAATAAAAACCCAAACATTAAAGAAAAGTTTACTGTGGAAAGTGACGTTTCCATCACCCACCACCCCAGCAGTTCTTTCTGCGAAGGAGTTGGTATATATTCTTTTAGATGTATGTCTGCATTTTTTTTTTTAAACTAGAAATGAAAAATCAGAAATAGGATCATGCCGTATATGTATATATTTTGGAAATTTGCTTTTTTCTCTTAAAGCTCCTTGACTCTTTGCATGTCAGTAAAAAACAGACAACTCATGCAGCTCTAACTCATTCTCTGTTAATAGCTACCTCTTACTCTAGCAAACGCTGTGATTTGTTTAACCGATTGCCTGTCGATGCACGTTAGGTTCATTAGCCAAAGCCAGAGGCTTTTCTTGTGAATCAGGTTTTATTGGGGCCCAGCCGTACCCTGCACGTTACGTACCACTGTGACTGTCGCACTCTGTGTCAGCGGGGTTGAGTAGTTATGACAGCACGTTGCTTGCAAAGCTGAAAGTACGTTTATAGAAAAGTCTGTCATTGTATGTCCTAAACAGCTTTGCAGTGGACATCTTCTTTTTGTATGTATTTATGCAAGTATTTCATTTCTGAAGGATAAATTTCTAGTAGCGGAACAGCAGATCAAGGTTACAAATTCTGTCCAATTGTCCCTATCAGGGCCGTTACCATTTCATACTGTTGCCTCTGGCAGCAGAGACTTTCTCTTTGCCCCACAGGCTTGGCAGCATGGGAAATTATCATTCTTTTTAATCATTGCCTATGTAGAGGAGGAAATATTTTAATATATATTTCTTCAATTATTAATGTAATGGAAAAATTTTCATGTTAATTAATTTTCCATTAAGTTATTCTATAAATTATTTCATTTCTCTCATTGTTATTTCTTTTTCACATGATTCATAGGAGCTATTTTTATATTAGAGGTACAAAAGTGGATAAGGCCCTACTTTCTACCTCAGAATAGATGCCCCACACCCTAAGAAATAATATACCTGGCAGTAGCAGCGAGGTGTGGATGGAAGGGGTTCCCACTTTAAAACTGTCCTTGGCCTCTGTCTAGGACCAGATTGATATAACCTAGTATTTTTCTATTTATATTACTGGCTCATTTTTTCTTCTTCTCACAGCTAAATCATGTATATTTAATTCACATGCTCTTGAGCTTTAATCAATGCCAGGCACATTGGAAATTCAAATTTTAAAAAATAGAAAATATACTTCCTTCTCTCTAGAGGAGAGTGAAGTCTAGTATGTGAAAAGGCAAGCAAGTCCACAATAATAGATCTGAAAGTAAAATATCACAGGACATCATGCAATTGATTATAGAATGGTTGAGGAGTGCATATTAATACATGTGAGAGGTTCAGGGAGGTGGTTTGAGATTTAAAGGTCAAGGAGGAATTTGTAGAAGAATGTCTAGGAGGAGGAATGGCACATGTGAAGATGTCATATGTTCAGCAAACTCTAGTGAGGTAGGTGCCCCTGGAGCAAGAATTTAGGAGAGGGAGGGTGACATTGGCCTGTCGGTCCCTTGGGCTGGCCATGTGTGCACACAGTTCAGCATGAAATAACCATCACTCGCACTGATTGTGCCCACTATACACCAGACAGAGCTGAGTGCTTTCTGGGCTCTAATCCTTCCAGTGTTAGCACTTGTTAGTATTAAGTCCTGCGGTGTCAGCTTTCCACTGCTGTGACAAAATAGCTGAGAAAAACAGTTTAAAAGGGGGAAATGGGCCGGTGAGATGGCTCAGCGGTTTAAGCGCCTGCCTTGCAAGCGCGAGGGCCCGAGTTCGACTCCCGGAACCCACATACAAAAAAGGGGCCGGTGATATCACTCAGTGGCATGGGCGCCTGCTGGCGCGCGAGGTCCTGAGGTCGACCCCCCGGTACCCACAAAAAAAAAAAAAAAAAAAAAGGGGGAAAGATTTATTTTGGCTTATGGGCTCAGAAGTTTCAGTCCATGGTCACTTTGTTCTGTTGTTTCTGGGTCTGTGTTGAGGCAGAGCATCATGGCAGATAGAGTATGGGGGAGCAAAGCTGCTCATCTTATGACAGCCAGGAAGCAAAGAATAAGAGTGGAAGGGTCCCAGTGTACTCCTCAAGGACATGTCCCTGGTGGTTTCTCTCTAGCTGGGCACCACCTCCCAATAGCCCCATCAGCTGGAGACCAAGCCTTCAACACAGAGCTTTTGGGGGACATTTCAGATCCAGAGTGTAACAGTGCTATCATCTCTACTTACAGAGAAGATAAGTAACTCATGCAAAGTCCTAGTGCCGGTAAGTGGTAGAGCAGGCACTTTTTTTAATGCAAGTATGGGTTCTCTGTTGATTCAGCGAGCATGTACTGAGTACCCCCTTGTGCCTGCTCCCCAGGGAGCTTTCCATTCGGTTGAAAGAGAGAGAGGAGCATGTACAGTGGGCCTGTGCCCTTCGAGGAGTGGTACATCAGTTATGGCATCTGACCACCCCCATTTGTTTGCCTCTGTGGGTAGCTCCACCTCTCCCCTGGCTGGGAATTGGCAAAAGGGAATGGGGAAGGCCAAGAAGACTTCACTCCCAGCAGTGACTCGAGTGGGAGGTGCGACAGGAGGGAATTCAGCATGATAAAGTGGGCTCTGGCTAAAGACCTTTGGTGCCTTTGGGAAACATTTTCCTAGATATAAGAAAGACAGCCCCTGGCAGGATGTCCCCTCTCCCCCATGTGTTTCTTCCCTAATGCTCTTTCTTCGCTTTCAGGCCTTCCTAGAACGATACCTCAGCGCAGGGCCCACCTTGCAGTATGACAAGGATCGCTGGCTCTCTACACAGTGGAGACTTATTAGTGACGAGGCCGTGACTAATGGGTTACGGGATGGAAATGTTTTTGTCCTTAAATGCTTGGACTTCAGCCTCATCGTCAATGTGAAGAAAATTCCATTCATCATACTTTCTGAAGAGTTTATAGACCCCAAGTCTCACAAGTTTGTCCTTCGCTTACAGTCTGAGACATCAGTTTAAAAGTTCTATATTTGAGGCTTTATATATATATATATATAAAAGAATATATAGAGAGATATATATGTCCAGAGGGGTGTCTTTTTTTAAAGTTTTTTTATTCTTCGTTGCTGACTAAAGCTGGCAGATGATAGACCAGTATCCTTTGACCATCTGCACTTTATTTGGAAGGAAGCAGGGGATGTCCGCCTCGACAAAAAGTGACCGGTGGCATCTGACTTAATGAGACTTCTGGAGAAGCCGATGCTATAAACCAAAGTGGAGCTGCTGTGTCCTTGGGAGCCTCGCCTTACAACTAGTCCCTGACTCCTAGCCAGTCCCATATCCCCCATTGCTTCTGGTCAACCACCTCAAAGATTCTAGGGGACCCATCTCTCTTCTGTTTCAGGATCCCAGATACTACACCTGTATACGTGTGCGTGTGTGTGTCATTGTCTGCATCACAATTGGAGCTGTTTAGGAGATGCCTGCCTTCGTCTTTGTTCTTTGTTGCCTTAGTTTCCTCAGAGAAATATCCCACCAAAAGAATGCACACTATCAGGTTACAGCTATTAAGTGAGTCACTTTTATTTTTTCCCAAAGAAAAACCTACCTGCTGTGTTTCTGATCTCATTCTGCTCCTAAGCCCTGGGATTTCCCACCCTGGCTCCACTTCATCCCACCCACCCTAGCAGACATGCCACAGGCCCTTTGCACAGTCTCAGTGCCATCTATCCCAGATTGTTTGATGGGGAAGTATGGCATGGCCTACCAGGTAGAAAACAGGAGAGCCAGCCACTAGAACACCTCTTTTAGGCTATAGCCAAAGCTTACCCTGCCTGATCCTCCTCCCCCTGCTCCACTCCAACTAGGGGAGACTAACACTGTGACCCTGGGGTTGGCAGGTGCCTCTTGGAGCCATCTAATTTCCCAGGGAGGTGAGTTCTCATGAAGCTTATACCAAGCTGCCCTGCTGAGGGAGACCAAACAGTGCCAACCAACTGGCAGCTGTTGCTGTCCAGCCCTGTGTTTTCTGACCACCATCACTGTGCACCTTATCACCTCAGCCACTTACTACTGGGAAAGGGCCTTGCATGGCTCCTGCCATGCTTTTAGTCCTCAGTCAAGTGGAGGAAACTGGATGCTGTGGAGTTTGGAGAAAGGAGAGTAGGGAGCCAATCTTCTGCGCTGGCGTGGTTCTTCTGCGATCTGTTTCCCACTGGAGCTGGTCTCAGAGGCTTGTGCCAGCTGTCCTGCTCTGGAGAGCAGCCCTCTGGTGGAGCCCGGCTGCAGAGACCTGCCTCAGGAGCCACGTCCTGCACCTTGCAGTGGGTAATCTTTGCCTCTATTTGCCTTCCTGTATCTGCAGTAAACCTTTGGAAAGTGTTCACCCTTCCCTTTCTCAGATCTTTATGATAGTCACCTTGCTTCAGGGTGACGCTATGAAATGCTCTTTGTATATGTGCACATAACCTTATTGTCTTATGCATTCCACAAGTGGTACAGTATCTTGTGTGTCATTTTAAAAATCACAGTTGGCTTTGAATGCTTTAGTGCACCTGTACCTGAAAAGTAAACATTGTTCTTGAATCAACAGCCTTCAGCTGAAAAGGATGCGTTGGAGAAGGAAGAAGGGGAAACCCAAGGTGTGGCATGGAGCCAAATGTACTATCTAGTGACATGGTTCTGTTTATGAAAAACACATATCATGTAACCATGGTGCTTTTGTTCTTAGTTTTTGCCTCTAGCTCCTTTCAGACTGGAAGTTCCTTGTGATGTCTTTCTCAGGAAATATTTTGGGAGATAGGGTGAGGGGTGGTAACTGTGTGTGAGACTTCGGCTGTGTAATGTAGCTGATGTCCCAGACTAGCTGCTGTGCATGAACGTGGTGCAGTTGGAAGTGCCATATGTGTAAAACAGGAATTAATAGTGACACCATTCATCAGCATTGAAAATACTGTGCTTCCAACCCTATCTTAAATTGCCAGTCCAGAAGGGGTTAAGTTAGATTCATTTACTATTGCTTGTACATTCCCAGCAGGGCGAAGACAGGTTTAAATTAAGGAACTTATTTTCTCTCTTTTTCTCTGACTTTTTGCATAGGAGAATGTCAGGCTTTCTGAAATTACTGTTTCTTTTTAAATTGAATATCGATTTTTTTAACACTAACTTTGTATTGAGTTCTTTTTGAAAGAATAATGAAATCGAATGCAGAATCCTTCTAAAGCCTTTGCACTTTCAACCTCTAAATAGTTTGAGTTACTGGTGCAGTGGGAACCAAGTCAATGCGTTAAGTAAGGTTCCAGAAAGCTGAATCTCACGACTGAACACAGTAAATTTTTATCTCAGTTCTTGGAACCAGTAGGCTATTCTTTTTAAAGAGGGTAAACTGTACCCTCAGGTGAGTAGAATATGTGCTCCTATTAGAAGAGACAAGATTTCATTTACCTTAAATGTTTATAGATTTTTCTATAGCTTTCAATTTAAGCTATTAAAATTCTAACATGAACTGTGAAAGAACTTAATGAGGAGTGTAGGTCTGAGATTGCTGTCTTCCCTGATGGTATTTTAACCAGTAGATAATGTTTGTTCATAAGTGTGTGCTTGTAAAAATGTGGCAATTTTTTAATAAAATATGAATTCAATGTTTAAAAAGTGCATTCTGGGAGTTGGAAGGGATTTTAAGGTTATGTAGTTCATCCATCCTTTGTATTATCCATTAAGTCAAAATCCATAAGCCTGTGTTGAGGTTCATAAAGTAAGCCCTAGAGAATGCTCAACCACCAGTTGTTTTGTTTTGTTTTGTTTCTTGTTTTCGTGGGTACTGGGGTCGACCTCAGGACCTCGCGCGCCAACAGGCACCCGTGCCACTGAGCGATATCACCGGCCCCTTTTTCGTATGTGGGATCCGGGAGTCGAACTCGGGCCCTTGCGCTTGCCAGGCAGGCACTTACGCCGCTGAGCCATCTTACCGGCCCCAACCACCGGTTTTTTGCCCAGCTATTATTACTTCCTTTTCTTCCTCTCTGTCTCCTTTCCCTTTGAGATCTACAAAAAGGACAAATTCTTTTCAACAAAGGATGAGAGGTAGATGGCTCTGGTGTGTTTGCCACATTGCAGTTCATTGCGGGAGTTTGGGACTCCCTTTTGGTGGAGGGGCTGGCTGTGCTGGTGTGTTCAGGGAGGAAGGGGTGCTGACCCTGCCCCCTCCATGCAGTCTGTGGTGGCCTTCGGTTCTCTTGTTCAGCATCTCATTTATGTCAGGTGCATGTATTTATAACATGGCTTTAGCTCTAAGATGCCGCCAGCATATTGGACTAACAGAAATGGATTACCTGCCCCTCCTCACTACCAGCCCGCGGATTGAGTGAGTGTTCCAGTCACCAGTGAAACCAGTGAAGTCAACTCCTGGTTTACCCCCTTCAACCTGATCCCTGCCAGGGAAGGCCCCTGCATGAGGATGCATATTTGAGTGTGGATGTTTGTGTCCACGTATGTGAGCATTTTTCTGAGTGTGTATGACCAGATAGATGGCACTTTTGCATGTTGGCCATCTTCACATCCATATTACCTGTGGCAGAGAAGTGTACATCTCAGCAGATACTTGTGAGTGTATATAAGGCTGAGTGTGTGAAGGAGTGTGTGTTTCTACGTACGCCTTGTGTTTGAGGGCTTTCCTAATAGTGCCTGTCTTTTGGAAGGTGATTCTAAAGCCAGTCTCTTCTCCCTCCCTTACTTTATTTCTTTCCCTGAGTTATGCTGGCCTCTCACCCAGGAGGAATAGGCTTTCGCTCACCAGTGTCTCCTGGAGGCCTGCTGTTCTGCATCAGTGTCCATTCTAATCTGTCTTGCTTTAGGACTCTATGACCCAGAACAGCAAGAAACAAACAAAGGTCCATCAAGCTCTGTTAGAATTACTGCTCAAACTTTTCTACCCTGGAAGCCTTACTATATATATTACATCTTAATATAACTTAGATAAAATGAAAAAGACAACCAATGATTGGTTGCTAAAAGCACAGAAATGTTAACATATTTATTTAACGAGCTCTGCAGCAGAGACTTGATTGTAAAGTGATGTATTTCTGGGTGGTGTTTGTGCTTTATGGATGTTGTTACATACAAAAAAAATTACTACTGTGAATTTATTATTATGAAACTTTATCATATTCCATTATAAAAAAAAAACACAGATTGTTAGCCCATAGTGCAGTTCTTGAATGGTATTCACCATAGCCATGAGTCAAGAGGGGTTAGACACTCCACCAAGCCACTGTATTAAACTTTAATCAAATATATGCTCAGACAGATTTTAGATCACATTTGACAAAGCATCGTGTTTTGGTCATGGAAGGAAGGGAAGTGTACTAACATTTTTAAGGTGTTATGTGTCAGATACTGCTCTACACAGCCTTTGAATCCCCACATTCTTTTGAGGTAGGGATTATCTACGTTGTACAGGTGAGGAAAAGGAAGATCTGACTCCTGGCTAGTATATGGAATTTCAGACACGTATTTCATTCCAGTCTTTCTGTCCACTTTCCCTTGAAGCCGGATCTAAGGCTTGACGTTTCTGGATGCAGAGGAGGGACCTAGAGACGCCATCTTGGGTCAGGACCCAAGGTGGGGTGTTCCGTGGGAGACGGGCCTGCAGCCTGTGGTCCCTCAGGAAGCTTCTCCGTTACACCAGCAGGTTTCTGGTGATGGCGGGAAGAACCGGAGAGTGCCCTTTCTCCCAGGGAGGGGCCGGCCCTGCCGGTGCTGCAGCTGCTGTGAGACCCAGTGGTGCTGCTGTCCCTGCAGCAGCCCGGTGCCCTTGCCTTCCTGACTCTGCCGCTCCTGCTGGTGTGGACAGAACATGCATGGCCTTGGGCTGGGGGAGGCCTGCAGGGACCTGAGCTGGCCTCTTGCTGGTTCAGGGCCAGGTCCCCTCCCCTCCGCAGTGGCAGGAAGGAGAAGAGTGTCTGCAGGCTGCCCTGGGAGGTCTGGAGCTGGGGCCCTCTCCTGGCCCCTTGACAGCGTGTTCTCCACACTTGCCCTCAGGACTTGACAGAACATACATGAAGTAGGGCTCTGCAAAAAACTGTCCTTTGTTCTGCTGTCTGAGTTTTGATTCATCTGCACATAAACTATCTTTCTCTGCCCTGATGTTTTAATGGAAGACAAAAGAAAGGGTGGCACTCATGTCCCTCAGCCTCGCTTCTCATTAGGAAGTAGAGCTTTCAAAGGGTGGGTAAGAAATGTAAAACTACTGAGTAAATTAAGATCTTAGGACTCTGTGAGTCCTTGTCACCAGGTCCTGTCCAGTGTCTACTTAGGTGACGCAGTTTGTTTCGCCCGTGAAATCTCTTTCGCGGACTGTTGGAGTGTCTCTCCAACACCACAAGACTCCTAAAGCCTGAGGCAGCAAGGGGAGGTTACTGTCAGTGCGGGGCTGAGTCTACAACTGATGTCTCTCAGAAGCGACAGTGTTCTTTCTGTCTTTGTCTTAGTGGAATAAAGACACTTATTTTAGCCTTGGGGACAGATGCAACAAACTCCCAGACTTTTGTCTTAAGAGTGACTTTGGTACATCTTTTGGCACTGAGATGATATTTGGATGACAATAATTGAATGTACAGTTGTCTGGTTTTGTGGGTCTGTATGTATCTGAGCTTTCCCTTGTGGACAGAAGCGTTCATTGTGAAATTGCTTATTATTTAGGAGTTTTAAACCCTACGAAGCCCTCAGCCTAGGAGAGCATCATCATCTGAGAGCACCGGGACTTTCTCAGGGAATTAGTTATGGGCATCTGATATGCAAATAACGAGTTTAGTTCAACTCATGTTACAGGGAGTTTGCACACATGTGCATCGTCATGGCCGTTGTACGCCGGGAAGGCAGATATGGCCAATGCCTTCTTGTGCCAGTTCCCCTCAGTTACAGGAATAATGAAATATTCACTTACTATTGGTTGTCAGTCTTTTTTTTTTTTTTTCCTCTTTTAAAGGGGACACAAACTAAACTTTAATGATAATTTTGTTTCCGGTGCTAGAGATCAAACCCAGGAGCTTGCACATGCTAGGCAAGTGCTCTACCACTGAGCTATATCCCCAGATCTTTTTTACTTTATTTTGAAACAGGGTCTTACTTTGTTGCCCAGGCTGAACTCAAACTTATTATCCTCCTGCCTCAGCCTCCCAAGTAGTTGGGAATACAGGTGTGTGCTGCTGCCGGCTAATTTCTTATTTTTATAGTAGATTCATTCTAGGTTTTAATTAAATGGCAAAAACTCCTCTGGGATTCCCTAAATTATGACATACTTAACCAAATTTAATTTGTAAGATATCATTCACAAACTATTTCATAGAGTGCTGGACACTTGCAAGGATGAGGTGGGCACACATACTGGCTCAGAGGGGCAGCGAATTTAACTCATTTCTTGGTGTGTGCATCTTCAACAGAGGTGTTAGTGAGAAAACCAGAGAGGCCTGGGCCAGGTCTTATTTGAGAGGTTATTTCACAATTGCTTTTGTTAGCAGGACTTTACATTTTTGAATTTTGAATTCAGCATTAATCCAGAAAGTTCAGTGATAAAACCATCTGTCTCTGTCTGATGCAGTCAACTGTGAAAAAAGGATGAAAGGAGACCTTTTGTGTTCTTTCTGATTACTAGTTTCTACTGTCCTACTAGGAAGGACAGTTTTTCTAACTAACCTCTACTCACCTGTCACCAAATATGTATGACAAAACCTAAGTGTGAGCTGCTGTATTAACTGGGTGGTGGGCTCTACTGAGACATTTTTGATCATGTGAGTGAATTACACTACCAGCAACTATCTGTACAAGTCCATTTTCTTCCATGAAGTTCCTATGAAACCTCTTTTCATTGTGATAGGATCTGCCATGGACACAGTGTACCTGGTATCCAAGTTATTTTGTTCCCTTTTGGGTCCTCCAGTTATAACCCTTCTCCATCCCAATTAACTATAACACATTTTTAAACACATTATGTTTTTTATACTGTAAACTTGGAAAATAAATTGAAATTCCAAATTGTATATTGTTTCTTTTCTGTGTGTAATTATTTCAACCTAAAAAGTTGTTTATTTTTTAGAGAACATTTCCACTCTTCCGTAATTTTGATACTCTCCTACAGAGAACCTGTCATGTTTCTGTGAAAACCAGTCATGATAGATCGGGAAAGTAGAATTACCATTGTAACAAAACTATACTTGCCAACCATTTTATAGTGACAAAAATGTTCTAAATGAATAGATAACTAAAAATGAAGTTCTTAGGCTTTAAAACTTAGAGATGAAGCAGACCTTTTAAATTAACCAAGTGAAAAAGATTATTTGAGTCAAGTAAAGAGAGAAAAGTGTCAGACTCTGGTTTGGGAGTGACGGGCAAGTATTGCCTTGTTTTTGTAAGTGACTTGATAATTAAATTTAAAGTATTGACTTAGGTCTATTCAAAGGGAACATGATTATTTGACAAAGAAATGTTGATTGCCTTCTGCTAACCTCAGCTATTCTTTACCTGTATAGAATGCTAATAGCACACAATCTGTACTGGTTGCAAGGATAAGGACCAGAACAGTAAATTGAAGATATTCATAATATAGATTATTGATAAGCCCTTTGGGCCATCAAGATGTGCACAGTTGATAAATGCAAAACAAAACTCCGCTAGAGAGAAGATTAAGACCATATGCAGCCATAAACAAAAGGCTCTTCTTTTTTTCATTCATTACCCATAATACAGCTATAGAATTTGCAAGAATTTTGAGAATCTCAGTTGATAAAATACCAGATTATGGAAGTGGAGTGAGGGATATCAGGATGAGACCAGGTAAAGCCCAGAGCCAGAGCTGGCCCACGGCACTAGAGTGTGCACAGGCACTGAAGTCTCCCTGCTTTTGGAGAGACATGGTCCCCTGTTGGTATCTGTGTCACACAGGTATCTTCTAGATACACAGGCTCATGCTGGCATGGGTAATCCAAAGTTATAAGGAATTTTTTGGTGTGTTCTCTGTGTACATATATGAATATGTTTCTGAGATGTGAGCCTTTGTAATATTTTGGACAAAATTACAATGCACTGATAGAACTAACACAAAGTGCTTCAAACATTTTTCCTTTCCTAGCTCTCTTCTTGGCTCTACCATTTACCCACTTGATTTTGTCTTCTGTGGTCTGTACATGCTAAGCTTTAAGGGTCTATTAGTTGAATTTTTGAATGAACAAATAAATGAGAACGTGATAGTACACTCAATGCTAAAACTACTGGCTACAATTCTAATCACATATGAATATTTTAGAGAAATTGTTAGGATTGTGTGAGGGTCCTACGGTTATTACTCTGCATTCTAGTCATCATCACTCTAAAGAAGTCATATTGTTAAAATGTCACATTAATTCCAAAAGAGATTTTTAATTCACCTTGCAAACATTTGGTCTGATGATGCATTAAACAGATGAACTGACATTCAGGTGGCCATGGTTGTTCCATTCCTAGAAAGTGGGGCTTGGCCCTTCCTCTCCCATCCCTAGCCTGCTTTGCTTCACCCATGATTACTGTATTTCTGGAGGACTTTGCTCCTTTCAGGAAAGAGAACATCCTGCACTAGAAGCTTTCTCACTGAGCCCATGAGATTTTGTGTTCCTGTTTCTTTAGCAACTGGCTATACGAAGAAAATCTGGACAGATGATGCCATATTGCCTAGAAATTTGGGATAAGAGTCACATTCAATAATCACTACATTTCTTTTTGCACATTCTTAAAAGGGATAATAGCTGTTAAATTAGCTTTGTATTATACTTAAAGACCAGTCAAATGAGACTTATTAAGTGCCTATGAGAACCTAGACATAGGCACTGAAGATGGAACCAAATCAGCCCATCTTCCCTGAGGTTGCTTTCAGACTGATACATGAAAGATACATAGAAGTGAAAGTACAGTAAATTGTAGGATCCATCAGAGAGGTCCACACAGTAGGCAGCGAGGGATTTAGTGGAGGATGTTGCCAGTTTGCCCTGTGGACATGATTAGAAAAGAGTCATGGAGTGGGCAGCACTTATAAGATGGAATTTTATAGCGAGCCCTCCCGGTCCTCATCACGGTCCGGGAAGTTTATATTTGTAATCCCATGGAAAAGTTATTGGAATTCTATCGAGTTAATTCCAATCTACCACTTCCAGTGCAACCCACGGCGAGAATAAAGACACTAAGGCATATTTGTAGTTGTGGGGAGCCAAGGGGTCCTAAGTCCAGCCAAGATGGTGGCTACTGAAACAAAAGCCTCAACCCTGGGCCGAACCTAGGTTTTATTGATTCTTAAGGAGGGGAGTGGCTTGGGGATGAGTGACTCAGAGTGGCGGGAAGTACGTGAGTACCATGAGCTGGGCTAGGTAGGTGGCCTGAAATCACCTTTGCAATATGCAGAGGGAAGGATATGCAGAAGGAGTAATCTGCATAACACAATTCAAGATAGTATCTAATGTTTTGGGGTCGGTGCTTCAGCTCTGATGTGTAATCTTCTATGCCCTGGGAAGTCATAGCCTCTTTCTCGAGGCTCGATCCCAGCCGACAGCGTGGAGCACAGCTCTCCATCCCGCCAGGCTCAACCATGTATTGGGAGCAAAGGGGTGGGAAAACACAGGCCTGTCGCCTTGCTTCAAAGACTACATATCAGGACCTCTGCTGGACTGATTTGCATTGCCTAAAGCCAATTGAAGAGATAAGGAAAAGTCCTACCCAGCTCTGTATATATCAATACGTAGAAATAGGGCCAGGTTCAGCCAAGATGGAGATAATTGCTCTTCTTTCAAGGAGAGTGGTCCAGGTGGTCCTCCACAGAATTTGCTGGGAAGAACGGACATTGCAGTAGACAGCAGCGTGAGCCAAGGCTTGGAGGTAAGCAACCAGGCAGTTGGAAGGCATAGTGAGAGATGAAGCTGCTTGAGTAGACAAGAGACACCTCACACAGATCTGGAGTGTCCTGCAAAGGAAATTGACATTTGCTCCATTTAATGTTAGACCTGACCCCTACTGTTATGGTTTGTATCTAGATGTCCCCCTTAAGCCTCATATGGTCATAGGGCTTTTTCAGAGGTGGCTGAATCTAGAGTGTGTGATGCTGGGAGTGTGTGATTGGTAAATCAGTCCATTGATTGGTTTGGCATAGTTCTGGCTGGGATTAAGGGTGCGAGTGCTACACTCACCCTAGGGCGGCTAACCTGCATACAATATAAGGTACAGAAAGAGTCTTGTCTCCCTCACTCTTCGCTTGCTTTTGCTGTCTTCCACCACCATGAGAGGTTGCCCCTCTGCCGTGTGCCACCCTGCCTCGGAGCCAGCTGATTACGGACTGAAACCTCTACAAACTGAGCTAAATAAACCTTTCTTCCTTTAACTTTGGGTGTTTTGTATTTTGTCTCAGCAACGAGAAAAGTACCTAAGACACCCACCTTGTGGCCAGTGGTGCTGATTCAGCTCCTGCTAAAATACCAACTGGGAGCCATAATCTCAAATGAGGCTTTTGGTTGCCACAATCTCCAGAGGGATGCTCCGCATATGTTCCAAATCCACAGTGGGACCACCCCAGCTAATCCAGTGCTTGTCTAATCCATGAGCCAGATAGTACCAGGGCCAGCTCCACTCAGCCTTTGCTTTCCTCCCGTGCAGGGGAGACACTCTTGAGCATTTTTGGTTTTACAAGACATATAGGTAGGTACCTGTTTCTCCTCTCCAACCTCATACCTCTCAGCTTAGACACTACATTTGGCAGTCAAAAACATTTCCATTTCTAGCTTACTCTTTGGCCCCTTAGTCTAGAAGAAATTTTTCTCAGACATCTTTCAGGAATAGAGAACTATCGAAGAATTTTAAGGACATTTGTGATGTGATTAATTTCTTATTTTGGAGCAGTCACTTGATTGTAGTGAACTGGAGCTGAGAGACCAGTGTGAACCTTGCAGTGATCCAGATGAAAGATTGGACACGTCCCAAATCAATGCAGCAATGGTGGGGAAGAGAGGAGGGCGGGGCTTGTTCCCCATTTGATGTGGGTGTAAGAGACAACTAAAGGTCCCTAGACTTCTGGCTTAAACACTGCCAGAGGGAGATGTCTCATTTCTGTCCCCTGTGTCTATGAAGAGGACCTTTTCTAAAACACTCCTGGGCTTTCATGCAGCCCTGATTCCTTACCTGATTAGAAGCAACCATGACTTGTGCATTTTTCTTAGGGTAAACCTCATAGTGAGGGTCCAGTCTTTTGGACTAGGCTAGAGAGAGATGGCAGGGAAGCCAAAGACTGGGTGAGAGGACTGGAGGGAGTGGGAAGAGCAGTGGTCCCTAACCCTGGCTTGTGTCTGTCCGCAGCGACTCTGGACATGGTCAGCTGCCAGCTCCGGAGATGGCACATCAGTAGCTCTGGGCTGGTATAGGTGTCTGAATTTTCTAAAATAAGTTCGGGCGTAAGCCTGTCACTCACTGATCAGAAAATCTGTTGAAAGTGCTAATTTTTCAGACAGAGCCTCAACGATCAACATTTATGAGGAATTTGTGCATTTGGGTTATCAGGGGCCATCGTGCAAAGATCTTTTGATAATGACCTATAATATTAGTAACAGGATGGTGATAATTTTAACAGGATTGTCTTCCAGGGTGATATAAACAAAGGCATGAATAATACACAAATGTGTTCTGGAAAAGACAAGCTTTTTTCAAGTTCTGAGATGATTTTTAACAGAAATACATCGAAAATGATTGTGTGTTCTGCAAAACAAAAAGAATCTTATTTAAAAAAAAAAACAGGATGGCCAGACCTTGTACTTCTAATTAGCCTACTTTTGCTATATTGTTTGTTTAATATAGCCTCAGAATGATAGAAAAAAGGGCATTTGGTTCAAGCAGTTAAAAAGATTATGGGAAATTTACTTGAGACCATCTTCGGACGCTATTTTTAAAAATTAAATCCTTTGTTCCTTAATTCAAGGAATTTAAATCTGTGTAAATATACAAATGGAGTTACATGGTATTTAGACATCTTCAAAGTGGTTGTGTGACCCTGGGAAAATTCCCGGAGCCCTGTGCATCTCACCCAGTTTCCTCATCTGTAAAGAAGACAATAAGAAGATGCATCCCATAAGCCTTTGTGAGGATTAAATAACATATGTAAAGCATAATGTTCCAGGCACATAGCACGTGTTCAATAATTATCAGCTTAAAAGGTTTAAACTAATAACTAAGTAGTACTAGTGCTTACAGACACAGTTCACTTCCCTCTGGCACACCGTAAGAGTTTAACTTAATGCATATTTCTCAGACCCCTGAGAACAAGAGAGTTTTCCTGAACTTGGAAACAGACTGATTTCTTGATGGGTGGCACTCAGGCTACATGAAAGGTTAGCATCAGGCATTGCTTTGGAAAGGTGGTTCTTCAAGAGCTTATTAGAGGTGCTTCTGGACCTGGGTGTATGGCAGCACAGCACAGCTTGGGAAGAAGATGCCTGGCTTTGTGAGGAGAAAAACATTGATTTCTAGCTGGTCCTATGTGATAGGCTGAATCGTGTGCCCCCAGTTCACATTAAGGCTTTAGCCCACAAAGTGACTATTGTCTGTATGTGGAGATAGAGCCTATAAGGTTAACTGAAGTTATGGGATGGTGCCCCAACCTGATTGGATGGGCGTCCTTAGAAGAGGAGGGAGAGACACCAGAGTGTACCTGTGTGTACCCGACCCTCCCCTGGGAAGAGTCCTGGGAGAGCCCAGTGAGAAACCAGGAAAAGACCTTTCATCAGGAACCCACGTAGCTGGTAACTGTGAGTAAACAAGCTTCTATTGCTTAAGCCCCCCAGTTTGTGATATTCAGCACAAGCAGACTAATACACCCCATAAGCTCTGTTGGCCAACAAATAGTGTTAGGGAATTATAACTGTTACGATTAATCAATCACTCATGTCTCGATTCAATAAATGAGTACCTACTTTGTGATAGGCAAATTAATAAGTTCTGGAAATACAAAGATAAGTAAATTTCTTGCCTTGAAGAAGCTTACAACTCAGTGGAAGGACAGATGTGGTATAATTTAAATGACAGGGGCCATGACCCAGAACATGCACAAAATCCCATGGGAACAGAGGGGAATGGGGTACTCTCACAACACCTAGATAATTATATAGAGAGTGGTATCACTCATCCAAACTGGGACTTCATAGACAGGAGGAGAAGTTTAGCGGGGAAGGTAGGAGTTCAGGTTTTGTTGTGCTGAGTTTGAAGTGCTTGTATAGCATTCAAGCCAAGATGTGGAGAGGCAGTTGAATGAGTGGGTCTGAAACCAAGGCGAGAGGCCAGATTAGGGACCCACATTTGGAGTCATGCGTGCACAGGTAGTAGCTAATAGAAACAGATGATAATGCCTTAGAAGAGTGTGTGGAGTTGAGAGACACTGCAAAACGCCAACATTTGGAGGGCAGCCAGATGAAGAGGGGCCCAAAAATAAAACAAGGAATAGAGAGGTAGGACTAGAGCCAGATGAGAATGAGAAACCAAAGACCAGAAACACCAAGATAGGATTTTCAAGATAGTCTCAAATTTTCAGAATATGAGTTTAATGACAGTTAGTTAGCTATTATTCCACAAAAGGATTGCCACAATTTCAAAAAAAAAATTGCACAGTTTCATACGTGTTAACAGATTGAAAAAATAAATTAGAACATTATACTGCACACTCAATGCTAACACTACCAAGTACAATGTAGCTTTTAGACGGTTCAGAAGGCACATTGGTTTTTTTTTTTTGTTTTATTTTTTTCAGTGCTTCAGGGCATAATTATAAACTCCAATTATTGTTGCCCTGGTCAACTGTGGGAGTGCTGACAAATGGAGAGTTATTGACTACTGGGTAAAAAAAATTTTTTTTGATGAAAAAGTTCACTAGCAATAACAGAAGGGGTATTCAGTTCCCAGCTCATGATAGGAGGCCGGCTGACCTATTTGGAGACGTGAACCATCCCCATCAGAAAGACTAAGAGCCTTTAATCCTTCAGTCTCCCTGCCCCCCACTGCTGGTGAATATGAGACTTGTCACATAGCCAGAAGTTTGGGGAACAAATCAGCCATCCATCTCAAGATCCTAATATGCTAGAAATGTTGGTGACACCTACACAAGGCTTCTTGATAGGCATCAAAAGGCTTAGAGATGAGTTCACTGATGTTCTAGATATGGGGGCTAAATTAACTAATCATCTGTCTTTCCAGGGCTCTGATTGCAAGGTCATTCCATGCTTCTGAATTAGCAAATTGTTGGTTCTATCACCATTGTAGTCAAAGACAAGTAAACTTGGTAGAGGTTTTAAGGGATTGTCCCCAGACTGCCAGATTCTCACACTGCTGTGACTCCATGATGATCTAATGAAGAACAAGAAAAGTGTTTCATGACAAGCAAGACAAGTCAACATGGCACCCATTCCTCTCCTGTCCCTGCTAAGTGGGATTGCTGGACTTGGAAAAGCATTTGCTCATGATGAGAAAGGAGTGAGAAAAGACGCTGGAAAAAGGAAAGGAGCTGTGTGGGGACAGGGTTGCTTGCTGCCACTGTAGTCTGTCTCTGTGGTAGTGAGTAGCTGTGATTTTGTTTTCATAAGAATCATTTGGAGTTGGAGCTATTCATCATCATCATCAGTGTCTTCATTATCCTCATCAGAATTATCATCATCATCATCCTCATCGTCGTAATTATCATCATCTTCATCTTCATTGTCATCATCTTCAGTGTTGATCTTTCCAGAAAGCACATCCTCAATCCAGTTTTCCAGCTCCTCTGCTGTGGGCAGATCGTCATCGTCTAAAATCTCCATCCAGACACTGTCAGCCTGGAATGAGGGACGAAGTGAGTGAATGAGCGAATGAATGAAGGTTGAGCCACACCACAGGGCTCTGAGCTGTGCTGAGTGAGCCCCCAGTTTCCTACAGCTTTGCAGAATGCGTGCACATTGTCAAATGGAATTGCCAAGTTGCAGAATGATATTCACATATCCTGTTTGTGTAACAAGAGGAAATACGCCTTCCACTACCCATGTATATGCTATAGTGAGAACATTTTTTCTTTTTCACTTATATTATACTATTCCATTTTTAAATGTTTTAATTTGAACCTATTTTTAAAATTATCATTATTTTTAAAGTTGTTTACAAAACAAATAAATGTGGAGTTCCCCACATGATTGAACACTTACCAATAGGGCAAAAGGACATTGCTAATTGGCCGCTGTTCATAAGACAGTCCACTGTAATTAATTCTGACTCTAATGGGTCCTTTGTAAGCATCCCATTTTATGCACTGTTTCCCTGGTTGTATCTGTGCCCACTTCTGTTTTGATTCAGTGGATTTGCATCAGATGCCTGGACCGAGGTCCAAAATTCTTTACACTCTGCCAGTCCATCTCCCTAGCCTTTCCCACCCTCAGATCGACAGTGCCTGAACCTGGAGGAACCCCCCTTCCTTGTGTATGCTTTTTATCTTTCCCTTCTGTGTGCCTGGTGTTTGCCTGCAAGGGCTTCTGAGCCACAACTGCACCACCATCTATTATGTAGTGAGAGCTTTGGGTGTGAGTTTCCTTGCATAAAGAGATCTTGTTCTTGGGTTTTTAGAGAGGGACACAGGAGAATTTTCTTGCATAAAATGTTCTAGATCAGTGAATTAGATCAGGCTGGCCCCATAAGCAAGGAAATGAACCCATGAAAGAAAGGCATGGAAATACAGATTAATCCTGGCTCAGAGGCCATGACTGGGCCATGCTGGCAAGTTTCTGCGCTCAAACAGGGCCAAGGGTTCTACTTGTTTCTGAAGGAGCTCGACTCCTAAAGAAGATGTTGTAGTCAGGACTGCAGAACAGACAGAGGGCTGGCCGAAGGGGCCGGAGCAAGCACGCATGGGGGATACTCACGTCTGTCACATTCACCACCCCAATCTGTGGCTTGAATAGGTCAATCTTGAAGGTCTTTTCCCAGTAGGCGACAAGCTGTGGCAACACAAAATCAGATTAGACTGCAGGCAGAGGTCATCCTCTGTGAAAGCCACTTTTTTGTGGCTGGGCTCACCTGTCATTCTGCCACAGTAACTAGGTCACCTTTGGTGAAAGGTCTTTGAAACAGCTGTGGGCTCTTAAGAAATTGTCGAGTTGGCCTGGCCCTCAAGCACTTTAAGCATTAAATAAAAGATGTCATCACACAGACTATGAAAACATGTAATATAAAAAAACTTGTACAGCTGCAAGGAAGAATACTACAGAGATGGACCAGTGTTGACTCCCAAACTACTTGTGGCTCTTGTATAGTTTATGGATGGTGAAAGAGCCATTTTTCTCCACTTCTCTTTTAATGTCCCATTTTAAAATTCTTAATCTCAAGCTACTCTACTACATGAGATGACTGGAAAAGCAGTGATATAGAAGAAAGTCTCTCAGGAAAATATGGGGCCTGATGGGGACTGGGATAGTCAAGAATCTGGAAATTAGAAGAGTCTGAAGATGATTTTTTTGTAAAAGCAAAGGCAAACACATAGAACTGGCCAAAGAATTGCAGACCATCTGCAAACTTATGTAACAAAATAGTACTGATAAACTCGAAATACAACCTGGCAGGAGCTAAATTAAAAAAAAAAAAAAAAAAAAAGAAGCCCCATATATAGCCTTACATAGCCATGACTTTCCTATAATTACCCTGAATTATGACACTGGCCTCCAGTGTCACAGAAATCTCTGCCTTTGAGTCACTCATTTTCTATGTAGCACTGGGCATCAAGACCCTTGCGATCACTAAAACCCCTCAATTTTCCCTACTTGATCATAGCATCATCAGTCATGACCCAGCAACTAATAATAATTCCTGAATAATAAAATTGTCATTTATAACCCAATAATAATTAAGCTTGTATTAATTACCAGCAGTTAGCTCTGCCAGAAACAAGCAATAAACCAAGGTCTGGTATTAAAATAGACCTAGGCTGGAATATCATATATACCATTTACTATCTTTAATCTCACCAGCTGTCATTCTTTTCATCTATCTGATAGGGATTACAATAGTGCCTGCATCATAGGGTTTTGAGGGGATTGTCTGTGATGATGAATATAAACAATTTACTATAATTCCAAACATACAGTAAAGGATATTAGCTATGTCCATTATCATTATTACTGAGGTTGTACTCTGAAAACTCTATCTTTCTTTTATAAAACTAAGTACAATCAAAGCCTTCTGGCCATTGGTCATCAACCCTGGCTAAGTTTGGACGGTAAAAGTTCTTATACCTTAAACATGTGCGAGGTAATAAACCAGGTCCTGGGGAACACAGTATGAACAGGAAAGGCATGGTCTTTGATCTCAAAGAGGCTTCTGCTCTCTGCCAAGTTCTTAGCTCTATGCAAAACGTTTCTCTCTGGTTTTTATTACTCAGTAATTTAGGTTGCCTCAGAAGGAAGGTCCCCATCCAGTAAATGAAAGAAGAGCAGGGAGGGTTGGTGGTGGGATTGGAGGCAGCTATGGAGATTCTAGTAGGAGGACTCCACTCAGCTAACTTGGTTGGGGCCCTCAGAGAGTATCCAGTACTTGTCTCTTGGTAGTGAGAAGAGTAGAAAGTCTAAGCATTTCAGTGACTGTACCAGGCCAAGTTCAATGCGGTCAGGGCCACACTGCATTGGGGGTTTCTTCAAGTGCCTTTGCCTAGTTCATCACCTCCTTCCTGCTGAGGTCCTCATGCTAAACATGACTGTGGACTATAAAGGGCAGCAGAGATGGGCTCCTGGCCAGAGCCACTCACCAGAGGAAAGTCATCCGGGTCGATCCACACGATGCTCAGGTCAGGGTTGTTGGTGTTGTCCCGGGCCACCTGTTTCAGGATCTCCAGGAACTCATAGCCATCTGAGGTAGGATTCAAGAGGTTGGGTAACTCCTGAACATGCATGGCTTCTTATGTGCAGAGTGAGAGTGCAGAGTGAAATCCACAAGCGTTTCTTAGGCCATTTGTTGTACACCCTCAATTACAGGATTAGTCTATAAAATAAGTCAGAGGAGTGCTCCAACCACAAAGCAGCTTATACAAAGGAAACAATAAGAAATTTGAATAAAGAAATTAAAAGTTCAGAGGGAACTGGATGGTTTCTAACTGGAAGCCAAGGTGCACTTGTTCATCTGGATTGCCTCAGTGAGAAAGGTCAGTCCCAGATCAGAAGACTGCCTGTCCTCATGGCCCTTTGCAGTTTCTTAGAGTGTGCGCCGTCCCTCAGAGTCCTCCACGGCCTCTGCTCTATGGACCAAGAGCATTTAAGTCTGGCCCTTTGGTCCTCTGCAATCTGAAATTCCTAAAACCTTCAAACTAAGTGCATTTCTGATCCACAGTCATCTCTTGGCTTTGAGAAGGTAAATGGGACTCCCCTTCCCTCCCTCACCAGTCCAGGATATTGTGGCCTCCCTCTGTTCAGTCAACAGCCTTCAATGGCTCCAGGGAGGGATGATTCATAGGGAAAGCAGAGACAAGACTTCTATGCTTCAAGCTTAAACTTTGGAGCACTGGGAGCACAAAATTTTGCCGTAAACAAAAATTTTGAAAATAAAAAAATTTAGTAAGAGATATTGAACCCTGAGCCCTCAGCACCACTCCCCTAATCCCAGCAAGAACAGAGACAAGAGTTTAGATTCTGGCAGGTCCCAGAGAACATAAGCTCTGTGTGTGTGTGCATGTGTGCATGTACTTGTGAGGAATACAAACCATGTGTGATCATGTGTCCACACATAGAATCTCCATAAGTTCAGGGAATCCCAAAGTATTGAGGATTTATGCTTTGTTTCAGAGTGAAACTCAGGAAAATGGAAAGGTCCCAGAATCCTCCAGAGAATCTCTTAGTACTAGGGCATAAAAGTCTGTCAGGAAGCCCAAGTTGCCTGTAATTCCGAGGAGCATGTATAAAGTTGAGACAGTAGACTGATCTGATAAGTTCCTGCAGGTGAGATGACCTGGTGGGAATAAGGGCCAGAAGACAGAATGACAGACTTCTCTGCAGATGCCGGTATGGACAGACAACGAGGACCCTAACTCACTGTCTCTGGCAACCAACATGGTCTTGATCCCTCGGAACAGTTGAAGGGGGCCAGGAGACCATTAATTGTCAGACAACTCTCCACCCAGTGGTGTACAACTCAAAAGAAATTTAGATTTAGTTCTGAACGATCACATTCCATTTCTTGCACAGCTGAGTTTGTAGCCTGAGATGCGTATGCTCTAGCCAAGCAGCTCACTGACGTCTTGGTAAGTTGATGTGGTGACTGCCCTTTGGCAACTTTTCCTTTCCTGGGTTTCCAGTGAACTTGAGTCCCTTCTGGCCTCAGTTTAACAAGCCTCCCCTCTCCAGTCATGCTGGCTCCTGTGTGCCTAGTTCAGCCTCTTGGTAATTTATTACCTCTTTAATAAATTCCAGGCAAAATGCATACTATTCTTAGCAGCTCCACCTGAGTTGCCATAGTCACTTAAAAAGTTGCTAACTGTAATGACGGTTCCTGCCAGACCTCCTCAGGCATTATTACCAAGAAAGCAGAGGGACTTCTCAGGGAGAAAAGGTCTTCATGATCTTCAGCCCTCTCCTGCAGTGCTGGCAGTCTGGCCTGGTTGTTCAGTCTATGCTCATATCTATATTGCAAATGAGATTACGTGACAGTAACCTGAGAGCAATAGGGCCTATGCTTTAGAGTCCTTACAACTGTCAATTAGGGGATAGGGATGGAGGTAGGATGAGGGTGCTGCTCCTGCTGCCTGCAGGTGCCATTAGAAGATTGAGCCCTTCCAGAGCATCAGTGGCTGCCATGTGTAGACACTGTAGCTCCTCCTCTGGGCATGTGGCCATGTCACAGGAGAGGAAAATATGGAAATCCACAAACAGTTGTCTATGGATTTATGGATCATAATGCACAAACCACAAGGAGAAATTCCTCCAAAACACCTGCAGTTACTACTTTCAGCAAGAAGAAAGAAAAAAAGGAAATAATAATTGAAATGACATTGGTGATTCTCTGGAAGGTGTGATTCAAATGTTAAAGTGATCTTGACAAATCTAAAATTCACGAAGATGCTGGAATTCAACAATACAGATCCAAATTTTAGTGAAGAGTAAACTCGAGGTGCAGTTTGGGACTGATTTACACAAAGAAAAAGCAGAGACTGTCCATGCTCAGGGTGGTGGATATGCACATCTGTATTCAGAACTACAAGCTCAATACACAGCACAACACGGTCATTTGTGATGGAAAAAAAAAAAAAAACTCATGTAATGTTGAAATTTATAAAAAAGGAAGGTTAGGGCCAGTGATATTGCTCAGCAGCATGGGCACCTGCTGGTGCGCGAGGTCCTGAGTTCGACCCCCGGTACCCGCAGAATAAATAAATAAATAAATAAAAATAAAAATAAATAAAAAGGAAGATTAAATACAAGAACTTACTCTACATTCCTATTTTACATTCTAAAACAGGTTTAGAGATAAAAGGGGAAAGATGGAAGAATAAAAATTGGGTTCTTCATAAAAAAACAAATGGATTAGAATTTTTATGTAAACAATAGAATTCAAAAGCATGGCTTAATGCCAGTTTTTAAGAATATGAAAGAGTTTTGTGTAGAGAATGCTCTTTGTGTCTACAGAAAAGCAAGGAAAGCTCGAAAATCATTCATAGAAAAAAAATTAATAAAATGAGATTGCCATTAAAGCCAGAGAAGTTTTCAGGTCCCATGGAAAGCTTTTGAATTTCAGGGTGATGGATTCTATAAAGAGCAACCATCTGTGGCCCTGGATGATTTCAATAACACAACAGAGTCCATTCTTCAGGGATGCAGCCCAGCACAACACTTAAACGCAGGGTTCTGACCCAGGCTAAATGACCTTGATTCAAATCACTTAAAATGTGACTTAGGGCAAGTTATGTAATGTGTTGTTTCCTAGCCTATAAAGTGGGGATGGCGAGCCTAGTAGCTACTTCCTAGGGTGCTTGCACGTGGAGCGTCTCTGAAGCACTAGACAGTTGCCTGGCTCCCCAGTGAGGCTCAGCCATCATTCTTCCTAGGGAGCTGCCTTTCCCATGTCTAAACGAAACCTCTGAACCTGGCCACTCATCTACTCATTCAACACATGTGTGTTAAATGCCATGTTCTGGGTACCAGGAAAAGCTTAGACACAGTCTTGGGTCCATGCGGTAGAGAAGATGCTCACAGAACACCCCACAAGACAGCTTATCATGAGGTGACTGCTCCTGGCTCCTGTTGCTGATTCTGCGCCAGGCCTTCAGGGCAGCTGTGTCAACCAGTGGGACAATGAAAATGCTGCCTCCAGAACTGGGTGAGAGCCGGGTTTAACTACTTTCTTTGAAGGCATTAGCTCACTTGGGTATTCTTGATTCAAGCTGTGCAAGCCTCTGAAGAGCCCCCCTTCAGCCTCCAACCTTGAGCAAATCTGTGTCAGTGGCTTTTCACTCATCAGGGAAACCTGAGTTAAAGCAAGTAACCTAGTGTCACATGTATTTAATTGCTAAAACTGTAAGTTTAAAATTCCATTTCTTCCTATGGAAAGCGTGTTTTCTTTGTAAGACTGGTAGGTGCCAGGGAGCAGTCGCTGTGGATCCTCCTCTTCTGATAGGAAGGTGGGCGTAGTTCAATATTAAGCATAGGATTAGGAGACACATGCAATCATAGAAGTGAATGAGTGAGCATGAAGTGAATAAAAGTGTCCTTTATCAGCGATGGACCCAGCCTACAGACCATCTTAGATTGTGACCATCTACCTTTCAAAAGGAATAACCCATAATTAGAAAGCAATGGGTAGAAAAAAAGGGGAAATACCAGTCACAGCCTTGTAGACTAGAAGCTATTCAGACATAACAACAGAGGACTGTCTCTGAGGCTCTTAGAGGAGCACACTTCCCAAAGCCGGAAGAGATCTCCCGAACATCCTAAATGTCCAGGCAGGTGAATGGCCCTCACCCAAAACATTTGTTTGTCTTTTCTGTTAAATATGTCTATCACGAAGGCCCTTTGACCTTCATAAAGGCCTACTATAGAGCTAATAATTCTTAACAGCCAACAATCTACTCTGCTTGCTACCCCTTGTTAAATGTCCCTTTCCACAAGTTCATTTCCCAGTTTCTTCCTTTTATGGACACAGGATGTTGTTCTTTGTGTAAAGTCTGTAATCATGCAGCTCCAACCTTTATTTTATGGGTGTTCTTGAGCACTTAGTGGGTAGTGAGTGAGCACTTCTGCATGGAATCTTCACGTCTAGTCTCGGTGGTTGGGAAGATTTCGTCATCCCCATTTTACAAAGGATGGAACTGAGATGTAGGGAGAGGAGGTGACTTTGCACACCACATTTGAGCAAGAGCCAGAGTTGGGCACCTAGCCCAGGTCTCCATTCTGCACGTCGAGAGCCATTTCAGACGTCATCCAACTGCTTTCTACAGGCTCCGCGCTCCTAACAATATTGCTGTCATCTTCCTTCCTCAAGTTTGTGCCCGGGATCCCAAAGCCCTGTGTGAAGGTTTTGACACAGGGAGGCAGGGGCTGGGTCATGGGGGAAACAGCCTGGGTGCTGCTTCAGCCTTTCCCATGGAACAGGCCGAGGGGAGTGCCTCCTTCTACCCGTGGTGCTCTCCAGCCCTGTCCTGCCCACAGCTGCCGTGGGCAGTTAACCTAGTAATGGCTCTGAGAGAAACTGGAGTTTCAGAGATGGGCCTAAATAAAGAAGACGGCAGTGAGAACTGTTTTTCCTTGTCGGCCACATGGTGTTGAGTCCTGGGAGGAAGCTGAGGGATGCACATTGGGCCAGTAGGTTTCCCACAGCAATTGAGTGGCCTCTGGGAATCATATCTTTGTGGGAAGAAAAAGCAGTGACTATCCTTTCCTGCTCCGCTGGCAGAGATTGGTGGGAACAAGCCTACACCAAGTCCTGGGGGATCAGTTCCACGCCAAGCACAGCCATGTTGGGGGCCAAGGCCCCATTTGGCAGAGGTACATGTTTCTCAGACCAAGCCATGGCCCAAGAGTAAACAGGCCCACCACACTGCCCACCCTGCCCTTGTCTCCCATGCTGTGCCCAGTCCACCAAGGCACTAGAAGGAAGTCTCCCTTACTGCACACCACAGGAAATGATGGTTCTCAGGGCCTCTGGGAAGGGAGGCATAGGCTTGGGGCGGCCATCACCCAGCATGGGGTCCCACCACTAGCCATGTGATATGTAGAGGCTAGCATCATGCAGCTTGAAGGTTACGTCTGGAGAGGACATTGGGTCTGGAGTTTGGAGACCTCGCACAGGTCCCTTAACCCCTCTGGCACCTCCATTTGCTCCTCTGAAAATGCAGAAAACAACTACCTGTTTCCTCCTAGGTTTCCTGACAAGGAGACATTATTATCATCATGGGAAGAGGCGGGACACATACAGAGGCTCTATACTTTCTGTTTTCTTCCTTTTCCTCCCTTACACTCTATCAACTTTTCATTAATTTTTTGAGATTTTATGTCCTACTACTTTTATCCTTCATTGACAGAAAAGGTTCATTTTTTCCTCAGGTAGGTATATTTCCAGTGCCCACAATGAGTCCTCTTGGAGGTTAGAATTAGGGTTAGGGTTAGGGCTAGGGCTAGGGTTCTCAGGCAGGAGCTTCCTCAGGTAGCGTGATACTCTCCAAAAGCAGAACTGTCTGAACTTGAGCCCTGTGGCAAGCCTCAGGAAGGCAGAAAAGGCTAGGAGCTCTCCTTGAGAAGACAGCATCTCTATGAGGCCATCTTATAGAATGATACACAGCTTCTCAGCCCTGTGAGTCCCCAGGGCTTTGGGCTGGCACCTGAGACATAGGGATATCTTGGCGTTTACCTAAACTTTTCTTTTCTGCTCAGTCTTTTCCTGGTTTTGGGATTCAAGAATTGATGAAAAAGTCAAACGATACATTTTTATGATGGAAAGAATCATAAGGTGGTAGTTATAAACCACAGACTTTGAGCTAGACTGCAGGGCTTGAATCCCAGTTCTGCCATTGATTAGCCATGGGGTCTGGGGATGTTATTTAACTTCCTGTACCTGTGCTTCCCCACCTGCACACTGGGAAGATGATCTTACAGTCCCTACCCAAAGAGTTGTTGTGAAGATTAAATGCATTGATATTTGTTATGTGCTTGGTATGATGTGTAGCACCTCGTAAGAATCAAATATTGAACTTGCTAAGCCAAATTTAACAATTGGTGTCAAAAGCATTTTTACAAGAATGTGAGACAGTGGAAGGTCAGGTGTAACAGGGCTTGGAGAATTCCTTCCAGGGCCCATCACTAATTCTGTTCCACTCTTTGCAGACAGCAGCCTGTCCTTGCATCTCCAGCTTGTTAGCGCTGATATTCCTGGTACCCTTAGAGGATATCCATCCAGCATGCGCTCATGTAGAAACGCTGCTTTGCAGACCTTTCATCAAGTGTTATAAAGAAGATGTCAGCCTGATGCAGACACATCTGGGGGTGGCAGGGAAGAGAGTCATTCATTTTCAAATCTGTCAAACAAGAAGATCTGACTGGTGCTCTGAGCGCAGCAGCTGGAAAGAAGGCTCCAGGCAGAGGACCATGGGCTGCTGCAGGCAACCAGCAAGAGGAGAGAGCCCAGGAAACACCCTTCCCAGTCAGCCTACCTATGGCCCTGGAACAGGACCTTACATGGAGGGAAATCTAGAGATTATGCTCCAGGGCTGAGAAGCAGATACTGCCTTCGCCCTGAGCACTGATGTCCTCAGCTTTCTGCAAAGGTGAACACAAACTCTGGCAGTGAAGCCTGGGATTGCAACAAGAGTCCCTGAGGGCCCAGGTCACTAAGACAGACGTGTATTGTTGTTGCTTCAGAACGTCAGATTCCAAATCTGACAAGAGCAATGGAAAGTGGGAGGAAGTAGGACTTGTCTTCAGTAATTGGGCACTCGAGCTTCTAGGTGTCTCAGATCTCTTCTCACTTCCACGCTCACTCCTCTGGTTCTTGTTGCCCTTCCCCTGCCCCTTCCACTGCAGCAGCACTGTGCATGCTTAGAACCTGCAGCTGGCTTGCGAGGTGAGCGACAGGGTGGATGGTGACCGAGAGTCCCCAGGAAATCTAAGCTGTGCCTATACCCCTGTGATCTTGAGCATGTCACTGAACTAGTCTGACTCTCCCTTCTCTTGTCTTTAAAATGTTGGAGGTAGAGGTGAAAGCAGAGGGAGAAAGGTGCATTGTACGAGGTCATTGGGATGGGAGCTCAGTGGCGTGTGAGTAGGCCTGCAGGAGGGCCTCGTAGTTAAGGGTGACGTCTGGGAAGCCAGACAGCTCTCAGTTTAATTCCACTGCTTCCCAGTAAATTAACCTCTCTCAGCCTCAGCTGTAAAATGGGAATAAAAATAGAACCTCCCTACTGGGATTGTTATGTCGTATAAAGTGTACCAGAAGTGACCATCACCACCATCTTCATCGTACTCAGATGCATTTAGAAATCCAGTGAGCCTGTTGCAATGTGAATCTTCGCTGAGATACCGAGATGAAGTGAGCAAATTATTTAGCCTCTAAGACTCTCCCGATGTGACACTGGAATCATGATCACACACACATCGCAGAACAGCTTTAGGACTAGAGGAGATTATCTACAGAAAGCCCCTGACACATTTCCTCTATACTGCTTTCTGTTGAAGAAGAGCTGTAAGTTTTCCTGGATATATAACCTTCCTCTTTGGTAGGTGGGTAGCGCTCTGATTGGGCAACAGTGTATAACTTATTAGCAAGAGCAAAGGAATGCCAGGAACTGCCTATGCAGGAGTGAAATTCCTAGACTTGCAGCCAGGCCTCTGGTCCTAGGTTACACATCAGTGCCCAGCAGGTAAATCACTAACTACAGGGACTACACTAACTCAGGGATTTCCACAGAAAAGCCTTTCCTTTTCACAGCCTGAGTGGCAAGCTCCTGAGCCCCTGCAGAAATACCATGTTTCTGGGGCGCCCCCCACCCCACCCCCAGTGCGTTGCTTCGGCTTCTGAGTGACAAGCCCCAGCTTGGACATTTTGGGAAAGGCAGAGCTTCAGGCCCAGGGATGTTTGTGTAGGGAGGAGGTGGAAGTAGTTTCAGGAGCTTGATTCGTTACAGCAGCAATCTCTGTCAAACAGGTTTCGGCAACTTCAGGGAGGCCTCTTTGTTCTATTGTTCTGGAGAGCCAGACAGGCCTCCCCACGAACCGGGATGGAGGATGGGATAGGGGAGGTGGGGTGGAAGCCCCTGGAGTCTGGCCAGCGGGCGGCTGCCAGTGGCAACCTCATCACTGTTCACACAATACCAGGGAGCTGATTCTGTTTGATTGTAGCTTGTAAACCTTAGGCAACCGGATTTCTTTTCTATTTTCTCCTCCAGAGGCTGGGGCGGGGGAGGGGTGTCAGTGGCCAGAGTTGTGAAAAGAAGCTGAAACTACACTGCCTACTTTTTTTTGAAGGCCTAGATTTCCTTGAAGCTTTCCAACTATGCAAGTCTATAATGGGAAATCTGGCACATCAATGGATATTCAAACAATTTAGTAAAAAAGATGGAAGAAACTCTCAGATAACTTGGAGCATAAATTTGGTTTTGATACAATGGAATATTATTCAACCCTAAAAAGGGATGAAATACTTAAACATGCTATGGATAGACCTTAAAAGGATACACCTTAAACCATCATGCTAAGTAGAAGATGTCAGATACAAAAGGTCATGTACTACATGATTTTGTTTATATGGAATGTCCAGACTAGACACATCTACAGAGAGTAAGAAATTAGTGGTTGCCAGGGACAAGGAAGGGGAGACTGGGAGTGACTGCTAATGGGGTTTTTCATCACCTTGAAGTACGCAAAATGTTCTGGAATTAGTGCTGACGTTTGCACAACTTTTGAATATAACAAAAACGCACCGATCTACACACTTTGTAAAGGGTGACAATTACGACACGTGTATTATATTTTCATTTTTAAAATTGTATGATAAAGAATTGGGTTTCAATCCATAGGACAGTCCATTGACTATTAATCTGCCCAGCAGTATTTCCTTGGCACCTACCATGTGTCAAGGCACTGTGAGGGATGAGGTGTGCAGAGGTAGACGAGACAGTATGTCCCTCCTTCACGGTATGCCACCGTGTCTTCTTGGGCAGTCTGTTAAATTCTGAGCCTCTGTTTCCTCATCTCTATTGGAGGGCATCTCTGGAATTTCCCCAAGAAGGAGGCTTAGGTCCCTGACAAACACATGTAATCCCACATTACCTTGAACAGTGGTTCCCAAGCCTAATGGCACATCACAGCTTGCCTCAGAGCCCTGTAAAATCACACATCCACGATGGTGCAGTCTCAGCAGCCCAGGTAGCCTTGGTATTTGCAGTCTGGGCACTGTCAGGTCTTGGTGTCCCCAACAAGTATATCATGTCCAAGGTATGGCTGCTGGGCCATTACCAGTGAAATTTCTCGCTTTCCCTGGTTGCATTCTGGATCATTACAAGTCTCCCAAAAGGCATCTCAGAATCTCCACTTACACCCTGGGGCCTCTATATCTCACTGGACATCACCATAGGGGCACTTACCCCTGTCAAATTAAATTTTTCTGCACTTTCCTCTCTATAGATTTTGAAAAAGGGAAACCAGGGAAAAGTTGTCTAAATTGCGAAAATAAAACAGTTATTCATCCATTTATAGGGTCATTTTGCACTTCTTAAAAGAAGCTGCTTGGTTTTCTCATTTTCTTATTATTTAAAGAAATATTTTTATACTGTTAAAGGACACATTTATTATTAGGTTAATATAGGATAGTAATTTATATAAACTAGGTCACAAAAGTGGAAAATAAACATTTAATGTGAGCAGAAGCATACACACACATACACTCATACGTGTGTGCACGCACACACACAAAACCTGTAAGGCTAGGATGCTTTGGTTACCCTTCTCAGTGCCTTCTCAATGCTGCTTCCCATTTTGGGCCTCTAAGCATAATGTTTGAAGTTCTCATCTGTCCACACCTTCTCTTCCCTTTATGTGCACAACTTCAGACAGACTCAGTGCTAAATAGGCGACCACCAGGGGGTGCCCAATATCTTGTGGTTGCATTGTGGATGGAGGGGAGGAAGAGAAGGCGATGGCTGATGAAAGCCAGAAGTCTATTCTTGCTAAAGCTACGCAGATTGGGGGTTCCTACCTGGGTCACTCCTTTCTGCAAAGGCCACAATATGGATCCCATTCAAATCATCTTCCTGTAGGAGAAAAGAATCAGAGGTTAAACTCTCAGGTGGAGAGACAGAAAGGAAGGTACCAGAGGTAGGGTCACAGAAGTGGGGATGGAAATGTTGGGGCATAGGGAATGATGAAGGGGCAGAGAGAAACAGGCAGGGTGCATTTTAAGGAAGGGAACACTGATAAGCAGCTTGCGGAATGCATGGAATTTTGATCAGGGATTCAGATACGTGGATTTACAAGACAGGAAAACAGCAACTATGCACAAGACCATAGCATTAAGTTGAGTCTCACTCCTGTGGTCTGGTGATTCCAGAAGAGTGGCAACCACAAGCAAAATGAAGAAGAATGTGATTCTGGTTTATCAGAGCTGCAAGGGCAAACAGCACTCTGGAGGCCTCTCAGTGACATTAGTCTGTTGCTGGGCTTCCCCCACCAAGAGAGATAATCAGTGATGGACCAGATTCTGGAAATGCTGGAAAGCAGCTGACAGATCCTGAAGTTATCCTCAGATGGGCAGCAGGAAGGACTCCTCCAGGTCAGTTAAGCTGTGGCTATTGTTGTCCACTCAAGAATCCTGCGTGAGTCTGGACCCACACATCTCTGACTGAGGAGTGGCACCCATGGAATAAGTAAGGAACACCTCTGCGGCTGTGAGCTCCAGGGGCTTCCCTTGTGGTCCTTTCTGCTCTGAACCTGAAGTTTGCTGAATCAGTATCAGTACTTCCCTGAGTAGGGAAAGAGAGTCTGGAATTCAGGCCTAGGACTGAGAACAGTGGGTGTGGCTGTGGGGGCCGGGCAAGAAAAGAAACTGGAGAGAGTATTTCAAATTCTAAGGCAAGCAAGGGGCATGCCCTGTGTCCATGTCTTAGATGGGAACGACCACCTGCCTGTGTCTTTTTGGCATTCATTATTCCTGGAGAAGGAAGAGCAGGAGTTCAGAGGGGCCTCTCTGACAAGAAATGTGATCCTCAGGAGACTCGAACAGGAATATGTGTGAGATCAAGGCACTGGGGGCAGAGCCAAGCGAGTGCTGATTATGGTGGATACGGAGAGGTGTTTATTGGGCACCTTGAATGTCAGAATCATCCTATGGGGAAAAAAAATCTCCAAGAGTCTCAACCCTCTTCTGATCTCCATTTCCATTTCAATTGATTTTAATGCTGGTGCAATCCTATCTAAATGCTAATTTTTTCCTTTGCTTTTAGAATGGATAAAACCTCCAAAAATTCTATGAGAGATTAAATGGAAAATATTATTATTAAGAGCAAGAGAGTGGACGCTGCCTCAGTCAGATTCTCTGGGGAATTGAATTTTACAGATATATACGTGTGTGTGCTCCAGTTTATTACACAAATCCGACAGCAACCAGAAGGGGAGTCTGAGGTTTCACTGTTTTACATTTGCTATTATCGCCAGACAGAATATCCCGATCAGTTCTCATTAGGCAGCCCTGTGTCTCTGTCGCCTGCCATCAGTTGGAAGTGAGTGCTGTTAACTCTGTGAAGCAGGCCTCATTTCTGTGCGCGCTTCTAGAACGCACTTGGAAATTGGTTTTAGAATGAAGAATCCATATTCGTTTTCTAAGAGGCTGCTCGTAATATGCCTGTCATTCCCTCGGCCTACGTGGTCCCTGGATGGAGAGCGGTAACCAAGGGACTGAGCCACTCTCTGCATGCATCTTACAGATTCAGCGCAGGAACCTGTATTGAACACCTGTGAAGAAGCTGGTGCATGCTAGGTGCCAGGTATTTTCACAAAGCAAGAATCCGCGGGTGGCAAGCCTGTGAGTGGGGCTGCTTGTGAGAACCCAGTGTGAATGAGGAGGAATGAGGAGGAGGAGGCAGCTGACCACAGGACCTAGTAAGCCCAGGGCCAGCCCGAGGGCCTTCTCTGATCCTTGCATCTTTGCTACCCAAATCACCCATTTTGCTTTCGGATCACACAACCTTAACATTCTCTTAAAATTCTCTTTCTAATCTCATGAATCTTCCATCATCAACTGATGGCAAGCTCTGAGAGAAGGGATATGCCTTCAAATAAAATAATTAACATGGTAACCATATCTGCCTACTGCCACTTTTTGTCTAAGTGCTTTGCAAATGTCTTCACTCTTAATCTCTAAGGAAAGTCGTATTTAAATCTTAAAGAATCCAAGTGATTTACCTAAGGCCACAGAGCTAGTAGTGACATAAGTGGGATTCAAGCTAGCTCTATTTGGCCCCAAAGCCCAGTGTCTTAGTCCATTCTGGCTGCCATAACAAATACCATAAACTGGGCAGCATATAAGCAAGAGAAACTGATGAAGTTTGTTTCTCCCACTTGTGGGGCTTGGGAAGTCCAAGCTGAAGGCACTGGTGGATTTAGTGTTAGACGAGGGCACGCCACTGCTTTCTGCTTCATACATGGTGCCCTCTTGCTGTGTCCTCCCAGGTGAAAGGACCTAGCTGGCTCTTTGGAGCTTTTTTATAAGGGAACTAGTCCTAGCTATCAGGGTTCTGCCCTCATGACCTGACCACCTCTCAAAATCCCCACCTCCTAATATGACACCTTGAGTGCTAGGATTTCAAAATAGGAATTTTGGAGCGCTACAGACATGTAGACAAGAACATCTGGAACTGATTGTCCCTCAGCAGGGTTTTCAGAAAATGTAAACTTGGATCAGTGGCTTTTAAATTGAAAAAGACCAAAAATGGGCCTGTATATAAAGTGAGCATGCACTAGATCCCCAAAAGATCTGAAGATTTGGAGATTACTTTGGTGAATTCCCTCCTCTGGATTCACCAGCCATTTGTGTGCCACTCTGTCACAGTGGTGAGCAAAATGGGCTGGTGTTATATTTTGAGACTGCTTCATCTACTCAAGTATGGGATCCTGAGAATGAGTCCGCAACATTCACTGATAACTCCATGATTAGCATAATGTAATAGGTTCTTATTAATGTCTGTTGGCTCAAAAGAAGAGTGTGGCCGTAAAAATCTTGCACACTCATCATCAGAGAAAATTAGAAAATATGAGAGCTAAGAATAAATTAGTATCATCAATTACCTACCGACCATTGTCAATATTTTGCTCTATTTTTTCATCTCTATTGAATGTTCTCATGTTGAATGAAGAGACACAAAGAAAAAGAAAATGAGTTTAGACCAGCAGGCTCCCTAACTAAGGTACAGTGGAGTGGCTTAGAGGTCTAGGAGTCTTTGGAAGTACTTTGCTATTGCAACAGAGTGCAACAGATTCCTTAGAACAAATTTCTGACTCCCATCCCTTGGGAGCAGTTGCTAAGGTCCCTGGCTAACCACTTGGACTATCTAAGGAGCACGGAAGACCAGCACTTGATCACCCTGTCTCACCTTGATATTCTTTGAAAATTATAAATAAATAAATAAATAAATAAATGCTCTAGAATTTACAGATAGCAAATATTACTAGGCACCAATTTTTTTAGTAGTAATATGTGATAAGTTTTTGTTATGATCTGCTACTTTAAAAATCTGCACAATTAGGGGAGAGAAAAAGAAATAGTTGCTTTAGCCTAGCTAGCTTTTCTACCTTATTTAAATATTTTGCAGTGTCTGAAAAAGCAAATGTTGAAGATAAACACTTTTAAGTTCATTGATTGGTCACTTTCCACAAATCTGGGGTTCAAATTCCCGCAGCCAGTGCTTTTGGGCAGTGCCCCATAAGGTGGGCATGGGTGGGTGGGAAGAAACCCGGTCAATGGCTCTTCAGGAATCCCTCTCACTTCTGCTTCTTCTTTTAAGGATGCAGTAGCAGTCCTGGAGGAGCCTCTCCTGCCCTCCTCCCTACTTAAGAGATGTGGATGAGGACCTGGGTGGCCCGGTTAGGGCTTTGGGGGAAGGCAGGTGGCTGGCACAGAGCAGAGCAAACCATTCCGTTTATTGTCTTCTCTATTTGGCTAAACTTAATGCACTACCTTTCCCACTTAGAAAATAAATGAATACCTAATAAAATGTGAAAAATATGAGCCATCACTGTCATTTTATATTATAGCAAAAGGCTGTAATTTATCTTTAAGTGAAAAGAAAGCAAACAATGAAGGCAGACAGCAAAGATCCCTCTGGCCATCTGCCTCTGATGTGAGGAGAGGATTTCTGCAGTAGGCCTCGGGTGTGTTCAGAAGACTCGGGCTGTCCAGCCACGGAGGTCATGGTGCTGGGTGTGACACTGAGATGTCTGTAAGGAAGGATCCCACACGTGTGTATTCTCTTCCTTCCCGGAACCTAGGTAACAGAATTGTCTCTTAGGGACAAAAAAAAAAAAGCAAGCAAGGAAGGGAAAAGAAGGAAGGAAGAGAGAGACATGGCAAAACAGAACAGCAATAATTGCTCTCAATTTAAAATGGTATTTTCTGTCTTGAAAGACAGAAAGACCAAAAACCTGTTTAAGATTAAAGGAAACCAAATACATAAATAAATAAAAATGACCAAATGCAAGTGTGAGATCCTGCATTGGATGGTGGGCTGGGGAAAAAGGGTTTTCTCTTGCAATAAAGGAGATTAGTGAGATAGCTGGCAATGTGGGTAAGGTCTCTCGATTAGAGAGTTAAGGTATATTAATGTTAATTTCCTGATTTTGATCATAGTACTGTGGCTATGAAAGAAAATTCTTGTTCTGGAAAACACGGGGTATTTAGAGATAAAAGGAAATTATGTCTACAGTTCCCTCTCAAACAGTTCAGAAAAAATATGCATGGGGGAGGGGAAGTCAAGGTAATAAATTGTTAACATTTGGGGAATCTGTGAAGAAATAGTGGAATTCTTTACACTATTTTTGTAAGTCTTAAGTTATTTTAGAGCAAAAAGTAAAAACAATTTTACAAAGGAGTATGTGAAAGTATTATTGTACCCTTTTGCTATTAATATTTAAATTTAGTAACAAGACCTTTCCAAGGTTGAGTTTTGAAAGGCTTAAATGTTAGGGAAATAGGCTTCTATTGTGCTGGTTGTTCTTAAATAACGTACACCCTTAGATTAAATTATTTGTCCTACAGAGTCTTGGGAAATGTTTGCTCTTCTTCAGAAATCCAAATAAGTCACATACCAGCAAAACGGTGTCAAGTTACTCCTTGGTTCTGTTCACCCATCACTTCAGATTATGAATTAAAGAATTTCATAAATAAAAGGTTCCATTTGAGTCCCTTTCTCCCCCACCCGTAACCAAAATGACACCTTGCGAGGACATGGTCCTTTGAGGGAAATATACGGACAGAATATGAGATTTGGCTACAGATGGCCTTACTCTAAGTCGTAAGAGCTAATGTTTATCAGTTGTATGTCCTTGACTAATAATCTGCATGATCTTCAGTCTCTCCATATGTGAAATGGGCTAAAATGATACTTGCTCCACATCAGTGTGTAGCACTATTGTCAGTTCCAAGCAAAAGGATCCATGAAATGCCTTGGAAAGAAGATGCTCCAAAGGCTGGCTATTATTGTTTATGGAATTCTGTATAAATCTAAGGCGGGGGTGGAAAGTGTGTCTCCAAGGCCTCTTTCTAATACTGTCGGAACCACCTAACACATTGTCTGTGACACACACCTGCAGCGTAAGCTGTCTTGATCACTTTTTAGTGCCTTGATTTGATTTTTTTTTTAAAGAGCTACCTTGTAGAACCTACCACGTTCCAAATGCTTCATCTCATTTATCCTTACAAAAAGTCCTGATTTTAGATGGGGAAACTAAAGCTCAGAAAGATTATAAATTTTGATGTGTGTCACAAAGTTACTAGGTGGCAGGTTCTGGGCTCTATGACATTGCACCCTGAACTATGAATCTGTAGCTTGAGCTCCTTCCAGCATGTCACCCTAGACCTCTAGTGGCCTGTGAACAGAAGCTAGCAATTCCTGAGGGAATGAACAGGGAGTAGTACCAAAGAGGCTTAAACTGGATCCATGGAGAACTGAGTTTAAGTGGGCAAGATACTCATAGTCCCCCCTCAAGACATCAAGCTCAGCCAAATAAGACTTAATCTGAGACTTGGAATGTAATCAGAAGGGCATGCCTCTCGGGGATATGCTCATCCCTTTAAGAAAGAAAGAATTCACCACTGTCTTACCCATGTTTCAAACATGTCTTCTGGCCTCAGGCGACGGAGAGTGGGTCTGAAAAAAAGGAGGTGCTTCCTTGAGTAAGGATCACTAACGGCAGAGACTGAGCCTCTGCCCTGGGAAATGTAAACAAGCTATTGGTTCACTTCCAAGAGCTTGAAGAGCCCCCAAACCCACTTCTGCCCTAAGGGGTAGAGCTGCTTTGCTCTGCTGAGTCCAGAGAGATCTAAGCCCAAACCACTGAACCTGCTTCTAGACTCATTTGATCCAGGGCAAATCAAATCCATTGTAAACAATGGGTCAGAGGTACAGTGTTGGTTCATTCCTAGGGCAAGAAGCATTTCTCTCTTCACAGACAGGTAGCCCACAGCAGATCCCAAATGAGGAAACTGGTTCCAGACCAGAACAGACATTGTTTTATCATGGTGGTCATCCATCAAAAGCCCCTTAGGAATTTTTTTGGGGGGCAAGTAGGACCTATATTTTGCTCATAATTTCATGTATTTATGAATGTTGGCAAACGGCGTGAGGATTTTGTTCTCTTTTGTTTGTGGTACTCAGCATTGAGCCCAGGGCCTTGCACATGCTAAGTAAGTACTTTGCACCCAGTTAGTGGAACATACTAATATTTGTTCCTTCTTGTACCGCCTCCCTGCAGGGACTAGCACTGTCTGTACACAGGGACCATGGTGTTCTAGGTTCAGTGACCACACTTGCACATGGAGAGGGTAGGTAAGGCAGTGAGCTCACTACTGTCACATGTTCCCATATTTGTCCCTCAAGAACATATCAGCAGAGTCCAGCTGGTGGGCCAAATCTAGTCAATGTTTTGTTGTTGTAAATAAACTTTGGTTGGGACATAGCCATCCTATTTATTTACACAAAGGCTATGGCTGCTTCTGTGCTGGAAGGGCAGGGTTGAGCAGTTGCAGAAGAGGGCATCTGGCCCATAGAACCTGAAATATTTACTATTTGGTCCTTCAGAGAAAAAGTTTGCTGATCTCTGCTGAAGCTAGTGAATAGTATCAAATATTCCTCTCCTAGAAGTTATATGCATAGATGTTCATCTTTGGCTAAGTCATTTAACTATTCTGAGTCATATTCCTTGATCTTTAAAATTGGGATAATAATATTACACCATAATATTGGAGATGAAATAAAGTAGCTCCCATAAAGCACCCAGCATGGTGCTTGACATACAGGAAGATTTCCACTAAATTGCTATCATTACTAGTATAGAATTTTACTTACATCTCACTCTGGCTTTGAGATTTGCTGAGCGGGCAGAGGTAGTCTAACCCTACTTGCAAGTGATAGCTGCCATTTATTGATGAGCAATATTCTGCCTGGATTACTTCAGGTTGTCGCTCTTGGTGGATCTGAATTATCAGCACCAAGAGGCTCTTTCCCATTTGCCAGGCCCCAGATTCCCTTCCCCACATGCCATCTCAGGCACCTTTGGTGTTCCTTCACAAACTCCACGAGCTCCTCCTCTGTGTAAGGTTTGTTGGGGATGGCAATGGGCTCATCCATAAATGGCTCAAAGAAGTCAACCTCATTCATCTTCAAGGACAATTTCTTTGCAACCTGTAACAGAAATGAGACAACAGTTTGAGCGCTAGTCTAGAGTAGTAATGTGTTGTACATCCACCAGAAGTGTGAGTGCTCTCTGGCAAAGACACAAAATACATGAATAGTTTTAACTTAATATTAAAGTAACAAGAATTCATCACCTATGGCCTGGGTTAGACCAATCTTTTTCTGCGATGAAAGGAGAGAGACAGACAGACAGACAGAAATAGAGACAGAGAAAGAAAGAAAGAAAGAAAGAAAGAAAGAAAGAAAGAAAGAAAGAAAGAAAGAAAGAAAGAAAGAAAAAGAAAGAAAGAAAGAAAGGAAAGACTTATCTGACAAATGATGAAAAAGTAGGGGCAGGGAACAGGTGGAATGAAAAGGGGGTGTGTATCATTCTACCCTCATCATCACTCTGCGGTATTTGCTGGGGCTGGAGGAGGAATAAATGCCAATGGAACATGTTGTGTGGATTTAATTGAGCCATTTTGATGGAACGAGCTATTGGTGGAAACCTTTAAAGTGTACAGGCATGCAGAACTGGAAGTCAATCCATTCATTAATCTGCACTTGATCAGCTCATCAATCCTAATTGCTGTTCAGGCTGAAGTGCAGGCCCAGGGGTTCAACCTGTCAGTTCCAGGCTTGCTTGGTGGTTTGTCAGGTTCTGGGAACTGCCCAACTTGTTAACAACCATAAGGTGACCAGCTATCCTGCTTTGCTCAGGGCAGAGGTGTTTCCTGGGATGCGGAACTTTCAGCGTTAAAATCCAGGTAGTTCCCAATGAGCCAGGATGGGTGGCTCACTGTACAACAGGTAAAAATCTCTGTGGAACCAGCCCACAGCCTGGAAGACATTTTCTCTCTTGATTAAAGTAGATAAAAACAGAAAAAAACAAATAATAGATAAAACCTCAGGGAACCAGCCCATAGCCTAAAAGACATTTTCTCTCTTGATTAAAGTAGCCACATGTCAGTCTGTTGTCAAGGCGGAATGGTTGCTGGGTTGGCCTGCAAAGCCACTGAACTCAGGACCTCCTTTTGTGACATGATTCGAGAGGCCTGGAATGTGCAGTGCTCAGTAGAAAACCAAATGCCATTCTTCTCTTGCTCAGAGCTGTAGTCCAAGAAAGCACAGGGATGAACAGTGGTTCCCTTGACATGGCAGAGGCATTGCCTAGGAGCAGAGGCCCTGTGGTGGTAACTACAGCGCAGCGACCCAGTGACCCAGGCCCTGTGACTAACTCGGGGGGGGGGGGGGAGAGACCGGGTGTTACATAAGACCTTACACAACAAGGCCCATTCTGAGGAAACACTTAGGTCCAGATGGCTTTTGTCCTCAATTGCTATTAATTCCAGGCCACTATATTCCAAAAGACATTTCTTACTTACTTAGGAGAAAGAAATTCCAGCATCCTGCTAGATTAAGAGCTGTTAAGAGCTGCAATCAGTCAAAGGAGACTTTATTGTCATGTTTATTTTGTTTTAAGAAAGGGACGTGTGGGGGTTTTCTCACTGCTTCTGCCCTTCTCTTAGATGGCTGCTCTGTGGATTATGGGGTGAGCAGGCAGGGAGGTCGGGAGCATCTAGGTTTGCAAATGAGTTTTTCCAAAGCTGGGCTTAAGGAGAACAGGCTTGAAAATGGCATTGGCCTCTGGTCTCTTTGAGTTCGTTTACTCTTCTAGGAACCAGGAACCTGTGCTGCTACAAAATGGGAAATGACTACGTGAACGAAAACAGCAATAGTAGCAAATACATGGAGTGCTTACTATTGCAAAGTGTTTTGGGTAGATTATTTAATTTTCATGTTGGTTGTATGAAGAGCTGTTATTATATTTATTTTACTGAGGCTCCACTGGGGCAAGCAATTCATCAAGATCATATATCTGGAGGGGCGGATTCAGTAGTCAGTGAAGCATTCCAAACCTCCAGTTTGTTTGTATTCCCACATTCGTTCGATTTGAAAATTATCTTCTCCTTAACGTGTAAAGAAGGGAAAATATGCATGTCCCTGTGATATGAGGTACATGTTTCAGTGAAATGTTTCCTTGTCCTTCTTGTAATATGTTCTCATCAATTCATCTGCTAAAACTAAGACCTCCTGCAGGTGAGAGAAAGCTGACCAGAACTACTATCAAGGCAAGCAGCACTGGCATGCCTGTGCTTATGCTTGTGCATATGTGTGCTCGTATGTGCACACGTGTGTGTACGTGTGTGTACATGTGTGTGCACGTGTGTGTACATGCATATGTGTATGGTGGTGGTGGTGGTGGTGGTGTTCTCTGGTCCCTGAATGCCAGTGTCTGGGTCTGAGTGTTAAGTCTATAAATAGCAAATTGGATTGTCATGTCCTAAAATTTAAGTCTTGGAAAACCTGTGTAAACTTGTCCAGAGGTTCTCCACTCTCTCCCCACCGCCCCTCTGGAGTGCCCTCACCTTGTGTCTCAGAGGATGCATTTCTTACAGTCCTGTATTTGTGTCTTGGATGGTAAAGACTGCAGGAGATTTGACTATTTGGAGCACTTATTCATTCATTTCATCAATAAGTAGTTAGTGGGGCCTTCTGTATTTAAGGCACTGTTCTAGAAACAGATGTGTTTCATGCACACCGAGATTAAATAAGAATGCATTATACTATTAAAAGCTGTATAGGCCCATAAAAATGAGCTTGTCCATGCTCATGTTGTCCATGTTCTTTAACTAGTTAGGATAGATTTGAACAACGACAAGAAAGCCATAAGTAAAATGGCTCTTTTCTTAACACTTGCACATGCATGAATTTTGATACAGGTGGTTTTTCTACAAGTTAGCAAGTCAGTTCAGATGTTACCAATGAAAAGCAGCTCAGAATGAACCTAGGCCTCCTGGACATTACTCTTCAACTTTTTCTCAGCTTATCACAGCTCCCTTTGGGCTATAGTGTGATTAAAAAGAGACAACAATTTTTCATTTCACTGGTCCCAGGCATAGAAAGGAGCAGGCCACTGCGAAGTGATGTGGGATCATTAGAACTCACATTTTTCAGGCTGCCAGGTGTGGCAAAGTGGGTGCCATCCTTGGCCCCAACCCTGTCTTGTCCCAGCTGTTTCTCAGAGGGATTGAGCCTTCATGTGGCTTGATTTAGGATCAGGATCAGTAGATAGGTCCCAAATCTGTCCCCCCTATGAAATTTCCTGGGAAGTTTTTTGAAAATGGAATTTTTTAGACCTTATCACAACCCTAAAAAATCTAAATTTCTAGGAGTGAGCCCACAGAACAATGTTTTTAAAAGCTCCTTGAAGATACCAATATTGAAAGTGGTTGGCAATTACTGACTTCCAAATCTATATCAGCAGTTTTGACACCTCACCCTTTTTTACAGTAAATTCACTATGTATTTCTTGGTTCGCTTACTTCTTTACTTTCTATCTTCCCATCTTCTCCCCCATATTAACTCTAAATTTTACAAGGGTAAGAACCTGTTTTGTTCAATGCTATTTGGGTCCCTGACACCTGGAAGAGTGCCTGGCACATTAGGAGCACTCAGCAAATACTTGCTGAGTGAGTGAGTGAATGAATGGATGTATGGAAGACACCTCTAGTTGAATGTTTTCTTAATTTGTAAAAAAGTAGGATTCATAACTTCCTCCGATGTTCTTCAATAGTCTCTTCTCCCTAGATTTCTTAATGCTTTCAGTAGCTTCCCAGTCTTTGCTGTCTTGAAACTGAGATTTTCAATCTTATTTTGGGGTCTTCTTCCTCTCCTTCATCTCATCGATGACCAAGTCCTCTTGTCACATCAACTTCTACCATTTGGTTTGCTCATCTCTGTCACTGTGTGACTGCTTATCTAGCCCTTGCTTCTCCTGTTTTCAAACCTCTACCAGCCATGTCTCAGTCCTTTTGAGGTTCCCTAGGGTGTGTTTTACAAACAGGTCCTTTCAGCCATCTCGCCACATTCATTACTCTGTCCTTCTGCTCTAGCACCCTCTGCTGGATATTACTGAGGCTGCAACCATGCCTTCTGGACCTCACCAACACCCACTGGGCACTGACCTCCCCCCCAAACATGGTGGGTGCAAGTCCCAGTTGGCATCTGAGTGCTCCTAGAGCAGGAGACTTTGTGATCCGTATGAAGTTAGAGAGAATTCATCTCTATTTTAAAAGTCATGAAATCCCACAAGGCTACATGAACAGTGGTACTTATGACTCAGTGTCTTTCAGAGCTTTTAGTAAAGCAGCTTTCAAAGTTTTTAATTATAGCCTGACCTCACCTTCTTCACAGGCCACAGACATAAAACCATCTAGTTGGACTGTGAGGCACTTCTGAGAACAAATACTACCCTGAACTCGGAATCAAACCACCCATCTGAAAACTAAAGCTTTGTTGCTCGGCCAAACTCATTTGCCTCACTCTCTTGCCTTTAAGGCCAGCAAGCCTTTAGCCACACCTAGCCCATGAGAACCAAATGTCAGTAATGAATCCAGCATAGGCTTCAGTATAGGCTCGTCATCTAATATCCGTTTCCAACCTCACATCATCTTGGGCCTAGAGACTCTTCTTATTAACAATAGTTCATATATCTAGCTGATATTTTCTGAATTTTTACTATGTGCCAAACACCAACTAAGAATTTAATCTATGTTGCTCCTTTCTCTGGGGCATGGTAGCACCCAGCATTGACTTCGAAATTAGGCCAGCCCGAGACTACACCCAGCTCTACTATTGCTCTGTAACCATGAGCAAATCACTTGATCTCTCAGTGCCTCGAATTCACCCAAGGAATAAGAACCTAATTTTTCTCTTATGAATTTGTTGAAAGGTTAGAATGAGAAAGCCTACATAAAGCCCTCAGGACAGAGTCTGGCACATAAGTACTTAATAAATGATATTTATTAGTGTTTTGGTGTTCTTGCTCAAGATCTCTCCCAACTCTAAAATCTAACCAATTAGGGTAAACTTGCTTCAAGTTTATATTCTATTACTTAGATTATAGACCATTTTTTCTGGATCATAGGCTTGAGGACAGGGCCTATAGCCAGAGAAATGGCTCAATATATATCTGAATCAAATGCGATTTATTTTCATTGGGCCCTTTCCTATTGCTACCTCTGTTGACCTTTCTTATTTTTCCAACATAGCTGAACCCATCCCAGCATAAAAGCAACGAACACTGCTCACCAACTGCCTCAATCCTCAGGAGGCCACTTTCTGACGGACTTTGACTTGTATTTGATTGAAGAGTTAATTTGTCTAAGATTTATTTCCTCTATCAAACATAATAATTTTGTTTTTCAGTTGGGGGGGTGTGTTATCTGTATTGTGATGTGTGTATGTGGTGTATGTGGTTGTATGTGTTATTTCTGGTGTGTGTTTGTGCACCCTCACCCTCAAGGGCAGGCACAGGGTCTTCTATCTAATGTCATAGTACAGAGGCAGGGCTTGGGACATAGATTGTCCTAAATTGGGATCTCAGGGCTACCATTAATTCACTGGAGACCTTGTATATTATTTAATCTTTGTAAGTTTGTTTTCTCATATGAGAAGTGGGAGTTTTTACCTTTCAAAGTTGTTTGTAGGAGTGGGGATAATATAGACACAATGAAGTCTTCCTTTGGTATGCACGGGGGATTAGTTCCACAGTGCCCCATTAATGCTCAAGTCCCACATTAAAAATGATGTAGTGTTTGCATATAAGCTACATACCTCCTGTATATGCTTTAAATCATTTCTGTGTTATTCACAATACCCAATATGGTATAAATGTTATGTAAAAAGTTATTAAACTATTTAGCAAATAATGACAAGAAAAAGGTTTGAATGTGTTTAATACAGACATAATTGTTTTTGGTTATTTTCTTCCCTCAAATTATTAAGTCAGTGGATATTGAGCTCCACAGATATGGAGAGTTGGCTTTATATCCAACTGTGCCCAACACATACAAAGCACTTAATAAAGAGTGGTCATGTTAGTAGTAACAGGACCTGGAGAGGAGTACATAGACTGCATAGACTCCAAATAAATTACCCATTGGTTCAAGGTCTCTTGGTCTCTGCTGTTCTTTGGTATATAAAATCACTTGTCACACTCAAATAAGAAGACCAACTGGATTATACAAAAATACATCAATGCTGTCTCCCAGAAGTGACTTCCAAAGCACCAGGGCTTCAGATAGTCAGCATTTCTCCCCATTCAATTTCCCACCTCACCACAGAGGAAGGGGAAGGTGCAACCCCAGAAAAGGAGAGGAAAAAGGGAACAGTGGGCCACCATACTCTGGGCACACATGCTTCTTGTTCTTGGGGTATGGGAAGATAAAGGTGGGCTGTCACTTTTCTTTGGATATTCTTAGAGATTTGCTTATATCCTTTTAATCATATTTTCATTCATCTCTCATTTGATTACCTCCAGAGAAAAAGACAAAGGAGCAGGGTCGATGTTGTTAAAAGAAAAGAACAAGAGGTAGAAAGTTCAAACTTTAATCCTTTATGCCTACAACAGTATTTACACTGGGATTTCATAGGTACTTACACCTTTGTCAAAGGTGGCAAAAAACTTGATGTAAGGATGGAAGTGTTCAGCTGCTTCTTCAAAAGCTTTATAATCTAGCAGGGAAAAAAAAACTATGAAAAATACATTTTTAAGACACTGCAGACTTCTCTTTTTAAATGATATACTGACAGTAGGAAGCCAATTAATCCTGAATGAATAATTATTTAGCAGGTATTATTTAGATAGCTAACTGCCTAGTGCTACTTAAACCCATGGTTTCCACCAAGGAGTTTGAATTGATTGGCATTCAATCATACAAGAGACATCTTCACCACACTTTTATGAAGTTGGAAAGCAGAAAACAAGGGAAGTGGAAAAGGACAAGGAGGAAAACAAAGACATGTGAAACTCTACATCAAAACAGAAAGTCCTACTCAGACTTACTGCTCCTTATAAATGTAACCTCTAGAGAGTGTAGTTTGCTATATACATAAGCTTAAGTAAGAAAATTCATCCATGTAAAGGAACCTCGACTAAAATTGACATCACAGAAGTATTTTAAGCTTCTTGTCATGAGTACCCTTGTTGGTGAATCCTACTTTCTTTCCCTTTTTTCCCCCTGATCTTTTGGGAATCATTTGAATTCAATCAAGCCTGTGCTTATCTCTCTGGTCCCAAACTCTAGTCCAAACTGTCAAGGTAGGCATGAAACCATGTGACTGTGGGAATGCTGTGCTTTGTTACACGTAGGCAAGTAGTGTCCTTGGTAAAATAGCCATATTCAAACTTTGGAAGTGTGGGTGATGGTAATGGTGATAGTTGTGGTGATTCTGCATAAATTCTATGATTCCAAGAGTCCTTGAGCCTGTAATTTATTTTAATAAGATCAACTTTTTTCCACATTCTACATCTTTTAACTATCAGAAGTACAAGATTTTGCTAGAATTCTGGGACTATGAAGAATCTCTTAGGGTTCCATAAAATGTTATTTTAGAATAATGCTGCCAAGATGAGTAAGACAAAGACACAGATCTCAGAATGCTCTCAGCCCAGAGGGCTATGGGCTCTTAAAAGAATCACAATACAGTGTGATAGTTGCTCTAAAAGAAGTGACAGCAACAAGCATAGGAGAGAGGGGTTGAACATTTACAAGAACACTGGTATTTACTGATCATATGTACTCATCCAAACTCATTCCATAAAAGTAATAAAAAGTCAGGAAAAATATCAGGTGGCTTGATAGTTGGGATAGAGGACTGGATAGATGGAAAAAAAAAAAACAGGTGAGGGCATTTGAAGAATGAAGAGAGAGAAGGTGAGGCAGTGGAATGCCTGGAGCTATATCTAGGCAGCAGTGCGCACCATCAGAGTTGTTGTCCCTCTTCCCAGTGTTCCTGATGAATCTTTTGTCACTTCCATGACCTCCTGCCCAGATGGAAGAATAGGCTAGTCCTGGATCAGAGTCTCCATCTTCTCCCACAGGTCCAGTCTGCATCATTTTTAAGATGGAGCATGGAGTAAGGTGATTCTCTGGGTTGGTAGTTTGAAATGTGGTTGAACATTTAGCCTCACCGTAACAGCAGTTGTCTTCCAGGATACCTGGTCTTGTCATCTGCTCTATAGTGTTGAGTAATCCTGAACACTCAACCCCTACCCTTCACCTTACTAACGATTAGATTTTCCTCACCTCCCTTCCCCATCCCTCAGGATTTTCCAGACTGGATTTAGTATATCAGACGTTAGTAGTTAATAGCACCAGTTAGAAATCCTGAGGAGAAATGCTTGGAGTAATACTTGTCTTACAAAGAAGAATCAAACCAAATTGCTGGGGATGAAACCATCAAAGAAGCAGATGAACACATCACAATAGATTGTGGAAAAGCTGCCTGATTTGTGTACCGATGGTGTGGATGCAATGACAAGAAAGCATAAAGACTTTACATCAAGCGCTTTCTGAAAATCTTGAGATCCATTGATATTTATTAAAATATTTGTTAAAAGCTCTGTCATATAAAGTTTTGCATATAAATCTGAATTCCACATAAAAGGCTGTCATATAAAGGTGACTCTAACAACATGTAAGTCTGCATAACCCCTTTTCCTGTAGCTCTCAGTGAAGAAGCAGGTTCAGAAGCCCTTTCCCTGTGCAAAGACAGTTTTATGAGGAGTTTATCAACTAAGAAGTGGATTGAAAAATAAACTGTGGGGCCAGTGAGATAGCTCAGCGGCATAAGTGCCTGCCTGGCAAGCGTGAGGTCCTGAGTTTGACTCCTGGAATCCACATACGAAAAAAGGGCCGATGATATCGCTCAGCAGCAGGAGTGCCTGCTGCCGCACCAGGTCCTGAGGTCGACCCCCACTACCCACAAAAAAAAAAAAAAAAAGGAAAGTAAACTGTGGATTATATTCATTTTGAAGGATAATTATTGCCTCCAAAAATCCAGGGCTTTCCTGAGCCCCTGAATGCACTTCACTGAAAGTTGAAAAAACCATGTGAAGTATGTAATGTACTGACAAGGTTTATTAATTTAAAAGCGAGAGTTCAACTTTAAAAAGAAAGTTAAAATGGTTCACTAGTAATTTTATTATTTCAGGTTTTAAGAATAATTAGTAAGATCAGTAGAGTAATATCTGTTTATTTCTAAGGAAAGCCTCATTATATTTTAAATATAATAAGATATAAAAATGCTTCATTAGATTTTTAATCCAATCAAATTATCACAAGAAATCTAAGTATTGTACTTGTCAAGGAAAAACCATTGTGGTGAAATTAAGGTATATTCATGGCCTTGAAGGAAAATTTAGAGGTTGAATTGTCTGAATTATATCCAGTGGCAAGAAAAGAATATTCATCAGTCAAACATAAAGTGCTGAGGGCCTGGGGATGTACCTCAGTGGTAGAGGGCTTCCCTAGCATGCATGAGGTCCTGGGTTCAATCCACCAAAACAAAATTGTCTATTCATTTGCCACGATCCATACATACATGTGGTTAATGACAACTAACAAGATTTTAAAGAGCCCATCACTTAAAACCTTGCTCAGGAATTGTGTAACTTCTAATACCAAAAAGCTCAGGCATAACTCCTAATATCAAAAAACTGTGTTCTGGGAAGCAAGGTCAAGATGCTGACTCAAAATCTGCAAATATTTCATTTGAATTTTTATAATGTAGTATGTGTTATATTTCCTATTTTTGTATTTTATTATTATATAATACAAAGTAAAAAAAATTTCACTAAGCCCAATTCCCTTCCAGTTTAGGTCCCCTTTATGCCTACAAGCATTACCACGTTTCATGTGTGCCGTGACAGTTACATGCGTGAACTCTAAAGTCAGATTCTTGGAATTTAAATGTTGACCCCACCATTTGCAGCCACATGATAATAGCTGAGTTAGTCAAACTTTGTGTTGTATCCTTTGATCATCATTAAATTACAGGCAACAGCGATAGCTACCTCACAGGCTTGTTGTGAGCACAAAGTTCTCCACATGAAAAGGATAATGTGGGGGGCAGGGCAGAAGAAGCTCCCTGGAAGAGTCAGCACTGGTACAGGCAGGATTGGGGCACAACCCCCTGGCTGGCACCTCCCCCCAGTACACTCCATTTAAGCGCTGGGAACGGAGGTAATAATGAGGCAGATGAGAAGACGGTTACACTGGGGCATGAAAGAGAGCAAATGGGTGGGCTGCCAGTGCAGTGACTAAGGATGCTAGTGGGCAGACTGAGTAAAGAAACAGTTTGACAAAATTTCAAAATATTTTGGGATTTCTAGAATAGTCATATGCAGCCCATATTTGCACCTCCTACTTGTACCAAAAAACTACCAGATTCTCTGACAGTTATGCCCACCCCTTCTGCCACTTTCCCTCTCTTCAAGACTGATATACAATAACAAGGCTTAACTCACTGGGCCCAGGCCACCAAAGCAGTTTTCTTTTTTTTTTTTTCAAATGTACTCCAGTAGTTGCCTTTCCTGCCTCCTCTTCCTCCTCTTCCTGACATCCGCTCAGCCCCTCCCACCCCTGACAGCTGTGGTGATGCTATGGTAGGTCTGTACCCACCCAAAACTTGGCCACAAAACTGGCAGAAGGAATATGCCCACGGGTGCAGTTGGTAATGGCAGGCAGCCTGGTGGTCAGCGATGAGCTCAGCCAGCAATTTTCCATATTCTTAGAAGCTAAGCCCATCCCTATCCAAATTTTCCTCTGATGTTTTCTAATTGACAGAGAAGTTCTCCAGCTGCTGACTGCAGGAGCTGCCAATGCATTTAGGCAGCCTGCTGTGGACCTCATTTAGAGGAGACCCCATCATAGAGGTGGGCAGGTGGGAAAGTGGAAGAAAGGCCCTTCTCTTGTTATAGAACACACACAGACACACACAGACTCACAGAGACACACACACACACACACAATTTTAAGGCCAGAGCACCTGGCCCAAACTTAACATTATTTCAGCCCAGTGATCTGTTTTTCACAATTTCTGCATATGTCCCATTGCACAGGGTACAGAAAGGATTCCAACCTCTATTTCCCGCCCCCCAGCAAATGAGATGCTGAAGATCCATCTTCTGTTGGGATAATCTAACAGCGCTCCTTGGGAATCTAGCCTTATACTGCCAGATGGGGTTGACAGAGAACTTACATTCTGAGTCCTCACTCTTGAAAAATCCAAGGAGTTTGATATGGTCCTCAATGCGTTCAAAGGCTTGGACCTCCAGTTTGCTGTTGATAATCTCCACTGGGTCTTCAATTAGCTGAAATGCCACACACACATGCTCACAAATATGTTCAAATAAGATAACCTTTCCCTCCCCAGTGGGGAAATAGAGCTCTTTCGAGGGAAATTGTAGCAGACTTCATGGTTCAGACCTTGACCATCCATCCCACTCTGCCCCAGGGAGCATAGCAGCTGTACTTTTGGAGGAACTGATCTTAACTCAAGGGATAGGGTGATAGGTCTGAAGCAATTCTTTTCCTCTTGCTAGCTTTTTTCTTTATTTTTAATTGTAAATCGACAAATAATAATAACTGTATATATTAATGGGTTATAAAATGATGTTATGAATTATGAAGACAGTGTGAAAGAATTAAGTCAAATTACTTAAAATATCCATTATATCAAATACTTATAAATTTTGTGATGAGAACATTTGAAATTTACTCTCTTAGCAATTTTGAAGTGTATAATATGTTAATTATTATATTCACCACACTATTTAATGTATCTCAAAGGAAAAAAAAAAAAAAAACCCTGTATTCCTTTGTCTGATTACAGCTTTACACCATATGATGATCATCTCTGCATTCCCTACCCTACCCGAACCTTTGGTACCCACCATTCTACTCTCTGCTTCTTTTTGAGTTCAATTGTTTTAGGTTCCACATGTAAGTAGAAACATATTTATTTGTCTTTTCATGCCTGGCTTATTATACTTCAGCATGTTGTTCTCTGACTCCATCCATATTGTCATAAATTACAAAATTTCTTTTTTAAAAGTTGGACAGTATTTTATTGTGTATATGTATTACATTTTCTTTATTTATCAATTGATGGACAAATGGATTGATTTCATAATCTCTCTTGCCACTTACTGATTCAGGAATGGGCAGGTCGCCCAACTCTGGTCCAATGGGGTTAAATTTGCTGAAGCAAATGTTCTTCTTGACTGTTAAAAGAACAATGGTTTGAAGCCAGATTCGGGTTTTTTCCTCTCTCATTGGATATGAATGAGGAAGCGTAATGCATCACCTGTTTCTGACCATCTTAAAACTAACTCGGGAAGAGTCAGCTTGAGGACAAAGGCCACACAACGAAAACAGAATTATCTGTGATTCACAGTGCAAGAGACGTGATTTGATCAAGTCAGAATCTTGACTCTAGTTTACATTTATGTGGGTCCATCACACTGCTCATTGTTTAAAGTAGCTAGAGTCTCATTTTCCAAAGTCTCCTAGCTGGTGAAGTTGAGGCAGCGCCATGTTGGCCCGGAGTTAAGATGTTGCTTCTCTTAAGTTTTTTAGGTCTGCTGGGTTAGGCCAATGAGACAGCCAGACTACAGACACATCTTTGGTTTTTCTGGTAGAAGGTGGTCTTCAGCTCACTTCTGACCTCTCTGGCTTTTGAGGTTGTAGAGAGAAAGCAATAGGCCACAGGGTGCCAGCTGGTACATAAGGAATGATTGGGATAGACACTCAATGGCAAGTCCTCTGTGCAGAATATGTGTTCCAAAGCATTGAACTTCACAGATATTATTGAAAGTGTGATTTACCTATGAATAAAACTTTTCTAGTGTTTCCTCTGTTTGTCTGAACATATAGATCTGAGTGTGGTATCTTCATGGCTGAAAATGACTGTGATTTGGGGGTACTTTTTAGCTCTGCCTGTTCTTTATGCTGCTTTGAGGGTAGCTCAGGATGACTCATTGATTGATTTCTCCTCTCTCTGTGGGTGACTGGTTACCTCCTTTGTCTCTCCACCACCTAGCTCCTCCCCAGCAGCCCTGGAGCAAGCCAAGGGAATTTCAGTGGGCACTGGGGGTATAACAGGTAAAAGAATTAGCACTTAACTTCTACATGGTCCAGCTTTGTGACCCACAGGTCACTAATAATCAGGTTTTTTGGGTAATTTAGAGGTCAGCTTCCCAGAAAAGGTAGATAGCACTGTGATATGGGCACTGTTTAGTCTTCTGTGAAGGCTGAGAAACCTGTCTTAGACCACATCAGAATCTCCAGCTTCTCTGTTCTTACTTTGGGGCTTTACCTGCCCCTATATTTGAGTCCAGATATATCCATACAGGGCCACTGTATAAAATGCTTACATCCAAGAGAAACTCCACCAAGACATCAGCTGCAAACTCGCCATCAAACTCAATTGTGCGATCACCCTTAAGAATATAGAGGCTTCCTTCCTCATCAAAACCTGGAAAAAACAAAAAGGCCCAAACACGAAATCACTCTGAGGGACTGTGGAGTCAGGATCAGTGGAACTGGAATTAACCTACGGACAAGTGCTGTTAAAACAGTACTTCTGAGGGGCTGTACAAATAGACATTTAAACTGAAATAAGAGCTAACAATTTCACCTAGATTTTAATTTATAAGAAAAATTTATTTTCCACCCCACCACTGCTTTAGTTTTCCAAAAATACTGCTGAACCCATGTTTCTCTCCTTATCAAAAAGTTTTAATACCCACTCTCCATCTGACTCTTTAGCCAGGCATTCAAGTCCTTCTAACATCTAGTGCCAACTCTGTTGCTTCCATTCACCCTTGGCTTGACCTATAGTCCTTTGAGAACTGATCCCTACCCCTTGTGTAACCCTCTTTGCTTCTTGCTCACATACTGATATAAAAGGGTGTATAAAATATATATACATGTGTGTATACTCATGTTCTCCTTGTTCCACAAAACTGGAGAGACCTCCATCTCACCTCATCTTGGTTAGTTCTTTAGGGACTCAGCTTATGACTCTTCCTATGGTTAATCCAGTCTCAATGAGCTCATGCATTATAAATCTGTAGGCACTCATCTAACAGTGCATCCTGTGAGGGTAGGATTGTTGTCTTGTTGGTAACTCAGTCCTTGCACAGAGCCTAGACACATTGATCAGTGCCCCGTAAACGTACTGGCTACACTGAATAGCGTGTATTCCTGTTCTAGCAGAATCACACACATCCTCTTTACCCTGTTAGCTGATAGGTACCTCAAGGGAAGGCCCCATCTTCTCCTCTGCTACCCTTCAGCACTCTTGGCGTAATGTGTGTTTTAACAAATACTTGCTGCAAAGCCGCATTTTCTCTCAGGAATGCTAAACAGCTGAGGCTGGCACTTATTCCAACTGTGCAGCATCTTTAATTCTTTAGATTAATTGCTTTCAAACTCTCTATTAGCGAGAGAATGCTTTCTCCAAATAAACTCTTCTGCAGACCCTCCAGGGACCAGAAGCCTGGACTTCTGCTTGCTGTCTGTCTCAAGGCTCATCTGAGGAGCCCCTGGCACACTGTGTAAACTGAGAGGAGCAACATAAGGTGTTCTCGAAGCTGGTGATGATTGGTCTGAAAATATACCAGAGGGAAGGAACATCAGCCAGTGTCCTGCTGCTAGATTTTGTACGGAGCACATTCAGTTTGGAGGCCACTAATGTAGTTCAGGTACAGCCTGATGGAAGCCAAATTTTTAAGGCAAATGGAAGAGGGGATAAAGATGAAGGGGCAGATTCACAAATAAAACTACATCCTGTAAACCCCAAGGGTCAAGCAGCCTGAGAAGCTTCCCTCAGTTCCTCCAAGCTCAGCTTGTTTGTTTGTTTAAGTGCTGGGGCTTGAGCCCAAGGCTTTATAATACTAGCCAAGTGCTCTACCACTGAACTATGCAATCTTCCCTTCTAAGCTGAACTTGGGATTTTATTTATACACAGTAAGCCCCATCATGACCTTTGCTGATTCATTTTTATCAATTCTTGCACAGTTTGTTCTCCCTAGATTTATATATTGCCAGAAAACTAGCATTTTTTTTCTAAATTTACTGAAAAGTCTCCAGAATACAGCATATTCATTCAAACAATGGAAAGGGAGGTGACGGGGTATCAGTTGGCTGTTGGAGAGGAGGCAGAACTCATTAAATTGTTTTCGACTCTAGGAAAAGAGTTCAATGTCTTTGTTCCCATGCTCAAGGAGGAAAAACAACATTCCTTAATATGTCTTCAGGGACGGAGACATCCCAGGCATTCTTAATAAGTCATTATCATTTTAGAGCCTTGAGTTCTTACTATGTCTAACTTGTCTCCTACAACTTAAATTTTTTTAAAATATATTTCTGAATATTTTATTTTTTTAGAAAATAAAATAGAAAATAGTTGTTCATAAGTTTCTAGAATAATAAACTTTCATATACCTGAAGATATTTGTTGAAGTACCACGAAACTTATTTTCTTCTGTGCTTACCACTGCAAATCCAATTAACCTCTCTTCAAAGGTCCTGTTTTATAACCTCCTGCTATTTTTTTTTAATAGCCATCCTTCACTAGTCATGCAGAAAAAGACAAATAGGCAGCACAGGAGTGAGGGTGTTTGGAAACCAGGAGTTACCTATATCCCCCCTCCTTGGGATTATAGGGTAAGAATCTTAAAGAGCATTTGCACTTAAGCATGACATATTGACAGAAAAGATTACAACTACCAGCATGTAGTCACTTAACCATATCTCACCTAAAGCCTCCCTCTCATATTCGGTGATAATGTCCAGCTGGGGTTTATCCTTTAATGAGAAACCCCTGAGACCCTACAGTTGCTGCTTCTAGTGTTATCTTTTTTTTTTTTTTTTTTTTTTTGGTACTGGGAATCAAACTCAGGACCTTGTGCTTGCCAGGCAGGCGCTGTGCCTCTGATCTATATCCCCGGTCCCCTAGTCTTTTGTTGGTTGCTTCTGCCAAGAGACAAAGAAATCATAGGTGATGGAAGAAGAGAGTGTAACTCTCTCAGAGAGATCTCTGTGTGCTGTGATAGAGGAGATGGTATTTCAGTTTACTTTAGGAACTAGAAATTAAGGCTTGGGTCTTTAGCATCAGTTTTTCTGGGAGACCCTCTTCGTAGCACTGATGCAAAGATATATTAAATGATTGATGTGAAACCATTCAATTCAGGCCTAGATTTACTTTTATGAAACTCTTTCCCAACCCAAGGTAGGTGAGATCATTTTATCTATATTCAAAATGTAGCCCAGTTATCATGCAAGAGTAAAGGAACTGTACTTTTTTTTTTTTTTTTTTTTTTTTTGCAATACACATTTGTTTCTTTCTGAAAAATCTCAAACATCACACATACCCAGTTTCTTGGCAAGCTTGGCTTCTTTCTTGGCATCCACCATCACAAAGCCTATATCTTTATGTTCCAGGATCTGGGCCACAAGCTGTAGGGACAAATAGGAGGATCAGTGGACTAACGGCAGAAAGATGGTAGAGAAATCACAATACAGTACTCTCATGTACTAACAGGAGGGGTTTCCTCCAAACTTCCTGCTACCTGTGACCAATTCAAGCAGCAGCAAAGGGATCCTATACTTGTCCCTCAGGAGAAGATTAAGTCAGCAAAGTGCCAAGAACTGAAGATAGAACATCTGAGGGACAGAATTAAGAGGATTTGGAAAACTGTAACACTGTCACATACTCTTTTCTGCCTCCAGGGAAGGAGAGAGGAGAATGGGAAGGGAAGCAGAGTATTCTAACTCCCTCGGATACCTGAGACCCTTGTCACCCTGAGCCCTTTCCCAGCTGCCAAGTAAACCTGAGGTGGGGACACAAGGATAAAAGAGGCCTATGCTCCAATTCCAAGCATAGCCCCCCTCCTCCCTGGGCTTGAGGAGTAGGAATGCCCAGGTGGCCCCTTCTGATGGGCTCTGGAGGTTTCCTACAGCCCCCTGAGAGGAAGAACTAGAGAGTTTCTGGGATGGAGGACCATCAGCCCAAAAGGCAAGGAGGATGTGGCAGTATCACAGATGGACAGATGGCTGAAAACTACTCTGGGCAGACAGCAGCATATGAGATGACACCAGGAGTAAAACTGGCACTGTGCTAACCTTCCGGAAACTTAAGGCGTGAGCAAGTAGGGACACTCGCCATTGACAGAGAGCTAATTCTTGCCACCTGGCTGAATGCAGGCTTGAAATAGAAATAGGGTAAAATTACCAATGGGATCATAAAATACTAATAATTAATCTGTTCTGCATTTCTATAATTTTGTCATTTCAAGAAGGTTATATAAATGGAATTATGTAGTATGTAACCTTTAGAGATTGATTCTTTTCATCCATCACAATTGTCCAGGGACTCATTCAAGTTGCTGCATGTGTTAACAGGTTCTGTTTCCTTGCTGAGAGCAATTCCACGGTGTGTGTGTACCGCTGTGTGTGTAATCATTCACCCCCGAAGGACACCTGGGTTGTTTCTAGTTATTGACTATTAGGAATAGAGCTGCGGAAAGATATCTGTGTAGGTTTTTGAGTTAAATACTAATCTTAATATAGTCTTAGTATAATCACCATGTTATATGGTAGTTTCGTGTTTAATATTTCCTGAAACTTTCAAACTCTTTTCCAGAGAGGTTGCACTAGTTTACGTTCTCGTGAGCAATGTCTGAGTGATCCAGTTTCTCTGCATCCTTGGCAGCATCTGGCGGTGTCACTATTTTTTTTAAATTTTACTCACTCTGATAGGTATGTAATGATATCTCATTGTGCTTTTAATTTGCATGTTCCCAATGACTTATGATTTCGAACATTCTTTTCCATGCACTTACTATGTATGCTTATTATTAAATGCTTATTCATGTCTTTTGCCCATTTCTAATTGGGTTGTTTTATCATTGTTGAGATTTTAGAGGTCCTTAGTGTTAGCTTTTTAAAAAATATGTACTTTATAAATTTTTCTCCAATAGCGTAACTTGTGTTTTCATCTTTTTAACCAGAGTCTTTCACAGAACAGAAGTTTAAAATATTTATAAAGTCTAATTTAACAATTTTTAAAATTATCAATTGGGCTTTTGATGTTAAGTCTCCTCTTGACCTAGCCCTACATCCTGATTTTTCCCCTATTTTTTCTACAAGTTTTATATTTTACAGTTAAGTCCACGGCCTATTTTGTGTTAAATATGAGTCAGGCTGAGGCTCTTCTTTGTTTTTCAATAGATGTCCAACTGCTCCAGCACCTTTTGTTGAAGGATGTCTTTCATCCATCAAACTGTTTTTTTTTTTTTTTTTTTTTTTTTTTTTTTTTTTTTTTTTTGTGGGTACCGGGGGGACGACCTCAGGACCTCACGTGCCAACAGGCACCCGTGCCGCTGAGCGATATCACCGGCCCCTTTTTCGTATGTGGGTTCCGGGAGTCGAACTCGGGCCTTCGCGCTTGCAAGGCAGGCACTTAAGCCGCTGAGCCGTCTCACCGGCCCCATCAAACTGTTTTTGCACTTTCATCAAAAAAAAATCAGTGGGAACATTTGTCAGTTCTTTATTTTTGGTCTCTGTATTCTGTTCCATTGATTCATCTGTCTGCCAATATCACATAATCTGGATTCCAACAGGTATACAACAAGCCTTAAAAGAAGATAGGCTATCTCTTCCCACCTTATTTTTCTTTTCCCAAATTGCTTTAACTATACTAGTTCTTTTGTTTTCATATACATTTCTGAATAATAGTGTTTATCAATTATTAAAAAGAAATCTTATTTTAAAGCTATATATCAACCTGGGGAGAATAATATATTTACCAAGTGGACTCTTCTACTCATGAACATGATACACCTACTTGATCTTTCTTGATTTCTTTCACCAGCATTGCCAAGTTTTCAGAACATAAAAACAGGTTTTATTAGACTTATATCAAAATACTTACTATTTTGGCAATCTTAATAGTATTATATTTAAAATTTTGTGTCCATGTGTTTATTGATAACATATAAATATATAATTATATTTTTTATATTTATTTTGTGTCCTGCAACTTTGTGAACTTATTAGTTCTAAAAAGTTTTGGGGGTTGCTTGTTTTGTTCTGTTTGTAGGTTCCTTGGTGTTTTCTATGTAGACAATCATGATATCTGCAACTAATTTCCTCCTTTCTTTTTTTTTTTTTTTTGGTGGGTACCAGGGGGTCGACCTCAGGACCTCACGCGCCAACAGGCACCCGTGCTGCTGAGCGATATCACCGGCCCCTTTTTTGTATGTGGGATCCGGGAGTCGAACTAGGGCCCTCGTGCTTGCAAGGCAGGCACTTATGCCGCTGAGCCATCTCACCGGCCCCCTCCTTTCTGATTTGTATGACTTTTTATTTCCTTATGTTTCCTTATTATACTGATGAAAACTTCCAGCACTATTTTGAATAAGAATACCTTGTTCTCTTACCTTGTTTTCTCTTTGTTTCTTAATTTTAGGAATTTGTCTATTTTCCTCTTTTACTTCTATTATTTTTATATTTTTGCAGTTCTGTTGTTTTTTCCAGATTGGCGGATTGATCATGGGTCTTTGGTTCTATGACTCACTCCATAAATCTCTCTACTTTCTGTTTTATGGTTTCTTCTTTAATTTCCCTCTTCATTTCTATGACCTTATTTCATTTTACCCAGCATCTTCTTTGGATCTTCTCTCCTGTTATCACTTCCTGAGATTTTCCCTTGCCTATTCATGCTTACTGCCTTTCTTTTTTCTTTCTTTCGGGGTTCCTAACCATTCCCTTTCTTCTAAGGCTAATGATACTAAGGCAGAGCGTAGAAACTTGTCCAGAGAAATGTCCTTAATATAATTCAATCGTAAAGAAATGGATATTTATAGTATATACTTTCTCTCTCTTTTTAAATATTGTATTTTATATGTATTTATTGCTACACTGCTAGCTCTATAGTGATATGGTCCAAGTTGATGTCACCTTTAAATAACTCATGGGTAGTAGATCCCAGTAGTTAAGAGCATGGAGCTTAGTATCAGAGACCTGAGTTCCTGACTTGGTCACAACCTGTGCTGTGACTGCACTGTTAAAGTGTGGACAGTAATAATATCTATTTCATGGGGCTGTTTTAAAGATTAACTGAAATAATGCTATGATGCACTTGGCATGGTTCTGGACATGCAGAAGGGCTTAATAAATGTTAGATTTTCTTCTTGACATTAAGGCAGCTGGTTAGGATTCTGGATCTTGTGCCAATTCAAAAATACCAAACCCTAAAGTATTGGAAAGGGGAGAGAACAACAATCATTACCTGTGTACCTACTATGTTCAAGGAAGTGTGCAAAACAAAAATGTTAGACATGTATCAGCTTTAAGGACATTCTGATTTATTGCAGGGAGAAACTAAAGCACCTGGAGTGAAAACAAGGGCCATAGAGACTTAGAGTTGTGGGCAGGGAAGTCAAATCACACAGAGCCAAGTGGGCTGTGATAAGTATCGCAGATTTAATTTATCTGCACTCAGAATGAATCTAAAATCCCTGGGATGGTCAACAAGGCTGTGCGTGGTTTGGCCAGCTGGCTGTGCCAGCCCTATTCAGGGCCCTAGTACATCTTACTGAATGCATTCTTCTTCAGCCCCTCAAAACATCTAGCTCTTTCCTGCCTCAGGTCTTTACACAGGGTCCCCCCACTCAGCTGTGCTCCAGAGCCCTGGGACTGGGCATAGGCTCACCTCCCGATGGGAGGCATCTTGTTCTAAATTCACACAAAGGCACAATAACATGCTCTGAAGACTTCTCCACATTCATCACCAATTCCTACCACCCTTGACATTTACACTGAAACGTCAACTCCCCAGAAGGGACTCCCAGACTCCTATGATCAATTGGGTGCTCTTTTTACTCTTGATCGTGGTGCTCTGTGCTTCTCCTTTGCAGCCCTTTCTCAGTTTGTAAGTACCCACTAACTTCCATGATGGTTGTCTATTAGCCAAATATGTGACACATTGTAAGCTCCATCTCCATGCCTGTCTTTCTCCCCATGCTCTCTCTAGCATCTAGTGTAGAACCTGAGTGGAGTAGATCTCAAAATAATTGGTGTCTTAAATGAGTGAATGACTGAATGAATGAATGAGGAGGCTGCTTAGAAGAGAGGAGGCCAGGGCCAGCAAGATCTAGAGAGAGGAGTAGGTGGCTGGGCAGAGGTGAATGACAGGGCATCCCGGGAAGTAAAATCAGGACGAAGGTTTGGAGGTAGGAGTGTGTGGGGTGTAAGGGAACAGACTGGCGGACTGGAGCAGAGTAACTCAAGTAGAACAGAGTCTATTTGGGGGGGGCAGAAAGGAGTCCCCTGTTTAAGGCATAGTAGGGTGACAAATGCTTTGAATACTAGGACTGGAAGTTCTGATTAGGGAGTTGTTTGAGCAGAAGAAAAATATGAACACAAATTAGTGTTTAGGGAGAGTAGATTTGAGGGCACAGACCAGACAGAGAGAAGGGAGAGTGGGAGGGAAGGAAAGCCAGTGGGGAGGCTGACGCAGTGGTCTGAACGGAGATGGTTCTGGTTTCAGATGAAGGCAGCACAGTGAGGAGAAGTCGCTTCTGTAGGTGGTGGTCTGATTGGGAACCAGTCAGAACTTGTAGCTCTTTTTTGGCTCTGGAGTGAGGAGGGAAGGTGAAAGCAAGATGCGTCCAGGGTTTCCAGCACAGAATGGAGTACAGGCCAGTGACATCAAGAGAGCCTGTCAGAACCAGAGGCAACCTTCTCAGCGCAGGTTCAGATGCAGAGTTCAGCAGCCGAGGCGCAGGGTAGAGGTCTCAAATGGAGCTGTGGTGGCACAAGAGTGAGTGACATCTTTGCGAGGTGAGTGCATGAGAAAGCCACCAGGTCAGGGGCTGGCTGTCTAGGTGGCAAATGCTAAAGATAAGCCCATTCTGGAGGCAGAGAGGAGCTGTTGGGGGTGCAGGAGGAGGGAAAAGTATCACTGAGCCAGGACTCCAAAGTCATGAAGGAACGGGTAGTCAGATCAAACGTTACAGGAAGTCAAAGTTGGGTGGGAGCCCAGGAGGTGTCTCCTTTCGGGACTGGTAAATCACAGTGGAGCTTACAGAGAAAAGCTGGGACAGAAGCCAAAGTTCTGGAAGCTGAACAGTTAAGTGGGTGGCAAGGACGAGCTGAGCAGATGTGGATCACTGTTCAAGAAGCTTGCCTGTGAAAGGAGGGTAAACCCCTGCGGCAGTGAGAGAGACATGCTCCCTGCCCGGGCTGGGTGACCATCTCTGGGCTGCAGCGGACAGCACGTCCAGTATGCCCAGGTGTGCGTTTCAAGTCCAGTCCCTTTCTGGGATTTATCTGCCCTGATCCAGGGAAAAAGAAAGAAAGCAAGCTGCATTTGTACCACTTCCAAGAACTGCCTTTGGAGAAGAAAGATGAATTTCCTTCCTGGGTAGAAGGAAAGTGGTAGATGAGTGGAGGAGTAAAGAAAAAGAAGGGGGTCACTTCTTAAAGGGTGATAGTGGGAGTTAATTTCAGCAAAAATCTGGGGAAAAGTCAAGAACTGAGGACCCTGGGAAGAAATGTCACAGATCTCTGTCCAGAGCGAATATCCCTCAGCCAGTCATTAAAAATACCCTGGCTGTAATTCTGCCCTTCCCATCAAAGCCAAGAGCCAAATGGCTGTTTTTACCCACTGTCCCTGATACCACCTGGCAACATGTCAAACTATTCAACAACTGTGGGTCCTTGCCTGAAACCGGAGAGCTGACATTTATCTCCGGTAATCTCCTGTCACTTTTGGCTGCCCTCAAATTGGGCCTGAGCTATGTATAGCTGGGCAGTGGGCACATGATGTGTCCATGGAAGAGGCTGGTTGAGGGAAGGGAAGAACTATTTTATAAGAATCAAATAAATATGGGCGCCTCTTGGGGCTGGAATGAGTAACCCTTGAGAGTGTTGTGGGAGAGGGAGGCTGTTGGTTGTTTTTATTGGCATTTTTTGGGTCTACTACTCTGGTCCATGCCAAAGAAGAGACCCAAGGGCTAATGCTGTGTACTATCTGCCCCCAGCAGAGTATCCATAAAGTAATAACAACAGAAATAACATTTATCAGGTGTTTACTACGTTATGTAGTGCTCCAACTACCCTACGTGAATTTTTTAATTTTCACAATGTTCTCCTGAAGTGGATGTTTGCAGATGAGCAATGAAGCCACACAAAGATTAACCAACTACCCCAAAGCTAGGCAGAACTAAGCCACCTCACTGAGATTCCAGCCCTGACCCTCAAGCTCTCATGCATTACATTCTACTCCTGCCAACAGTCTCAGAGGCCCAGTGGGCCCAAATCCTGGCTCTGCTACTTATCCTCTGAGACTGATCAGGTTTCAGCATCATTGACCTTCAATTTTCTAGAGGGAGAGAAAGAGAGAGGGCCTGTGAAAATTCTTACAGAAGTCACCTGTATGGAAGTGCTTGGTGAATGTTTCTACCCTGTAAGTTCACTGCAAGGAAAACTCCATTATGCTAAGTCTACAGTTCTCAAACGTGAATGTGCATCAGCATTTTCTGGGGCTAAGAATGGTGACAACAGGGTCCACCTGAGAGGTCTGGGAGGGAATGAAAGAATTTGCATTTCTGACCAGGCCTAGGTGATGTGGTGCAGCTGGCCCTGGACCTATAAATTGAGAATCTATGTAGACTCTAACACGCAACCACAATCTTTTATTGTATAGTATGTTGTGATGTTCAAACTGACACAGTGAGGCTACCCTGGAGGCCAGTGTTTTTATTTTGTTTTTTCATTTTACACTAACAAGATCATTGCATGGGTTTTTAAAAACTGGACTTGATCTGTAGCACCACAGAAAACAAAAAATAAAAAGAGATCTTATTTTGGGCAGAGAGGTGTAGCTTAGTGATAGAGTAAGGTTCTGAGTTCTTTTCCCAGCCAGGCAAAAAATTAAACTAAATAAATAAGGATAAAAAATGGATTCAACTGACAGGGGGCTAGGCCATGCCCTTTTCTAATTTTTCTCAGCAGAGTTCTGTGCCTAAGAGCTTGTGAAAAAGTGTTTGGCAGCCCAAACCCCAGCATGCTCTGGTGGCCCCACTATACCTCTCCCTGGGAACAAGTTCCATAGCATTCAGGACCTTTCTGGAGCCAGAGACTTTACTGCTTTTTAAAATAATAATCACAGGGTGGCCTCTCATTTATTTATCCTCATTTATTAAAAGGGTAGCTGGGAGTGCTTTGGCCCATGGGGAGCTCTCTTAAATGTAAAACAACAACTGGATGAAGAGATTTCTAACTTCCTTCCCCTGTAGTGCACGTCAAAAAGCAGACCACTTTGCTGAACTTTATGAAATGTTAGTATTTATTTTCATAGCATCAACTAATGACAACAAATGCCATGGAAAACTAACTCACACAGGAAGTAGGAGGTTTCAGGTGCTTTTATAGCACGAGCTCAAGTCCACCCCTTCTCGGGCACCAAATATATCCAGGTCACTTCACACATGTCATGTGTCTCCTTATCTTCATAAGATGCCCTAAGAGGAAGACACGCATTGTGGTTCATATTTTACAAAGGAGCACCAAGGAGTTAAATGACCTGCCTGTGGCCTCACAGCCAGCACAAAAACTCAAACCAGCAGGGTCTAACTCTGAAGCCTGGGCTCCTTACACTGCCAGACATTGTGTCATTGATTGTCATTTATGTGCTGGGTTCACTTTTTCCTGAGTTCAGGGAATGCTCTTGTTTCCTGCATAGACAAACTGGGGACTGTGCTCAGGCTAACAAATGCTCAGTGGTGTGAGGCAGAGCAGGTGAACAAGTTAAGGTGGACCTGTTGGCTCACCCAGCCGGCCAGGCACACAGCAGATGGGGAGGAGAGGACTGCTTGGCCTGGGGCTCCTGGCAGCAGGAGGGAGCTCCTGGAGCCAGGCGCTGTGGGCACTCTGGAGCAGCTCTGCCTGCCCAGCCCACCGCATGGCAAGATGGCATGCTGGCCACCTTCCTGCATGGCTGTCCAAACAGAAACGGCTTATCTGGATAATTCTGCTTACTGCATCCATTTTATAAATTAGGGAAGCCCTAGAGGCTTCTTTAAACATGCTCAGTTCTTCAGGGCACTGGCTTTCTAGATGGAATAATCATTTTCGATGTGCCCTCAGTCTAAGCTGACGACTACACAAAAATATTCCACGCCAACCAGTAAAGTGCAAACTGTGAAAACAGGGCTGCTGTTTTTAAAAAATAATCTTGTAATTCTGAAACAAATTTTCTTTCTTTCTTTTTTGTGTGCTACTGGGAATTGAACCCAGGGCTTTCACACTGAGCTACATCTCCAGTCCATTCTTATTTTGAGACAGGGTCTTGCTAAGTCACCAAGTTGCCCAATCTGGGCCTGATCTTGTGATCTTTCTGCCTCAACCTCCCAGAGTCCTAGGATTATCGGTGTGTACCCAGCTTCTTTTTATTTTATAATATTCCTTTGTCATATTTCCATAATGGTGGCTTTCATGGTATCTTGAAATTTATAACTTTGGGAGGAGCTCTACCCCAGAAATACAACCACTATACATCAAATAGGAAATACACCCTATTTGAGCTTGAGTATTATGGAGGGCTTTTCAAGGTGGAGGGTAGTAAAAACAAGGTTCCCCCATTCTAAAATTTGAATCAACAGTGTATTTTCCATTTTGTAAAAATCTTTATTTCATTGTTAATTCTATAAATGGAAGAATTTAACTACAATCAACTCAAACTACACTACTAGCATTCCTTGTTCTTTCACCATCTCACTCCAAGCATCAGTTGCATTACTGAGAAGCACCCAGCAAACACTAGTCCAATAGTCCCAGGACACTGCAGTTTATGAGTAGGCATCTCCTGGGACAGCTTGGGCTCCAGATGAGGATTCATTCTCAAAGCCAAACCAAAATAAGCCTGACCTCATCTGATTTTTCAGAGTGCAGCAGGTGCAAGTTTGGTGAGAGCCATCTTTGGGCAGTGAACTGTTGGAAAAAATACCCAAATCCTGTGTGTACTACTATTCTCTGCCCAGTATTCCCACATCCCTCCATCTGTGGAGTTACTTGACTCCAGACATTTCATTTTGCCTTGGGGTCTGGAAAAGCAATTACTGGGATATTTGCCAGTGCTAAGTAGCTTTAGAATGCAGGCTCAACCTTATAGAGCCTGAAGATAGATGATAGATGGATAGTTGGATAGATGGATAGATAGATAGATAGATAGATAGATAGATAGATAGATAGATAGATAGATAGAAATGGGGGAGTAGGCTAAGTTTCATGGTTAAAAAAATCAGTTTTACCCATTGTTACAGTCATTGTTATTGTTTGGATCTGGAGTGTAGCCCAAAGTCTTGGTCACCAGCCTAAGCCACTATTAAGAAGAGGCCTAGTGGAAGAAAGTGAATTACTGGGGGCTTGAGGGACTCCAGCCCCTTCCTCTCTTTCTTTGCTTCTTGGCCACTATGACGTGGGCACCCACAGTCCCCACCATGATGTTCTGCTTCACCACAGGCCTAAAGTGATTGGACCAAGTGACCAGAAACTGAAACCATTGAAACCGTGAGCTAAAATAAATCTTTCCTTTTTTTAAGTTGTTTTTCTCAGCTATTTTGTTCCATTAACAAAAAGCTTGATTAACACACCCATATTTCAGTGGGATTAAGTGAGGGTGACACACAGTTCTCTAGATCTGGGAAATTCAACCTGTTTACTATTCTACTCAATACTTAAAATTTTTTTATTTTAACTTAATTTTAAAAGGGGTTCAAGGAAAATATGTTTCCAATATTGGCAATGCATTTATAATTCCTTGCTTTTTCCTTCTCCCACTCTCTATCCATCCATCCATCTGTCATTTATTAAATTCCAAGTAAGGGCTAAGCATTAATCCATTTAATCATACTAGTCATTTAGGATCCACACATAGTTGGTTCAATTGTACAATTTAGAATTGCTAATTGTGGTTAAAAATAAAGACACATGTTCTTTTATAAATTGGCACTTCTTACAAACATGATGCTCTCTCTTTCAGCTGTTCCCTGGAGTAGTGGAAAGAACATGCCATTTACAAGAGTTATCGGTTCAAATCTTGCTTCATGCTATGCTATTTTGATAGCCTTGTGAATTGGAGCAATTTTTATCTAACTCTCTGGCTCATTTTTCTGTAACATGATAGTATGTTGTAAGAATTAATAAAATAGCATGTGTAAAGCAGCTGTATTGAGTTTAGTTTATGATAAGTTCATAATAAGTGCTATTTTTTCTCCTTTCCCTCTGTTCATTCAACATTCATTCAACAATAATTAGACCTTGCTCCAAGACCGCACGCGCGCACCTTCTACTATCCCGGGAGTTGCAGCACCGCGGAGGCTCAATTCTACGGACATACGGTGGCAGCTGGCGCCCAGGGAGCCCCCACGGAGGATCCTGAGACAGCGGCGAGGCAGGGGAGCGGCGGAGAACGGCGCTGACCGGCAGTGAGTGTCTCTCAGCCACAGCTGCCCCGCGCCAGAGAGCGACCGGCCGGGCGCCATTGTGGGGGGTGTGGCAAAACTCAGAGCGGCTCGGAAACTGCTCTGGGAACTTGTGCTCCGGACAGGACAGCACGGGGCCTCTCAGGCCCACGAAAGTGTGCTGAGGTCAGCAGGCGAACGAGACTGGACTCTCAGCCACACCTGTCCCGCGTCAGAGAGCGACTGGCCCGGCGCCATTGTGGGGGGCGTGGTGAAAAACCAGAGCGGCGGGAACCAGTGCAGGGAACCCGCGCTCCGGACAGCACGCTGAGCCTCTCAGGCCCAGGGATCGTGAAAGGGCGCTGAGAGCGGAGGCGAGCTAGACTGGTCTCTGCCTGAAGGTACGCGCCTCTGCTCACCGCCCGCCAGAGGGCGCTCCTGGCTTACTGGGACGGACCTGCACAGAACAGGACTCTGTCACAAGGTACCTGCCTACAACAGAGTCAACACCTGGAACTGATTCTTTTTATTTTATTTTTATTTTTATTTTTATTTTTATTTTTTATTTTTTTTTTTCTCACTGATTTGTTTTTTGTTCTGGCGAAGGGTTTTTTTGTTTTTGTTTTGTTTTGTTTTGTTTTTTGGTGGGGTTTTATTTTTGATCTGTCTGTTTTATTGTTTTTATCTTTGTTTTTGTTTCTGTATGTGTATTTGCTCTTTCCTTCATTATTCTCTCTGGTTTTTTATATGAGTGTAAACAGCGCCTCCATCTTCTTTGTGATTGTGGTTGTGATCTGTTCTTCCTTTTATCCCTTCCTTCTCTTTTTACCACCTGTCCTCTGCACTAGTGTCCCAATTTTAGTGGGATCCCTCTTGGTCCTCTAACCTTACATCTAATTCCTTCCTCTTCTCCCAATACTCTATTTCCTCCTTAACTCATCTTAAATTTAAACTCCTCAAGGAAAAATTGACATTCATAGGACTTGTATACTGCATATAATTTTTCTGGTGTGTTTTAGATTTTGTTATATAACCGCAACTCTATACAGCTAAAAGTGGTAAATAACTGGTTAGCTCAGTCTGTCATTTTTTTTTTTTTATTTTAAAGAGAAGAAAAAACAAAACAAATCAAAAGAAGAACAAATTTTCAAACCAACATAATAGGAGGGTAACAATGGTTAATACATTACGTATTACTATCTTTAAGTTAGTTATTCAGGACACCAGACATTAGCATTCAATTGTCCAAACATTATTGGCACAAACCTTACTCTTCAATGAACTAAGTAAAAATGGTAGTGTATCTATCTTAACCATCTTATATATATATATATACAATTTTTTTTCCCTTTCCCTTCTTTCTTTTCCCTATTCCAGTCTCTCTTTCCTTTTGACCAGTTTCTTTTTGATTCACCATATCTATTGTACATTTTGGATCTTATTTACTCTTTCAGTTTCTCATACTAGAGAGATAATATGATGCTTACACATGTGCTTCTGGTTTATTTCACTTATGAGTATTTTCTCGAGTTGCATCCATTTACCTATAAAAGTCTCCAGTTTATCCTTCTTTATGGCTGAATAGTACTCCATTGTATAAAAATACCACATCTTTCTTATCCATTCCTCAGTTGATGGGCATTTGGGTTGTTTCCAAGATCTGGCTATTACAAATTGTGCAGATGAAGAAATACTAATGGCAAACAAATATACAAAAAAATGTGCAACATCACTAGTCATTCGAGAGATGCAAATTAAAACAACACTGAGATACCATCTCACCCCAGAAAGAATGGCTACTATTAAGAAATCAACTAATAACAAATGCTGGAGGGGCTGTGGGGAAAAAGGAACCCTTCTTCACTGTTGGTGGGAGTGTCGACTGGTACAGCCACTGTGGAAGTCAGTGTGGAGATTCCTCAGAAAACTAGGGTTGGAGGTCCCATTTGACCCAGCTATTCCCCTTCTGGGCATCTTCCCAGAAGAATTAAAAACATCGTACCACAGCGATATATGTGCACCCATGTTTATAGCAGCACAATTTGTAATAGCCAGATCTTGGAAACAACCCAAATGCCCATCAACTGAGGAATGGATAAGAAAGATGTGGTATTTTTATACAATGGAGTACTATTCAGCCATAAAGAAGGATAAACTGGAGACTTTTATAGGTAAATGGATGCAACTCGAGAAAATACTCATAAGTGAAATAAACCAGAAGCACATGTGTAAGCATCGTATTATCTCTCTAGTATGAGAAACTGAAAGAGTAAATAAGATCCAAAATGTACAATAGACATGGTGAATCAAAAAGAAACTGGTCAAAAGGAAAGAGAGACTGGAATAGGGAAAAGAAAGAAGGGAAAGGGAAAAAAAATTGTATATATATATATATATATATATATATATATATATGATGGTTAAGATAGATACACTACCATTTTTACTTAGTTCATTGAAGAGTAAGGTTTGTGCCAATAATGTTTGGACAATTGAATGCTAATGTCTGGTGTCCTGAATAACTAACTTAAAGATAGTAATACGTAATGTATTAACCATTGTTACCCTCCTATTATGTTGGTTTGAAAATTTGTTCTTCTTTTGATTTGTTTTGTTTTTTCTTCTCTTTAAAAAAAAAAAACAATAATTAGACCTTGCTCCAGATGCTGGGGTACAGCAGTAAATAAAACAAAGTCCTTGCCTTTGCAGATTTTATATTTTTAAGGCGTGTCAGAAAAATGTGCAATATGTTACCTAAGTACTACCGAGAAAAATAGAGGAGGAAAAAGAAGTCTTGGGGAGTGTGACTTACACAGGTGATTAGGGAGAAAACGTCTTTGATAAGATGACTTTTAAGCATAGACCTAAAGAAAGTGACAGGTTATCATCAACAACAGAGGAACGTCTTGGATATCAAGGGCCATGCCATCTGCATTTTTGTAAGTAAGATGAATATCTGATGAATAAGTGAAAGGATGAATATACCTATTTTGACATTCACAAGACTTAGCTTTACACTGTAGAACACTTACCCATTCTCTCTGAGAAGCTTTCCTGTAGTGTCCCCTTGAACATCATAACATCTTAGTGTGCTACATCCACATACTTTCAAGGTTCTTGGATTTGCCAACTCTTGGAGAAATGGATGATGTCACCCAGTAACCAAACAGATGTGTGTCATCCCTTTCCCCAGGTAAATCCTGGACCTGACCTAAAGGAACTTAGAAGGAGATCTTCTGATTTGATCTTAGAAACACAGATAACTCAATAGGAAAGCACTCAGAGAGGGCAAGACTTCTCTAGTGCTCAGATCATTCCCTTCCAAAGAGGCCCAAAGTATGAATTTTTGGCTGTGTGAGTGAGGGGTGAGTGGAAGAACCTTCAGAGGCTTGGTCAAGTCCCAGAATGGGTTGGGATCTCTGCACCTGCAGACTCGACAACTTAGCAGTTTTCCAAATCAGAAGCATACTGACAGACCGAGTATCACTCAGAAGTGAAAGTCCACAGGTCAACATCATGCAACATGATCCGATCATCTGGAACATTTCCCAACCCAATACACCTACACAGTCTTTGCAAACTTTAATGTGTCTATGCATAACCCTGGAAGCTCATTTCAATGTAAATTCTGACTCTGAGAAGAGGACTGAGAGTCTTCATTTCTACCACACTCTTAGGCAATGCCCTTGTCATTGCTCTGTGGTCTACATATTGAACATCAACGTTCAAGTTGTCCTCAAACTTGGCCGCACAATGGAATCATCCAGGAGGCTTTTAAAAACTGTAGTATCTGAACATTGCACCTTACCCAAGGTGACTAGTTAAAGCAGTAGCTGAGGGGATAAGACCCCTGCATCAATAGGTTTTTGCAGTATACAGCCAAAGTCAAGAACTGCTACAATTGGCTAAGAACATGTCCGAATTCAAGTGAAAGGCGTTCATATTTGCTAAGCTCCAGTGATATTTTAAGCACTCACTTAAGCATTCTGTGCAGATGGATTTCCTCAACAGCAAGTGACATAACAAAAATAACACCTGACTTTCGTATAATTTTTATAACTTTATATTTCATTTGCTTTCATTGAATTTTCTTTATTCATTGACGTGGAAACTAGATAATTGATTTTATAGATGAGTGTAAAGGAGGTGAATCTCTGTGGCTTTCCCTGGATCAAACAGTGAATAAATGGAAAAGAACTAGGCATTTAGATTTCCAATTGTCTGCTTTCCTCGAGCACGACTACCTCACTTGAGACTGGACGTACAAGGATGACTATGTTCTCTCAAAGTGCATTTGAGAGTCCTGTTAATGATGCTGGGCACATTGCAAAGTGCGAAGAGGCTGCAGTCACTGAAGGCTAACAATGATTTTTCACTGATAGACATGTGAATTAGGGACTAAAACCTGCACAAAGATGGAAGGTCAGCTGCCGGGGCCCGGCAGACTGAGAGCAGTGTCATCAAGAGACCAACCTGACAGCTGCGGAAGCCAGAGGCTTGCATTGCACAGGATTCTCACTCTGGACTCTGCCATGGATGATGGAACCACCCTCCTCCACTCCACAGGGCCTAATGGGTAAGAATCATTCTAGAATCATTATCTAAAATATTGGAAAGTAACCTGCGTCCCAGCACTGAGGAATTAGTCACAACAGTAACTCTTCTTGCTATAGATAGAACATATCCAACAATGTTTAAGTAGTGGCCCTGCCATTTACTATCCAAGAAAGCTTGGGCAAAAGACTCTAGGCAGGTGCTGCATTGACGGCAGCAGAATATCCCCACAGCTTCTCAGTGTGAGCTAAAACGAGACCTTCTGAAGCAGAAAAAACAGGTATCCCCACAGAGGGTTTAGACTTGAACTCTAGCTGCAGCCCTAGAAAAAGCTAAAGGAACAGCTGGTCGACCTGATGTTCAGCCACCAAGTTCATAGCTGTATCTGTGCCAAGACTTAGGTTGCCTGCCAATGTGAGGCACCTGGTTCACTTTAAACAAATGAACCAGTTTCGATTGTTCACAAGGTGGAGAGCACCGCTCATTTGTCATCCACACATTCGCTCACTCATTCATTTAATCATGCTAAGAATATTGTGTATCTGCTGAGAGCAATGAATATTTGATGAATTCATTTAGGAATTCACAATATTTATTTTCATGTTCTAAAACACTAACTTGCCTGAGAAAATCTCCATGACTTCCATCAGTCCAATAAATGTATTATAGGTTGGTACATTTAGTGGGTCCCTACCTTCCACTCCCACCGCAAACACACATATTCCATTAACGGGTCAGCGTCAAATCCGAGATGTGTGACTAGGAAATGGAAAGTACCTAGAGACCCTAAAACTGAGCTCTCAGGTCCACACATGTCTTTTTTCTCCTTTTCTTCTGGAGAAGGTATAAGTGGCCATAAATTTGTTTCTGTTTAAGTGGGAAACGCATGAGGAAAAAGCATCTGTCTGTCCTTTTTATTCCTTCTTTGCTAGCAGTGGAGTGGTATAGAGAAAGGATAGAGGCTTTGGAGTGAGGGATAAGATCTGCGTGAAGGTAGAAGGGGAAGAGAGAGAAGTAAATGATTCCCCGTTCTGGCTTAGGTGTTTGGCAGATGGCGATGCCACTTCTGGACTGCTTGGGAGCTCATCCTGTGGTTGCTGTGTTGCTTACGCATGGCCAGCTGGGACTCCACTGACATTTTCTCATGTCTAGTCCATTCACTCGAGGGTACTTTTGTTTTACAAGCAGTTTCTTGGTCATCCTTGTTCAGTGTGAACTTGATTCAGATTTTGAGGTTGTTTTTATTTTGCTTCCACATTATCAAGTTTGCTTTGAATTCAGGTTCCTCTCACAGACTGACAAATCTGAAGGGAGAAATCACACAAATGCCTCGCGGGAAGAAATAGTAGGTTAGTAGGAGTTGGAAGGAAAGTGAGAGAACAACTGAAAGCACGTCTCAGAGGGAAGGAGACAGAACAGTGACTGAGAACAGGAAGGGGCCTAATTTAACAAAAGGTGTTGACAGGTTGTTGAATGTATTCAACACAGGCTCAGCAGATCCTTGGAGATTGGAGGGAACACTGGCCATGGGGGACACCAAGGCTCTGTGAGCAGGGCCAAGCCACTCCTCCTCTCTGGGGCTCAGCTGGTGAGAGTAAGCAAGATGGCACCACATTCCTACTGACAGAGTTAGGCTGGGTTGGGTTTAATACTGACTGAAAGGAGCCAGCATTTGATAAGTACCTTCTGTGTAGCAGAAGCTATGCTCTTGCCACATGACTTCACTCAGTCCTCACAACACAATTATGTCCATTTTACAGATAAGGATCTGAATGCAGAGGCTTCTTCTTGGGAACTGAATGCAAGTCTATCTGATTTGGAAGTCCAGGTCATAACACAGCATCTCCCAGGCATTTCATCCTGAGTGAAGACTGGCCATGATAGAGGACTCTCTGGCAATATTTACAGAACGTGATAGGAACAACAGCTTGCACGGCAGTTTCAAGGAGAAAGAAGCACAAAACACAGGTGCGAGAGGAACCAAATTTCCTGCCCATTTCCTGCTTGTGTGTCTCTGAGTCTTTAATGGTAACAGGAATTGGCCACTGTGGCGTGACTGAACTGACGTCCTGGCTGAAGCCTGCGATCTACCCACTACCACACTGAGCCCACACAAAATTTCTGAAACCCTGATAATCGTTTTAGTATTCCAAAATAGGGAAATAACCTTTAAAATAGTGATATAGTGCAATAGTGATATAATCGAATACTGTGCTAGGATTAACATTATGCTTATAAAGAATATAAAACTACTTAATGACGTAAGAATATTCATAATATAGAGAAATATAAAAGGCAAGAAACAAATATATATTCATATATATATCACATCTCCCCTTCTTTTCTGTGCATTCCAGAAAAGGTTATATGGTAGTATCCTCTTACCCACGTTTTCCCATTCCACAGTACCAGTTACCTCTGGTTTCAGTTACTCGTGGACCTCCACTGAGGTCCAAAATCATTACACAAAAAAATCCAGAAATAAGAAAATTCAAGTTTTAAATTGTGTGCTATTCTGGTAGCATGATAAAATCTTGTGCTATTCTGCTCCATCCTGCTGAGGATGCAAGATTCATCCCTTTGTTCAGTGGGTCCATGCTGTATACATTACCTGCCCATTAGTTACTTAGTACCCTTCTCAGTTAGAAGAACCACTGTTGTGGTATTGGAACCACTGTGCTTGCATTCAAGTGACCCTTAATTTGCTTATAATAGTCCCAAAGTGCAAGAGTAGTGATGTCAATTCAGATATGCCAAAGCACAGCTATAAAGAACTTCCTTAGGTGAAACTTCTTGACTTAATAAAGGAAAAAGAAAAAGGGTAAGTTCAGTACAACACAATATTTTGACAGAGACCACATTCACATAATTTTCATTATTATGTATTACTATAATTGTTCATTTTATTTTTAGCTATTATTGTTTCTGTTTCAGTGTGCCTAATATATCAATTTAACTTTATCATATGTATATAGAAACCCATGGAAAAACCAGTCTATCCAGAGCTAGGTACTATCAGTAATCTGGGGCATCTACTGGGGGCCGTGGACCATATTCTCACTGATAAGGGAAAATGACTGCTGGTTGCTTTGTAGTTACAGTGAGCCATACACCACATCCTTTTGCTGGTATGTCCTCTTCCGGACTAAGAACGACCCACTTGAGTGCCTCATTTCCCTGTATCTACAGCAGCCACCCCAGGTCCCAACACAGAGCAAGCAGCAAATGCTCAGGTAATGGAGCAGCATTTCGAGGACTCCTCATCAGGCAGTGACCCCCTCACCCTGTAGGTGGGACTGTTTCTGAGTCTTTTCCTTGACATCTCTTGGAATAGTGTATGTGAGTCTGGCCAAAGTGCCTCTAGATTTTTATCAGAATAAGATGGCCTCTGTGTGGTCAGTTATGAACCTCTAATCTCTATGTTTTAAAACTAATGTCCCGCAGGTGTTTCAACCTGGGGACAGCAGAACAAAACCAAGGCAATAGGTTGGGATACTATTTTTAAGTGAAGTAGAGTGGAACAAAATAGACTAAAAATTGAAAAGAATTTTTTAAAAACCCAAGTATTCCCCAAGTTATGTTAAATAACATCCCAAAGAAACTTGTGTTTCTGTTGTTTTGGTGTGTAGGTGTGTATGTGTGTGTGCCTGTGTGTACTAGGTCACACTGAGTTATAATAAAAGCCCTCGCGAGCCATCAGGAGGCAAGGCGCCCTGACTCCCTGGGGCGGCCATGTGCAATGGCCGAGCCCACACTGAGTTAGCGCCTGGGAGCTGTTCCTCTTCTCTCTCCACCTACTGGACAGCCACAGCCTTGGAACTAGAAAAATTTCCTTCTTAGTATGTTTGGGGTCCCAGGGATTAAGCACAAAATGATTGTTCTGACCAAGAAGAAAACCTAAAGTCTCATACCAACTCTCTCTTTTCACCAATGGGATTTCTGAAGCTAGTTTTGTTCTAGATTCTGAGGAGCAGAGCCTGCATCTGACAGGTACCTCAACAAAGGTGATGCCTACCCTCGTGAGGTGCCCAGAGTCCCTCCCTGCTGTGCTTCTGCATGGGCAGTGCCTCTGGGCTGTGTCTTCTGGGCTCTAATGCTGGCCCAGCTGGCATCATCGGGCCCAGACCTGAGCTAAACAGCTCTAAGGAAAATGCTTGAAAGGATCCTCAACAAAGTGTGTGCAGATCCTCACACTGACTCCTAGAAGTATCAGGTAGGGGCTGAGACTGCCTTCACCTGCTCTAATTCTGTGACTTTGGGGAACTTTGCCTCTTTGTGCCTCCATAAAATGGGAATAGTGACTCTCTCCACGTTATAGAATTATTGTAAGGTTTAAATGAACTAACACGTACAAAGTACCCTGCACACAGTAACCATTTCATCAATGTTGTTATTAACTCTCCCACAAGCCTATATGATAATTATCATTTTACCATATTTATAGATAAGAAAATGAGACTCTAAGAGGTTAAGTAGCCTATCCTGGATCATGTGTCTTGTAGAGGCAAAGTCCAAACTTAAATCCAGAGATTCTGACAAATTCTATGTTCCTTTTGCCCTAATCATGCCCACTCCTGCTCGGGGATCTTGAGATCCATCAGGTCAGCTCCTGTGCCTAACTTCCCTTCACCAGTTCCCACGGGACCAGGACCCATGCAGGAAAGGACACTCTTGGATGGAAGATGCCTGGAAGGATGGAGAGGCCAGTGATCCCTTCTCACGGTTTTGCATGGGAGCACAGAACTCATTCTCTGGAGAGGTATAAACTTAGGGTAGTGTATACTTACACACACACACACACACACACTTTAGTGTGACAGGGAATCAGAAATGGCTGGCATTGCATGGCATCGCTTGTCCTGGCCACACATAAGCATTCTTTTTGAGTTCTGGCTAACTGGACTGTGATGAGCATGCACAGCAGAATCCTTCTGCCTTCAATTAACTTTTTCATAGTCTTTTAGTAACTGAGTGTGGCAGATGGAGATGGAGATGGAGCTGATAATATAAATGCTGATTTCATAGGCCAAGCAGCAGCTCTGCTGTCTGTCCTGTTTTTTCCACCCTGTGAGTTTCCCATTTCTATTGTATGAAGAACTAACAAGTGTTCCTGCTTTCTCTTTGCAGCCCCAGGAAGGAACTGTGCTTCTACATTGAGCCTCTGGGGTAGATGGTACCTAAGGGAAGATAGAAAGGTAGTAGTGATATTTTTAAAACACCAGAGCTCTCTTTAGGATCAAGAGGTACTTTCTGAACTGCTTTTTAAATTATCAAAGTTATTTTGATGTATTCATGATGGATTTGCTGGATTTTATTGTAGTCTTTTTTTTTTTTTTTAATTTAAATCCACATGGGCTGGAGGCCAACCTATGTGGTTAACTTGAGTTCTGTGACTGTGCTGACAATAAGCTGCTCAATTCTCAAGAAGCCCTTGCCACAGGTTTGTGTCCAGGCCAGGCCTGAGGACTGAGGCAGAGCCCTGGTGCCGTCTAGGACTCTTGGCAGCCCAGGAGCTCCTGAAGTATAAGTGGTCCCAGCTGTCTAGGAGGAGCTGCTGGGATCATTTCTGTGGCACTCAGCAAGGATTAGACGTGGCCCTTGTGCCAGGTGACCAACAGGCAATGCAATGCAGATAAAATAAGAAGTGACTTCAGCGTCTGCCTTAAGCTCACACCAAGAACTTTCTGAGGGAATAAAAATCCCTGTTAATGAATATGCAGCTCAGAAGATCAAACATCTACAGTCTAATGCCGCTGAGAAAGCAAATCACAGGAGACAAAAACCATTTAGGGGTGCTCTCCCTCTGACCCAGAAAGATAGGCAAGGTGAGAAGACACATTTCTCCAGGATCAAGGGGAGACCAGATAAGGGAAGCAAAGAGTGGGGAATCGGCACAGTGAATGAAACTCACTAATAACCGAGTTGTGTTTCAACCAATAGTTGTAACAGTTTGAACATTCTCTCAGGAAAAAAAAAAACTAGGTAGTTCAAGAGTCTCGAAGAACCAAGAAGAAAGTGACGTGAAAGACATTACGGCAGCAGGCCCATCACTTTGCACAGTGTCCAATCCCTTCCATCTCAAGAGTTTGGCCCCATGCCTCCTTGCTCCAAGGAGCAAGAAGAGCTTCAATTTATGTGAGACTGAAACGCGGCAGACTTCAGTATTTATCCCCGAAGCCCTTGCTTCTACATCCCAACCCCTGGCCAAAGGCACACTGCCCACACCCGGTTAAGCAGGTACTCACTCACCTCCAGCACGATCTCTTTTAGCTGGAACTGCTTTTGCGCGACCTTATCTGAAGACACTGGCGGATGGTAGTAGAGGCAGAGCAAGTCATATTTCTTCAAAATCTGCTTGAAGTTCTTCTCTGAAAGACTTACCACTCGGTCCTTCCCATCATATGTGGGGAAATTTAGCCCCTCTTCTGCCCTGCAAGAGGACAGCAAATAGACCCCCAAAACAAGCAGATGAGTTCTCTTCATTTGGGAAAAATTTTTTTTTTCTTTTTTTCTCTTGTTCCTCAAAATAGCATGTGCAGGAGAGAGAATGGAAAACCCTTAGCGGGTTTGTTGAGCCACGTAAGGAGAGAGAGGCTGATCTGTCCTCACCACCTTGGGTCCCGCAAGCTGTGTAATCTTAGGCTCAGGACATGGAGGAGGTTCAGGCAGACATGCGCACAGAGTAAGAGCCTGGCAGGAGGCTGGTGGCCCAGCCCCAGATACCTTACATAGCTCTCTGCCCAGCCTCTGGCTCATTAGGAGCTCCATTTTTAGGATGCAGTTGTTTCAGGCTAAAAATAAATCATGCAATGAATAAAAAAGTTAGATATGACACTGTTGAGGGATTCGCTGCTACAGTGTATCAGGGCACTAGGGAGGCAGCAGGCAGGAGGGAAAAGAAGAGACTGTGCACACGTGAACTAAGGAGGCTTGAAAGGTCAAAAAAGAGAAAGAAACTCAAAAGGAAGGAGTTAAAAATGAAAGGAGAGAGAAAAAAGGGACAATGGCTCCAATAAGAGAGCAGAGAGAGGTTAAAACATGCAAAATGCCACACAAACATTATTGCATTGCCAAATTGCCCCAGGGAAATATTGTAGCCTTTCCTTCACAGGCTGTGTTAATGTCACTGCAACACGAGAACAAAATGGAGCTGAAGGTGCAAGCATATTCTGCACCTGCCTTTCCAGCTCTTATTGGAAACTCATGTGGCCAGCCCTTGGGCAAGGAAGGGACACAAGGATGCCCTTTCCCACTGGCCCTGCACACAAAGGGCTCCAGGGTTCCAGCCCGCCCTGGGTCGGAGTTCCTTTCTTACTACCTCTGCCCACAGCTGAGCAATGCTAATACCATGGGAATCCACCCTCATTGTAAAATAAAATAAAACAAAGTTTTAACAGTCTCTCTTGGAAGCCTTCCTAGATTTCCTGCTCTCAACCCTGTCATTCTTTTTTTCCTTACATTAACTTTTTTATGTGTGTGTGTTTGGGTACTGGGGGTCAAACTCAGAACCTCATGTGCCAGCAGGCACCCATGCCACTGAGCAATATCACCAGCCCTTTTTTCGTATGTGGGTACCAGGAGTCGAACTCAGGACCTCGCGCTTGCCAGGCAGGCACTTATGCTGCTGAGCTATCTCACCAGCCCGTTACATTAACTTTTAATGTACAACTTTGCCTCTTTCTTCTTCATTAGAGACGGGCTGGTATAGAGGTTCTCAGAGCTGGACAGATCAGAATTCAAATCTGTACTCGGCCAAAGCCCATGGCTGATGGCTCTTGGAGGATTATTCACACTTTGGGGTTCTCGGCTCCCCCTATGTAAAGTGGGGATGATTATAAGGTTTGGAACACATAGCTGGAAAAGCACGGCACAAGGGAGGGACTCAGAACTGGAGCTGTTGTACTTCATTCTAACTGGAGGTAGTATAACATTGGTCATGACTGTAATTACTTGTCAGTTTCCAACAGGAATTGTTTGTGAAGCCTTTTTTTTTTTTATGTGGGTACCGGGAGTCGAACTCAGGACCTCGCGCTTGCCAGGCAGGTGTTATACCACTGAGCCATATCACCGGCCCGTCAACCCTTTTCTGTCCACTCTGTCCTCCAACCCAGCAGACAGCTGGGGCACGAGTGATTTGTGCTCATCACACAGATGAGTTAACTGAGGTTCAGACAGGTCAGCAGCTGATCCTAGATTACTCAGCTCCTAACAACCAGCGAGAGCAGTCAGCTCCCCTCAAAGCCTGGGCCCCTGGTTTTTTGGCTGTCACTTGGGCAATTCCCCTGCAGACACCCCATTTCCTATGTGGCTTCTTGACAATGTCCTCTGGTCAAGCAATAGTCCAGTCATATCTCCCCACTTCAGAGGAATCTATCGCCTTTATGATTCTGGCCAACTTTTGTCTCCTTGTGATTGGAAAACTAGTGGCCTCTTGGAGTGGGGCCTGATGCTGAGTCAGGCTGGTGACCTGTGTGTCAGGGAAGCCAGGGCCTGGGAAGCCCCTCACTGATCACCCAGCAGCATTCGGTTCTGTCCCATAGCAGAGTTTCTACACTTCTTAAAGACGGATGGGGCCAAGAATAACCTTCCCGAGTCCCGCTTTGCTTTCCAGGTCATGACCACGTATGTGATATTTCTGTTTCCTTTAGAAAATTCAGGGGGGAAAGGCACTTCTGAGTGAAACAGTGTATGTCTTGTCTTTTTGAGATCAGCTTCCCAAAACTGTGCCCAGTTGTCTCAATCTCACAGGGTTACCTTTATTTAGAATTTGTTCTACTTTTCTTAATATGTTTTTTTTTTCCTATAACTGAAAAACAGATATTTAAGGTCATTGTCTTTGAATTTCCTACTGACCTACGACTGACAAAACCACAGGGCAGAGGGAGAATTTAAGATTTTAGTTTAGCCCTCAAGTCTGGCTCCCAACCCAAAGCCCCATTGTGGAAAGTTCTGTCCCCAGATCATGGACTCTGTTTGCAACTCAAAACCCAGCCCTGGGACACACAGCCGCTGGCAGTTACCATGGTGGTCAGGTCCCCCTGTGCGTTCCTTGTAAATAAGAGAGTCTTGATTGGTGTCCCTTTCCTAGGAAGAGGTAGGTTTTCATAGTTTACAACTTATGTACTGGCCTTATTTTCTGCTTGCCCTTTATTCTCCTGTTTTTGTTTTCCTTTACCTTATTGCTCACCAATTTTATTTTTGTAAACAAGGTATGCATCCTGCAAATCAGCTGTTTCATTCTAGTTAGTTGCCACCTAGTTTAGGCAGTCCTGCTGAAAGGTGTGTATTTTTGTGTGCCAAGTCAAAACAGGCACTTTGTGTTTTGTTTTTTTGTTTTTGTTTTTGAACAAGACAATTAAAATAAATAAATCAATACAAGTAAAAGTTAATTGTTATCACAATATATGACATAGGCCCCTTATTTTCCTAAGAATTCCCATTGATGCTATAAGTGGACACCATGTAGAATCCCTTTATCTAACCTTGGCCCTTTCATATGTTTATTCTTTTTTTTTTTTTTTTATGTGGGTACTGGGGGTCAAACTCAGGACCTTGAGCTTGCCAGGCAGGCGCTTATGCCGCTGAGCTATCTCACCGGCCCTTGTGTGTTTATTCTTAACAGGTGCCAGGATTATTTTGCATACATTGTCTAATTTGATCTTCACCATTATCCATTTTGCAGGCAAATCAGGATTTGAAATATGTGATCTTTCGTTTACTTGTCAATTAAACAAATTTTTTTTTTTTTGGTACTAGTAATCGAACTCAGGACCTTGTACCTGCCAGGCAGGCGCGGTGCCGCTGAGCTATAGCCCCGGCCCTAAACAATTTCTTATGGAGCCTCTGCTGTGTACCAGACGCTTGTGGACACAGAGGATAGAAACCTTGTGAACCTGCACCCAAGAATTTCTATACTAGAGGAGAAACAAACAGTAATCAAGAAGCATCCCTGCCCCGCGTGCATGTGTGCGCGTGTGTGTGTATGTGCGTTTGTGTGTGCACAGGCAACGTGATGCCAGGTAGAGGCACAAGTGCTGAGAAACACGCGGAAAAGCCAGTGAAGGAAGAGTCAGGGACCAGTGGCCAAGTGGCCCAGGAAAGCAGCTTTGAGGAGCGAACCGGGAGCCGGGAGCTGAAGGAGAGGAGGGAGTGCGGGCGGGGAGTGCCAGTCGGTGAAGAAGTGGGGCCCAGAGAGAGGCAGGGGTCCCTGGGTCTGGGGACCCCAGGGCATCTCACCAGCTCTAGCGATAGACAAGGCTTGATGGCAGTATTAGTTTTCTCCTTCAGACCATTTTATCTTTTAGTAAAGCCGACATGTCCACTACATTTGCGGATCACACCCATACGCAAAGGTCTCCAGAGGTCTCTCAGAGCCATTACGGGACCCATGGCCAGGAAGCCAGGAAGCCTGAGCGCTGCCCGCCTGCGTGACCCGGGACAGCGCTCCTGTCCCCTCAACTCTCGGGTTTCCAAGTACGGAAGGAGTCTGCCTGCTGATCCTCCACGGCCCCTTTCTGGCTCCGAGGCTTTCTCTGAGCAGGACCGGCCTGGGCACACGCACGCGGGGTGGTGGCTCCAAAAGCCTGAGCAGTGCTCCCCGCGGAGGAGGGTGTTGATGCGGGCTCTGGCCGCGCGGAGACGTCCCGGGTGACTGCCCACACCGCGCCCTTCCCTGGCTAAAATACTCCACCCAGTGGGCGAAACGGAGCACGGCGCCTTTCTTTGTTCCATTCCGATCCTTCTCGGCTTCTGCGCCTGGCAGCGCACCCCGCAGGCTGGTGGAAGAGCCCAGCAAAGGGGCGCCCGGAGCCCTGTGCTCCCGGCCGTGGGCTGCGGAGCTGAGTTCATCTCAGGCTCGTCAGCGGCGCCCAGGCTTCTTCCTCTTAGCTCTCTCCGGGGTGACTTTCCCGCCGCGCCAGCACCAGGAAGCTCCTAAACAGAAGCAAGAGAAAGAGACCGATGATGGGCTGAAAACAAGCCTCCAACCTCCACCTCCCAGCAGGATCCCAGGCTTTGACAAATGTCCCTGCCTGGGCAGGCCTTGGTGTAGCCGGGCAGCTGTCCTGTCTCCTTACACACTGCGCCTCTCTGGGGACTTCTGGTCCCTTAGTGAAGCCTGCGCCTCCTCAGAGCCGGGGAAGCGTCTGTTCACAGCGTTCCTCATAACCAGCCTGCGGCCTGCAGTAGTAGTCCGGAAATACTTATTACATGAATTTGCAGCTTTGCTTTGTGCTAGGCCTTTTAAAAAGTACTTTAAAATTTAAATCATTTTTTTTTTCCTCCTAGCAAACCCCACGAGGCTGCCACTTTTAGTATCCCCATTTAACAAATGGGCAAACTGAGGCACGGAGAGGTTAAGAACGTTGCCTAGGGTCAGCAGGGCCCCAAGGGTAGTAACAGCAGAGCTGGGATTTGAACCAGCAGGTGCGTTCCTGTGTCTCATCACCAGTAAGCTCCAGCTCCAAGGCCACAGGGGGATTATGTCACTTGAACGAGCCCGGGAATATGGTGGAACAGGGCAGGCAGCCCGGCACTGGAGGCTGCTCCTGGGGAGAGGTCTCGGCTTTTCACCCAGAATCAAATAACCTCCGGGGCTTTCTATGCCTACCAGAGGGAGAGAGAAACTAATATTTTTAGTGCTTACCCTGGGTCCATCACATTTTCTACATCATTTCATCTCAGTTTCATCAAACGGGGTCTTATTCTTTCCATTGTACAGATGAGGAAACTGAGGTTCTGCAGGATCAAGTGAGTCATCCAAGTCACACAGGTGGCAAGTGTTAGCGATGAGATTTGGACCTGGGTGTGTCTGGCTTGTTATGAGCCCAGACTGCTTTGCCTTTAAGGTCAGACTGCCCTTTCTCTAAGAAAAACCGAAAAAGGAAAAACTTAGGTTACATGGGAGTTACAGGACAAGAAAACAAAAGAAAACAGTTATTTTCATAGAAGAAATAGTGATAGATAGAGAGAGGAAGTGAGAGAGAAGGAAGGAAGGAAAGGAGGGAGGGAAGGAAGAAAGAAAATTAGAAATTTAGCTCCAAATAAATGGTAGACAAGAACAAATGGAAAGATTAAGCTTAGTTCATCCTGGAGCTAGAAAGAAAATAAAGACTTCTTGAGGATAGCAGTAGAACAGGAAAAAGAGAAAAAAAAGCCAAGAGCTGGAGTTAATGGGGTTGGGGGGGAGGAAAGGGAGAGGAAGAGGCTGAAAAATTAAGATGTGTTACATACATGTGCCATCTCCCCATAATAACTGTATTCATTATGTAATGCAAATGTGTCGTAACAAAAAAATTAAAATGCTTTCACATAGAGGCCATGACAAAGTGTCCAAATGGAGGGCTTGGCCTGCAGAGCAATGCTCACACCCTCCTCCAGAGGCTCAGGTGTGAATCCTCAGAATCTGAAAATCTCTTCTCTTACGTAGAAAGCGTAGAAAGTGAGACCTTACAGGTATAAGTAAATTAGGGATCTGGAGATGGGGAGATTAGCCTGGATTTTCCTAGTGAGCCCAAGTTAATCACAGGGCACTTAAGATAGCCGGGAGGGGGTGAATGAAAGAAGGATGTAAGAATGGAAGCAGGGATGGCCAAAGAATGGGCGCAGCCTCTAAAAGAAGGGAAGGGCGACGCAAGGGTGGTCCAGGGCCTCCAGAGGGAATGCAGCCCTGCCCATGTATTTTCAACTTAATTGCCTTACCTGTACAGTCCTCTACCTGTGTTGTTCTAACCACTAAGTGTGGGAATTTGTTACAAAAGCAATATGCAGAGGCAAGACCGTAAACTGACTCCCACAAGGACGAAAACTGCCTTGGCTGTCTTACCTGTAAAACTACTCAGCTGTTTCACCTGTAAAAATCCTTAGCATCTTCCTCCAGCCCCGTTTTCCAACATGTGGATGAGAGAAGAGCCCTGCACAGTGCGGTAGACCAGGCCCTCTCACACTTATGTTCCCCTGGCCCCCCTCCTGAGGGAGTGGAGAGGGGCGTCTCCAGGCCAGTGTCCTCCCGCCACTCTGAGAGGGAGATGAGCTGGTCAGCAGCCCCGAACCTCTTTCTTTTTTCTTTATGGTAATACACGGTCTCTCAACATTACCCCTTTAGGATTTAAAGAAAAAAGTTGTCATTCTTGGGCAGGTGAGATGGCTCAGCAGCGTAAGCGCCTGCCTTGCAAGCGCGAGGGCCCGAGTTCGACTCCCGGATCCCACATACGAAAAAGGGGCCGGTGATATCGCTCAGCGGCCTGGGCGCCTGCTGGCGCGCGAGGTCCTGAGGTCGAACCCCTGGTACCCACAAAAAAAAAAAAAAAAGTTGTCATTCTTGCATAATATATTTAAGAGAAAATGATTTTCAAATTTTTTAGATTGATATTATTCCAGATTGTGTTATAATGTTTACTTTAATATCATTGCCAATAACAGTCATTGTACATGGAATAAAGATAAATTTCAATTCCCAATTTATAAAGGATTCATTCTGGTTAAAGTAATTAAAATAATGAGGTAAGAGAAAGATGTCAACAAATGATTAAATAGCATATTGAATTTGGGAAACATGTATGTATATCTATGAAATAAAGATTCCATGTTTTAAAAATTTATTTTCAAAATTCTGGTATAACTGACCTACAATAAATCATGCATGTTTGTATTATAATATTATAATATTTGATACATTTTGACATGTGCATACATCCACAATATTTTCAAAAGTGTGGATCTATCTATGCCGGCAAATTTCTTGAGTCCATTTATAATCCACCTCCCTTTCCTTTCTTTCTCTTCCCTTCCCCCCAGTCCCTAGGCAACCTCTGATTTCTTCTTTTGCTAGTTTTCATTTTCTAGAATTTTATGTAAATGAAGTTGTATGTTATTTTTGTTGGACTTCTTTCACCCACCATAATTATTTTGAGATTCAGTCATGTTGTTGCATATATTAATAGTCTAGCATTTTATTGCTAACTAGAATTACACTGTGTCAACATACACAATTTGTTTATCTATTCCCCTGGGTGGAAACTTGTGTTTTCTTACATAAAGCTGCTATGAACATTAAATTTGTACCTGATTCATTTTAGTTTATATGATGTTAAGGGTCAAAGTTGTTATCATCCTCATGATTATCATTATTATTTTGCATATGGCTATGCAACTTTTTATCATTTCTTGAAATGAAGGTCTATCTGTACTGCACTGCCTTTACGCAGTTGTCAAAAATTGGTTATCAGTGTATCTGTTGATCTATTTCTGAACTATTTTGTTCCTATGATCCATTTACCTTTTAAAATAGTCTTGAGTATTGTAGCTTTGAAAGTCATGAAATCAGGTGTTGTTAGTCCTCCCACTTTGCTTTTCTTTTTCAAGTTCCTTCAGCTGTTGTAGGTCCTTTGCACTTTCATGCCAGCTTTAGAATCAACTGTTTTAAAAATCGGTCCGTGAGGATTATGACTGGCATGTCACTGAAGCTATCAGTCAATTTGGGAGAAATCATATCCTCACAATATTGCGTCTTCTGAAACATGAACAAGCTGCTATCTCTCTAAGTCTTCTTTAACTTCTTTCAGCCATGCTTTGTGGATTTCATTATATAGGTTCTGCACATCTTTTGTTATATTTACCTGTATTTCGTATTTTTATGCTATTATAGATAATAAATTTATAAAATTTTTATTTCCATTTGTTTGTTGATAATATATAGAAAAGTAATGTAATATATAGAAAATGTAATTTTATATATTGACCTTGTATCCTGTAAACTAAACTCACTTATTAGTTCTAGAAGCTTTTTCTGTAGATTCCACTGGATTTTCAGCATAGACAGTCGTGTCATTTGCAAATAAAGAACCTATTATTTCTTCTCTTGAAATTCAGATACTGTTTGTTTTGCTGCCTTATTGCACTGCGTAGAACCTCTGGTGCAAGGTTGAACAGACATGGCGAGGGAGCGTGGACATCCTTGCCTGGTCACCATACTAGGAGAAAAGAATACAGTCTCTTCTCTGTTAAGTATGGTGGTAGCTGTAGATTTTTTTTTTGATGGGTACCGGGGGGCCAACTCAGGACCTCATGCACCAGCAGGCGCCCATGCCGCTGAGCGATATCACCGGCCCTTTTTTCGTATGTGAATATCGGGAGTCGAACTCGGGACCTCGCGCTTGCCAGGCAGGCACTTATGCCGCTGAGCTATCTACAGCGGCCCCAGCTGTAGATTTTTAATAGATGTCCTTCACTAGGTTGAAGGAGCTCGCTTCTTTTCCTAGTCAGCTGAGAGCTTTTATCAGGAATGAATATTGAAGTTTCTTTGTTTAAAAAAATTTTATTTTGCTTTTGTTTGTGAAAAGCATTTTGGGGTCGGTGAGATAGGTCAGTGGCATAAGCGCCTGCCTGGCAAGCGCGAGGTCCTGAGTTCGACTCCCAGTACCCACGTACGAAAAAAGGGCCGGTGATATCGCTCCACGGCACGGGCGCCTGCTGGCGCGCAAGGTCCTGAGTTCGACCCCCAGTACCCACAAAAAAAAAAAAAAAGGAAGAAAAGTATTTTGCCTGGGTAAACTAGGAAAAGTTTCAGGCTTACAGGTTTTTTTCCTCTTCTCTTTTCATTACCTTAAAGTTATTGCTCTACTATCATCTTGTTCGTATCATTTTCTACAAATAATTGCTGTGATCTTTAGTGTTTGTTCCACTGTGCGTAACTTTTCTCCCCCCCCCCAGCTGTTTTTAAGATTTTCTTCTTATCAGTGGTTTCGAACAATTGGATTATTACATGTACTTTTCATCTTGAACTTTATGGATTTCATCTCTCAAAGTCTAATTTGGGTTTGTTTTTTTTTTACATCTTTGTCATCTTTTTAAATTTTTTTTTTTTTTGTGGGTACCGGGGGGTCGACCTCAGGACCTCGCGCGCCAACAGGCACCCGTGCCGCTGAGCGATATCACCGGCCCCTTTTTCGTATGTGGGATCCGGGAGTTGAACTCGGGCCCTCGCGCTTGCCAGGCAGGCGCTTACGCCGCTGAGCCATCTCACCGGCCCATTATTTAAATTTTTGAATGTATGAAATACAAATACAATATCTGTTTTAATGTCTTTGCTAATTCTTACCTCTCTGTTACTTTGGGTCATTTTCAGTTATTTTACTATTATTCTCATCATTATAGGTCATATTTTCCTGTTTCCACTAATGCCTGATAATATTTTATTGGATGCCAGACCTTGTGAATTTTACCTTATTCGTGCTGAATTTTTTAAATTTTTGTAACTCTTCTTGACCTTTATTCTGAGATGCAGTTATCTGAAATATTTTGATCCATTCAGGTCTTACACTTAAGTTTTTTTGTTTGTTTGTTTATTTTGTTTTGTTTTGTTTTGTTTTTTGGCAGGACCAGAGCAGCACATAGCCTAAGACTAATTATTCTCATCTATTGAGGCAAGGCTCTTCTGAAACTCAGCCCAGTGTCCTATGAGTTGATATTCTCCAGTCTGGTTAACGGAGGATGGTACCACTAATGGCTCTGTGTGAGCACTGGGTAAAATTCCTCTTGTCTAAGCCTTTGCATTGTTCTTCTCCCAGTCTCTTGTAGTTTCCTTAAAACACATGCATTGACATCAGCACTTTGTTCAATACTTGAAGGTGACCCTCTGCAGATCTTCAAAGTTGTCTGGGTAGTTTTCCTCCCTGATTCTCTGGCCTTCGAACTTCAACCACGTTGTCTCCTTGAACCCCAACTCCATCTGCTCAATACAACCCCAACTCTGCCTTGGTCTTCCTCCTTGTGCCACTGCCCAGGAGCTCTCTCCTGGCCGTATGCAGGGCCAATTGTAGGGGAAAAATCACTTGCTTCCTACCTCTCATGAATCACGCTCTTTCATTGTGTAATGTACAGTGTCTTTACAACTGTCGTGTCAAGTATTTTGCTTTATTTATTTTGTTTGTTTCAGAAGAGAGGGTAAATTTGTTCTTGTTTCTCCATTTTATCTAGAAGTAAAAGTCTTAGAAAATTGACATTTAGTATCTTAATCCATTCTGACTACCTAGGCAGAATCCCATAAACAAAAAGACTTAAAAGAAACAGAAATTCGGGCCAGTGAGATGGCTTAGCAGCATAAGTGCCTGCCTGGCAAGTGCGAGGGCCCGAGTTCGACTCCCAGAACCCACATGTGAAAAAAGGCCGGTGATATCGCTCAGCGGCACGGGCGCCTGCTGGCGCGCAAGGTCCTGAGGTTGATGCCCGGTACCCACACACACAAAAAAAGAAACAGAAATTCATTCTTTGGAGGATCGGAATTCCAAGAGTAAGGTGACAACAGATTTAGTGTCTGATGAGGGCCTCCTTCCTACTTCATAGGTGGTGCCTTCTCACTGTAACGTCACAGGAGGGCTGAGGAAGCTCTCTCTGGTATGTCTTACAAAGGCACTGTCCCATCCATGAGAGCTGTGCTGTTATGACCGAATCATTTCCCCAAAGCTCCACTTCCTAATACCATTACACTGAGCATTAGGATTTCAGTATATGAATTTAGTGGGGAGGATGGGGAGATATAAACATTTAACCTATAGCATTTAGCTGTGGATTATGTAAGCACATACAGGCAGAATCATTTTATGAGCTGATGTCAATCATTCTTGCAGCTTGTTCTTATATAGTTTAGTTTTATAATTTTTGTCTATTCTAAATAATAAGAAAAGCTAGAGGTATGTAAGTCAGATTGTGTTAGATTGCAAGTAACAGACTGATGCAAGGTAGTTGCACCTGTATAGCAGGAGAGAAATTGCTATGGTTCACCTCAACAATGCCATCAGAATTTTTCCTGTTTCTACCCTCTGTTCTGCCTTCTCTTGTCTTAAACTCTCATCACATTATTGACTGTGCCTGACTGTTGAAAGATGAGTGCAAACACCTCCTAGGCTCCATACTTTCTCTTCTACTTCCAGTGTGGAGATTTCATCCATTCCCTACAAACCAGCAGTAATCATCTTCTCCAACCTCATAAACTAAAACTGAGTCATGTGCCCACTTCTGAAAACAACATGCTTATATTGAATTATTCAGACTCTGGTGGGGTTGACTCTCCAAAAGCTCTGTGCTGCCAAGAAGTTGGCACTCTGGGACACTCAAAGGACACTCTGGGACACTCTGGCACTCTGGGACACTCAGACGACACTCATTTTAGAGTAATGTGGGGAAGCAATCACGATGTCCACTTGGGTGGGCGAATAATACCACATAGATGTGAATAATCTTTTCATTCCTAATAAATGAAAAGCCAAACTTATCGTAATTATGATAGTATTTTTGAACTCTGACTTTAGGTATTTGGGAGACGTTTGGATGTGTAAACTAGAATTTGGGTCAAGTAAATTAAACCAGCAAGGTTATAAAGATCACTGCCAAATGCATCTTCAGGATTAATATTAGTATGCTTCCTCTTTCATGTCAGCACCAATGGTCCTTGTATGTCTTGCCTTACTAAGGTAGTGGTGTAGTAGGCACAAATTAGACAACATGATGATTAAGAATAAAGACAATTGCAATCTCTGCAATAGTCAAAACCCCTGTGGCAACTGAGGGACAGTCTGAGTGCCTGAGTCAGGAGCTAGCCCAGTTGACCCCTAAGGGCCAAATGGACTCTTATTTAATTGGAAGCTCTGAGCAGCTTTAAGTGACAAGATATTTAAGTAGAATTTTAGGTACTTATTATAAAACAAAATAGAGAAAGACTCCTTGGTGCTATTAACGTCATGAACCGTTAGAACACAGTCACAACTGCGCAGCTGAGGAGTGCTGGGATCAGTCATTTGGAGCACTGGGACAGATCACAGCACTCGCCATGTACCGAGCGCTGTGCTGAGCACTCCACAGGCAACCATGAACATATATCTCCACAGATGCCCTGTGAGGTAGTCGCTGTCATTATCCACAGTTTATAGATAGAGAAACTGGGATGCAGAGGCAGAATTTTCTTACCCGATGTCACACATAATAAGGGCTAAAGCTGGGATTTGAGCAGCTGAGACGTTGGCTCCAGAGTTTGTGTAATTAACCACCGTGCCCCATGCCTCTGTGAAGTGCTTGGGGAAAATTTCTTATGTGAATAATGACTTTGTGGCTTCAGAGCTATAAATAAACCAATCAAATGTTGGATTTTTGCCACGAGTTTCTATATTTCACACCAAAATTTAGTCTTGGGAAATATTACTGCAAATACTATCACTTAGAATTCCAAGACTTAGGAAGATGGCTAGATCAGTGGATCTCAGTCAGGGGTAATCTTGTCCTCCAGGCTAAACACTTGGCAACGTTGTTGTTGCTCACCACTCAGGAGGAGTTGGTTGGGTGTTACTTGGTGCCCAGTGGATAAAGAACAGCAGTGCACTAAATGTTCTACAATGTACAGCTTCCCACAAGAAGGAATTGTTCAAAACAAAGATGTCACCAATGCTGAGGGTGAAAAATTCTGGAGTAAACCGAAACAGCTCACGCTGTGCTTTTTGAGATTCACCTTGGCAGACATTGCTCAAGGTTTTGGTAAACCTGTGACTTGAGCAGCGGTAATTCCAACCCCGAGCTTGAAGCCTGAGGAGTACGTGACACGTCTTCTTCCCCGTTTGGTGCAGGAGCTGGTGTCTCTAGCCCCAGCTGCAGAGCTTGTTGCTCTTTATATCTCTGCCTCCTTGCTTCATGAGCTATGGGTTAAGTTTAGACTGGGAAGAACACTCTACCTTTAACCATTCCAAGACGAGTATTTACAACTTGCCTGATTCTTTTATCTTTCTTGAGTTATACTTTAATAGACCGCTGGTTTGTATTTCTGCCTGTCCTATTTGCTGGATCTTTGTTAGTAGGAGCCATTCACTGTCAAAATTCCCCGAAGCTTCTGTGAGATAACGTCCTGTGGGCAGTGTTCTCAAGAGCTCAGGGAATGTGGACACGTGACAAAGTAAGGCATGAGGTGGGTCTTTTTGGTGTTGGTGCAGTGGCCCCTGGAGGCCTGCGGACTGCCATGAGCAGGAGCGATTCCTCTATAACATCATCCTAGCAAAGCTCCAGGAATGGCCACTATTTCTTACAGTGTGTGTTCTGGGTTTATAATATCCAGACACATCCTTTTGCCACTTCTTTCCAGGGCAAAGGGACAGCTAATCCTTCCTCTGACTCATAACTAAAGCCAGCTTCCAACATGGTGAGGTTTCAAGACTTGAGAGAGGGCTCTCCTTGCTCTAAATCCTTCTCTACCTGTTCACTGTGCCAACACATTCCTACACGTTCAGTTAGTCTGACTGTCACTTCACTTTTGTAGATGAGAACACTTAAACTCAGGGAAGTTAAGTGACTTTTCCAGGTGACACAACTAACAAGCTATATATTTCAAGTTCCCCATCCTTTGCCAGGTTATTTCCAAGAAATTGCTTGACATTATTAAGTACTGGGGAAGTCAAATTATCTAAATATCCAAGCAACAAACAAGCCAAAATGGAATTTCTAGACATGAAAAATAAAATAGTTGCAATTAAAAGTATATTAGACATTGGGGAAGAACAGACCAGTGAACCAGAAGAAACAGCAATTAAATGATCTAAAATAGACAAAAAATAATAAAGTGAGCTGTAACGATGTGTGAGACAATATCAAGTAGCCTACCATTCATATAATTGGAATCTCTGAAGAAGTGAGGGAAGAGGAGGGTCAGACAAAGTATTTGAAGAAATGCCTAAACAATTTCCAAATTTGATGAAAACTATGAACCCACACATCTAAGAAATTTAACAAACCCCTACCAGAGAAACCCTAAAAAGAAAACCAGTAAGGAAAATAATAATGAAATTTATGAAAAAAAGAAATATCAGGGGGCCGGGGATATAGCTCAGCCGCACAGTGCCTGCCTGGCAAGCATGAGGTCATGAGTTTGATTCCTGGGGCCAAAAAAAAAAAAAAAAAAAAATCAAAAACATCCAGATAACATATTTTATGTACAGAGGAAAATATACATGATTGCATCTTGCTAGAAACTATGCAAGCAACAGAACTATAGAATAAAGGGGATTTAAAAAATAGCCTGTCAAACAAAGGCAAGGCAGGGGGCATCACAATCCTTGACTTGAAATTACAGTATAAAGCTAATGTGATAAAAACAGTGTAGTACTGGCTGGAAAACAGACCCGAAGATCAATGGAACAGATTAGAAGATGCAGAAACAACTCCAGACATACTAAGCCACCTTATTTTTGACAAAGGTGCCAAACACATTCACTGAAAGAAAGATAGCCTCTTTAATAAATGGTGCTGGAAAAACTGGCTCTGCGCATGCCGAAGATTAAAATTAGACCCATATCTTTTGCCATGCACTGAACTAAATTCAAAATGGATTAAAGATCTAAATATTAAAACAGAAACAATAAATCTGTTGGAAGACAGAATAGGTAAAACTCTTGAAGACATTGGGGTAGGCAAAGACTTTATGAATAAAACCCCAATTGCACAAGAATTATCGCAAAGAATCAACAACTGGGATCTCATCTTATTAAAAAGCTTTTTCACAGCAAGAGAAACCACCAACAAAGTGAAGAGACAACCCACAATGTGGTAAAAAAATGTTTGTCAGCTGTTCCTCAACAAAGGACTTCTATCAAGAACATACAAAGAATTTTTAAAAATCAGACCTCCCAAATTTAAAGACCCATTCCGAAAATGGGCATCTGAGATGAATACACACTTCTCAGATGAAGAAAAATAACCTGTCGAACTATCAGCCTAAACTTTTATTCTTTTTTTTTTTTTTTTGTGGGTACTGGGGGTCAACCTCAGGACCTCTCGCACCAGCAGGCGCCTGTGCCGCTGAGCAATATCACCGGCCCTTTTTTCGTATGTGGGTTCTGGGAGTCGAACTCGGGCCCTCACGCTTGCCAGGCAGGCCCTTATGCTGCTGAGCCATCTCACCAGCCCTAAACTTTTATCCTAAGAGAAAATATCTTTCAAAAGTGAAAAATAAGAGAAAAAAACAGATTTAAACGAATCATGAATAAACTTGTAGGGTTGGAAATGTTTATCATCCTGATTGTGATAAAGGAGATGATACACATATGCACTCAAGGACAATTGCACTTTATGTGCATTTTACCATAAGTTCATTATACACCAATAATGCAAAACAAATTATTAATTAAAAGGAGAAATTAAGCCTTTCATTAAGACAAATGAAAGTTGACAAGTTTATGATCCAAGTTTATGCATCACAAGAAATGTGAAAGGAATTTTTCCAGTAAGAAGGAAAATAATACCAGATGAAGATTTGAAATGTAATCAATATTAGTATATCCTGAAGAATCTGGTATGGGGCCGGTGAGATGGCTCAGCAGCGTAAGCGCCTGCCTGGCAAGCGCGAGGGCCCGAGTTCGACTCCCGGAACCCACATACGAAAAAAGGGGCCGGTGATATCGCTCAGCGGCATGAGTGCCTGCTGGCGCGTGAGGTCCTGAGGTCGACCCCCGGTACCCACAAAAAAAAAAAAAAAAAGAATCTGGTATGTATGAGTGCTTTAAGCAAAACACATACCAATTTATTGTGATAAATAGAGCATAAATAAAAGTAAAATATATGATAACAATAGTACAAAGGACAGGATGGCAGAAATGGAAGTTTATTGTTGTAGGGTTCTTACATTATATGAGAAGTATCAGTATATAAAAATATAATTATAGTCACACATTGCTTAATGACTGAGATAGTTTCTTAAAAATTCATTATTAAGTGATTTTGTCTATGTGTAGACATCATACAGTGCACTTACACAAGTCTTGACGGTATACGTCAATCACTTGATATGGGCCTTTGGTACAATCAAGAGACACAGCGAACACAAGATGTATGAGGCTGCTGCTGGAGTAATGTGCCATATTGTTTTACAGTACTTTTCTTAATAAGTAGAAGGATTGCATTCTAATAAACATTAAAAAGTATAGGGTAGTAAATACATAAATCAGTAATATAGTCATTTATTATCATTAGTATTATGTATTTGTATTATTATGCAATTGTATGGGCTATATTTTCCTACGATTGGAAGTAAAGCAGGTTTGCTTATGCCAGCAATTCCACCAGCACGTGAGTAACGCATTGCACTATGACAGCTACAATAAGGATTACGATATGGGACGGCTGTCATGTGTGCTGTCCATCACTGACCACGATGTTGTTGTGCATCACATAATTATATGTTAAAGGATGGAACAAACAAATACCTGTGAAGCACAAATCAAAGGAAAGTTTGTATGTCTATTGTAACTTCAGAACAAGGAATACAACAGGAAGTAATGAGGCACATATATCTCATAATGATAAATGAGTCAATTCAGAAATATACATAAAAACATTGTGGCAGTTAGGATGGAGTGCCAACTCAATTGGTGAACCACACTTCTAGGTGGGTCTGGGTGGGTCATGGAGACATGACATTGAGGTCTATGTCTAATCCCTCCTCATGTTCCCTTTGACACTGTTCCCCTATTCTGCTCGTTTTTTTTATTTTTATTTTTTTTTAATGTGGGTACTGGGAGTCAACCTCAGGACCTCGCGCTTGCCAGCAAGCGCTTATGCCACTGAGCTATCTCACCGGCCCCCTACTCTGCTTCTGAGCCACTGTGAACTAAGTGTCTTTGCTCCTTCATGCCCTTCCACCATGATGTTTCTGCCTTGGGGCCAGAGCTCACCATGAACTGAATCCTCTTAAAATGTGAGCCAAATTAATCTCTTCCTTTAAATTGTAGGCATCCAGTATTGTGTCCAGCCACCAAAAAGCTGACTAATAGAACTGAAAAGATAAATAAATACTTATAGTCTTGTATTTTAATATTCCTGTCTTAATGATAGAACAAGTAGACTAAAAATATAGAAGTCTTGAGTAATGCTATCAATCATCTTGACCTATTCAAATGTATACAATATTTCACTTTTAATACAGCAAAATACATATACTTTTTAAGTACAATTATGTCAAGAATGTAGTCCATATTCCAGGCCATCAAATATGTCTCTATGAAAGGTTGAAATCATGTACAGTGTGTTCTCTGATTTTAATCTAATTAAATTGGAAATAAATGTTAGGAAAATATGGAAAATCACCAAATATTTGGAAATGAAGTATGACATTTCTAAGTAGCACAGTGTGTCAAACATAAAATTACAAGAGAAAATAGATATTTTGAACTGAATGAACATGAAAACACAATATGTCAAAATTTGTGAGATATTATTAAAGTAATGCTTAGAGATAATTTTATAGCATCAAATGCTTACATGAGAAATGAAGAGATGTTTCACATCAATGACCTCTACTTCCCATTATAAGAAACTAGAAACATAACAAAATTGGATTTAAAATAAGCAGAAGGAAAAAAATAATAAAGGCAGAAATCAATGAAATAGAAAACAATAGAGAAAATTAGTGTAACTGAAATATGAATCTTCATAAAGAATCTTAAAGTATATAAAACTTTACCAATACTAGTTAGAAAATAAAGACACAAATTTGGTATGGGGTGTGTAGCTCAGGGGATGAGACTGTGCTCAACATGAATGAGGCCCTGAGTTCAATTCCTAGCACCAAGAAAAGAAAGAAAAAAGAAAAGCAAGAAGGCAGGAACATTGTTGCAGATCTTACAAAATTCCTTGAAAGATACAAGCCACCAATGTTTGAGAAAGAGATGGGTAACCTGAATAACCTTATATTTATTAAGGCATTTGAATTTGCTGTTAAAAATCTTCCAACAAGGAATATGCTAGGCCCATATGGCTTCATGTTTAAGGAGGAAATAATCTCTAACTGTAATCAAACTCTTTCAGAAAACAAAAAGGGACAAATTATTCCCCCACTAATTTTTATTATGCCAACAACAAAAAAAGTAAAAGGTGTTATAAGAAAACTGTAGATCAGCATTATTTCTGAATATATAGACACAAAACTTCTTAAAATCATTTTAGCAACTCAAATCCAGTGGTATATACATTATGACCCAGTGAGATTTATCTCAGGAATGCAGAACTGGTTTTGAAAACCAATCAATGTAATTTACCACATAAACTCAAAAAAAAAAAAAAAGTGATCCTTCTCAGATGAAGAAGTACAAACAGCAAACAAATATATGGAAAAATGTTCAACATCACTCATCATTTGAAAAATACAAATTAAAACATCACTGAGATTCCATATCACTCAAGAAAGAATGGCTATCATCAAGAAACCAACTAATAACAGTTGTTGATGAGGTTGTGGGGATAAAGGAACCCTTCTCCACTCTTGGTGGAAGTGTAAATTAGTACAACCACTATGAAAATAAGTGTGGAGGTTCCTCAAAAAACTAAAACTAGAGGCTCCATTTGACCAATGGAACTAGAAGTTCCATTTCCCCTTCTTGGTATCTTCCTGCAAGTGTTAAAAGCATCACACCACAGTGATATATACATACTCATGTTCATAGCAGCACAATTTATAATATCTAAATCTTGGAAACAGCCCATATACCCATCAACAGACAAGTGGATAAAGAAAATGTGGTATTTACATGCAGTACTACTCTGCCATAGAGAAGGATAAATTTGAGTCATTTTTAGGTAAATGGATGCACCTCAAGACCATAATTTTAAGTGAAGTAAGTCAGACCTAGAAGTTTAAATATGGGTCTCTTGTGTGAGAAACCTAAAGGGTAAATAAGAAGCAAAATGGAGAAAAATTGGATATCTATATGTAAAAAATGAACTTCAAACATCACTTCACACTATACACAATTAAATAAATATGCTTCATAGACCTAAATGTAAGAGGCTAAAAAATTATAACAATATTTTTAATTATGTGGGAAAAATATTTGTAACTTGTTTGAGCAAAGTCTTTTTAGACAGAACATAAAAAACCATAAGAGAAAAATAATTGATAAATTGGATCTTATTAAAATTAAAAAATATTTGCTGTTTAATGTATAAAAATAAGAAAATGAAATCCTTAGACTCTATGAAAATATTTTACAGCATACATCTGATAAAAAATTTACATTCAGAATATGTAAATACCTATTACGATTCAATAATAAGAAAAACAACCTAATTAGTAATATGACAAAAGATTTGAATAGACATTAACTAAAGAAGATACAGGAATGACAAATAAACATGTGAAAAGATGCTTAGCATCACTAGTTGCTAGAGAAATGCATATTAAAATTAAAGTCTCGTTACATTACCCACTATACTAGCTAAAATTGAAGACTGACCCCAGTAAGTGTTAGAGAATATGTGAAGCAATTGAAACTCTCACACATTTCTGATAGAAATGCCAAAAGTATGCGAATTTTGGAAAATATTTTGATGGTTTCTTCTACAAAGCATACGCTGACTATACAACTCAACAATGACCTAAATATGTATTTGACCAAGACAAGTGAAACCCGTGTCCACACAATGATCCATGAATGGACCTTCATAGCAGCCTTATACGTAATAGCCAAACAGTAGAAACAAATCCAATTATGAACAGGAATCCTTTGTTGTATATCCATATAATGAACAAAATGAAACATACTACTGATAAATGCAAGAACACTGAATAAATCCGGAAAGCATTATGCTTAGTGAAAGGAACTAGAAGCAAAGGACTATATATTATGTGATTTTGTGTAAATGAAATTCTAGGAAAGACAAACTATAGCTGTTAATTCTGTAAGAATTAATTGGTTATTAACACAGGCAATATTAAAAATCAAGTGATATAAATGCATGCTTAAATAAATTATATTAAAAAAATTAATTAACAAAACTCCTAAAATTCATGGCTTCTAATTATTTTCCTAATTATTGGTATAGATACCCTTGAAGTGATTCAAGACTACCGTATTTTGGAATGTTCTGTTGGAAAATTCTGCATAATGGTACATTATCGCACACCTCTTACCAATGCTATATTTGGTGACATGCTGGTAGCATGAAATAGACCATGGCATGAATATTTATACCATAAAAATGGGCAAATAATAATTTTTGTTTATTTTCCAGGAGAGATTTTGCTAAGCATTTGCCAACACACCATTTAATATGTACATAGAAGATTCTATTTAGGAGAGAGAAGAATCTCTAAGAGAGAAGAGAATAAATGGGACAGGAGAGATGCAGAGAACTTTCTGGAGAAAGCTGAATTTGAATTGATCTTTAAAAATAGAATTTAGACTGGCAGAAAAGAACACACACCAGGCAAGGAAAGCAGGACTATCTGGGTAGAGTGAAAGCTATGTGTAGCTTAATGGGCAATAATGCTATGATGGTACCATGGACCCAGACAGAAAGAAGCTCTGAATGACAGGTGTAATGGATAGCTGCTATTTTCCTTTCCCCTTTTTTCCCCCTTTCTTCTAATAGCCTTCTACCTCCAGCCTTGTTACCCCAGGGGATTCTGCCCAACACAGAGTATATCGGCCCTCTATCTATGGTGACAGATCCAAAGAGAGAACTGCCCAGGATGGCCCAAAGTCCTCCCTTTGAGGTTTTCAGCTCGATACGGTATGTCAAAAGATATTTTCCCCTTCTGAAATGACTAAGCTTGAAGAAAATGACTGTCGAATGCTCACAGTAGCCATTCTAGGGGGAGGTAAAAGAATCCACACAAAACAGAAGCAGAGATCAGAGAAGGGAGAGGGAGATTTTGAGTTTTTAGTTTCAGCTGACTTCAGATCAGCAACCCATGTCCTTCCTGAGATTGATGTGTGAGCCAGTTAGTTCTGGCTTTGTTTAACCTGTATCAAACGTTTTTCTCTCCCTTCCCACCGAAGATTTGTGAACAGCGCATTATGCTCAGAATTTTAACGTATTATTCTTTATCTCTGAAAGCTGGAGTTTGTGTATGAAAGAGCAAAAAGGAAGGGACTCAAGCCTCTTGCAGCCAGGTGTCCTGTTCTTGGGAGAGATTAAATTCTGGCCTTTTACCTCTTAGGGGACACTCTTGCAGATGAGATGTTCACTTGTCCTTGGAACCGGAGGGAGCTCTGAGGTCACCTGTGCCAGAGGTTTGCAAACTTGGCTCCTGGGCTGTTGGTTCCTATAGCATTGTCTTCAGGAGTGCTGAGGGCCCTACAGGGTGGTCCAGGTTCTCCAGCCTCTCCAGCTCTGAGAATGGCAGTGCAACTGTCAGCAGCAAGGCACCTGAAGTCATCTTGGCAGAGCATGGCTAGCACATCACAGTTATTTATGCTATCATCTGACACATTGTGCACACTGCAAGGAAACTATTTTCTTAGGATACAAAACCCCAGAATCCCCCAAAAAGCCAGTAGAGAATACCTGGAGGAGAATCCATCTTAGGAGGAGGGAGGACTGAACAAGAATTCTTGGAAACTGGTCCCCTGAGTTTCCTCTCTCACTTGGGATTCTCACCCCAGGGTACATCTGTTTCCACTTAAAAAGCAGGCTTAACAGTGGACAAAATTGGTTCCCTAGGTTCTTCATAGTGCAGCTGAGACAACCTGACATTTTCCAAAAAAAAATTAGCTGAATACTAAGAGAGCACAAAAAGGAAATAATAGCAGATAATACAAATAGCAAGTTTCCAGAGCATTGGTTTCTGATCCTAAGGTAACCATACGGGGGTCTTAAGGATGGTGCTGCAACCTGGGTTACTGTTTCTGCAAATATTCACATCCTACCCCTTCCCACTGAGGTGCTGGTGCTGAGCCTGCCCACGTTACTTGGTTTGTCCAGTGGACTGTTAATGAACAGAAGCCTTAAATGTCTTCAAATAGCTTGACTTTTGCATCCAGTGATCTGCCAGTGAGAAGAACATGGGTAGCACTTCCCCTTCAGCCTGACCTTAGCATGATATGTGGGACAGAACAAAATCCAACCTGAAACCAGTTGCCATTAGCAGGCCCTCAGCCTGAAACATTTGTTCCCAACCAGTCCATCCTTGGTTGACTGAACTGTGGAGAACCTGAAGACCTGAGTGTGGTGGCTCAAGGCTGGTTGTGGTGACCACTGGGAGTTGGCTGACTTGTTTCTCAGCATTATGATGGTGAAAGCTGATGGATACAGCTGGTATAGTGTCACAGGTCCTATCTAAAATCCCTTCCTTGGAGAAAGCCCTCCCTATCTTATCTATTACTCACGTGCTGTATTAGGATGCGTGCCCTTATTTCTATTGACCAGACAGCCAAGTGGAGCACAGGGCCTGGTTCCAGCACCCTGCTGAAGAGGAAGTTCTCTGTCCTACTCAGAAAAACTGCCTCATCACCCACTCCCATGGAATAAAGCAGTGCTATCAATAGTACAGTAGTAGAGGATATAGCACAATATGGTGTATTCTATTGTATTGTACTGTATCATATTGTATCTTATCGTATAGTATAGGTCTGAAGCAGACCATAGTTAATACAGTGAGGACCAAGGCCAGGCCTCCCTGCAGCCGTCCGTGTTTTCCCAGCAGCTCAGAGTGCTCACCCTTCCCTTTTTGCAGAGTTAGTTCCATTTGCCCTTTAGCTCTCAACTCAGTAGCCATATTCTCACTGGTCTTCCCAAACTGGATGAAGTCCTCCACTAGTCACTCCCATAACTGTTTGGCTTCGCAGCACTTAGAGGTGCAATTTCACACTTATTCACAGGAATATTTGTCCAAGTCTCTTTGCCTGGAAGACCACATGCTCCATGAAAGGAATGATACACTTCAGGTTAGTTGTTTACTGCTGTGGCTCAGTGTCCAGCACCCGTACTCGAACATAGAGCTGTTCCTTAATAGGTATATACCAAACAGACCAGGCTCCAGTCTCTCTCCATGCCTCAGAGCTGCCCTTTTCCATCATTTCATTTCCTGGAGTTTCTTTCCTCTCTAGCCCTTTTTATCCTCCAGCTCATCAACTCTTAAGGTTCTGAACACAATTGCAAAGTCCCTTCTGGAGACCCCAAGGTCGTGAGTGCAGGAATAGAAATGGAGTCTTACCTATAAAATATCTTATGTTCTTATATTATCTCTAAAATATCTCATATTTGCATTTTGGACTTGAGGGCTCATCTCCCTCAATTAACAAAAGGGGAGACTGAGGCACTTTTCACCCAAGTTTACTCAGCTGGCTGTTGGCAGGTACTAGAGCTGTTGACAAGAAATTGGTTCAGCTCCTTTTTGTTGTCATTGTGGTGTAAATTGTTTTCCTCTTCTAACGATGACTTTGGCACCAAATGCCATTGGTCTAAAATCACTTTCCTTGTTAAGCAACCATGGCTGTAGAGACCTGTGAGTGAATAAGGGAAGCTTGGGAGACGTCCACTGGCCAGATGTTTGGTAGCAGCTGCCACTTTCCTTCCTTTGTTTTTTCCACCAGCGCTGGTTTTAACCTTCATCTAGGAGGCCACTTTGTCTGGGACAGGGAGATAATTTAGTCTTGCGTCTGTTTGGCAGCTCCCTGATTACCAGCTGAGCCTCATTACACAGTCTGTGTGCCTGTCCCAGGACAGATGCGCTGCTGCTGTGCTGCAGGAGGAGCTGCTTCAACTGTGCCTCTGCCTCTTAGAGTCTCACTTTCAGCACCTTGTGGAGAACCCTAATGCAGTTCCCACAGCAACCAAGCCACCAGCACCCCAGCCTCAAGCTCAGCTTGAACACTACTTATGCCCCCTTTCTCTTTCCAGCAGGGGAGCCTAGTGAATAGACCAGGCTGTGTTTCCCTCCAGATCTCAGTTTTGCACCTTTTATAGGCGATCCTTGGCTTTATTGGAGTTTTTCTGTTTTTGACTATGTCTATAAAGATCAACTTCCATTCAAGAATCTAACAAGTTTAATAAAAACATGTATGCCAGCAATTTTGGATGTAGGTTGAGTAAGATGCAGTTTTGAGCCCAGGAACTCTCAGAATAGAAATAGAGACACATGTGTAGTGTATAGAGAGAGATAAGCAAGAGTTCTAACAGTGGGAATCCAGAAAAAAGATGGACGGGATGCTTCTGGAAGGCTTCACAGTAAATGTGCCATCTTGGTTGGCTCTTAAAGAGAATAACTGGGACTTGTCATTATGGGTAACTAATATAAAGAGACATGAAATCCCAAGGTGTGTGAGTTTCAGGGAATAGCATGAGTAATTATGTTCCTGGTAGGTGGAGAATGGCAAGTGACCAGAAACATGTGGAAGACACACTGTGAAGGGACAAGGACAGGAAAGAATGAAAGATGAGGCTGGGAAGTTGAGTGGAGATCAGAGGATAGAGGGTGTTATATAACAAGTGAGTCCACTATGATGTAGGCAGAATGGCAAAGATCAGTTGTAAGCATCAGCACCTGTTTGAATTCATGTTCTATGGGAAAATGTTACTTTTATATAATAGATTAAATATTTTTCCTGGAAAATAAAACACATATCATAAAGAAGCCAAAGGAGATTGCTTAGAAAAGATCCTTTTACAAAGGCTGTTAGGGATAGACTGTGAATCACTGTCAGTGCAAAGCTGTGGCTGACACCCATTAAGCACTTGCAGTGTGCCAGACTCATGGAAGTACTTGACATGTATTTGTCTTGTGTAACTCTTAGAACAATCTGAGTACACAGATGTTATTTTTGCCATCCCCAGTTGGTGATTTAAAAAGTGCCTAAGATGATGGTTATTTGGAAAGTAGTTCAATTTGAAGCTGATCGATCTGATTCTAGGAACCATGCAGTTACCTTTATGGTACTGTATTTGGGAGACAGAATCCTAAATTAAGTAATGTTGATTTCCTGCAGGCAGTGGGGATCCCCAGAGGGTTTGAACACAGGGGAGATCAAATCTGTTACTGATGACCACTCTTCTTAGAGTCAAGGACTCTGTCCTTCCAGACTCTGAGGACAAGGGGCTTTCTTAGATTCCCATGCATCAGGGACAACAGATGGCCTTCTGTAGGTCCCTGTGGCACCGACCTTGGTTACATACTGGACTTTCCTGTCTTCCCTGTGCTTTAACTCATCCTTAGCAGGAAAACCTGCAATAGTGAACTCAGAGATTCTGACTTAAATGCCCTAAACTGAGCAGTCTAAGGACAGTCTCGTAAACCCTAGGTGGAAAAAATCTTTACCAAGCCAGTGCAAACACCTAAAATGATGTGTGTGTTTCTCAACAATCAGGGGGAACCCTGCTGGGGCTAATGACGCTGCAGGGCATTTTCAGCATTCCTGCAGCAAGAGGTGCCTTTCCACACTGAGCTGGAGGGCTCACCCTGGATTCACCATCTCAGGGCTTTCCAGCCTGTAAATTCTTTGTTCTTTCCAGACTACCTTTCCAAGCAAACCTCAGGATTTCATTTGGACTCTTCCTGGGGTCTGCAAATCCTCCATAATGAATAGCCATCTGCAGATTCATTTTTATGCAGTTCCCCTCCCCCTTCAGATTGGTAATAAAAATATTAAACAGGACTAAGCCCAGTTCTGACCACTGCTGCACCCTGCTGGAGGACAAGGAGCACCTTGTTCCTCACGGCCCACATTCCGAATGAATGTGTGGGTGTGCTGTGAAATAGGAGACTCATCTGCTCCTGGTCTTGATTGTCTTTTCTCTCCTGCCCTCCTGATACACAAGTTCATGGCACCAAAGGTTCAGGTGCACCTAGCCAAGACATTTTTTTTTTTTTTTTTTGGCTTTGTTTATATTTGCTTCAGTACCCTCATCATACTAATGAGGATGGACAGAAATTGAAAGGTGACTATGATCTAACAAATAGGACCGATCACTTTCTAATCCACATCCTGCACAAAAGAGAGCACTGCCAGTCAAAGGGCTGTTTTTCCTCCAGGGGGGAGCACCCTCATCTCATTCTGAAAAAAAACCTTTCTCTTTCTCTTTCTCTTTCTCTTTCTCTTAAAATATCCAGAAAGCCTTATACTTTCAGAAGAATTGTAAAGAGAAGACTTCATCATTGGATGTGTATTTTAAAATTTTTTGTGACATTTTTCTTGGTCAGGAATGCTATATATTATTATTATTTTTTTTTTTGTGGGCACCGGGGGTCGACCTCAGGACCTCGAGCACCAGCAGGCGCCCGTGCGCTGAGCGATATCACCGGCCCCTTTTTCGTATGTGGGCTCCGGGAGTTGAACTCGGGCCCTCGCGCTTGCAAGGCAGGCGCGTACGCCGCTGAGCCATCTCACCAGCCCAGGAATGCTATATATTAAAGGACATTATTCACACCAGACACCTAATCATAATTTTCGTATTGCAACAAAACAAAAGAGCTTGAAATAATAGGAATCCCACCATTCTCAATGTCTTCTAAACTTTCTTGTATAGAAAAAAGATACACTAAAAGTAAAAAGGGTACATTTGTCTTTCATCATAAATATATGTTTGTGCTCTTAAAATATTATTATACATAGTAAAGGAATTTCTAAACATGTAATTTAAATATAGTGCATAGAACTGATTTATTTCCTATATATATACTGTTTTATGGTGTTCTATACTACATAGACTCGTATTTTTGTGAATACACTTCTAAAATCATACCCAAATGTAATTTTGCTAGTTAACAGCCTGGCCTCATTGATATGGTGATGTGAGCCCTCAGCTTGGCTTTCTTTGTATCTCAGCACATCAGGTCTCAATGGCAGTGGAGTGGGAGCTGTCCTGCTTCAAGTCCCCAAGCCCAGGTTGTGTTTGTGTATAGGGAGAGTTAATGAGAACAGAATGGCTATCTTCCCTTGCTTCCCCAACCCCATCTGTTCAAACAAAAGACTGAAAGGGAAAGAGAACTGAGACCCTGCTGGCCAAGGGGGGAGGAATAATAACACATATCCTTGGGCAACATTTCAGCACATGTAACCATTTTATACTGTGCTTAAGCTTTTATTCAGACAAAAGAAGTCAGGCCAATGTCGTTTCCGTTTTTAAAAAATTATTTAAAGAATACATCAGGCCCAAAGGCTTAGTTTTATTTTGTTTTTTTCAATGACTGCCCTTGTAAGTCTAGATCAAAAAATGGAAAATATGAAAGGGAAGAAAAAAAGCAATTTGATTGCAGTGAAATATGCGGAGTAACCCACCTATGTAGGCAGTGGTAGAAGACTAATTTCACCTACTTTGCATGAAATTCAAGAAACAAGTAATTTAGCATTACTAGTACAAAAGGAGCAAGAGAAGATCCTTCTCTTGCTTTCTAGAGAGAGTCTGCGAAAATGCTGTAATTTATAAGGATGGACAAGAAAACCAATTGCCTTCTGTCCCTCAGGTTCGGTGACTTGTGCACAGAAGCATAGCTGGCCACTCGGGTCAGAATAACTCTTCCTGGGGCGGTTCACTGAGGTTGACTGGCTCCTAGAGATGACTCCTAGAATCCCAGTGGACGCCCTCAGGGTTTGTTTCATATTTCATGATGCTCTCATACATGTGGCTGTGCATCAAAGCAGAGGAGAAAAAAATTTCCTGGGTGTGATTACACAACTTAAATTTAAGTTGGAGCTATTAAATACTCCAAAAGAAGAAAAGTTAATTTGCCATCAAATAATTAATTTTCTTTTATCTGTATCATAAAATTTGTATTTTAAGTCAGTCGTCATGATAGATGTGTTGCCATCACATACATACAGCTTTATCATTTGTTGGAAAATGTGTGAAATGAATTCAACCCCTCCTCCAAATCAACTCTGATACTATCACTCCTGTGACAAGAAAGGTAAGAAAGGGAAGAACTTCGTCAGTGGAGATTGCTAAGGAGTTACGATGGTCACTGTATTTGGGAAAGGAAAAGAGACCACCTTTCGGGACTATTTTACAAAGGATGAAAAAAACAAGACAGGGAAGGGACATTAAAAATAAAATGTGGGGCCGGTGAGATGGCTCAGCGGTGTAAGCGCCTGCCTGGCAAGCGCGAGGGCCCGAGTTCGACTCCCGGATCCCACATATGAAAAAAGGGGCCGGTGATATTGCTCAGCGGCACGGGTGCCTGCTGGTGCGCGAGGTCCTGAGGTCGAGCCCCCGGTACCCACAAAAAAAAATAAATAAACAAAATAAAATAAAATGTGAACTTTAATAAATGGAGTCTTAAGGTCTCCTGGAAACTGGGACAGTCTGAGGAAATTCCATAAAGAAATGTGGATGGAGTGCCCATGACATGCTGAAGCAGAGAGTGGCATCTTCCACAAAAGTCATCAGCTGTGCGAGAAAGGCAAACCAGCTCTTAAATCCAGGGTGGCATAAACTCTGAGAAAGGGAAAAATACTCTGAATTGGGGGAGAGAACTTGGAAGTTCAGTGAAACACAAGTTTAACATATCTTGACCATCTTGGTAGAACATTTTCTCATAAGTGTTTATTTTCATCGTGTTGTCAGCTTTCGATTATTTATGCAAATAGAAGAGAAAACAGGGAGGAGACAGCCCAAAATGGTAATTGACCAAACTGTGAAACTGGCTTTTCGCCTGCATCATACTATTCTTTTTTTTTAAAGCATTTTCTTTCCTCATTATTTATTTTTGCTTCGGCTAATTTTAAAATGAGTTTTTATTCCCCTGGTACACTGGTCAGTATTGGCCAAGAATGAAAAACACACCCCTGATGACCCACTGGGAATGAAATCCACAACATTAATAACTGGTGAGTAGAATGCATTTGCCTTCTCCATTTCCCTCCTTTATCCCTAAAGGAAATTAGGAATGTAAATACAATAAGTTTACAGAGAGGTGAGTTCTTAAAGGGTTGGCAACAAAAGAAATTTTTGGTTAACAAAATTATGTTTTGCCATGAATGTACATCTCAAAACTAGTCTCATACTATGTGAAAAGTCTTCTACTGTAGAGGCAGAAATGTGTGATATGGGCTCATGATAAGGGTCACGGCCAACACGCCTAAAACAAAAGACAAGTTAACAAGAGAAACACATAGCAAATTTATTTGGTCATAGTTTTACATGACAACCTTCAGATTAAAGACCCAAAGAAGCAGGGAAAACTATTTTTATGCTTAGATTGTATGAATAGTGGACAGTTGTGTACCAATATGATTGATAAAAAGGGTATAACCTAGTGGGAATGGACAAAATCCAACAAAGTCCTGACTGTGTGGCATTTCTTCCCCCCAAGCTTAGGGCAGAAAACTTTCCAGAATGAGAGTCTAAAAAGGCTTTAAAGAAAACTATTGAAAAGTGTAGATTATTCTTATATCTCTTATGTCTAGCATAATATTTAGCTCAAGATAATTTCTTTAAATATTTGTTGAGTGTACTAAACCAAAGTGTCACTGGTCTTTGCTCCTGGTTCCTGGCAGAGTTCAAAAACCCTTGGAATTTCAAGCCTTACATCCTGACCTTCAAGGAGGGCAAGGGGACTGGACATTGAGTTCAATCGTGTGGCCAGTGATTCAGTCAATCATACCTCTGTAATGGAAGACTGGATAAAACCTGTGGGCATCAAAGTTCAGAGGAGCTAGCTGGTTTGTTCAGACTGATATGTTGAGAATGTGACCCTGCAGAGAGAGGAGGAAGCTCTGAATCCTTTTCTTCAGACCTAGCATATGTGTCTCTTCCATTCAGCTACTTGTGAGTTGAAGCCTTTGTAACTGTCGAAGGACAGAGTTACAACAATTTAGTTTAAAGATCTTAATTGGCTTTAATTTCAATTCCAGAATCAGGTAATACTTCATTTCATAAAATACAGTAAGTATTCCAATGGGCTGAGTAGAAGAGGTTGGTTTTATGAACAGAGAAAGACTGAAGAGAACAAATAGCAGATTGGTCATTTCAGTTACTATACTGTTAAGGTGGGGTAGAGAAACAGAACAGTAGAAAAATAACTGACTGGTTAATTTCAGATTTCTTCCAGTTTTGTTGTGGTGGTGGTGGTGCATGTTCGTGCGTGCATGCGTGTGTGTGTGTGTGTGTGTGTGTGTGTCTAGAGAGATTCAGGCAGAAGCAACTTCATTATCATAGTAATTGAAACTGGTCTGTTTGGAAAATTTGCCTGCTATCTCTATAATACTGATTTCTCCTGAAATTCAGATAAATAGCCTAGTTTCAGTTTGGTGACAATGTAGACCTTTAGTGTGAGTGACTCCATTTTGATTGTAGTCTGGTCTGTTGGGGCCTAGTGCAGGATGATGGTTCTAGACAATGGCCTCCTGTAACTTTTATTTAGCATAATAACACTTTAATTGGAAGTATAATGCTTTCATTGAATTCTGTCAGTCATTTTAGCAAGTGATGGAACCTGAATGTGGTCATGTGAACTCCCAAAATTCATAGCCAAGTTGGACAAAAGTGTAGATGTTCTGGGGACAGCACATTCGGCTGGTGTTTGACATAAGGGCCGTTTTATTTGGGATCTTATCTCTGACTTATGGTCCCTGTCATTATCATCCCTATTTTACATATAGAAAACAGAGGCATACAGGGGCTGATTTCCATCTTATGCAGCTGGCAAAATTGGGATTTGGACCCAAGCAATTTGACTTGAGTCTATATCTTAAACCACCATGCCTACCAGTCCCATTACTCAGCTTGTCTTCTTGATCCTCAAGCAGCTGGAGCAAAACTCAGAGCCAAACTTAAAGATGTAGGGAGGGCATACCTAGTAGCAAATACTGTGAAATATGGAAAATATTTCTTCCAAGATACTTCATAAGAGGCTGTGATGTGGTTGCTAGTTCCCTGAGAATTGAAATGACACCACCTGCCTCATCTCAACTCAGATATTAAGTGCAAAATCCCTCAAACCCTATTAATCAAAGCAATCACTAGAATCAATATTTATTAAACAGCCTCATGCATGAACAAAAGTTAATCACAAAGAAGACATAGATGCTGCTCCCAATTTGGCTCTGCTCAAAAGGAAAGATAACACTAATGGAGACAAACCTTCCTTCCTGTCTTGGGAAGAGGGAGAGTGGAAGAAAGTCCCATTTGCCTGAATGGATTTGAAGTACTCCACAGCTGCCCCTGTGGCCTCCTCATATCTCTTCATATGTAAAATATTTTCTATTTGGAGGACAGAGCAAGACTAGATTAATGGCAGGGCTGGTGACCCCTATCTGTAAAGAGCCTTGGCCTCTCATAAAAATACTTAATAGAGTTCTTTTCCTTTAATTGCATGCCACAATTTTGGGGCACCCATCCATCTCCATGGATGCTTCAGGCACTTACTTTCCTTTGTAATATGGTTCTGCCTGAGTATGGAATCAGCTGATGAGGCCACAGGTCCCAAGGCAGTACACCATCTGGCCAAGGTCATGGGTGGCAGATTACCAATTAGGAAGCATGGCAGGGAGGATGTTGTGTGGCTGGGGGCCAGGAATACATGGTGGATCAGCCATTAGAAAGGGAACCAGTAGAGGTGTTGCAACAGATTAATGCACAAATCTTTGCTCTCCGGGGACTCTGTGTGAAATCTTAGATTTGGTTAGTAGGAGCTTTCAAAGGTGGAAAATGAAGCAACTTTATTAAAAGATGTGCGTGCCTTAAGAACAATGTTTCTCAAACTTTCATATGCACATATATGAACCACCTAGGGGTCTTGTTAAAATGTAGTTTGGGTTTGGTGGGTCTGAATGGGCCTGAGATTTTGCATTTGTTACAACCCAGGAGATGCCAATGGCACTGGGCCATGGACCATTGTTTGATACAAGATCTTAGAACACATCCCACCCAGTTTCTGCTGCTTCTCTAGAAAGCCTCACCTGCAATAATGTAGTTCATTAGAACCTGATTTCTATAGCCCTGTCTTCTATTTAAGCATCTTAGACTAAAAGATATCTCTCTTGTATGTTAATTTGTCTAATGATGACTAAGAAAGGCCTGGTCCTAACACTGTATTTTTTTCTTTCTTTTCACTTAGTTTTTAATGGTACCAACACTAACATTTGGAGGATTTTAGCTAACCCAAACATCATATCATTTAATCTTGAGCTCTTCCTCATCTACTCATTATTTTTCTAACAAAGTCAATAATAATTCATCAATAATATCCTAATCCATGTTCAATTTTCATAATTTTCTCCAAAATGTCTTTTTATGGCTGATTTGTTTGAATCAAAATCTAAACCATATCTATAACAAAGCACTTGATTGATTTGATTCTTCCATCTCTTTTAATCTCTAACACTTTCTCCTATTATCATTTTTCTGCTGTTAATTCAATTTATCTGTTGAAGGAACTAGGTTATCTTCTCTGTGAAATTTCCCTTATTCTGAATGTGTCTAAGTCCCTCTTCATGTTGTCATTTAACATGTTCCTTTATCTCCTGTTTTTCCTGTAAATGGGTAATTAAATCCAGAGACTTAATTAAATTCAGCCCTTGTTTTTGGTGTCATTTTTTGCACTAATACTTGTAAATAGTGCAGTGTGCTTTCTATATCATCACCCTGGGAAGACGATAATGGCTGGTAGTTTCACTTTCAGAGATATTGGGATCAGTCACTGAGTTGAGATGACCTTAACCTGAGCCATCTATTATAAAGTCTTCCATCTACCTTCCACTCAAAGGCTCTAGACATCCTGGATGACCCTTGTGTGCACCCTAAAAATGCTCCTGTAGCATGTGTGCTTCTCTGTTATGACACTTTATTCAACTTTGTCTGCTTGATGATGAATTCCTTCAAGGAAGGATCGGGTGTCTCTGTCTGTCTTCCACACTTTGCCCAGTACCTGCAAAACATACCTCAGTGTTATACAATGAATGGACTCTGCCTTAACATCTCCCGATGCCAGTGCATGTCTGCTACAGGTTACCTTCTGTGTAAGGGTAAGGGCTTCCTAATATGAAAAGCATTCCTTCTAGAAATTCTGCCCCAGTTGGGCTTAGTATGGACCAGAGAGACGAGGCATTTTACCTGTGCCTGCAGCTGCCAAGCTCCATGGTAGTACAGCAGAAAAATGGAGAGAAAAGAAAGAGATGCTTTTGTAGAAGAACCTTTCCCAATCTTTGACTCAAGGAGACACTTGAAAGTGGATGGTTCACTGATGCTTGCACTGAATGTTTTCTTCCAGGAAGCCTGGACCATTCCTCATGTGGAACTGCTCCACTCACCGGATGGTAGATGTCCTTTGAACTCATTCAATACATCAGTAGTGGAGAAGAAAGGCAGTGAGTGTTGCTGAAACAGTTTAGCTCCAGGGGAAGAGAGAAGCTTTTGCAAACTGAGAGGTTAATGACGGCATTCCCAGTAGGGGGAGCCCTTACCAACGAAGAGGACTGCGGCAGGCTAGCATGAAGAAGCCTAGGAGGAGGTCTCTCTGCTCAGGTCCTGGAAATAAATATGTAAGATTTAAAAGGAACTGCTGACTTTCCAGATTTCAAATGCTAGAAACCTCATTCTCGTCCCTTTATATTCCTCTGCCAATGTGAGTCTTCACACTGATAACGGAGCCTGTACTTAAAGAGTGGTTCTCAACTGGGGACAATTTTGTCATCCCCCCCCCACCCAGGTGACATTTATCAACGTGCGGAGTCATTTTTGGTGATCAGGACTGGGAAGAGGGATGTTGCTACATGAACATAGTGGACAAGGCCAGGGCCTCTACTACACATATACAGTGCACAGACAGACGCCCCCTCCCCGGCGACAAATAAAATCATCTGTTCCAAATGTCAATAGCTCTGAGGGTAAGAGTCCATACCTTACTGCAATCTTTTGTCCATTCACTGTTAATAGTCACCTGAGTTGTACAAACTGTCTGACTCATAGGCTCCCGTCATCTTTATTTCATCCACCTGAATTTCTAAAATCTCACTCCCAAGCTTCTTGGACCCTTCCTTCAGAGTTATCCTAGATTGATAGTAATATAATTTTATGTATATCCACCAACTGAAAAAATGGGAATTTAGACTTTGTATATTTTAAAAGGAGATAGGAAAAACTGAAAGTAGGGAACCCACCATGCAGAATCTACAATTATGAAACTTATCTGGCAGTGAGGCTGGGCTTGTCAGCAGCCAATGGCTAGTCAGGTCCATCTCTTTGACCACTCAAGGACCTAGGACTAGTTTTTTTTGATTTCAGAAGTTCTCTTCTTTCCATTTTATTCCTATTCTGGCCCCCATCCTCCAATATATATACATGCACACATCTCTCTTCTGCTGTGCCTTCCGGAAAACAATGCCTGCTTCTGATGCAGCCAATAGACAAGAAAACTCTCCTTCTCCCCCACCCAAAGCTTATGTAAACTAGTGAAAGCAAAATCAAAAATCTCTTTTTCAAAAGTAAATATTTTTTCCAAAATAAGTAGATTAGGCAGAGATGCAACTCTGTTTGAAACCTGGACCACTTTTTTTCTATTCTTTATGTTTCCCTCTTTCTAGTTAAGGTGTCTTAAGCATCTCAATTCCTGATTCTAGGCTCTGTTTTATTTATACATCTAAATGTCTATTCTAGGACTTTTCCATGATTAAAAGTTACATATGTGTGTATGCTATTCCCACTTCTTCTAAGACATAAAACCCCTTACAGCTATAGTTTTAAAATCTATGTACCTCTCCATGAAGGCCTCCAGACTATTAGGACAAAACTGTTTTCAGAACTCAGATTCAGGACCAGGGATATAGCTCAGTGGCACAAACTCCTGCGTGGCAAGCGCAAGGTCCTGAGTTCGATTCCTGATACAAAAAAAAAAAACTCAGATTTAAGTTTTTGAGCTTCTCTAGCATGTGAACGGAAGTCAGTTCTTCCTGAGGAGATCATAGCAGAAGGCACACCTCCCTCTTCCATATCCTTCCCTAGAAATTGCTGCCTTTCGTAGTCAAGATGCCTGACATACATAGAATGTCAGGTCTTGAAGCAGCAACTTGCCTGACTCCAAATCCACCCTCACTTTCTAATGTGCTTCCTGTGCTGTGGGCGCTGAGAGCTCAACATTTCATTTCCCATGCTTTACTTGTAACCAGGGCCTTGTATGTAATTTTTTCTGTCATATTACTGAACAAGATTTGATCCAGGCAGGGTGATAAGGGGTTATTTTCTTGTTTCTTTGGCTGTTGTTGCTGGTGTGCAAGGTTGAGGACAGGGGGCATGTCCCAGAGCAGTATCAGTCCCTAGCTTCCTGGTGTCAAGAACCCGTAGAAGTGAAGGTAGCTGAGGGTGCAGATTCTTGGATCGCAGGTATAGCAGTGTGTAACTGAGCTCAACACTTCCAGTGGTGGCTTTCTGGAGGTTCAGCTGAGAACCCACTTTTCCAACCCTTCCAATAACTTTCCACTACCTCGTTTCCATATTAAACTCTTTTCTGCTAAAAAATAAGCAAATTTCTGTTTACTGTATTGAACCTTACCTCATAGACCGTGGTAAACAATGAAGAAACCCCTATCTTACTTGTCATCAGTGTAAGTATAGACCGGAGCACCCCCAGGGTACAGAGAGTGGAAACAATGCAAAGATGAAAAGACACTAAGTTGGGACAGGTTTGTGATGTCAGACTCATTGTGGGGGAGACCTCTGAAAAGTTTCTCAAATATGTACAAGGATGTGTTCTTATAAGTTGTCAGTTGAACTAAAATATCATAAAAGTTTCCTTGTGCCTAGGCTTGGTATTGAAAACAAGGATGGGCATAGACTCCACTGTGAGCAGAAATACATACCAGTCACATCCTTTTCTAGATAAATATGAAGAGACCTAGGCACCACTTGTTACATATGTCTCGTGTTCTGTAGGTAAAATGATGAAGTGTTCAAAGTGAGGAGTAAGACTGTGCACAGAAAGCTTGTATTCACATAAAATCAAATCTGAGGCTTTCTGGCTGTGAATTATACCCATTGCTGAGGAGTTTAATTTCCCTGTTGTATCACAGCATGTTGTTTCAATAACTTATGAATTTCCAGCACAGCATTGTATTGCATTTCTGGGGCATACTGTAATTCTCACATCTGTTGTTCAGGGTAAACTCCTCTTTACAATATCTGGAAGTTGCCTACAGTTACCAGCCCAATTTCAGCACAATTGTTTGGCAAAAAAAATTGGAATAGTGGAGGCAGGGCAATTTAAAATTTTGGAAAAACTGAATGTGAAAAGGTGAAGTGCTCTGTTGTTTAATAAGGTCAAAACCAAAGCAGGACTCCCAAGGCAGAGTGGCCTTGCTCTCTGGGGAGGCCTCCTCCAGGTATTCTCTGGGATGTTCCATGTAGCCCACCTGTTTTGGGCAGTACACAGGGTGCTCCACTTACAGTGTGTGTGTGAGACGTCCTCTGGGGGTGAAATGCCAGATTTCAGTTGCATGCTGCTGTAGTCAGGGTTTGTAAGGGAAACAATTTAATACAGGACACTTATTTTATAGGATTATTTTATAATAATCACCCAAAGAGTCAAATACAAAAGAGTGCAGGAAATCTGTCCACATACTAGAGACCCAAAGAATCCAGGTGAGGCCCTGGATCCCACGGCAGTGTCCTGCATAAATCCAGCTGAAGACCTAGAGCCCATGGCAACGCCCCCGGCAAGTCCAACTGGAGGCCTAGAGCCCATGAAAATGTCTCATGCAAGTCTGTTTCACGAATCTGCTCTGGGACGACCCAAAGTTCAGTGGTGGAAGCTAGAAAGTCTGCCAGCGGGATGAAGGATCTGTGCCAACAGGCTGGGGGATCTGCACTGGAGCCAGGAAGTGACGCTCAAAGTAAGGACCAGAGCTCCCCCCAAAAATACCACGGCCATCCTCAGTGACAACGAGGTCCCAAGCTCCTCCGAGGATGAGAACAGCCAAGTTCATATCAGGAAAGCCAGCACAACGAGCTTCTCCAGGATATTCAACAGCGCATCATCTTCCCCTCCAGAGTCAGGAAGCAATGCTCAAAGTAAGGACCAGAGCTCCCCCAACGTGAAATGCAAGCATTCTCAGCGACAATGAGGTCCTGAGCCCCTCCAACAATGAGAACAGCCAAGTTCATATCAGGAAAGCCAACATGACAAGCTCCTCCAGGAGAACTAACAGCACCACCTCTTCCCCTCCAGTTTTCCTTTATATGTTGTTGGCAACAATCCTCAGGTGGGCCCTCTGTACCCAGCACCACGCTGATTCAGTTCAGCTGGGTGTTACAAGTTGCCCACCAGTTGTCAATACACCACACACACTTTCCCAGCTGCCCCTTCTGTGACGTGGGGTGAAGTATCTGTTAGAGGACCCAAGATCATCCTCAGGCTTGATAAAACAAGGGGCTCCCAGGAGTCAGAAAAGCTGCTGTAATCATGGTTTCAGGTTATTATAGCAAAAGGATAAAGATTAAAATTGGCAACAAGAAAAGACTCATGGGGCAAAGTCCAAGAGAACCAGATGCAAGTGTCCAGGTTCCCGTCCCAGAGCTGTTGCTTCCCATGTGTTTAACTCTCTCAGCTGCAGAGTGTGAGAGCACACACGATGAATGCCACCAGGGAATACATGCTCCCCTGAAGCCTTGGGGTCAAGAGTTTTGTTGGGGCGTCTGTCTGTATGCATGCTACCTTGTATGCCTGACTTCAGCTACTCAGACTCCAGCCCCTCAAAGCAAAGCCCAGTGTTACCATAAACCATATTGTTAACATAAGCTAACCAATTAAATTGGTACCATGTGGCCCAAGGCCTCAAGCATACAAAATCTCTTATCTGGCAGAAAATTCCAAGGGCTTGGAGCTCATTTCCCAGGACCCTTTCTTGGGAATGCGCAGGATTTGAGAAACAAACTTGCTGAGGATAATCCTTTCCTTCCCTTGAAGCAGGAAGAGTTGGAGGGTACCCCTCCTAGTCAGTGGCCCCAGGACTGCAGTGCTCTGTAGGGACTCAACACCCCACAACAGCAGTGTCTTGGTAGCCACAGACATTCAGTCAGACCCTGTACAGAGCCTAAGAATTGATCTGTGTCCAAACTGTCTGTGGCTCAGAGCTGCTGAGAGGTGTGTCTAAGGAAAGAGTCATCCTCCAGGGGTCCTCAGCCCCTTGTCCCCATCCAGGATCACTCACTAAGAGTTGTACATTGTCCCATAAACACTTCTCAGATATGCCCCTCCTCTGGCTCTCTGCCGCCATTCACCAGTCATTTTCATCCTTTACCAGAACCACTGTGGCAGCGTCCTCCCTGGTCCCCTAGCCTCTTGTTTCTCCCCACCAGCAGCCAGAGCGAGCTTTGCTCAATGCACACCTGCCCTTCAGTGGCTCCCTGTGGCCTGCAGGATGAAATCCATGGCCCATGATTCTGAATGGAACCTTCGCTGCCCCTATTCCCACCTCTACCTCTCTGGCCTCTTATCCTTGCTCTTGGCCCAAATTGCTTGTAGTTCTCAGTGCAGAGCTCATGGTTTCTCTGTGTGGCCTGTGCCTTGGTTCAGCCCTCCTGCCTGGAACATTCCCTCTTCTTACCCCCTCACCACAGCTGGCCACCTCCACTCCCGGTCAGAGCCCAAGCACCACCTCAGAAAGCCTCCAGCTCCCCTGTTACCCCACAGCCAGGTAGCTCCCCTCCTCCGTGCATTATTATCTGTTCACTTGTCTGCCTCCACTGCTAGAATATTCTCAGGGAGGACAGAGATGATATCCTTCACTGTTATTCAAACACCTAGCACAACTGCTGCCACATGACAGGTGCTCAATATTGCTCAGTATTGTATGAAAATGCATCCAACTTGAGCCAGACTTGTCTTTGCCTGCTTTTTGAAAAATTTATCTTCCTCTTAGACAGTCTCTTGCACCAGTCAGCAGAGACCCTGAATGTGTAACTCAGTTGCTATGTGAGCTCAGGCCAGTTACCTAATCCCTCTGAATCTTAGTTTTCTCAGAGTAAAGCAGGGACCACAAGCATAGGGTTACTGTTAGGACTGAGCGAGATGAGGTCTACGAAGTACCTAGCACAGCACCTGCCGTATAGTTAGTGTTTCACACAAGGAAGTATTTTTCTTACTCATAATTCATTTGCTTCTACATCCTATCTTAATCGCCCACCTGGATCAAACGGGAAAACCCTCATTGTTATAACCCACTGGAATCTCTAAGTCATATTCAGCTGATGCCAGAATGCCCCATTCTCCTGAGATTGGGATTTTGGTGGAGGTGTGGAGCTGAGCCCAAGACTGGGGCCTACTGGCACTGTTTACATGGAGTTTTCCTTCTGGATCTCCAGAACATTTGCCCCTTTGGCCCCAGAAGCTAACTGGCCACCATGTCCGTCCCCAGAATTCTAACTCCAGTTCTTGTTGCCATTGCAGTAACAGGCCCTAAGTCATCGAAATCACGGCCTCTTCTTCTGTCCCACCCCCTACCATTCTGCCCCTATCCAGCCTCCACCTGCTGTCCAAGTTCACCCTCCTCACGGAGTCAGCATGAAGCTTTACATGAATGCCTGTGAATTATTTAACTTGATGCCTGGATCATAATGAGCACTAAATAAACGTTCATTATTGTCAGATGTGACATTATTCTTCTGCCTCATAGCTTTCACTGGTCACTTCTGTTTATAGAATAAAGTCCAAATGACTGAGTGTAGCATTCAAGGCCCTTGATGACCAACAATCCACCTGCCCTAAATTTTCCAGCTCTGTTCTTGTCTCATATCACTCTTCTCCCTTGGAATGCCTTTTCTCCATGTTGCCTGTTAAAACCTGCCCACTGAGGCCCAGCACAAATACAATCTCCATGAAGCATTTACTGATTCACTTAATAATAATTAATCACCTTTTCTCTTGGGCTCCCATTGGGTTTAATTTATATTTCCATTCTACTTTCTTTTGGCTTGTTTGTATTAGCTAATTCTCTTATCAGACTTCCTACCTTCTCCCAACTAGAAAATAATCCCTCAGTACAAACAAACATGGGCTGAGTCCAGGGATGTTTGTATCAGCAATACGAAATATCTGGGTGGGGCTGACCATGCCTGCAAGGCAGAGCAGGAAAGGGAAGGTCCTGAGAGTAGAAATAGGGTTTGTGAGGGCACATTGGTGAAGAGAAGCTTATCAGAGACAGGGTGGCCAGCCTTGAGCTGCTAAGGGCCAGAGATATCTAGTAGTCATAGTTTAGGGAAGGTGAATGCTCTTCAGACAGGGTGTGGACTTCGAGTAGAGACTGTTCTAAGATTAACTGTTTGCAGCACTTGAAGGACTCAAGTAGTGGAAGCAGTTTCTACCTGTGCCCCCTCCCCTCTCACCTGTAGTTAGCAGACCTGAACACAGGCTCCAGATCCCTGTGTTGTTCTGTGTCGGGGAAAAGAGAGGGTTAGAAGGGAGCCTCCTAGCCATGCATAGGCAGCCTGGTGTGGAGGTGGTGGGATTCCTTTTGCAGGTGGCTCTTAGTATTCTCTTACCTTTTGGCCAGTAAGGGGCAAGAAAGGGTAGGCTCAGGCCAAAGGCGAATATGCCATCCAATTAACATTTTGTCACGATTCCTCCTTAGACACAAAACTATCTAGCTTTTCCTTCCTTCTGACTGGACATTTTTCTCCCTTTTTCTAGTTAATTTTTTTCTCCTTTCCTTCTTTTTCCTTCCCAGCCATATCTGGGTCATCTTTGTTCATCTTCTCATTATAACTATTTGAATGTCCAGGCCAACAGCTTCCTTGTTCCAGGTTAATTTTTACAAACATAATTTATTGTCCTAGAATAAGTATGTGGTCCTTCCCAATGCCAAATGTCAAGAAAATCAAGTTGGGTGGAGTGTTTTCCAGTGCACAGGATTCAAGAATAAGGGCTTTGTGGCTTCAGTGCCCTGTGCTGACTGCTTCTACATGCAAACTTCATGGGAGGGTAGAGATGTAGACATTTACCACCTTATTAGTTTGGCTTTGAATACCTTCTAAGAGAAATGAGTGCTCAGTTTCATTTAATTAGCCTTTTGTGGACAAAGTTCTTGGAAAGCTCCCATCTTAGATCCTCCATAAGCACAAGGTAAGGGGCTAAAGCAATGAAGATGTTTGTCAATGCAGATTTTCTCTATTTGTAGAGCAGTTTGCCCTTCTGCACTTTCCAGCTTTCTTTGCTTTTATTTCATGGTCGCTAAGTATTTTTCAGATTATAATTTACTTCATCCTGCAGACTACTTCAGAGAGAAGAGCTGGTGGTCTACAACTTGAGAATCCAGGTTACTTAATAATCATTTTTCTCATGGTAAATTTAAAACTTGAAATGTGACCTGGGAGAAAAACGGGGAAGTGACATTGAGACTGGAAACGGATAGCACTCTGTTCTCTCCCTACATGTTCCCTGAGTCCAGCCTGTATGTACTGCCGCACATTTGTTTATCTAGGTGAATAAATGGATACCTCCAATGGATATAAATAAAAGTCATAAAAGGCCTGGCTAAGGCCAGGGATGTGGGTGCAGGCGAAAGTGGGGAGAGGATAAGCTGAAGGGTCAGGGAAAGATTTAGGGACTGTTTGTATAATTAAGCCTTGGGCCTAACTGAAGGAATTTGAAGCTCTTACATTATTTTCTGTTTCCACAAATCACTGCCTGAGATTACAGACTGAATTCGGTAAACTTATTTCAGTAATTTTTAGCCTACTTACTTTTCCTTAGTATGCATGAATAACCAAATTAACACCTGGAACTTAATAGAAGTCCCTCTTGAGGTGCAGAGATAGAAAAGGTAAAAAGACACCCATTACCTAGTTCTTGTTGCACTTCCTTTGCTCCAGTTGTGACATGCTCCCACAATCATTGCACATGAATTGGTCCACAATTTTCCATCTCTGCTATTCAGTAGAAAATTCTTCCAAAATAGAGTGAGGTCTAAAGATCTTAGATCTGACGTCTAATTCCTACTGACTCCACTGCTTTCTCCTACTTAGGGTAATAAGTTCTGTTAGTCTGTTTTCCATTACTATAATGAAATACCTGAGGCTGGGTAGCTCTAAAGAAGAGATTTATTTAGCTCCCAGTTCTGGAGGTTCAAGAGTATGGCACTGGCATCAGCTCTGGTCTCTCAAGGACTTCATGTCAATGGCTTCCCAATAACAGGAGTGTGTGCCAGAGAGATCACAGGGTGAGACTGGAAGCCAGAGAGTAGGGAGGGGGTATTTATAAGAACTCAGGGTCCCAGGAGTGCCACCTCAATCTCAGCGACCCAGCTAACTCCTACAAGCCTCCAGCCTGCCCTGTGACAGGTTCACATCACCATAGGGACTAAACTTCCAACATGGGAACCCTTGGGAGACACATTTAATCCACATCCAAGCCACAGCATAAGTAAATAAAACAAAATGCTTTTCTTGCAGTTCATCAATATAAAGCTACCTTTTTATTTATGATACAGTAAAGTAATTAAATCTTCTTTTACCAAGGTGATATATACAAATAGTTAAGAGATCAAATAACACAAAAAAAAATCTTTATAATTAAATACCATAAGCCTTACCCCTCCTCTACCCACACCTGCTTTTTCTTTGTTGTTCTGGGGATTGAACAGAGGGCCTTTGATTTGAATCACCAGCCCTTTTATTATTTTTGTTTTGTTTTGTTTTGAGACAGGGTCTCTCTAAGTCACTTAGTTGCCCAGGCTGGGCTTGAACTTGCAATCCTCCTGCCTCAGGCTCCCAGAGTGCTGGGATTATAGGTGTTATGGCTTATATCTTGGTGTTCCTTCAAAGCCTCCTGGGGTTCAGAGGCAGGGCTTGTGGAAATGATTGGATTAAGGGGGTGGTATATCTGACTTGTTAGGAGGTGAGGTCTGGTTGGAAGAGATGGGTCACTGGAGGTGATGACCTGGAAGGACAAATCTCCCTCCCAGACTCCTCTTTTCATTCACTTTACTTCCGCTCTTCCATCATGCTCCTCTGCCGTGCTGTTCTGCCTTGGAGCCAGCCAATTACGGACTGGAATGTGAGCCAGAATAAACCTCCTTTCCTTTAAATGTGGGATGTAGGGTATTTTATCCTCACAACAAAGAAAATGACTAAGACAACAGGCATGTGCCACCATGCCCAACTCTCATGCCTGCTTTCTAAAAGGCAACCACCTTTGTTTCTGTATTTGATTTCCACAATGCTTCCTTCTATATTTCTAATACCAGTAGTAGGATTATCACTACTGGGCATCACCTATTAACTCCTGTTAAAGTGGACTCTGCTTTAGCTCTATACACCTTCCCAGCCCTTCTTGCTTCTCTCAATAGAGTGACATAACTGGTTTTTAATTTCGCTAACTTCAGTAAAAATACATAAACCTCTCTTTCTTATTTTGTCAACTTCAATTTCTTACTTCATAAGGTGAGGATATTATGAGGCTATCATAATCATACCTATGGTTATTGCTTGCATTTTGTATCTTTTTTCCATCCTTTTAATCTATTGAGACTTTAAGTTTAAAGTGTCTTAGTCTGTTTTCTGTTTCTATAACAAAATATCTAAGGATGGACATTTTATAAAGAAAAGAGGTTCATTTCACTCACAATTCTGAAGATTCAAGAACATGTCATAGTATCTACCTGGCTCTGGTGAGAGCTTCTTGGTTACCTCACTATATGGCTGATAACATCATGGTGAGAGTATATGAGAGAGGGAGAGATCATATAGCAAGACTAAAAACCAGAGAGATTCAAAATCCTGGCTTGCTCTTTTGATAACAACTCACTTTATAACCAATATACCAGAAGCTATATTCACTGGATTATATATTGCAGAGCCATTTATAATAATAGAAGACTAATGACAACCTAAATGTCTACCATTAGAGAACTTGTCCTATAAAATCTAGTATATCTACATACCTTACTGCTACGAAAAAGTAACTACCTAGGAGTGGAATGATTGGGTTTTGTTTTAAGAGTATGTTTAACTCCTGAAGAAACTGACAAGATGCCTCCACACAAATACTGACATATGAATGTTCATAGCAGCTTTATGCGCATGAGCCAAAAACTAGAGACAACCTAAATATCCATCAATTAATGAGCAATTGTGATATACCCAGACCAGGGATATAGCTCAGCAGCACAGCACCTGCCTGGCAAGCTCCAGGTCCTGAGTTCAATTCCTGGTACCAAAAATAAATAAATAAATAAATTGTGATATATCCATTCAATGGACTACTATTCGGCAATAAAAAGTATGTACTACCAACACATGAATGAATCTTAATATTATTGCGCTTAGTGAAAAGACAGAGAGAAAGGAGTGTGTTGCATACAGTTTTGGAAAATGAAATTTAATCATTAGTGATAGATAGTGGACCAGAGATTGTTTGGGGACAGAGGAGCTGGAGGGATAATTACAGAGAAGCACAAAAGTTTCTGGGAGGAATATAGATGTTTGTTATCTTAGTTGTGATTTAAATACATAACAAAACAAATCAAATTGTATATTTTAAATATTTTATTTTTGTCTTTCAGTTGTACACTTCATTAGACATGAGGAAAATATTTTAAAGCGGATGGTGAATATTTCTATATGTTGTTATGAAATGATTGCCAGGATATATTAAATGAAAATAGTATGAAGAGAAATGCATGTGACAAGCCACCATTTATCTAAGAAAATGAGACATATAGATACACCCATGTTGTGTGTCACATACAAACACATTTATATGTGTAAGTACATATTCAGACATGCATTGGGATATTGTAGGCTAGGTTCCAGACCACTACAATAAAGCAAATATCACAATAATGTGAGTCATATGAATTTTTTGGCTTCCCAGTGCATATAGAAGTTATGTTTATGGGAGGCTGAGGCAGAAAGATCGAAAGTGCAACCTCAGCCTGGGCAGTTTAACAACTTAGTGAGACTCTGTCTCAAAATAAAAAATAAATAAATATAAAAAAGGACTGGAGATACAGCTCAGTGTAAAGGCCCTGGATTCAATCCCCAGTGCCACCAAAAAACTTTATGTTTATACAGTACTGCAGTGTACTAAGTGTGCAATACTATTATGTCTGAAAAGTAACACACATACCTTAATTAAAAAATACTTTATTGCTAAGAAAGCTAATGGTGTTCTGTGCTATTAGAAAATGGCACCGATAGATTGCTTGACAGAGGGTTGCCACAAGCCTTCAACTTGTAAAAAATACTCTGTATGTGAAGAGCACTATATTTATATGTACACATGTACTCGCTTATATAAAAATATGAAGGACAAACCATAAAAATAAGCTTCTGTAGGGAGAGGAAGGAAATAGAGTGGAAGTGGTGATAGGAATACACAAAAAATTCTTTAAGTAATTCTGTAGATAACAGCTTTTGAACCATGTGAAGAGACTACGTAATTCCAAAGCTAAGTTAAATTTAAAAATTCAATTCTAAACAGTTGAAAACAAAAGGAAATAATCCTAACTATAATGCAGTCAGTGGTATTCCACACACAGGGAGATTATTTCAGGTAACCTCACAGTACAATAAATATGACTGTGTAACTCCAGTGGAGAATTGGCAGAAAAAAATCTTAGATTTGGTTATCATATTTTTCGCAGTAATTTTGATTCCATTATTCTTAAGGTTGTATCGTGTCTTTATTTAGGATGAGACAAATATATAATTATATTGGTGTTGTTGAGAACTGGCATATTCAGTGTGGAAGAAAGGCCTATCAAAAAGGACCAAGTAAGAGCTCTGAATCTTGAATTTAAATTGGAAGAATGATTTATCCTAAAGTAAAACAGGCAAACAAATTTTCCTAACTCTTTACATTGAAAAGATTTAGTAATAACGGACAACACAGTTAACAATGAAGATCCCTGAGTAACAATTGTCAAGGCTGTAGCAAAGAGGACCCCTGCCCAGACTGAGGTCATTAAGCACCACTGTGCACTAAAAAGAACCAGAATAACTCAGAGAAATGGCTAATTTTAGATCTGGGGAAGGAAATGTACAAGATGATCTGGGAACATCTTGTCATATCTAAAGCAAGAATACTATGAAACACTATTAGGATCATGTCAAAAAGATCTAGAAGCCAATTTAAAAAGACTTCCACTGGCCAAGGGTGGGACAGTTTGAGCATTAATAAAAATAATATCTGCAATGAGTGGAAATGTACCAATTACTTTATATCAATTTTATGAACATATAAAAACCACATTAAAAATGTTTAAATCCCTTTTGGAGGGTGCTGGAGAATCAGCTCATTAAAACTGGTAAATACAGGGAAAGAAGCAATAATTTCTCTTGCCTTCCTCATCTGAGTTGCACCCAAGGTTAACAAAATTGGTGATGACAAAAAAGTTTATCTTTAGAGAACTGTCTCATATGATAAATGAGGAATAAATAATAGAATTAGAAAAAAACAAGTTTCAATTGCTAATGGATTAATGAACCTATGTAATGGTCATCAATAGCCACTATTATCAAAAAAAGAGAACCACCTTGACATTATGAGCCTCCTGAAAGTAGAGAATAGCACTGCCTATGAAGCTGACTTGCCAAAATTTCAAACTTGGAATCTGCTCAAGCTTCTAGACCTGTTTACCAATTTAAAGAGAATGTAAAGAACAAAGAACAGCAATGGAAATTTAGTTAGAAAAATCCAGACTATGAGAAACTCAAAGGACAAACAATTTGAGTTCTACAAAAATAAAAATAATCAAATAAAGTGCAAGTGTGGAGGATGATCTTATAGATTAAAAGAGACTTAAGTGTCACCCTGTTAGACAGTTCTCAATTACTATGACAAAATACCTGAGATAACTTAAAAGGAAGAAAGGTTTATTTTGGCTCACGATTTCAGAGGTTTCAGTCCATGGCTGTTTGGTTTCACTGCTTTGTGACTGTGGGGGCACATTATAAAACTATACCATGGTGGAGCATGTGGTGGAGGAAGACTGTTCATCTTAAGGTGACAAAGAGGAGAGGGAGAAGGAGAAGGGGAAGGGGGAAATGGAGAGGAAGAGGGACAGAGAGAGAGAGAAAGGGGATCTGGAGTTCCAGTATACCCTTCAAGGACATGCCCCCAAAGACCTAACTTCCTTCCACTAGGCCCCACCTCCCAAAGGTTCCACCATCTTCCAAGAGAGCCACAGGCTAGTGACCAAACCTTTCACACATGGGCCTTTGGGAATACTCCAGATCCAAACATAGCACACACCAACCAATGTGCAGAGTTTATCTGAAGGACTATCAGAGCTAAATACTGAACTATTTATGGATGTAATGACATAATGACTTAGAAACATTTCCAAATAATACAGGGAGTGGAGAAAGTAAGTAGAAAGTATAAATGAAACAAAATTGGCCATGAAATCATTTATGGTTAAGACCATAGAGGTTCACTGCACTATACAATACTTTTGTAAGTGTTCCAAATTTTTCAAAATAAAAAATAAAATCAATAGTTACATTTCAAGACCATGCAAACATTGCAGCAAAGTAGAATAGTGTACTATGCTTCCAAAGTCCCAGTCTCCATGCCTCTCAAAGAAAATGTTTCCAACAGCAAAATTAAATAGACACTCCTTTTTTCACTATACTAATTGCAAAACCTTTTGTCACATTTTCACGTTTCATAGGTGAGCCATGCTTTTTTTTTTTTTTTTGTAACACATTTCACCTTTTAGAACAGATTTCAGTTTTCTTCTGGAAGTTTGCTAACCTCTTGTTAGCCTCTATTTAAGTTGGCTGTTTCATATTTGAAATTTGACTTTTTTAAAAAGCTTTGTATTTTTCCTGATGACTTTTCAAATTGTTTTAACATACCTGCAGGTTTATTTTCCTCCAGACCTCAAGTATATAGAATCCCTTTTGAAATTAGGGACTTTCATCCTGATCCCTTCTCTCTTTCTCCTCCAAACTGGACTATTTACTTTCTAATCTGGTTGTATCATTGTTATCCTGAGTCTCGCTTCTTTTTTATCTTAAATATGATATTTTGTGGGATTTTTTTTTGCCTTTCCTGTTATTTTGGTGTTTTATTTGAACCCTCATTTTTCCAGCAGTATGTATGCAAACAGTTTACAAAGAAAGGGTAGGTGAAAGGCAAAGTTTCTGAGTAGTTGCAAATTTTAAAAGATTCTATTTTTGTCTTCATACTTGATCAAAAATTTTTTTTGATCAATAATTTTGATGGCTGGGCCGGTGAGATGGCTCAGCGGCTTAAGCGCCTGCCCGGCAAGCGCGAGGGCCTGAGTTCGACTCCCGGAACCCACATACGAAAAAGGGGCCGGTGATATCGCTCAGCGGCACGGGCGCCTGCTGGCGCGCGAGGTCCTGAGGTCGACCCCCCGGTACCCACAAAAAAAAAAAATAATAATAATAATTTTGATGGCTATAAAATTCCAGTTTCAGCTGGATGTAGTGTTATACTTCTGTAATCTCACCTACTCAGGAGGATGAAGCATGAAGATCACAAGTTCAAGGTCAGCCCAGGGATCTCAAGGTGACCCTGTCTCAAAAAAAAAAAAAAAAATTAAAGGCCTAAGGATGCAGTGGTAGAGCACCAATATTAAGTATAAATTAATTTATTATTTCCAATCTCGAAATCATTTTCCATTCAAGCCTTTGAAGATACTACTTTATTTTCTTTTGATACAATATGGCACCGATGCCAATACAAATCATGATCTTTCACAGATTCTTTTCCCAGACACTCTTAAAATTTTCTTTTTATCCTTCAACATCTAAACTTTCCCAGTAATGTGGTTATGTGTTGCTGCTTCTGCATTCATCTTGATCTTGATGAAACAGTGATACAGTAATGAAAAATAAAATAAAATTTACTAAGCTCTTATTCTATATCATACATTGTTCAAAATACTTTATATGTATTATTACACAAAACAAACTTGTGAAGTAATTATTTCCCCCACTTTACAGATGAGAAAATTGAAGTAGAGGGAGGAGATATAGCAATGTCCTATCTATCTCAATAATACTATACACTTTCATCTATGGAAAATTTTATTGTATTACTTCTTTATAATTTTATCCCCTCTATTATTTCATTTTCTCTTTTTAGAATTATAATTTTTTGTCTCCTGACATGAATCTCCATACGACTTGTCTTTTATATTTTCCATATTTTTGAAACTGTCATGAAAGATTTCTGTCTTTTTTTGCTAACACTTCTTATTTTTCCTTCATAAATTATATTGTTTTACTTCAAAGTTATGTTGATCTCTGATTTTCCTTTTTCTTATCTTTTCTTGACCTTTAAATAAAAATAGTATTATTAATATACAGTAATCTGCCAAGGATACTGCCCAGAGTTATTTTAAATGTTATCAGCTATTTTTCTGATTTATCTTTCTTAATTCTAACATCAGATCTACTTATCTTGAGAGTGATATCAGCAAGGTAGCAGAATAGGACTTCCCTGAGCTCACCCCTCACAAAACTATCCATTTGAACAACCATCCACGCCACAAAGTATCTTCCTAAGATCTGAGGAATGCAGATGAGTGGTCGTAGCACCAGGTGGAACCCAGAAATAAGACACATTGAAGAGGAAACTGCTTTCCAAAGTGGCCATACAAATTTCACATTCCTACCAGCAGAGTAGGAGAGTTCCAGTTGTTCAGCATCCAGAGCAGCGCTTCATAGAGTAAGTTTTTAAATTTTGTTTTAAGTATCTGATAGCTGTATAGCAATATTTCATCATAGATTTAATTTGCATTTCTCTAATAACCAGTAGTAGTGAGTAGCACTACATACGCTATTTTCCTATCTGTATCTCTTCTTTAGTGAAGTGGCTGTTTTAACTTTTTGTTTGATTTCTAATCGGATTGCATATTACAGTTGAGTTTCCAGGACTTTTTGTATTCTAGATCAGCAGTCCTTAACCTTTTGGCACAGGGGACCAATTCATAGAAAACAATTTTTCCAAGGACAGAGGTTGATGGGGTGGGAGTTGCGGGTAGAGAGGGATCCGGGATGATTCAGTAGAGCTGGCAACCTAGACTCCTGGCACAGTAGCGAGGGCTGCAGCTCCTTCCTATGAGAATCTAATGCTGCCGCTAATCTGACAGGAGGCAGAGCTCAGAAGGCAACACAAGCCTTATGGAAGGGCTGTAAACACAGAAGTTTTGCTCTGTAGCCCGCTGTTTACTCCTAGGGTGCAACCAGTTCCTAACAGGCCACAGGCCCATGGCCTAGGAATTGGGGACCCTTTAGATACTTTCTAAACAATGTTCTATACATTTTTCTTTCAAAAATCCCTTGAAGAAGGTACTATTATATACCCATTTTATAGATGATGAAATCAAGGTACAGAATAAGTAAATAACTTGAAGTCTCACAGCTAGCAAGTAGTAATAACCCTGGGATTTTAAACTAGCCATGGCATTCTGGTTCCAGAGCTCTCGCGCCAAGCCAGGTTTGGCATATGTCCTGTAAGGGGCCAGATAGTAACAATTTTAAGTTTTGTGGACCACAAAATCTCTGTTGCAACTGTACAACTCTGCAACTGTAACTCAAAAACAATTTAAAACAACCCAAAAGATAAGTGCATGTGGCAGTATTCACATAAAACTTTATGTACACTGAATTTGGAATTTTATATAATTTTCATATCATGAATATTGTCGACCTTTAATGTAAACCATGATTCTATACTGCTCTCTATATGAACTATTTATAATTTCCACTCATGTTTCCAAACACCAAAGTTTTAAACAGTTTCTGTAAAGTATTTATTGACTCATCTTAAAATTATGTTACTTTTATAGTTACTCGTATTGCACATGATACACGATGGTATATAGGTTCTAGGTAAATAGATGTTAAATCGAATTCAAATAAATGAATTGAACTGATGTATGGACAAAATAACACATTCTATTCCTTAAGTGTTTCCCAACTCTCTTCTCTTAATAATGACCAAATGCCTTCTCCATTGCTGTTATTCTTTATATGCCATTGTTATTGTCCTCCATAATAATAGATTTAATGATTTCATCCACGTTTGTCTTTCCCCCTGTCAGGTTTCCATGTAAAATCACCTTGAACGGTTTGCAAAGTTTGCTGCGATGTTCCTCCAGTTCGTTATTGAAACATTCATTGCAGGCTCGTTATACACAGGTGCTGATTTGATGGCTAGTAAGTGAGACTGCCTGCCTCCAAGAACCTGATAATCTAGGAGAGAAGTCAGCGAAATAAACAGAGCAGTACTGTGCAGTGGTATTAGTGTTGTGATAGAAGCTCGTTCAGGGCTATGGGAATATTAAGAAGCTTCCTAGTTGAGGGGAATAACAATCTATTAAAATAACCCTGACCTGGAGTCTTGCATATTGGTATTATAAACCATAATCTCAGAAGAGCAGAGGTGGGGAATCTCCAAAACTATTTTTGGAGTTAACCTATTTACTGTCTGGATCATCCTTTCTTTGCAGTTTACCGACTTTCAAGTGTAAAAAGCTGAAATATTACTTGTGCCCCTGATCCCTTCCATTTTGTGCAGGAAATCCATGTAGATGTCAGAGAAACATTATGGTTTCTTCTTGCTGTATCATTCTCTCAAGCAGGTAAGAGAGATCAGCAGCAGATCTAAAGGCCAGTGAATTTCCACCCAAATCCTGGGTCCTTCTCTGTGAGGGCAGCAGAGCCCCTGGAGTCACTGTCAGATCAACACTCCGTATCAGCACAGCTTGCCTCTGGATCCTCTTCCTGAAATTGCTTTTCCATTACCTGCCGTTACTTGAGAATCTTTTCCAGTCTGGATCCCCGCAGGACATGTGTTGTAGTCAGGGTTTGCAAGGGAAACAATACAATACAGGACACATAATTTATAGAGTTATTTTGTAATAGTCACCCGAAGAGTCATATACAAAAGAGTGCAGGAAATCTGTCCACACACTAAAGACCCAAAGAATCCAGCTGAGGGCCTGGATCCTACAGCAGTGTCCTGCATGAGTCCAGCTGAAGACCTAGAGCCCATGGCAATGCCTCCACGAGTCCACTAGAGGCCCAGAGCCCACAACAATGTCTCATGCAAGGATATTTCATGGATACGCTGGGAAGGCCCAAAGGTCAGCGGTGGAAGCTAGAAAGTCTGCACCAGTGGGATGAAGGATCTGTGCCAGCAGGCTGAGGGATCTATCCCGGAGCCAGGAAGTGACACTCAGAGTAAGAACTGGAGCTCCCCCGAAAGTCACCACAGCCATCCTCAGCAACAGTGAGGTCCCGAGCTCCTCCGACGATGAGAACAGCCAAGTTCCTATCAGGAAAGCCAGCGTGACAAGCTCCTCAAGGAGAACTGACAGCAGCAACTCTTCCTCACCAGTTCTCCTTTTTATGTTGTTGGCAACAGTCCTCAGGTGGGCCCTCCACACCCAGCACCACACTGATTCAATTCAGCTGGGTTTTACAAGTTGACCACCAATTGTCAATCCACCACAACATGGCTCCCTACTTTTGCTGTTCATACTATGTTCTTGGCCAGGCTACATTTCTTTTGGTGTAGACTGTGTTTATCACTGGCTGACAATGCTGTTATCTGCGGGGGCTCAGCCTATGCTAGCATTAAGGGCCAAGGTGTCTGCCTTAGTGTTTGTACAGCAGGGGTGGAGAAGGGAGAGGACCCTGAAAAGCAACAAGTTGCTGTGTGTTGTTGTGTTGGGGTAAGAAAGGCAAAATGGGTTGGGAGATTATTAGAGAAGTGTTTCCAATCATGAGCTTGTTGCACACACCTTCCTGTGATGATTTCATGTTTTTATCATCCTAATTATTGTGTGCATGTTTTGCATATTGATTGTGCCTTACCTCAGAGGAGCTGGTGAATGTGGCTGCTTCTGCCTGCTGTGATCTCAGAATTCTCTCAGTGTCACCATCTCTTTCTGGAGCAAACCTGCAAGAGATAAACTGTCCCATAGTGGAATAAACCTGTTAAAAATTCCCTTGTTCTTTGTACTAAAAAATAATTTTTTTTTTTTTTTTTTTTGTGGGTACCAGGGGGATGACCTCAGGACCTCGCGTGCCAACAGGCACCCGTGCCACTGAGCGATATCACCGGCCCCTTTTTCGTATGTGGGTTCCGGGAGTCGAACTCGGGCCCTCGCGCTTGCAAGGCAGGCGCTTACGCCGCTGAGCCATCTCACCGGCCCCTAAAAAATAATTTTAGTGTCACACTCTGTCCATCTGTACACCAATAATATTGTCAACCACTCCCTTCAATAGCTTTTAATGTCTAAATAATTACTCCCTCTGGCCATAATGTGACATGATGTCACTCCCCTCCTGATTTGCATTTCATAGATAACAGACAGCTTGGGAATTACAGGAGCCTTTGTGAGCTGTTCTGAAAGCCTAACACTTACTCCCACCATCACTTCAGTCAGATCGCGTCCCCTCCCCTAAATCTGTCACTGAACTGCACAGCTTTCCCCACTCAATTACCCGTTTCCTTCTGAAAGTTATACCATCATTGGCTCCATATCCTGATGAATAACTGGAAATAAAGTTGACTAATCAAGACATTTCAGTGCTTTGCTCAATGTAGATTTCCTTGATGAATTTTGACTTTTCATGCGGGTATGCAGTAAGGACTCTCCTCCCCCAGCATGTTGATCACTTTTCTACTTTGTGATCTCACCTCTTCAAAGACACATATGGAAGTATAATGCCCGGGCCAAGGATGCTTCTCTAGTTTTCTTCCTGGGTTTCTCTTCCTGGTTACTCTCTTATACCCTTTCTTCTGTCACCCAGACCTGGCTGAGCAAAAATGCTTTTCATGGAGACAGTCAAAAATCCAGCCAAGCTATTGGCTTTTAAGAAAAAAAGTTCTTCTTTTTTATTTTTTTTAAACATTCTTGCTATTACTACTTTTTACCTCTCTTCACATATTTTTTATTTAATTTCTCCTTTTCTTCCCTACTCTTCTCAATTCCCCCTTTTGCTGTCATTGTAACCAGCTCTTGGCATCCCTCTTTCCAGTTTGTGATTTTGCTTTGCCATGCCTAGGTTTGGTCTTTGTCTACACAATACCAGACATCTGGATACACAAGTAAAAACATGCTGTCAAATACACAGATGTTTGGAAACATCTGGGTATTTGGGCACCTCACAGCAATGACAGCTGGATAATGGAATTAATTTTTCACTTCTCAGTCATCACTTGATATCAGATGGACAGAGTCCTATCAACCACAATCTAAGCAGGGCCCATTATCTGCTGGCAATTCTTTCTTTCCTCTCACATGGGGAATTATCTCTGTCAGTCATTTTATTGTCCAAGAAAGGGGGAAGAAATGTGCCTCTTCTTGGACCTGCAGTACATCAGCACTCTATTCCTCAGCTCTTTTCTTATTGAAAGAGCTACTAGGAACTGACAATTGCTTTAACCTTTCCCACCCCAGAGGCAGACGAGATCTTGCTTATCAGAGAAGCTCTCTGTCTGGTGCGAGACCTGCCTCCCCATTCTCTCCTCCACCAGAGAAAGCGAAACGATGCCACTGTATTATTCCCGTCCACCGTTTCCCACAGAGGACTGCATTAGCTGTTTGTATTTTTCTCGAGTAGCTTAGAATAACATTGTCCTGCCCCGCTGGGACCTTGAGGAGAGAGACAGTCTCTGGAGACCGCCCAGACAGCAGTGTTTATCGCTATCTTGTCTCGTGGCTGCCCCCTCAAAGTGACTTCCCAGTTACCGCTGGACAGCACCCCGGGTGGCATCAGCAGCGTCCACCCCGGTTAAGGGCGATGCCCGAAGAGGAGGTGCGGGCCTCGTCCATCGCCAACCGGGCTCGGATCGCGTTGGTGCCTGGTGTCCACACATGCACACTGGTGTGAGTGTGCGCCAGAGCCGGAGCAGTTATTCCAGACTAAAAGGCGAAGGAAACGATGTATTAGATGTTTCTGTTTTCCGCAGACTAGAGGCACAGCCCCCAAGTCAGTGCAGTCAGGAAATACATCAATTTAGTGAAAGCCTATTCCAGCGTCACCGGCTGGCCGGCGCCGCGCAGACGCGGCGGGTCAGGGACGAGCCCGAGGTCGCCTTGCGGGGCCGGCAGGCCCTGGGGTCGGCGGCTGGCGCTGAGGACCGTCCTTGGAGAGGCAGCGCCGGCGGCGGGCTCTCACCCCGTCCCCTACTGGCCGTGTCCCTCCCCCTTCCTCCCGTCCCCGCTCCCGTCCTACTCTCTTTCCCTTGCTACCTCCCTCCCTCCCCCTTCTCCCAGAGGAGGTGACAGACGGGCCTGTAATTTGGTTCCATTCGCTCGACTGGAGCAACACCTGCCCCCCTCCCCTGGGACCCGAGGATCTCATCCCAAACCATACAAGAAGCCAAAGACAAATCCGGGCCCACAGGCAAATAGGACGAGGGTGGAGAAGCACAGGCCTACAATGTGCACACCCCCGCCCTCACTGCTGCAAAACTCAGAAAGGCCAGCCGCTTCTGAAGTTCATCTACTGAACGCTGCGCTGGCAACTTTGATTTTTAAGTTTTCACTGTTAAAAAAAAAAAAAAAAAAAAAAATCAGTTAGCTATTATTGTCGTAAGCAATATTTCCTCATCCGCAACACGCAATGGATGTACAACGCGGCACAGGATTGTCATCTGCTGTGTGTAAGGTCTTGGGTGCCCACACATGACCTCCCTGGCCTGAACAACACTCATCTGTGTTTCTATTTAAGTGAAAGCATCTAGGACACTAATCACTGAGCGTTCTGTGTGTTTCCTAAAGTCTAAGTGTTGTCAGGGTCAACCCCTACCGGTCACTCATTCTAGATCCTCCCAAGCTTGACCGAGAACAGTAAAGAAGGCCTGACCTTGCCGGCAGGGAATCTTCGATGTTGCTGCTCCCTCATCTGTGCCATTTCTTAGAGAGCTGAGGTCCCTCCAGGTGGCAGGAGAAGACAAGTCCAAGGAGCAGAATGAAGTCCAGGCCAGGTTTTAGGCTGCTTCAGAGGAAATTGTTGTGACTTTAATTACTGAAGTTTCTTGTTTGTTCCCACAAAACTAAAAAAGGGGAAATTTCTTTTTTCATTTTTCTCAAAATATAAACTTTCTATGTTTATTGCTCTTCATTTTCATTTTTCCACATACATAAATTCTTACTAGCAACATGACCTTGGGCATGCTATTCACTTCTCTCTGACCAGGTGTCTTCCTGTGTGATTTAGGAATTAATACCGCTTACCTCACCGAGTGTCGGAAGGAAGAAGTGAGTTAGTAACGGAGAGTGCCTGGCACGGGGTGGAGGCTGTGCCCGCATTTTTGCAGATCTCATTAGTCCCCAGGGAGAATGTGGGGTCTACCTGTGGACTGAGCACAGGATTGGTGTCAAAAGGCTTCCAGGTGGGACTGCCCTGCAGGGTATGGGATTGTGGCTGAGTCACACAGCTGCTCAGTGTCAGTGGTCCCCTCTGAGCAAGGGCCCTGGGTGACTCATAGAGACAGCAAATGCGGCAGAGGAGCCTGATGAGCCAAAAGGCGCATGCAGGGGACACTGCTGTTAATGACACCCAGGCTTCCACAGCCACAGGCTGCTGCCGTCAAGGAAGGCAGGCAGGCCCTCTTCTCCTAAGTCCCCAGAGAGCTTCCTACTCTAGGTCACCGTTTGACCCCAGTGGCGGCCCAATGACCAAGGCCTGAGAAGCTCTACCTGAGGGCTGTTTCTTTTAAGTCACTAAAAGTTGCCTGAAGTGGCCCTGGCGGTGTGTTCACCCCAACATTCTGCAGTGATCCCTGACCCTTTCCGCTTCACCCTCTGTCCTTAGCGAGGTGCCAACCCATCAGCTGCCCTGCAGGGTAGCTGTGGACTGTGGCGTGGCCCGTGTGCTGAGACGCCGGTGTTCAGGTACGGCACCCCTGACCAGGCAGGAGGGCGGCAGTGGGCGCCAGGGGCTCAAATTCCACACGTGTGTGAGAGAAGGTGCCGAAGTTAGCGGGCAGGGGATGACATTTAAAAGTACACCAGCGAGAAGGTCCAAATAGCCGCAGAGTCAGAAAGACAGGTTAAAGCAGCTGCGAAATTCCTCTTGGAAATTGTGCTCATGAAAGATGTTCAGGAAATGCCATTGATTTGTTTCACTGTGATGATGTTTTTTGTTGTGCTAAAAATAAAGCCTTATCTTTAGAGATACACATTATTGTTTCTACGAGTGAAATGATGCTGTTTGGATTTGCTTCAAAAAGCAAATGGTTGTTTTAACATACCATTATTTATGCTTTATAACTTTACACAGAAAAAGTTGAACATAGAATCTCCAGAGGCATACAGACCCACTCTTTTAATTTTTTTTTTTTGGTTGAACACATTCTTTCTAGATAATGAATGAGTTCCCAGAAATACGACTTTCAAGAAGAGACTTAGGGGCACATTACTGTCTCTTATAAACAGTTTATTATGACAGCTGAATCTGATGTAAATGGGTACGTATGTTGTTTTAGAAATTTGCATTTCAGGGCCAGTGAGATGGCTCAGCGGCTTAAGCGCCTGCCCAGCAAGCGTGAGGGCCCGAGTTCGACTCCCGGAACCCACATACGAAAAAGGGGCCGGTGATATCGCTCAGCGGCACGGGCGCCTGCTGGCGCACAAGGTCCTGAGGTCGACCCCCAGTACCCACAAAAAAAAAAAAAAAAAAAGAAATTTGCTTTTCAGTTTTAAGGGTTTAATGTACATTTGTTGGGTTTAGTATTAGCTTTTCTGGTTCCCATATTCAGAATTGTTTTGGTCCTAATTCAGAAATGGTCTTACATATGATAATTTATTGTGATGCTTTAAAAAAAAAAACTTTTAAGTCTTTGAAGTGAAATTTTCCATGTAAAATATTTTCATGCTATCAGTATATACCAGTATATTGCTCTTCAAACTATTAAGACTGAAGCTAGATGTGGTAGGACATGGTTGTAATGCCAGCCCTCTGGGAGGCTGAAGCAGGAAAATCCCAAGTTCCAGGCCAGCCTGGGCAACTTAGCAAGGCCCTGTCTCCAAAAAAAGAGGGTTTGGGTAGAAATACAGCTTATTACAAAGGCCCTGGCATCAATTCCCAGTATGGCAATAAATAAATAAATAAATAAATAAAACATTAAGAATGAAACAGTGATTTGATGACACTGGCTTTTTATTTTTGTTTTTTATTAACATTAAAAGAAACAGGCACTGAAGAAATTGAAAACTATTTTTTATTTATTATCATAATTTATCTTCATAGCCATTTAAAAACCTTTTATTTTTTCTAAAATTGAATTCAACATGTTTGTGATTTAATCAACATACACAAAATTCTAAAAACATCAGGTCAAACATGTTCATTAAGTGAACATTTATATCTCTACATTCTTTGTATTTTAATTTTTTTTCATATGTCGGTACCGGGAGTCGAACTCAGGACTTTGCACTTGCCAAGCAGGCACTTATGCCGCTGAGCTACATCACTGGCCCAGTATTTTAATATTTGTACACAGTAAAACTTAAAAGTCCAAAGGAGTAGTGGGAGGGAGAATAAGACTATAAATGAAATGTACTTAGTGAAGGTCAATTTTGGATAGATTAGAACTCATTTCGCTATTGTCTTGGCTTTGTACATGTTTTAAATTTATGATGACTGATTTTTTCTCCACCCAAGACCCAAAAGACTCACCCCTGCACAAAGGCATCTCTCCCACTGTCAAGCTCTGCCCTTCACTGCTCATCTCCTGCCACCCAAAGGTCCATCTCTAGCCCTCATTACTTTTCATCAATGCACCAGGCATTGCTCCAGATTAGGTTCCCTCCCCCAGTCTCCCAGCCTCATCCAGTCTTGTTCCTCTCCATACCTTCTTCCTCTCTTCTCAGTCAGCTCTTCCTTTCCCACTGCATCCACCACCATGCTGCCCTCCACAGCTGCTATCTATGCCCTGTCCCTGAACTTTTGTCCCTTGCTCTCTGAAAATCTCTTGGCAGTAGCTGAAGTGGGGAGAAGACCATCTGGGCAGAGAACTGTTCAGCACAGGTGGCTCTGTCCACTCAATCAGGTGGCTTTGCCCACTAGGCTTTCTGGAAAGCAACAGTGCCTGGGGGAAAATTTCTGGGCAGCAAGAAGCAGAGAAGGTATAAGGAGCAGCAGAAGGAACCATGGTTCTAGGTCTGTCCAGGGAAAAGCCAGACAGGTAAAGGACAAGGTTGGGCCAGCTGGGAAAAGTGGGTGGTCTGTAGGGATTGTCTTTGTGACATGAGCCTCAGGACATGTTAAAAGGCTATGAGAAGAAAAGATAATGCCAGTGACAGCAACTGTGGATGTTGGTTAGGCTGCCTCCTGAGACAGGCCTTCTCTCCCAGCACTACCTAAAATACTACTCACCGCCAGCACCTCCCACTGCCAGTCTCTATTTCCTCACTCTCCTTCATTTCTCTTCATAGTATTTATCATTCTCTAAAATTGTTTATTTATGATCAGTGACTTTGGTCTACAGGTGTGACATTCTTTTGTTGTTCTGTTTTTAGCATCTGGAATATTGTTTGGCACACAGTAGGTAGGTCCTCAATAAAAAATGGATAAGTGTAAGCATGAATGGTACCACCATCATTATTCAGAGAACTGTTTCACTCTCACCTATGGCTGAACAAGGGATACCTTCAAGGGATAAGTCAGTCACTTTGTGGTGTAGCAGAGTGTCACAGTGCTTCATTTCTCTCTGGAGGGCGTTCAGCAGCTTTGGCTTTGAAATGACATGGCAAAGATCATCTCCTGGGATCGCATGGATTGTGCAGCTACGAAGGGATTCTGTCCAGCTCCACGGGCAAGGGACTTTTATCCAGGGAGGTGAACAGGAGAACTGTTGGTCAGGTGGAAATTGGGCTCCTTACTCAGGAAAAAGAGACCCTCAGAAGGTTCCAGAATTAGATGTTGACTTCATTTCCTTGGCACAGGAGCAGGAGCAAGTTTTTCATCATTTAATAGGTGCTCTAAGGCCTGAAAGTGGTCATCTCCCTCGACCACCTAGAGCTGAGCTGACCTACAGATATTCAGGGTCACAGGAAGCATGGCTCTTTGCAGGTTAGAGAGAAAATAGTCTTGGCTGTGGTGGCAAAGGCACGGTCCAGATACAAGACACTGTTTCACACGTAGGTAGGGAATGCTTTCCTCCTAAGCATCTCCATATAAAGAGGAGAATGAAGTTCCATTTTCCAGGTATCTGTGAACAAGAAACCTGACAGAAAAGTGCTCATAATCCCACAGATTGTTTAGACTCAAGTATCCACATGATTACATTTTTATACTGAAACCAGAAATTTGGCATGATACAGACTCATAGTTCATAATATACTATATATGTGTACGTGCATATAGACACATAGTTTTTTAGTTATTCATGTATTTTCTTGTAGAGTGTCTCACATTTTTACACCAGCTGTAGGTTTTTGTAGATAAATTCTTTGTATCTCCAGGTCAGTCCAGGCCTTTTTGTTTGTTGTTGTTTATGGGTGTCACATCCTGAATCTGTGTACTGACTAGATGCTTGAGTGTTACAAGCCTACAATATACCTTGCTAAGCGCCCTGAGGGAGAGTTGTCTTAACAAGTCTTCTTCCTGCCAGTAAAGTGGCTACATGACTTAACTCCTCCTGGACCTGACTTTTAACTCCAATTTGAAGAGGCTGGTTGGAGAGTTATAGTTTTCTTTTCAAGCAAAGGAATCTATGAGTCAAGTAAGTTTTTTCACATAAACGCTATACTGCTTTTCCTCATTAGGGATAGCATGACGGGTGTCATCAGCATATCTGGGGCACGTATTTATAGACTGATTCATGTCCAAGTTGAGAAGAATGTCAAGGATCTCAGTACAAGAATACGTCTGTGTGCAGGTTTGTTTTTGTTTTGTTTTACTTGTTCCCTTTTAAGGAATTTAGTCCATTAAGATAGTTCATGCTCAGCCGGCATGTTCATTACTTTTAGACAGATATTTAAAGGACAGGACTTTATTTGATACCTTTATTTATATGCAAAACAGCGCGCCATTCATGAGATATGAAAAACTCGTCAGATAGAAACCAGATTATATCTATTTTCACTACAAAATATTGCATTATATAAAGCAACAGAGACACAAAAAAACCCTGAAAAAGACTAAAATCTTTGGATAGCAGATGTGTTTTTTTTTTTTTTTTTCCTTGTCTCTAAAATACAGTCCTTGCTTTAAGAGTTTCATAGCTGAGAACATGAAACATTTTCAGGTTATAGACTTTTCTTTTTGGTTGTCACAGAGGAAAGTAGTTCTGAATTCTTTTTCTTTTTTTTTTTTTTAGGAAAATAACTTAATTTCCTAAAATCATCTCACGCACATACATCACACACACACACACACACAAAGAAGCTACTCTCCTTATAAACAATTTGTAAAGTACTTTTCAGACATAACTACAGATAAGAATAACAACACTTATTTTTTTAAAAAACTATAATAGTGAAGTGCTAGTGTTGCTGATCTCACAACAAAAGAACCTTTCAAGAACAAACATCTTAATATATAAAATATGTTTAGAAACGGAGAAGTGGGAAATTTCTTATACAAGTGCAATATAATTAGAGCAAAAAGAAAGACCACAGTATAATCTCAACAAACACATAAAAATTTAGACGTAATTATTCCACAGGAAAAAGTGTAAACACTTGACTATAAATAAATTGGCACAGAGTATCCAAAGTAAAATTATCACCACTCTGAAAAATAAATGTCTTGAAAAAAATACTCTACTCCTTCTAACATAAATAAAAATAGGTCGTCTTCTTCTAACTGCACCTATGGGTCCACATTTTTAAGGTCACAAATAGATGTTTTTGGATATATAAAGGGGCACTTCACCTGAAAGAGCAATCAGATATTAAATTTTCCACTTAAATATGCTTTTTTCTGTCTAGGTCAGTGTGTCCTATCTTGGGGTTAAAATCTCACCCAGCTCAAATCCTCCCACAGTGTGTCTATTCTCAATGTGTCTTTTAAACCTTACCAAATATTCAGGGTTTGTTTTGCTTGGACTCTAATATATAATCTTTCTTTTGACAAAGAAACAAAGTTTCCTGCTCCATCATTCTGTGCCTTAATCTCTGGAAGAGAGTTCTTCCTGTCCCCCTTTCCAGTGTTTGGTGATCTGTCAATTAGAAAATTCCCAGATAGTCTGAAGTTACGAGTCTGTACTCTGAAGCTGCTGCCCTCATCCTTTTAAAAATGAAGATTTGTGAGAGATAAATATAGGAGAACTCAGTCTCCAGTGGGTTGAAGCAACAACCCTTGTGGGGATCCTAATACACCTAGGGGACGCCCCAGGTCGGCTTGTGTTGGGTGCCCCTAGAAGGCTCTTCTGGCCTGGAAAACACCCCTCCTTGAGCCCCTGGGCCCCCAGCCAACCCCACCTCCCGGCCTCTGAAGCCTTTCCCTGTTGCCCCGCTGACCAGAGAGAACAGGCTGCGAGCTTCTTCCTGGTCCCGGTGTCTCCGGGCGGCCGTCCCGCTGGCCTTCGCCGCCTTGGCCGCCTCGGCAGCCGCCCGGGTCGCTCGCGTTTCCCAGACACCCGACAGGCGGCCTCGCGCGGCGCCCCGCCCCCCGCCCGCCTACACGTCCAGGACGTGGTTGAGATAGGAGATGTAGCAGATGGCCAGGCGCAGGATCTCGATCTTGGAGAGCTTCTTGTCCGGGGGCAGCGTGGGCAGCAGTTTGCGGAGCTCGGCGAAGGCCAGGTTGAAGGCCTCCACGCGGATGCGCTCGCGGGTGGCGTGGGCCGAGCGGTACTTGGCCGTGGCGCGCCGGCGGCGCCGCTTCTCCTCGCGGCTCAGCTGCTGCGGGTGCGGATAGAGCGCGGCGCGGCTGCCGCCCTTGCCGTCGCCCTCGGCTTCCTCCACCGGCTCCAGGTCCGACACGCTGCCCAGAACCTTGGCGTCCGCGCCGCCCAGCGACTCCGGGTCCGAGTGCGCCGAGCTGGGGTGGTCCGAGTCCGCGGCTTGGTCCGGACTCAGCATCATTTTGAAGGCTGAGAGAGAATCAGAAAATCAGTCAAAAGGCATAAGGGTCTTCTTTTCCTGTGAGGCTGGTAGGCGAGGGCCTGCCAAGCGGCTCCCAGCCACGGACGTGCGCCCCGCGCCCCCTCCCCAGCCCAGCCCCATGCGCCTCCCCACAGCGCGGGAGCTGGCGAGGTCGCCAACGCTTCTGCCTGCAAGAGAACAAGACAGGCCGGTGGCCTTGGGCCTGGGCAACCACCTCGGGCCTGCTGATTTTTGTTCCTCTTCTAGCCAAACATCAAGTGCGCTATTCCGCTTCCCTCTCTTGGTCTCTTTCCTAGACAGACGAATGAATCCAAAAGACGAATACATCAGAGTTCTACTGGGCCGGGGAGGCGCTGTGTGTGCTTCCGGGCCCAGGGGCCTGGGGCTGAGCAGTCGGGGAGCCGGGGCGCCCAAGGGCCTGGGGCTGCTCTGGGGCCGCCCTGCGCTGGGGTGCGGGCAGACGGGCCCATCCCTGAGCGCCGGCGGCCGGAGGCCGGAAGGCTTCCTCGTTCCCCTCACTGATCTCCGAAATAATGACCGAACAAACGTGTAGACTCTTTTCAAAAGAAAATTGACTCCTGTGCCCTCGCACGCTCCCGGAGCACCATCTGTCACGCACACAGCCGCACGCCTAGGGGACCTAGGGACACGGAGACGTGCAATACACAATGCCCGCAGCCTGCCCACCGCTCACAAGATATTGCTGGCGGCCGGGCCGTCGCGAGAGGAGAGGGAGAGGGCAGAGAAGGCTGAGGAGCGGATGCTGTGCGGGATGCCCCGACGCAAGCCGCGGCCCCCGCAGCAAAGTTCAGGCGCTCCCGGGACCCGGGCTCTCCAGCGCGCAGGTGTCCCCGAGAGGCCTCGTCAAGGCCGGCGTCTGTGCCTAGCTTTCCTCTAGCCATTCCCTTCTGGAAAGGCCACCTCGCCGGCTTCTCCCGGTCCCCTATTGCGCGCCTTCTGGGAGGGTGCCTCTCGGAACCGCCGGGCTTTGAGGGAATTCGGGCTTCACGAAACGGACCGGGAGGAGAGGAAAAGCACTGGCCAGGCTGCGAGCCCCGGGAGGGACCGACGGGCTGCGAACCCTTGGCCCCGGCAGGTCTCTCCCAAGCGACGCCGGGCGCGGGAGAGACCCACGTAGACTTGGACTGTAGGTGGGTTTGCTCCTAGAGAAACAAAAGCCAGGGATGCGTGGGATCAGGTCCCAGCATCGCTTCTGAGCAGATTGGACTGCAAAACAGCTTTCCTTTCTGGTCCTTGAAGGCGAAATAAAAACAAACGCTTCAGGTGAACTACGTGTGAATCCCTATGGGCTTTTCTCTGGTAGGCTTAGAAGTGAACCAACTTGCACATACACGGTCGGCTTGAAAGGGAAGATATATATAGAAAAGAAATGGAAAATCACAAAAAGCTACGACATAGTTATAGTTCGCACAAAACTTCCTGGGTTCCCCTCCAAGCAAGTTAAATTCTCTTCCAGATATCGTTAAAAATATTCATAAATAGCATGAGGTATATGCATTTTATTTCTTTCACTATGGACTGAAATGAATCTATAAATGTAATATGAATGAACTTAGTTTCAAGCTGAACAAATGATTTAAAGGAATCTTACCTTGCAAAAGCCCTTTCGACAATCTTTTCTCCAATCTTTTAGAGTTAAAATTCCAGGGAATAGCGAGGGAGAAATTCCGGGAAAATATTAGAAGCAGCAATTGTTTATTACATTCAAAAATGAAAAAGCAGCTGTCATCTCGCCGGTGCCCACAGAGAGGGACGGTATCTCAGGATGAGGGTGACATGAATGATTGTTCACTTAGCTGGCAGATCAAAAACGCCTTTTCCTTTTAATTGTTCTCAAACATTTCGAAAAACTCGCTTTTTTTTTTTAAGGTGTGTTGAAAAGTCTCCTGCTTTTTTTCCCTCTCCTATGGCTCTATAAATAACAAAAGAGATGCAGAGATAAACACAATCACATCAAAGAGCTGATTCCTCCACTTTCTAATAGCGGAATAATCAATAAGAAAGATGGTTAAGATAAGATTCAGCTCCTGGAGGATTCCTTTCCTCCCTTATTAGGGCTGAACAGAAACTGAGAAGTGCAGGAAAGAGATGCGTTCTTGCTCAGAAGTGATTTTTTTTCCCGAGATAAGGCTTTGTTCAGCTGATGTCTCCCCAGCTCCCAGGAACACAATACTGTAACTCGGAGCTAAGGTTGCCTCTTCTTGGTCCCTCATTTACTTGTATGTTTTATAAACAGGCACCTGTTTTCCAGCTTCAAAGTCGTTAAAGGTTTGATCACACCTCCCACCCCATCCCCTCTCTCTTTACCTTGTAGCAAAATATATACAGTCAGTGGCTTGGAGATGCTTGGAGAAAGGTTGGTGAAAAGAGAAAGTCTCCTGGAGAAACAGTGACAGGGAAGCAGAGAAAGACTGGAAGAGGGTGGGAGAGCCAGAGCATAGATGCAGAGCTGTGTGTATGTGGCTTCTTGGCTCTCCTGGTACCAATTGATTCAGCCTGGAGATGGTGGAAGAGATAAAGGCTTAAGAAGGGGGATGGAATTTTTTCCTTCTAAATTGATATTTAATGGGAAATCCTATTGGACAGAAACCTGGACATGAGTCACTTAATTGGACTTGACATCTGTCACAGTGTGGGAGTTTTCACAGCCCAAATATTTTAGTAGATCAGATTCCCACTGAATCTGTGCCATAAAATATAACAGTTGAAAGCAGTCCATGATAGAAATCATAGATCCTAAACAGTCTGTAGCCATAATCAAGCTATTTCTCATTTTCAGATTATTGATGCAATATTTAAATGCAAATAAACAATATATTGACTATGGAAAAATTTCTCTGGCCTATTACAAAATCAGCATCTTTCCTTAATATTTAGGAAAATATTTGTGTCCAGCACATGGAAATAGATACTGGACAAATGCTATAATATAAAGTATTTAGATATGCAACATTGTTAGAGATCATTTACATTTTAAAATATACTTTACCAAGATTGATTAACCATAATGATATTTTTGAGAAATATCCTGATATGAGACTAACTTAGCAATAGATCATTTTTAAAAAGGCACTTTTCAAAAGAATAATTAAAGTCACTGATGCCACCAGGAACAGAACCCAGGTATTCAGGGGCCATTAAATGAGACAATCTTACATTTCTGATTATTTTTCTCTTCACTATTCATTCATTCAACTTAAAATCTGACAGACTACATGTGTTAATTACTGCGCTTCGTTCTTGCTCATCTTAACATGTGAATACATTTAGTTATGTGGCAGTGCACTGGGCTAAGATGTAAACACACACAAATCTCCAGTGTATTCTGGCACATAATGTTTGTACCAGCACGTAATACCTATACCTTATACAACCTCATGGCCCCTGAATTTATATGCTTTACAACTAAAGGGAAACTTTACCTTGGTTATTTTGCCACTTAATAGAAATACTGTTAGTCACCATCAATTACATAGTATTAGTTGTCAATTACATATCATCAAGTACACCACCACTTATTATTTGTGAGCATTTTAGCTTTTTTCATTGACCAAGCTTAAATGAAATAAGAGTGTGACAACCTTATTCACCACCTCTCCAACCCCTAAAATAACATTAATAGAAGAGCTTTCACTTTCATTGCTTTATCAGTTTGTGAACATTTTAGCTTTTTTCAATGGTCAAGCTTAAATGAAATAAGAGTATTATAGCCTTACTCCCCACCTCTCCAACCTCTAAAACCTTTGTAGAAAAGTTTTCACTTTCCCTGCTTTATGAGTTTTGTCTACCTCTGAGACAAAACACTCTTGGGATCCTCATGGCTGCTACAAACACTAGCTCTGCACACATTTTTCCTCCTCCAGGAGGTTTGTAGACCAGAATGGGACAGAGGTGGGAGAGAGGAGAGAGTGCCTCCAAGGAATAAGAGCACCAAAACTGCTTAGCCTTGCCCCTATCAATCCCCAACACAAAAATGTATTTAAGATATCCCCAGGACAGTTAAATGGAGGCAGAAGCCATACTTACACAGGCAGCAATGGGAACAGCTAAGGGGATAAACTCCCTAAAGTGGTGAAGATGAAGAAGGGAGGTTTCCTGGTGTGGCTAGGAACAGCCAACACGAAGCATGCACACTTGGCCGGAAATGTGCACACAGATGTACACCCACAGACACCTGCACCTTCTTACCCTTCAGTACTCACAGAAGCTGGCTGGCTCTAGCAAACTGCTACACATTCAGACTGATGGGTTGAAAACCCGGGTAGATCTAATCATTTTAGCTCTGGAGGGAAAGGAACCAGTGCTGGGGAAGAGGTGGGGAGGAATAGGCCTATCAGGGCCAGCCCAATTTTGCTATGGTGTCTGTAAATCCAGACAAACGCTCTTTTCTGTCAGACTTACACATTCCATACTGACAGTTGGCATATTCCATGCGTAAGTCTGTATAGGTACTCATTTAGATCCATACACAGCCATGCCTAGATACACCATCCTAGGCACAAACCTGGATTCACTCACATGTTCTTTCTTCCAGAAAAGCCTCCTCTCTCTGGCCACCTTTTCTAAGACCTTTTCTAAGGCCTTTTCTAAGACCGCCCCAGCACAGATGGCCCCTCTATAAGCAGTCCTCTCCCATCTGCCTTCAAGACCACATTGTGATCTGTGATTCTTGGTTTCCATATCTGTCTCTCTCATTAGGCTGTGACACTTCTAGAAAAAGTCTGTAGCTTATATCCCCAGTTCTGACATCTGAGCTTGACATATAAGTATTCAGTTCATTTATGTTGAGTAACTTTCTGCATCAGAGGTACCCAGAATATTTTTAATAAAGAAATACTTCAACAAATGACACCTATGGTTATATTTGGATGAGTTTTCTCTCTTATAAAAGTGGCGATAATGACACCAACCTCTCACTGCAGCCTTGCTTTGAGGCTCAGTGGATGTGAAAGTATTTGACAAAATACTAAGCATCATGTAAAATAAGATATCATGAAATATAGGAGTAATGTTATATAATATTATTAAATCAACACAGTGGTGATAAGCAGTAATTTAAAAAGCTAGACTTCCTGGCTCTCTCACTTACTACCTATATGAACTTAGACTAGCTATATTACTTAGCCTTTCTGGACCTCAGTTTTCTAATCTGTAAAATGAGAACAATAAAAGTATGGTGTACTATATGATTTACCAAAAGTGACAAAGAATATATATATATATTCTTATATATATATATATAATGGCATATATGTGACATTTAATGCCTAGATATCATAAATATTGGCTACAAATATTGACTATTGTTATTATTCAATATAAATAATACTGATGAGCTGATATATACTTACAAAGAAATATAAACATATCCAAATATACCCATCTACCCACCTAGATTGTGTGTGTGGGTTACACAGTGTTGGTAACTACCCTAGAGTGAGTACTGTGCATGTGTTAGACAATAAATTTAGGGACTTTTCACCTATGAATTCATTTAGTCTTTATCAAAAACCTACAGAAGTAGGTTCTGCTGTTGGCCCTATTTTGCATATGAGGAAATTCGGGCATGGAAAAGATGGCAGTTGATTGAAGGTCATGTAGGTAATAAATTGCAGGGCCAAGATTTAGACTCAGATGATCTGAATTCTGAAACTGTACTTTCAACCACTGTGCACTGCTTCTGTGCCCTACACTATTATATTCATGCAGAAGAATTACTCACCAAGTGGTTATTTGGAGGGAAAAATGTATGTACACACAAAACACAGATAAATCACCATTTTTGTGTTCAGGGGTTGTCAGTGAGTTTTAAACACTTACTGTGCATCTAGTATTGTGCCAGACAGTTGGACTGCTAAGTCTTCATAATTATAGATAGTTCCCTTAGGCAGTTATTTCCAATCTATTTTCTTAAATTTTCCACCCCATCGGTGCAAGTTTGAGTATTCATATCCTATGGATGTATATTAGTTATTAATAAATGTTACATGTGTACCACCGTGCTTGCCTATTATACAGTTATAAACACAAGCCATTTTAAAGTGATGATAAACATAAAACTAATATTTATGAAATAATTAGTTTTCTTTATTAACAATATAGCAACTTATTACCAGCACAGGATATTATTGGTAATGTATATTTTTTGACCATAGGTATCATTTTATCAGTCATTGTTTAACCCTTTGTAGTAACATGATTTGATGGTCTGGTTTAAGCCCAGTTTATTTAGAATCTGGTTTTTACGGCCAAGATAGCAGAGAAAGATGTATTACAAAAAATCAAATGTTATCACAAATGAAATATCCTAAAATTGGATTTTGATGATATCATAACTCTTCAAATATACTTAAAAAAAGCCCTGATTTATACACTTTAACTATGTTGTATTATTGTCTCAATAAAGCTGTTAAAAAATCCAGAAGATTGAGCATATCATATTTATATCGCAATCTATTTTTCTATATTACTCTACATTTTTACGTATTAAATATTTTCTTTGTTGTCACTTGGTTTTAAATGGTGAGGAGCTGTACATTTTGTTTCTTATTTGCTTGATTCTTTCTTTCTTTGGGTTTGCTTTCTTTAAAGGAACTGATTATCATTAGGGTAACTTTGAGAACTAGCTAGCTGCCCGTGTAACTTGACCAGTGCGGGGGGCGATACGACTGGAGTGTGGAGGCACAGTGTAATCTCTCAGTTCGTTCTCTTCTCTGTGGTCCACTCCTTGTGCAGGTGGGCTGAGAACCACAGGTAGACAATTATTCCCGATTTCTAAAATGTCATAGAAAAATTCCAATTTATTTCATATAAGCCAAAAGTTCAAATGTCCCAATGGAAGTGTACCGTTGATTATGTTAACTGCATCATGATTCTCATTTTTCTTAGCTCAGCTACCAAATATGCCAAACTTCTGTTGAGTTTGTCTAGCAAGTTTCCTTCTAATATGAATGATTTATTTTTCCACAAGTGGTTGTAAAAACCCTGAAACTTGATTTGGAAACTTTTTTTTTTTAAATACTGGTAATTGAAGCCAGGTCTTCTCACTGTGCTACAGCCCTGGCTCTTTAGTATTTTTAAAGTTTTGCGGTAAGTTCTCCCTAAATTTCTAAATTATCTAGGCTAAGCTTAAACTTGTCATCCTCCTGCCTCAGCCACCCAAAGTGCCAGGATTAAAGATGTATACTACCATGCTTGGCTGGTATCATCACAACTGGTGGGCAGACCAACTTTTTTTTTTTTAACAGTTTAGAAATTTATGTTTCCAAGTTTTTTTTTTTTTTTTTTTTTTGGGTACCGGGGGGTCGACCTCAGGACCTCGTGCGCCCACAGGCGCCGGTGCCGATGAGTGATATCACCGGCCCCTTTTTTTGTATGTGGGTTCCGGGAGTCGAACTCGGGCCCTTGCGCTTGCCAGGCAGGCGCTTACGCCGCTGAGCCATCTCACTGGCCCTGTTTCCAAGTATTTTAAATGTTCAGATGTAGGAGATGTTAATACATGGTACATTTCCATTATTTGGGGTAGTAAAAGTCAAGTAACAATAGAATAATTTCCAAATATCTCTTTTCAAAATGCCTTTATTATAGCACAAATTTCTTTTACAAAGTTGCCATTTAAGTCATTTTAAAAATAAGCTTAAATACACCCATTGAGTGTGTGCTCATTTTTTAGAAAATCTACTGGTGTTGATATTGTCAGTAAATAAAATTTGAAACACTTAATTTAAAGTTGAACAGCTCTTTAAGTACTGTTCTACTTGCTAACCTTTTTGCTACTTGCTACTCGCTAGCATTTTTCTTTGTGGGATAGTATAAATTTTCATTTACTTTATTGCAAACAGTGTATTTTAATTTCAAAGATCTATATTTCTAAAATCAATTATACAGGTACAGCCTGACATTTCTGCTTCAAATTCCTTTTCTTTTCCCCTATATGTATTCTCTTTAATTGAAGGACTACTCAAGTATTTTAAGTACATAAAATCACTAATTTTGAATGTGTTTTAAATACATGTATCTGTATCAATTTAAAACAGTAAAACTAACATCCACATCAAGATATTAAACAAAATTCTTTGCCTGGCAAGCACGAGGTCCTGAGTTTGACTCTTGGTACCCACAAATGAAAAAAAAAAAAAATCTTGCATACAAGTGCCACATAAGCTCTCAAATGTGAAATTTGTTGTAACATCCTTTTTTTCTACCTAATAAAAACTTTACTCTCCATTTCTATGACCTAAAGAGTTTCTATTACCTTTAAACCCTTTTAACCTTTGTTTTATACCAATGTATCTCAAATCAAAGATTTATTACTCAATTTGGATCTTATTAATTGGGAATTTAACCAATTTATTAACATAATTCATCTCTATGTCTATGAATATCTTTCATACAAATTTTAACACTTCCTTGGTATTTTTCTTTTGCTACTTTTTCTTGGGTTTCCTTGTTTTCCATTCCAGAAACTTGGAATGCATAAAGTCTACTTTTGTCCAAAATTCAGTGACAAATTGACTTATATGAACTACCATCTGATGTAGTAATTACTGGTTTTCCCAATCAGTATTTGAAACATATCCACCCCTTTCCAACCATTGCTTTGGAAATTTTCTCCTTACGTTATTAGTATTAACATTATGAACTTGTTAGTTTTTTTATTTTTTTAAGAAATTAAAACTTGGGCCAGTGATATAGCTCAGCGGCATAAGCACCTGCCTGGCAAGCATGAGGTCCTGAGTTCAATTCCTGGTACCCGCATATTAAAAAAAAAAAGAGAGAGAGAAAGTAAAACTTGAAATTGTACAATTTATTTTTCTTTTCTTTTTTTTTTTTTTTTTTTTTTTTTTTGTTTTGAGACAGGGTCTCACTATGTAATTCATGTTGGCCTTGAACTCATTAGGTAGCCCGGGCTGGGCTGGAGCTCATGGTGATCCTCCTGCCTCAGCCTGTCAAGTGCTGAGATTACAGGCATGCAGCATCATGCCCAGTTTATTTTCCAACTTTTTCAGATGAACATTTAGAATGTCTCTTCTGTACTTGTCCTTCCTACAGTGACAAAGCACTTTTATTTAGTATACATTTGGCTTAACAACATCCATCTTTATAATATTATGTGGCAAAAATAAACAGTATTTATTTACATAAAATATTTGGTATGTGCTTTGACAGTTTAAAACAATATAAACTGAAAATTTTAGATCTAGCTTACAAATCAACTTTGCATTTAGGTTTATTACCCTAACAATTTTAGGCTTCATGTTCTTAACTAGTTTTAATGATCGAATCTTTCATACAACTATCTCCCTACTCTATTTTTCTGTTGTCTGCAGTGAATCATTTGGCAAAATTTTCAGAGAAGGTTCTTGGTTGATATACTTTCTTAAGCCCATGGTACCTGAGAATGTTTTCCAGTGGCTTTCATACACAAATACTAACTCGGCTGGGTATATAATTCTTGATTCAAAATTATTTTCCCTTAAAACTCTATAGATGTTGTTCTATTGTCTTCTGGCATTTAGAACTATAAGAGAAAAATCTGAGGTCGGTCTGACTTTTGCCCCTTTATAGGTAAGCTGCTCTGTTTGTCTGTATATTGCAAATTTTTTTTTCTTTATCCTTGAAATTTAAAAAAAGTCATGAGGATATGTCTAGGTGTTATTTCTTCTCATTAAATTTTAAAGGTACCCTGTGAGCCTTCTTTATTTGCAGTCCTACTTAGTTCTTCAACCCTGGAAAGTTTTCTTCAATTATTTCTCTAATTATTGTTTCAGCTGCATTTACTCTATCCGTTGTTTCAGGTATTCCTATTACACATGGATTATATCTCCTGGACAGGCCCTGTACATCTCTCTTTCACTCATCTTAATTTCTTTGACCTTTTCCTCTGCATTCTGTGAGAATTTCTCTTGTTTTCCATTTACTCCAGGAATTTTATTTTGTAACTGATCCTTCTCATGTGCTTCCTTTAAATGGAAGGCTATGATCTCTTCCATGTGGCCACACCACCTGCTTTACATTAAGTCCACCTGGGTAATGAACTCTCTTATAAGATGGTCAGTACTTTAGAAGATTGCTGTAAACTGGTACATCAGTACGAAGAGAAGGCATTTTCTCAATTACTTAGCTTTATTCCTTTCTTCTGAGCTGTGGTCTTTTGACCTTTTCAATGGCTTTTGGCAATGGGCTCCAAAAATGCAGTCTTCCCAAGCACTGAAGTTGAAGAACAACCAAAATGGCTCCCAAATTCTTTATGAAACTTCTTGACAGGAATTATTTAGTAAATAAATTTTGTTTGTGATGGTATCTATGACCACAGACTCTTTATATTTATTCAAACTAAAGCAGTTGTTTCCTCCGTGGTTGTACCTCATTTTCATAATTCATTCTTGTTATTAAAGATAATTTCAATTGTGAATATATCTTCTCCCCATATATTTTCTCATTAATGCCCCCTTAAAAGAAATGATTTGTGTATTTCATTACTGAAACAGAATCTATAAAGTAACTTGAGCTGAAACATATTACAAATAGCTGCTATTGTTTCATCCAAATAACAAATATGCATGATCCAATGCTACATAAATGAGTTTAATATTTATTTCTTTAAATATTCAGCAATGTTTCCGTGGTATACATCTATGAAATTTACCAATATGGGAAAAGAGTTTAGCTTGTAATCTTACTGGTTCTGTGTACTTCAGCTATTTCCCCAAGAGTTTGGCTTTTGTTATAAGTAAGAAGTCTCAAAAGAAGATTTACCTTTATACTTAGAGAAATGTTTAAAATACTGGATTGAGTGTAGCATGATTTTAAACATCACTAAAAAAAAGTGCTTTCATATTTTGGATACTTAATCTTTAAAATCAGATCATTAAAGTTTATATTCAGTAAAATTCACTTTTTAGATATATTCAGTTCTATGAATTTGACAAATGGATACATATATGTAATCAGCACAGTCAAAATATAGAACATTTCTATCATCTGGACAAGTTCCCTCTACCCCTTGGTAGCCAATCCTTTATCCACACCCCCCATCAGAAAACCACTGATCTGATTTCTGTTTTGATGGTGACTTTTTCAGAATGCCATAAGAATAGAATCATAGAATACGTAGATTTTTGAGTCTGGGTTATTTTACTTAGCATATAGTTCATCCATTTTGTTGCATATATCACTAGCTCATTTTTATTATGAAGTAGTATTCCCTTGTATAAATGTAGCAAATTTTATCCATTCACAAATTAGTAGGCATTCAGATGGTTTCTAGTTCTTAAGAATACGGTAATAAGTCTGGTACGAGCATGCACATACAAGTATTTAAGAAGGCTTATGTATTCACTTCTCTCGGGTAAATAACCGAGAGTGAGATTGCTGGTGTTGTATGGTGAGTGTTTAACTTTATAAGAGACTGCCAGATTGTTTTATAAAGTAGCTGTACCATTTTGCATTCCCACCTGCAACTCTGACTTGCTCTACATTTTCACTAGCAGCTGTTATTGGCAGAATTAAAGAATTATTTTAAACCATTTCAATAGGTGTTTAGTGGCAATTCATTGTGATTTTCTTTTTACTCCTTTTTCAGCTATACAACCTTGCAATCATTGTCACATCCAAGATGGTAAATATATAATAATACTCTGTAATCCATCCCTCTCATTTCCCACCTTCCTCACCCCACAGCAATGCCTGGTCTACTTTCTGTCATTAGAAACTATTTTGCTTTTAGAATTGTCTATAGATAGATTCATATTCTGTTTTTTTTTTCTTGGTCTACCTCCTTTTAATCAGTCATAATTTTGAGATTCATCCATATTGTTGTTTAGCAGCAGCCTATTAATTTTTATTTCTTTTTTTTTTTTTTGTGGGTACCGGGGGGTCGACCTCAGGACCTCACGCGCCAACAGGCACCCGTGCCGCTGAGCGATATCACCGGCCCCTTTTTCGTATGTGGGATCTGGGAGTCGAACTCGGGCCCTCGCGCTTGCAAGGCAGGCGCTTAAGCCGCTGAGCCATCTCACCGGCCCTAATTTTTATTTCTGAGAATTACTTTTTCTTTCCAGAGTTCTTCATTTTATTTTGTAGATCCAAGTGTCTATTTAACAATGCATTCCCTCTGCCTGAAGAACTTCTTTTAATAATTACTACAGAGTAAGTTTGCTGTTATTGAATTTTCTCATCTGTTATTGTTCTGAAAATGTCTTTGCTTTCATGTTTTAAAAGATTTGCTCTGGGTATAGAATTCTATGCTGGCAGACATTTTTTTTTTTTTTTTTTTTTTTTTTTTACATTTTCTTCCAATGCTTAAAAGATGTTGCTCTGTTTCTTTTTGGCATGTATAGTTTCTGGTGAGAAATCTCCTGTAATTCTTATCTTTGTTCTTCTATGTATAACATGCTCCTCTCCCTTCTCTCCTAGCTGCCTTCAAATTTTTAATTTTAGATTTTCAGCAGGTTAACTGTGACATATCTAGGTATGTGTAAAGAAGTTTTTCTTGTTCAATTGGTGCATCTTCTTTGGGTTATCTGAGCTTGGATCTGTAGTTTGCTGTCATTCATTATTTTTGGGAAATTCTTGACCATTATTACTTCAAGTGTCTGTTCTGCCCCGTTCTCTTTCTTTACCCCTCTGGAGTTCTGGTTGCATGTATGTTATTATGTTTGATGCTGTCACACATTTCTTGGATGGCCTGTTCTTGTTTTAGTCCCTAATTCTTTTATTTTTGTTTGAATAATTTCTAAGGACAGTTTCCAATTTTGACTTCTGCTAGGTTCAGTCTACTGGCAAGATTGTTGAAAGCAATTTTCACATCCAACATCAGATTGTTTATTTCTACCACTTCCATCTTTCTTCTGAAATTCCCTATTTATTTATTTATTTATTTATGTATGCTGTCTACCTTTTCTACGAGGTCCTTTTTCACAAATTAAGCTTCATTATTGTAAAGTCATTGTCTGCTTGTTCCAACATCCAGGTATTAGATGAGTTTACTTCTGTTGATCGCTTTGTCTCTTGACAGAGGGCTGTACATGTGTATGTGTGTGTGTATAATGCAATTTTGAGTGAATGACAGACATTACATGTAGAACAGCAGTGTATGAGTCAGCTTTCCCTCACTATAATAAGATATCTGAGGAAGCTAACTTATAAAGGTGAAGTTTATGTAGCTCATTATCTTAGAGATTCAATGTCTGAGATTAGGCAGCCTCCTTAATTTGGCCTCTGGTGAGGGTGGCAGATGGTGCACGTCATGGTGGGAGCACGCACAGGAGCAAGTGGTTACATTGTTAATAGGAGCATAGAAAAAGACTGGGATGCCACAGTCCTTTCCAAGAGCATGCCCTTAATGACATAAGGACCTCTTATTGGGCCCCACTTCCCCAACCGTACTGCCCTGTAGATAAAGCCTTTAACCACAATAAATTTTTGGTGGGGGATATTCCAACCACATCAAACCATAGCCAATAGAGACTAAGGTAATATTAACACTGGGAAGTGAGCATAACCTTTCTTGTGTAAGGCAGTTAAGGTGGAGAATTTACTCACCCTAGCCAGGAGTTGAATTGGCTTTGGGTTTTGTTGTTGCTGTGGTTAACAACAATGTACCACAAGCTTCAAATTCTATTGGTGGGCTGCCTTTTCTAATGCTTATGTGGGAGTGCCAGAGCTGGTATGCCAGAGGCCTTCCTCAGGTTTATTGTCCTGCTTCAGCTTTCAGCTTTCCTGCATGACTATACCACAAAGAAGCTCTCTTTTCATGGGCTTTCCTCAGCCTCAGCCTGCCATTGCTATTTTTTTGTGTTGGACATAAGGGGATTTCTCTGTTGTTTTCCTCTAGTTTAAGTCTTGATGACAGCTCATGAACTCAGGGCTCTCTTTGCATTCTTGCTTCTCCTCATGGCAGCCAAATTGTACCTTGTATTTGTAGTTGATCTTGGTCAGGAGTTTTCTTTCCCTCCTCCGTTGAGAAGAAATTGCTGCATATTAGTACAAGATGGTTTCACCTTAGTGGATCTTCTCTTACACCCTTCCCTCCTTCTCATGATGGATCTTTTTCTGTGCTTTGGGAAACAGTTGTCGCTGCCTGTCCCACAGAAACTTAGAGCTTTTGCTTCACATGAGAGAAAGGTCTGGGGAAATACATGATGGTTTGGTGTGAGCCCCAAAGCCTTCCAGTTACCTCCTGTATACCTCTTCTATCCAGTTCTTTCCATGAGCACTCAGTAGAGGTCCATGGATGGGAGTTTGTGTATGATGATGAACTTCCTTGGTTAGGGACCTCACTATTCTGAACCCTCACACTAGTCCACAGTCAGCCCATGGCACTTTGTTAAAAATGTAGCTGATTTCTTCTCTACTTGTATTGTGGTCTGTACTTTCCTCAAAGGTGGGCCACCATTGGTGAGAGTTTATATCCTCTATTTCCCCTTGGGAGAGCTTGTCTCTCTGTGGAATTCAGGTTATTACATTATTTTTTGTTCTCAGCTCTCTGATAGCTCAATAGAAGTTATGATTTTATTTTATCTGGATTTTTCCAATTATTACAATGGGAGCAATATTCTTTGCAGCTTTCTATATCCTAAATGAAAACACATGCTTAATTGTTAAAAACATTTGTATTATGATATTGAACTATAGATATATCTCAAGATAAAAGATACACTTAAGTAATATTTTATTGTTAATATTCTTGATAATTTTAAATTTTTGGACAAGTTCTTATTAGATCTACTTAGACCAACTTTTTAAAAATTAAATATGGCTGGTGACGTGTTTATATTACAAATAGAAAGAATTTCTTGTTTGTGTTTGTTTGTGTTTACACTATCAATATTACAATTAGGTGATGATAAATTATTTTTAGGTCATTTGTCTCTTTGTGAGGGTAATTAGCTTAAAACTACATAATAAAATTGAAAATGTTCTTTCTTTTATTTTTGAGACAGGGTCTCACTATGTAGTCCAGGCTGGCATTGAACTCACTATGTAGCCCAGGCTGGTGTCGAATTTGTGGTGATACTCCTGCCTCAGCCTCCCGAGTGCTGGCATTACAGGTGTGTGCCACCACACCCAGCTGAAAATGTTCTTAAATGAGTACATTCATTGAAATACATCACGACATGCTGAAAGGATGTGATTAAATGATAGGGGTTTCTATTGTCAACCCCTCTACATTTGTGAACTCCCACTGTGCTCTGAGGATCATTTTACATTGTACATGACATATGACTATATGACATGGACAACAGCTGAGGGAACTAGATAATCCACAAAATGTTTGGTACAGTATTAGAAATATTAGAATTCAGAAACAGATGTTAGAAACTCTAATAGTCCTGCCTGGAATTCAGTAGATACTCTTGTGTAATCTTTGGCTTGCCTAACCTCAGCTTATGAGATACTGCCCTAGACTCTGAGTTCCCTGCTGGCAGGCTTTGTGTCTCAGTCATTGATTGTCCCCCCAGTGCCTAGTATAGGACTTTGTATGTAGGTAACATGTATTTATTTGTTGAATTAATAAATGTGTGGTCTCTGACATTAGGAAGCCTTGTCACTCACCAAATGCATTGAGTCAGTTATGACTGCCAGGTAAGAAAAATAGAAACTTACATAAGGTGATAGGTAGTAACTAAATTGTACCATACTGGTCACAACATTCATTTAATTTTAAAGAAAAAGAATTAAACACAAATTGGAGTTTTAGAGAAAACTTCATGGAGGAGGTCCATGTCAGCTGAGCCTTAACATTGGGGAACATTATAGAAAAAAGAGATAAAAACAGCATTTTCCATCAGTGAGAACAACACAAGCATGGTAGAGCATTTGTAGGGTCTGGGTGTGTATATGATCATAAGAGCCAAGAGCAGCGGTCCCTACACTCCTAAAAGTTCATGACAAGTGTCTTTAGGAGCAGGAGGGATCAACTCTGCGACTATAGTAAGGGCTTTTTAGCAGTAGTGATGTAGTTAAGCTACTGAGACCAATGCTTTCAGTGCAGACACATTTGATGAAGTGGTGGCCTTCAATAGTTGCTTCTGTTCCTCCTGTTCATTTTTTTTTAAATATTTCGAAAAACTCCAAAGGCTTGCCTTTTCATACAGGGTTCTTGGTCTCCATGTGGCAAGGTAGATTTGAAGGTTCCATGGCTTTGCTGAATTGCTCATCACCACATATTATAGAGTGCGCTTGGAGAATGTGGATCACCTATTGCAATGAACCCGTGATATTAGTAAGATTTTTGGTATTTTCTTTTAAATTAAACTTTCTTTTTTGGGGGGCCGGTGAGATGGCTCAGCGGCATAAGCGCCTGCCTTGCAAGCACGAGGGCCCGGGTTCGACTCCCGGAACCCACATACGAAAAAGGGGCTGGTGATATCGCTCAGCGGCACGGGTGCCTGTTGGCGCGCGAGATCCTGAGGTTGACCCCCGGTACCCACAAAAAAAAAAAAAAACTTTCTTTTTTTGTCACTTGCCACTCAATGATATGGTTTGACACTCCTATGAGAATCTAATGCTGCCATTGGTCTCACTGATCCAACAGTGAAGTTCAGGAGATAATTTGAGTCATGGGGAGTGACTACAAATAGAGCAGAATCTTTAGCTTCTTAACAAGTAACAGACTGCTATCAGTACATGGCCTAGGGAGTGGTGGTGAACATATGGCACTCATGCTGCAGCGAGCTGTTTGTATCATTGTATCTAAAAGGTTCACCAACACTGGCCTAGGGTTTAGGGACCCCTAATGTAGAAGACAGCAAGGAGGAGCCACAAAGAAAATGATGTCACTTGGGGCTAAACAGGGAGAGTGTGAGGCTGGTCAGGTTTCAGTGCACATGGGGAAGTGACAGGAAGTCAGGAAATGATAGAAATGTGAGAGATGTAAGACAGCAGAGCACAGTGGCAATATCCTCAAAGGAGAAGAGATTTTTAACTGTGGGTGGAAGAGAGTGAGTCAGAAGAAGCTGTGGGAAGTGAGGGCCACCTGAAGCTTTGGGGTGGGGTGGAAAATGGCAGCCTCCATGGGAAAGACCTGAGAAAGCCCTCAATGTTCTCATGGAAGAGACAGGTTTCCCATAACACCTAGAGAGTTGGGGAGAGGTCCAAGAGGAGGGCACAAGGAAGGTCAACTCAGAGAAGAGGAGTACAGAGCATTGGGGGCTGACAGTGGGCAAGATCGGGACACTTGGAGCTGGGGCAGAGGGCAAAGGTGCCAGTGCTGATACAAGGAGGCCTGGTTGGACAGAGCTCCTTTTGTGAGGTGATCCGAGGTCCTCCAGAGAATTAGAGCCTGTGGCTGGGAAGCTCTGTCCTCAGAGCACAGGCTTCAACTGCAGCCCAGGGGCCTCATGGGCTTCTTCCCTGGGCTGAGGCCAGTAGGGTGGGTCCTCACTGTTGTCCCAGCTCCCAAGATTCTCATCTTCCACAGAGCTACATGAGTCGTCCTCTACCTGCTTTCCCCAAGTTTCTCCTGGCTAATTACCACCCCTCCTCCCATCCTCCCAAATGGAAGCAAGGTGCCATGGCACCTTGTGGCACAGACACTCTTAAGAGACAAAAGAGTTTCCACATAGGTCTCTTTTCCAGATGACAGGAACTTAGTCCTTTGAGAGATAATTTTATATCTCACAATTTCTTGGCAGAAATCAACCAAGATTTTTATTACCAATTCCGATTTTTTAAATTTTTTGATGAAAATTTCTTGCTTAAGGAATTATTTTAAATATGATTTAACTTTTAAATAATGACTAGGAAGGCTCCTGTCTGTTTTGAAAAAAGGAAGCACATAAATAAATGGATGATAGTGACGAGAGTCATCACTAATGACATAAATTACATGTCATGTCATAATATGTTGATGCTCAAGGGACTCCTGAGATAGAATAGTAGCAGCTGTTGTGCTGTATTACTAAATGGCCCCCCAAACACCACTCTAACACATCCTGGTCCACTGTCATTGTTGTCTCTTCCTTTCACTCCCTTACCCCCCTCTGTGTCTGGCATGCCTTGCTTCTCCCAATCAGATGCCTCATTGGTCACTGCATTGTTTAGGGGAAGTCATAAGGGCAATTTGGCTTCCCAAAAGGATCATCCACTTGGCCTCTGTGTCTGCTACTCGCTGGGCAGAGAACTTTGTGCCACCTTTCAGAATTGGGACTGTTATTGCTGATTTTATTTACTATTTCAAAAAATGTAATTGTTGACTACTTCCTACCAGCCAGGCTATGTAGTAGGAGCTGGAGGAAAATAAGAAAAGTGAGTCTGCCATCATGAAGTTCATAGTTTAAAGGCAAAACAGACAATAAACCAATGAACAAAACCTAGAAGTTGAGAAAAAAACAAATGAAGAAAGCAAACACAGGGGCCAGTGAGATGGCTCAGCGGCGTAAGCCCCTGCCTGGCAAGCACGAGGGCCCTAGTTCGACTCCCAGAACCCACATACGAAAAAAGGGCTGGTGATATCTCTCAGAGGCACAGGTGCCTGCTGGCACGCGAGGTCCTGAGGTTGACCCCTGGTACCCACAAAAAAAAAAAAAAAAAAAAAAGAAAGAAAGCAGAGTGATGAATTGGAGATCAATCTTTCTTTGGAGTATGTGTAGTAGGGTAGGGCTTAGTTCAGATTGCCTGCCATAGAGGCCACTTTCCAAAGTGATATTTATGGTCAGTTCTAAGGGATGAGCAGAGGCTGTCAGGCAGAATTGGACCAGGAACTACTCCAGCAAAAAGATTTCATGTGCAAAGTCCCCAAGGTGGGAATGCCTTGGTGCTTATGATGAACTGAAAGAGAACTAGTCTGTTTGGAACTCAGTGAGTGTGTGAGGGGAAAGGAGAAACCAAAATTGAGTGGCAAGAGGTCAGTGCTGACATTCCTGGGTGCTGGAGGCCATGGCATGTACTGCTAGAACTTTGGGTTTAATTCTGAGTTCCATTGGAAGTCACTAAAGAGCTATAAGCATGGGAGCACCATGATTTGGTTTCACTTACAAAGCCAATGTAGTGACTGCAAAGTGAACAGATTGGAAGGGAGGAGTGAAGGCAAAGAGGTCAGTCAATGGCTTTTGTGGTGCTCTAAGAGATGATGGTGGATAATGGAAGTATTAGACATTAACAAACACTTGTCACTTATCTGCTTTCAATTTTTCATGGTGAAATAGTTTCAGACTTAGCAAGAATATAAAAGTAGCAAAAAGAATTTCTTTAAGCCCTTTGTACAGCATTCTGCAAACATTAACATGATCACAATTATCAATTCTAAGAACTTAACATTGATACATTGCTAATACCTAAGTACAGTCCTTATTCATATGTTCTCAGTGTGCTTTTCTTCTCATACAGGATCTAACCCAGTTTGTACATGATCAGGTCATCTTCATCTCTCTGATATGCAGCAGTTCTTGTGTCTTTGTTTTTCACAATCTCCATAACTGGAAAAATACTGACCACATATTCTGTTCACTGATGCTCAGTCTGAGTTTGTCTTTTGTTCCTAATGGTTAGATTTGTCAAGAATACTACAAGAATGATACCAGGTGCTTTTAGTGCCTCATATAAAGAATCCCAGAATCATTAGTTGTCATATTACTGGTGATATTAACTAAGTCACATGATTAAAATGGCATCTGCAATTTTCTCCATTGCATAGTTGCTCCTTTGCTTTTTGTAGTGAGCATCTTGTAGTGAGTTGCACTGTGATTATGCAAATGTGCTTGCTTTCTTCAAACTTTTCCCTTGGACTTTGCGTATGCACTGATGATTTACATCTGCAACAATTATTACTATGCGGTGTCTGTGTTTATGTGTGTGTGATTGTGTTTGTGTGTGTGTGTGTGGTTTAGAGTTAATTTAGTTTGAGTAGCCAAATAGAAAATCTTCAAATGTCTAACAGGGATTTTTTATTTCATAATTCCCTATACTTTTATGAACTGGAGTTCTGTATGACAGAGCTCTCTCTCCTTATTTATTTACTCAATTGCATATTTATAGGAGTATAGATTCATGGATACTTTATTCTGTATCAGTTTTACTCCATTTTATCATTATTGGTTCATTGCTTAAATTTCCAGATTTGGTCATTGACTGCCTCAAGTTGGTCCCCATTCCCTTTCAACATGTCCTTATCATTTTTTGAACATTCTTTTTGTGGGGAACCACTCAGACAGCTTCAAAACTCAAGGGCATCTAAGGACACCTGAGGACATGACCCCACTTGTCTAGCACAGGCGCATGGTGGGACACAGTTATGTAACCATGACTTAGCACAGGTAAACATGCATGAGCTGGTTATGGCACTGTGTAAGAATGTAAATATGTGATAACAGCCTGTATAAGAATGATACAATAAAGACATAGGTGGCTCTTGGTCTGTTGGTCTCTTGTGCTCTTGTACTCCTGCACTTTTGAGCTCTGCTCTGCTCTATGCTGCCTGCTGTTGTTGCTGATGTTACACACATGCATTCTTTAACCTTGGGACCTCACCCTCAAAAGTTTCCCTTGGGCCTCTGGAGTGGGCTGACACCTTTATCTAACTATAAACTGTTCCAGACTCATCTTTTACTTTCCCAGCCCCAGTTCTGGAATCAGTCACTTTTCCAAGATAACTTGGCTCATTTTTTGGAGAACAAGTTTCAGAAAACAAGTCTGGGATCTAGTCATGCTCATCGCCATGAGGGTGGCATTATATCTTGGCCATCTCTGTGGAGAGAGCTATAAAATATAAGTATGAATGTACTTGTCATACATCTCTATTTCTTTATTAAAAATAGAAACCCAATACCCTCAGGGCTCACTCCAACCTCCTATTTTTCCTTATTTCTCTGACAGTGAGAAACCTGGCTCTAACCTATAAGCTTACTTATTTCTTTAGTCTTAGAATACACATAGAGTTGTTTCAGAATTGCCAAGTCATACCCTTGTGAAAATGACTTCTTGACTAGGCTACAGCATTTGCATAGAACTCTTTCTTTCTTTAGCTGTTCATATCTGTGATGCTCAGCGCTGCTATTTGGATCTTGAAGGTCCCACAAAGGCCCATATGTTAAATGCTTGGTTCCCAGGGTGACCCTGGGGGGAAGTGGTGGGAGCTGTGAGAGGCAGGGCTTAGTGGTGGGAGGTCTTCTGGTCCTTGTGGGATGTCCCTTACCCTGTCCCCTTCTCTCTCTTCCTCTCCCGCACCAGACCCTGGCTGTGAGGTGAATGCAGCATCCACCATAAACAGTTCCAGTAGTTTCCAATATACGCTGCTTCTATTTTTCTGAACACAAATGAAAAGACACATGCTTGTTTCCTTATATGTACCTCCTTAGTTTTTACATAAAAGGGCATATTAAAGATTTTTGCACCTTATCTTTTCCTTTAAACATGTATTATGAAATCATCCTACCTCAGTTCACAGAGATCCTCCCTCCCCACCTCTCTCTTCCTCCCACAATCCCTTCCTCCCTTCTTCCTTCCTTTCTTTCTTCTACTGAACCCAGGGCTTTTGCACTGAGCTAGCTACATCTCCAGCCCTTAAAAAAAATTTTTTTTTAAATTTTGGCACAAGGTCTCCTTAAGTCACTAAATTGCCCAGGCTGAGCTAAGATCTTCCTGCATCAGTCTCCCAAAGTGCTGGCTCAGCATGTTCTTTCTTTTAAATTGCAAAGTACTCCATTGTGTGGATGTCCTTAGTTTATTTCATATCCTGAATACTTAGAGGTATTCAAGCTGTTTTCCAGTATCCTGCAGTTATAAGCAGTATTTATCCCTATATTTTAAATAGTATCATTTTTAAAAATTAAAATGCTGCTTTCATTTTATATTTTTCTTAGTAAATTTGTAATCTTGAGGTCCAGAGAGAGATGTTGACGTGTAGAAGACATTAAGGAGTGGGCAGCAGGATGCAGTTCAAACTCAGTGATGGAAAGTCAGACTTGGTGTAGTGTTCCTGTAATCTCAGCACTCTGGGAGGCTGAGACATGAAGGTCACAAGTTCTAGCTCAGCCCGGGCAACTTAGTGACTTAGTGAGATCCTGTATCAGAAAAAATTGAGTGATGGAAAAGCTGTATTTTATGGGAAAATGATACCACATTACAGTGGATACAGCAATGAAAGGAAGGGTAGATGAGTTAGAATATATTCTCTAAGTCAATGGTCCTGAAAGAGACATGAGTGTGCCCCAGGGGAAGTGCAAGCTGGTCCCTTGGGGCAGAGAAAGAAAATATTCAAACTTTATTTTAAATTTTAGCCAACATGGAAATAAGTGTTACTATTATTAAACACAGACTGGCAGTGATGACTTCACCGCACAGCCTCTGCTGGTCACAAGCCCCATGGGTCCTCTGCAGCCAGGTGAACCAGCAGTGGGACCCTTACTGGCCACTTCGCTCTGGGAGCCTGGCAGTGCACTGCGCCTGAGTGCTGGAGGATATCCCCGACTGGCCAGAAGCAGTAGAGCCAGCTCTTCAAAGCGTAGAAGAATCTTTGCAATGTGTCTTTAATGAGATGAGGAATGACTATGAAAACCTCTTATACCCAGAGAAATTCGTTGGTGAACTCATGAAAAATTACTTTGAAGAGAGTGATCTTTGATATGGAATTTAACAATTTCTTTTACAAAATAGAAGTTCTCCAAAGTTATTGATCTTTTCTTGGACAACAAAAAGTATTAAGTAATTTGTGACCAAGCATATATTTTATATTTTCAAACAAAAACAAAATTAATCTGCTCATTCAAAGTAACAAAGAATGAGAAATGAACAATGTTTCTCAAAAAATTGGTGCTTTTGAAAAGTCATTTTGAAAGCTGAGAATGTGATTTCATTGCCAGGAAAGAGAAAGGAAAAAAAAAAAAAAAGCGTGTCATCTGTAACAAAAACCCTTATATCTGTACTCCTAAAAACAATTTGGAAATAATTTTTAGTCTGTTTAAAAATTTTCTGAAACAAGGTCTTTCAATAACTTTAAATCCAGATGTTTTAAATACTAAAATCCAATGCTTTCTGATTACTTTGCAAGAAGTGGTTTAGGCGGGGAAAGTGGAACTTTACTAGCCAAATTTCAATGAAACCAGCATGTGTGGCAATAACACACCTCTTCCACTTGCATCTGCACATATTGCAAGATACCATCTCACTTAACTGCAGTCCTTAAAACCAAGAATCATGGGTGGGGTGTAGCTCAGGGGCAGAGCTCAGGTGAAGCACAAATGAGGCCCTGAGTTCAGTCTTCAGCACCAAAAAACAAACAACCACAGCAACAACAAAAAAGAATCAGGATAAAATAATTTGGACACCAGAATGTTGAACTGTCAAGTCACAAAGTGTTAAGCTAAGATTTTAATAAATTAAATCTTTTCTCTTATTTGGAAAACCCAAAATATAAATAAATTAAAGAGTAAAATAGGGGCCAGTGAGTTAGCTCAGCAGCATAAGCGCCTGCCTGGCAAGCTCAAGGTCCTGAGTTCGACTCCCGGTACCTGCCTTAAAAAAAAAAAAAGAGTAAAATAAAAGAGATGGCAGATAACAGGGAGGCAAAATTTTGGAGATGGGGAAGGGGATCAGAGGAAGGGGAAAGGAAGATGAGGATAGAGGACAGAAAATGATTAAGGTTACATATATATGTGCCAATTCTCCAAAATGAATGTAAATATTATGCATCACAAATATATACCAATAAAAAGTTAAGCATATTCAATCATACCACTTTCTCTATAGATTTTTTGTTAATATTGATTCTAGTAAGATTAAAAAGATGTTTTCTATTAATTTTAAAAATATATTATTTAAAATATAATTTATTCACTATTCACATATTCCTTTCGGGGGAATGTAAACGCCATAAAATGCATGTAATGTCTCAGTCATTAGTACTTCTGTGAGAATTACAAATAAACACGCATGTGCTCAGGCAGTGTTCAAACAATTTTAACTGATTGTGATCAATATGTTTGGATAAGAGCTTCTAAAGAGTATATTTAGCAATATAAATATGTTTAACCTTTTATATAATAAGTTTTCACTCATAATACATGATTAATAGACTCTTAAAATTGCTTATTTTTATTTACCAGTTTTTAGAATAATAGGCTAGTGTTCGATCTGCCTGTCTGCACATGCACACACAATACATAAATATATGGTCTTTTTTAAATCATTTCAGGATGCATAGCAGATTGTACTCTTTTGTTCCTAAAACCTTTAATATATATTTCCTATTTTTCTTTCTTTTTTTTTTTTTTTTTTTTGGTGGGTACCGGGGGTCGATCTCAGGACCTCGCGCGCCAGCAGGCGCCCGTGCCGCTGAGCGATATCACCGGCCCCTTTTTCGTATGTGGGTTCCGGGAGTCGAACTCGGGCCCTTGCGCTTGCCGGGCAGGCGCTTATGCCACTGAGCCATCTCACCGGCCCCTATATATTTCCTAAGAACAAGGGTATACTCACTGAACAGTTGTTAGATCAGGAAATTAATGTTGATATTGACAGCAGAATTTAAAGATGTTCACTTAGTCGATCAGATAACAAATGTAAAAGTGATGAAGACAAAGGTAAGAATAAATCAAATGTCACTACCTGACTGGTCTCATGTATAGTATGAAAACTAACTCCTTTATACAAAAAATGGCATATACATTTAGAAAATGTTGAAAGTGAGTGGCAAAATAAAAAAGTCACATAAATTAAAGATTGTCATAATCATTTTCTATCAATTTTATTGTTTGTATGTGTGTGTTAGGTGATTGTTCATAAGGATAGTTACTTTAAGTAGTTTTTTAAAGTGCTAGGCTGCCTTAATCTGAATGTGTGTGTGTGTGTCTGTGTCCTTATGCGTCTCTGCTGGTTAAACTATTACATTGAAAAGAAAAATCTCAACATAGGCATCATGTAATCTACAATTATGACAAAGAGCAAAATACTCTGTAAGGCAAGAAATTGGAAGATATGGACCAAGTATTGCCATGGTGAGTTGTGTGGACACTGAGCTGTATTGCTGCCTGGCTGTATTTACTGAAAGGGACTGAACTTGATGCATTGCTACTGCAGTTTACTGCTAATTACCAATAGCTTGCAGATTATCCGAAGTTAGATGAGACAGGGAGGAAAACAGCCACATCAACTTAATGGCACTGTTACCTTGAATTCCCAAGAGCCCAGGAACTCAGAAGCCAACAGCAGAAATTGGGAGGAATTACACAGTTGTTTTCAACTTGAATCTCAAGGGTAGGAACATCAAAGGAAGCATCCCAGAATCCACTCTCTCTCTTTCTCTCTCCCTCTCTCTCTCTCCCTCCCCCTTTCTCTCCTCTCTGTCTCAGATGTGCCATAAATGTCACTGGTCTCCCTGGAGAAGGTTAAAGAGCTCGAGGAAAGATTTCCCGCTTCTCTAGCAGAGACAACAAAGAGTACCTAGACTAAGTGAAAAAATAACCCAGAATGTAGTAAAAATGGGAGGAAATTTTTAAGAAGGCAGGGGGGCAGCACCACAAATGTGTGGTTTGGAAACATAAGAACAAGAACAGAGGCTTTCCAGCCATGCATCTGTCTGCCAGCCCTATGACTTCCTGCTCCAGATGAATCCAGATCCTAGGAAAAGGCATTGCTCGCCCTCAAGAATAATTAAGAGAGCAACCAGGCTGACAGATTTGAAAACTCCAGACCTGGACATCCAGCAGACAAAGGACTAAAATGTGGTTCACTTCTTCCTGACACTGATGGAGAAACCCACCCAGATCTCACAAGGCAAATCAGTTTTTCCCGTTTCTTCTTCCAGCTGAGGTTTATAATTTTGGAAGAGACAGGAGGAGGACAGAAAAGAACAGCTGGCTATATAGATGGTCTCCAAAAGCAGGCTTTGGTTTTCTAAAGAGAGCTGGTGATCCTAGAAAGATAGGCTTCTGGCAAGAAGAAGAAGGCCCCTTTCAATAATTAGGATGAATATGTTTGGCAAGAAGATCTGTGATCTGATAGAGGATTTCAAAATGAAATTTAGGAAGGGGAACAGGGAAATGGGCTCAGATAAAATTGTATGGATATTTGTTGCACATCTTCTACCTGCCCTCCAGACTTGCTGTCTGCCCTTGCTCTGTGTCCAGGAAGCTGGTCCCGTGGGCTGCATCATTGGACTCCCAGTCCTTGTCTCTGGTGAGAGCTGTCACATGGCACTCTCTCTGGGTTCAGTAACCACACATTCCTCTTATCCCTTCAGACCTAGGAGGAGTCACAACTCCATGAGGTTGCCAGATCCAGGTTGCTGCATTATCCAGCCTCAGTTTCCCCACACCATGCTCTGCCCTTTGCAAGATGTTTAATAACTTCTTCTCAAATTGCCCCCTTTGAGTATACCAGCTGTTTCCTCAGTGACTTTGACATGTTGTTCTATATGGAGGAATATGGGCACAAGGTAGCAAAAGAGAGTGTATGGGAAGAAGTGCCCAGTGATTTTCTGTAGAAAGGTGAAAGGGAAGAGAGATGGGAGCTATGACAATTGTGCCAGGAGTAGTGATATATGCGCCTCCAGAAAACTGCACAGTAATGAATGTATTTGGATGATAAATGAAGAAGAACTCTTGATTTAGATTATTAAATGCAACCCAAGCAGTGAAGCTTATGACCGCAGGGCAGTAGTTCAGAAGACACCAATGAATTCCAAGGTTTAGAATAGCACAACCCATGAGGAAGGTGCACACCTGTGTTAGCATCTATGTGTCTGTGGACTAACTCGTAGCAGAGAGCTAGCAGGTGAGAAGAGAAGAGGCGCAAAAGTTTTGGAGCTATCTATAGCAGTGGCTCTCAGTGAGGGGTAATGTTACTCCGTATGGAACATGTGGGAAAGTCTGAAGACATTTTCTACCATCATGAGTGGTGGGAGGTGGGGGTGCTTTGGGCATACATTTGGTAGCAGCCGGGGATGCTTATAAACACCCTAAACTGCACAAGACACACTTGCAAAAGAAGTAACCAGCCTCAAATGTCAGTAGTGCTAAGGCTACGAAGCCCTGGTGTATCACCAGCTGGGAGGAAGCTGGGAACCCAGTGCCTAGTGGAACAGTCTGAAGTACCTAGACCTGGGTTCAGATCCCAGCTAGTGATCTTGGGATCCAGAGCTCCAGTTTCTTATATTTTCACTGGGGATAATAGTAAGACCTAGCTAATAGAGCCGTTGTGAAGGCATCTACACATGTAAAATGGGCATCATACAAACACATGTGTGTGTGTGTGTGTGTGTGTGTGTTGTTTAGTACAGTACTTCCCAGGTAGTTAAGATCTAAGCAAGTGTTTCCTGCTATTACGGCAATTACCACCTTCCTTATATAAATTATAACTCCATTTAAACTGATTTATTAGGTAAGAGGAGTTTCAGTGGAGCTGATAGGTCTAGTATTTAGGTAGGTAGATAGATGTGTTCACTTGTGAAAATTCTCTGTAAAAATGGTGTAGGAACTTTCCATATGGCATAATCCAGTGAAAAGTTTACCTAAAATAATTAATGAAAATCTCACTCAGATTTCCCTTAAAATCGACAGTATCTAATGCTGTAAATTGTTCACTTCCTTCATTAGTAATTCAGTCTCAGGAGATGGATGGTAGCTGCAATGAAAGCCATTGGTCACTCTCTTCTCTCTCCTGACCCAAACTGAGAGACTGAAAGGAGCAAAGCAGCATCGACAACAACCGCTTCATACACAAGGACTATCACATGATACTGTGGGAGGAATATGTTTGTCAAGGTTCTGACATGTAACCTGGATTGAGGAGAATAGAATTCAAAAAGCCTGGGGAAAAGTAGATCCCATCCTGTAAATTCCAAAAAGGAAGGTGACTTGAGAGGCAGGGTAGGCTCTAAACAAATTCTAGCTCTCATGATCAGGGAGAAAAGTAGGTGGCTCCTAAGACAAGAGGAAAGCAGTTTCAGAGAGGAGCCTTTGATGGTTTCAGGTCTTTAAGAGACCTGTGCAGGGTGGGTGAGGAGCACCAGCTGAGGGCTAATGCAAGGACTGGCACGAATGGGTGCGTACACCTGCACACCAAGGTATAGAATTAAGGAAGGCTGGTGAGCCATGCTAAGGACTCTTGAAAACGCTTGCTGGTGTGTTTGGAGCTGGAAAAAGGACATATGGCTATTGTTATTTTAGTGTTAATAGACTAAAGAAAGCAGAACAATTCATTTCATAATTTTCTTTAATCATCTCTATCAGGGAAAATGATCTTGACGTGATAATGGATAGCATGGTGTCGGTTAGGAGATTAGACTACTGTCTGGTTGAATAAATAATAACAGCTCCCTTTCTTTAAATGGGCTCAGGTCTGAAACTGGATGTGGGAAACTCTCCCATAAGTCTTGAGGCCAATGGTGGGAAGACCTGTCCCGAAAGACTTAAGAAGGACAAATGCACTTATTTTAAAGGGATGAATACATATTTAGAAACTACCACCGAGGGTGTGACGCTGGTCCCTGGTAAAATGCTCAGCTGATCTAATTGTGATCATTTGGTGAAATAAAGGAGTAAAATGTCCTGGACTCCGCATCATTTCCCAAGGAAAGGTGCTGTAGTGATACCATCATTTACGGAGTACCCCCATTCATCCAGACCTAAGAGAATTCTGGGAGGCTGGTATTACTGACATCTCTGTGTTTCAGATGAGGAAACTGAGGTAGAGAGACAAATGAATGTGGCAGAGGTTGCAGAGCTGGAGGTCAACAAGGCAGGCTGACACTGGGTCCTCTGCTCGTGCTCTGCTCCAAGGGGCTTTCGGCAAAGCCGTTGGTCACAAGCGTCTCTGTGTTCTTCAGGAAGCACCAGGAAGCACAAGCCACTGGACTACAGCGAGGCAGAGTAGAACTCAGTTAAGCAGCTCCAGTAGAAGATGTTTGATGGAATCCACCGCCATCCCAGACGGTGCTGGGACTGCACCATTAAATGCAGATCACATCTGAGTACCTTTGCCCTATAAAAATGGCAGTTTTATATGTTCCATGCTAACACTCCTCTCTTGCTTGATACTTTTTCTAGTACCTACTTGGACTTTATAGCGCTTGTTGAACTGTTTTCAGATGGCACATAACTGGGATTGATAACTAAGGAGATAAGGGACAAAATTGCAATTCAGAAGGATTTTACAGTCTGGGGAGCAGTGGGCTGAAACTATAATAAGATGGATTTAAACAGAAATAAACGTGAAACTCTGGAATTAGCTGCAAACATTCAGTTCACACAAGTGAAGAATGAAAGAGATCTGACTTACCCAAAGTTCCTGTCACCAGCTTTCTTGAGTCCTTGTGTGGTGAGGTGACTAGGGGGATGAGGAACATGAGACAATTTCACTGGCTCACCCCAACCTCTGGGCTCTGTCTGGGCAACTCCATGACAGTGCTCGGAGCAATACTCTGACACATGGAAAACATTCAAAGAAGAGTGTTTACTGTACATAGAACAGTTGAAAAAATTCAGAATTTTTAGCTGGAGGAGCCTTCAAATATTTAAAGGACTACTATTTATATAATCAAGAAACATACACAGTACTTTCATGTGAAAGGAACTGAGCTACGTGGTGTGAGAGACTGCAAAATGAGAAAAAATGATGTCTGACCTCAATGAGTTTATTAATAGAGATGGATTGTCTGACCCAGAGGCAATTAATGTAGAGGGTAAATCAACAGTTGCTATAATAGAGAGACAAGTGAAGCATAATCATTGTGATTTCTCTTTCTTTTTTAACAGATATTTGCAGTTCAATGAAGTTCAAAACACAAACAGAGCTGAAGGAAAAGAAAATTAGTAGTTTATTTGTAGAGGTGTTAGAAGATTTAATGGGAAACAAAACTCATTTAATTATAAAGAAAAGATTTCTAAATTAGAGCTAATGATGGAAAAATGGGTGGATATGAGCACCCATAACAAGTGTTCAGCTGGAGGCTGAAGCAGCATCAGGATGGTCCCGCTCTAGGTGGATGTCTTGGCCAAATCTCCAAGGGCCCTTCCAGATAAGATGGGCCTTTGACGCTCTGAAAACAAACTATCAGGTGAGAACAGAAATGCAATGAAAACATAACCCGACCTCGCTGTGTGTGAGCCATGGCATGTTGGCCAGCATAAAATCTAACTCGAAGTTGGTACTCAAGTGGTACTTGTGGATAGAATCCAATTTTTACTACTTTGCAGATTTATTTCAAAGCACAACCTAGTTTTAAGAAATTCTGACCTTATAAAACAGTTATATCAGAGACTGAGCACAGAAAACTACCTTTTAGCTGGTAGATACAGCACCTGTTTGCGTGAGGAAACTTTAGTGGAGAGTGGCTTGCCATCTGGCCACCTTGACACAGACCTGAAGCTGCATTATAGACCAGGCTATTTTCCAGGGACATTCAGCTTCATGAAGCAAACCCGGAAAAATAAAAACAAATATCTTTTAATTGTAGTTACTGCACAACTCGCTTGATGGTGATTTTCCTCTGTATAATTATGGGTGAATTTACTTACCCTCTACTTTTCAGTCTTTTTGTGTGGTGCATGTACACACACACACACACACCAATCTCAAGGAGGACATCTAGCTTTCTAAGCACACAAAGGAATCATCCCTTTGGTGCAATCTGAAGGTCGATATACTCCAGGAAAATTGCCACCCCTCTGTCCCACTTCCTTCATTTGTCACAAGACCCAGTGCCAACGTTCAAGAACCATCCCTTGGCTGCCTCCTCCAGGCCTCCTAGAGTTCTGGGATGTGCTCTACTTTGAAACCTTCATGACTTAGGTGGAACAAAGGGCCACAAGTCTTCTCAGTTAAGGGCACCATGACAGCACCCCAAGAGTGTGTTTTGGGGGCTTTGTTTCAGGAGTAAAAAGGACAAAAGATCAAGGTCAGCATAGCAGACTTAGAACCTTACAATTTTTCCCCATAGTTAACTCATGATTATCGTCATTTATGTTATCCTGATAATTCTCAGTAAAATGTCAAACAGGCATTGGCTTTGAGCTATATTCCATATGCTAGTGCCCCCTCCCACTCACCCACCCTGGAGGGGTTGTTCCTCTAGTATGTCCTGGTAATCCCAAAATGGCCATTCCCTTGGAGGGAAGCGACAGCTTGAAAGTTTAGGTGAACCTTTGATCATTTTGTATTGGAAAACCCACAGCCACCCTGAGAACCAGTTTGACTTCTTTGACAAAGTTCTAGCACTGGTCCTCCAATGAGTCACAGTGAAAATTTCTAGTATCTCAGAATTTTCTGGGCTATTGCTGTCTTACTTTATTATAGAGAGCCCTTTTCAGTCCTCAGTGCAGTCTGGGGGGTTTATATTTGTAATTCCAAAGGAAAGTTATTGGAATTATAGAGAGTTAATTCCAATCTACCACTTTCAATGCAATCCACGGCAAAAATAAAGACACTAAGACATATCTATAGTTGTGGGGAGCCAAGGGGGTCCTAAGTCCAGCCAAGGTGATGGTTACCAGAACAAAGGCCACAACCCAGGGCCAAACCCGGGTTTTATTATTTCTTGAGGAGGGGAGTGGCTCAGGGATGAGTGACTGTAAAAGTGTCGGAAAGAACATGAGTATGTAAACACCATGAGCTGGGCTAGGTAGGTGGCCTAAAATCACCTTAACAATATGCAGAGGAAAGGATATGGAGAAAGAGTAATCTGCATAACACAATTTAGGATAGTATCTAATATTTTGGGGTCAGTGCTTCAGCTCTGATGTGTAATCTTCTATGCCCTGGGAAGTCATAGCCTCTTACTTGAGGCTTGATCCCAACCGACAGCGTGGAGAACGGCTCTCCATCCTGCCCAGCTCACACATGTGTTTTGGGAGCTACGGGGGCGGGGAAACACTGATCTGTCACCTTGCTTCGAAGACTACACATCAGCACCTCGGCTAGACCGATTTGCATTGCTTAAAGCCAATTAAAGGGATAAGAAAAAGTCCTAGCCAGCTCTGTACATATTCATACATAAAAATAGGGCCAGGTTCAGCCAAAATGGAGATAATTGCTCTTCTTTCAAGGAGAGCCATCCAGGTGGTCCTTCACACTTTATCACATGTGTTAACATGCTCAGGTGCTGGGGCATAAGAACCTACTTACTCTTAAGACTATTCCCAGGGTACCTAAGTGCCTTCGTCAAGTCATGAAATAGATTTATGCCTTACAACTGAAAGGTAAATATTTTCCTGTTTCTCCTTACATACAGTTTCAAGCTGTTGATGGAAGAGCCCCATGATATTCAGTGATATTGAGTAAGGTTAGAACCCTAAGATTGTTGTTCGCTGGGTTGGAGGGATTGTGGATGATGTTTTTAATCCTTCCAAAAATGTTCTTTAATGTTGGCATAAAATTGTTTGGAAAATAACTATTTTAAAGGGGTTACAAAAAGATCTTTTCCAAGGAAGAAAAACAAAATATTTTGGAGAGTTTCCAGCCATGGGGGAATGGGAACAACAAACAAATGGATCGAGACATGCCAATTTGACAAACAATTTCAACTTATACGGAGATGGCTGGGCAGCTAACTTCTGTGAATAATCAAGCATATCAACGTTATTATGTGGATAAAATGTACACATAATTAATTAAGTACTGCATTTTTCCATCCAATGTTCCAGTGCCCAGCAGATACAGCCTTAAAAAATAAGTTCAAGGGGCACTTCAAAGCCATTGTTCACATCAGCATAACGTCATACAGGAAAAAATACGAATAGCCCATCTTGGCCATGAGGAGTGACCTGGTTCGTGCCTCCCTCTGCAGGGGTGGGAGTGTCTAAGGTTAATGTAATAAACTGATCTGTACCAAGGTGATTATTACTCTTCGCAGGTATCTTGTTTTGTTTACGATACTTTCATGCTTGAATCTAAAGGAATTTGTGCATTTCTGGTCCCTGAAATCTGCATGTCAGTAGAGGTCGACTGAAGAGCCACTTCCCTTTTACAAACCTGGCAGCACCTAACTCCCGTCCCAGAGGCATAAGTACAGTTGGGGACTCCAGCCCATTAAGACTTTAATAGCTTTTGGAGTCCCCCTAAAGACATCCACATCGAATACCTGGAACCCGTGAGTATTGTCTTCCATAGCCTATGGTGTGAATGAGTTAGGGATCTCAGGAGGAAGAGCAAGCCTGTATTATCTGCATGGGCCCTAAATGCAACAGCATCCAGCCCTGTAAGAGAGAGGTCAAGGGAGTTCTGAGAAAGATACAGAGGAGTTGCTGTGAAAATGGAGCACAGATGCAGCCACAAACTGAGAGATGCAAATAGCAGCCACCAGAAGCTGGAAGAGACAAGGAAAGAACTTTCCCCTGAACACCCTGGAAGGACTGCAGCCATACTGACACCTTGATCTCAGACCTCTGGCCTCCAGAACTGAGAAAATACATTTCTACTTTTTTAAGCCGCCCAGTTTATAATTATTTGTTATAGCAGCCTGCAGGAAACTAACAGAGTATGTTGGTGCTGGCCTTAAGCGTTAATCAGCTGCGTATAATCTTAGACACTGTGCTCAGAACCTCAGTTTCTTCATATATAAAATAGAGCACCAGTGTAAGGTCTCTAGTACAGAGTGCTTGGGATATAGTAATAGTCTCTGACATGTAGGTATTTGTGGGAAAAGAAGATTCAGTGGCTAAAGTTTTCATTATTTTGTCCATGAACACAATGAGGTTCTCAGCTGACAGAGACATCTTATTAGCAAGGATGAAGAAAGGGCATGTCTTGAGGCAAGGAGAAAGACTGGGCACAGATGTGGAAGAAGGAAGGGAGTTGACAGAGGCATGACAGAGAATCACTGAGTGAAAGTTGCACGGGAAGTCAGGGAAGGGATCACAGGATTCTTGTGTGGTTACAAAGCAGATGGACCAAAGTCCTTAGAATTTAATGAGAAAATTCCCTGGTTTCTTCTTGAAGGGCTCAGCTTTTTATATCTACATCCATATTTTCAATCTCATAACTGAAATCTAAGGACACTTCATTTGTGGCTTGTCAGCTAAGGGAAAATTACAGAATGGGTCATAGCAACAAGGAGATTATGGGTTGCATCTGATAAATGGCTATTTATATGTACTGAGTCAGCTCTGGGGTATTCTCAGAGTATAATTTCATAGCAGAGTTAACATCATCATATAAAATATGACAACAGGTTTTACACGGCCTATCTGAAATGAAATTGCAGCCTTCTATAATGAGCAAGTGGAGCCCAGAAGGCAGAATGGATTGAGCTTCCACAATACCTGTCATATCCAGGCACAGGTCTTTTGAGTGGAAAGAGGATAAACAGGCAGAGGTGACAGGACACATTCCCAGTTCTCGGTGGCACCCAGCAGCTTGCTTTGGGAAGAGCTGTTTCCCACCTCCACATCGCAAGGCGCTCGCTCCTGTCTGTGCTGCCTTTCCTGAGGTGTGGGGTGTACGGCACGGGCACATCTCTCCCACTGACTCACCTCATTTCAGAGAAGATTTCCCTTCACTTCTATTGATCTTTCATTGGTGAGGACTCCGAACTCCCCCTTGCTGTGCACACTTGACACGGTGGTTAATGATTTATGAAAGAAATCTGAATGCCCTAGAGGTGGTCCACACTTGAAGGAGCTAGCAGAGTAAATATTTCAAGTGGACCCTTTTTGAAATGAAAATAATCACAGCAGTGTTAATCTCTTTGGTCAGTTGGGATTTTTAGTCCCCTAATTGCAGGAGGGAGGGGCTGCTCATGTGTCCTTTGGGGAGCACACCTGCACTTTCCATGCTCATTTTTCCTGCTGAATAAGTTGATTTCAGTAAGTGAAAACAAAATTAATCTGTTTCCAGCTCAAACCCATTTGGACTTCCACACAGTAAACTCCCTTTCTTCAAGAACTTCCACCCTGGAGCTTGAACACCTTTGAGAGACAGGAATATATCCCAGGGTACTAAGTTTGACAACATTGTTATTACCCAGTTCTTTTACATCCATTGTCTCACTGTCTTACAGTTGGTTAATACTACCCAATTTTTCCCTTTTGGCCATTTTATTTTTATTTATTTATTTAATTTTTATTTTTTTGTGGGTACTGGGGGTCGAACTCAGGACCTCGGGCGCCAGCAGGCGCCTGTGCCGCTGAGTGATATCACCGGCCTTTTTGTCGTATGTGGGTATCGGGAGTCGAACTCAGGACCTCGCGCTTGCCAGGCAGGCGCTTGTGCCGCTGAGCTATCTCACCGGCCAAGCCATTTTAGATATTAAAAGGCTGTATCATTTTTACTTAACATATTTGAATATAAATTTTCATTTCCATCATTCCCATCCCTCTCCAATCTCCATTTCAAAGGCCAGCTGGACCTATGTCTAGGGAAGGTAAAGACTACAGGATTAGCTGAAACCCTGTCTCCGTTGCTCTGGGGCAGGACCCTGGTTGCACACTGGCTGTTCCCACTAGTAGCTTCTACTCTGTGGTTCCAAGTTACTTGCAGCACCAGTCATGAGTTTCAGTGAAATTAAAAAATTTTCTAATTAAACTCTTTCTCTGAGATCTCACACACTACTTACTCCTGTGAGCATTGCAAGTAACATCTTCCCTTCTCCTTGCCTACAACAGGACAGAAGACGGAAAAAGTCTTAGAATAGATTGAATAGTTGAGAATGAAAACTATTTTGAAGAAATCTCAAAAGTTATATATCGTACTATGCAGTTCAATTCAAGACATTGAATTGGGGTTGGAGGTGTTGCTTAGTGGTAGACCACTTGCTTAACATGCATGGGAACCTGGGCTTGGTCCCCATGCCACAAAAATACATTGGGTCATTTTTTCATAGCTAGTGATTATGGTATAAAGAGGAACTCAGCCCTTTCTGCTGAAAGTTATTTAGGCTTCCCTGGCCCTTTATATGTAATTTTAGGTTGTATTATGGATATCTTGATTATGTCACAAAACTGAGCCTTATTTAAATCTCTTATAAGAAAAGTGTCTTAGTTACTTTTCTCTCATTGCTGAGACAAAATACCCGACACCCAGAGTTAAGGAAGGAAATGTTTATTTAGCTCACAGTTTGTAGAGGTTTCAGTCCATAAGCCGCTAGCTCCAAGGCAGGGTGGCACATGGCAGAGGGGCAACAGTTCACTAAGGCAAAAGACAGCAAAAGCAACAAGAGCAAAAAAGGGCAGGGCAAGCCTCTTTTCTCTCTTATATTGTATGCACGCTACCCACCCGAGGGCAGGTATAGCACTCACGTCCCCAATCCCAGCACTAGACAATGAACCAATCACAAACTGTAAATTCATCCACCTCCAAAAAGCTCGCCCCCCTATGACCACATGAGGCTTTGGGGGGACATCCAGACACAAACCATAACAAAAAGATTAACTTTTATTTTTTAAATCAGGCAGTAACTTAGTCACTTTCTCATTACTGAGACATAATACCTGACACTCATAACTTAGAGAAAGACGGATTTATTTTGTCTTATGTTTCTGTCCATTGTGGGCCAGCTCCAAAGAAACAGCGTGGGCATGGTCAAGAGGCATGCGGAGGAGAAGCTGCTCACCTCATGGTGAACAGGAAACAGAGAGATCAAGGGAGGAGCCAGGGAGGGAACTATGCCCTTCCCAGTTTTGCCACAAATGACCTGCCTCTTCCAGCTAGGCCCCACCTCCTAACAGCAAGTGAGCTATAAGCCCCCATAATCCAATCACCTTCCAAATACATGAGGCTTTGGGGGCCATTTTAGATCTGAACCATAACAAGCAGGTAACTCGGCTAAGGTCCAGGTGCATTGCCTGATCCGTTCTCTGAAGCATCTACAGTGCTGCCCTCGTCCATTGGGCCTTATATCACCCAGCTGTTTGTGTGAAACTCTGGCAACTGTCTGCCCCATAGTTGAGTGTTCAGAGTTTTCATTGCATTGATCCTGGCTAGAACTTCCTGGACAGTTTTAAAGGATCCTTTTTACTAGCTCCTTCCTCTATGCACTAGGCATGATTTCCTGTCCTGCCATGTACCTTCTGGTTCCTGGTGTTCTGGTTAGAAAGGAAAGATTTTTTCCTGCCCATGATGTCTGTTGCACAGGCAAGGATGGGGGAAAGTCTGCCTCTTTGCCCATGCTCACCTGATGAAGGGCTGGGAGAATCAACTCTTTGCTGGTGGCTGCCTAGAGTAGGAACAGTCAAGGCAAAAGGCTTTGGACTCCTGGAGTCCTCCCCTTCCAAAGAATCTGGGTGTCCGTGGGGTCTTTTTCTTTCCATTTTCCCTGCAACTCCAGGTTTCAGGCTGCTATATCACATACATCATGATATATAGGAGGCAAAAAAAAATTTTAAATCCTGTGAGAAATCACCTCAAATTCAGTTCTTGAGACCAGTAAAATTTACCTACTTTATCATTTTCATCAACTTTTCCAAGACTTCTGAGAGTTGAGTTATGTTTTTTCCAGGGTTTTCAGTTGTATTTAGAAGCAGAGATAAGGATAGTGCTCACTTTTCCTTGTTTAGAACCCAAAATCAATAGAAATATTTTATGAATGAATAGGCAAAAGGAAATGCTCATTATCCTTTTTTGGGGACCTGCCCATTTTCAATTCTCAGGTCTAGGCACATGTGAAACATTTAGCCTTTTGTCCAGTCTCTATGGTATAAAAATTGTTTGTATTTCGTGCTCCAGAGATATTGATTTCCTTTTTTATTTAAATGACTGCCAGGCATGGTGGTGCACACCTGTAATCCCAGCACTTGGGAGGCTGAGGCAGGAGGATCACCATGAATTTGAGTCCAGCCTGGGCTACGTAGTGAGTTTGAGGCCAGCCTGGACTACATGGTGAGACCCTGTTTAAAAAAAAAAAAAAAAAAAAAAAGGACTAATACCTACTACCAGAGTTATCACTCCTCTTACCACTAGGCTCATACTGCCTGGAATGAGGGGTAAGGCATGGTATTCTATTCTAGTACAGTTAGAAAACCTGTCCAGGGAAGTAGAGGGAGCCACTCCCTTCCCTTCATTCAGCTGTAAACACAACACCACCCTGGTTATTATCCATGTTTAGGCTCAGAAGGTCATGATGCCTGAGGCGGCAGATCATCTACATCAGTGAGAGACGGAATGGGCGGCACTGTAGTCAGAGGCTTCTGACCACAGTGGGAGGCACCTGGAGTTAGAGGTGTCTGACCCTTTAAATACTGGAAGCCTGAGTTATCAAGGCTTCCTCTTCTTCCTTGGAGGCCCAGCGTAGCCTGGAGGCTGCCTGCTTGCTCACCATCACCACCCCCACCAGCTCCTTTGCCTCTCAACTTCACCAGCAGCAGCAGCTTCCTTTGCTCCTCTTCCTCCTCCTTTTTCCCTTTGCCCTTCTGCCTGTTCCTGCTGCTACTGTCCGGTGATCTTTAATAAACATAACTACTTACTACAAGGTGTACACTTGGCAGTTCTTTCCTTGTCTGCACAAGAACCTGGGCTATTAACTGTAGCGGTTCTAGTTTTGGTTCAGCTGCTGTCTCGCTGCATGACTATGAGAAGTTCTTTAATAACTCAGAGCTCTGTCTCTAAAACAAGGAACAACATTCAGATCTCTTAAATTAACTTTCAGCCCTTCACATTTTACCACTCTAATCCCTGGCAAGCCCAATGTTACCACCACTTCCTCCCTCCAGCCTAGGACACACCCTAATCACTTGCTCATATATTTTTTACCCCAATATCTATGGGATTTGCCCTCTTCTCCAGCTCTCTGCCTACCATATAGGGTTCTGTCGGTGCCCTTGGAGGGCCAAAAAGAGATTTTCATGGGTGAGGTCCCCAGCTTAAAGAATGCATGTGTGCAAGACATCAGCAACAACATTAGGCAGTATGGAGCAGAGCAGAGTGCAAGAGCCACCTGCGATTTTACTGTATATTTTTTATACAGGTTGTTGGTGCATGCATAGTTGTCCACTGCTAAGTCATGGTTATATAATTATGCCCTGACATGCATCTGCGCTGACAATGGGATCATGTCCTCAGGGCTGTCCAGAAGCGCCTTACATGCCCTGAGCTTTGTCTGAGTGGCTCCCCACAGGTTGATCTTGCAATTCTTGATTATCCCTTTTCTGTATAAACTATAGACTCCAGCTCTCCTTCTGAGAAGGATCTTGACTCTCACTTTCTCTGTGGCTTTAGTAATGACAAAAGGGATTCAACTTAAGTAACCTGGTGAGATCACAAAACACAATTTATGCATCCAGGCCACAGTGAGGTTGAAGGTCAAATCCCATGCTCTTGGAGCTTTATGCTTTACAGAACTTCACCACACACTTGGAACGATCTCTTCTGAACACTCTGGAATCAACAGAGCCTATCCCCATAGGTTCAGTGGTATTCTGACCTGTTCTTTGGCCAGAATCCTTCAATACTTTTGAATCTGAAATGATCCCCAAAGGTTCCTGTGTTGAAGGCTCAGTCTCCAGGGCAGCAATGTTCAGAGGTGGGGTTTTTGAGAAGTGATTGGATCACAAGGGCTCTGACTTCATCTGAAGGGTTCATAATTCAGCTATTGGGAAGTGATAGAAACTTAGGAGGTGAGGTCCGGTTGAAGGAGTGGGTCCTTGGGGGTGTGCCCTTGGAGATTACGTTACCTTGTCACCCTCCATCTCTCGCTGGCTGTCGTGAGATGAACAGCCTCCCCTGACACATGCTCCTGCTGCCATGGTAATGTGCTTTGTCTCAGGTCCCGAACAATGGAGCCAGCTGACCATGAACCAAAATAAAGTTTTCCTCCTTTAAGTTGCTCATCTCATGTATTTTGTCACAGTGACAAAAACGAACACAAACCCCATCCTTCATATCAGCATTCTGCCAATTGTTCTCAACTGTGGTTCTTCGGCTTGGTCGCCGTCCATATTGAAACATTTGTGTTTTTGAAACGTTTACTTTTTACTTTTTAAACTGGTATTTAGGATCATGTATGAATCTGGATTGTGTACACCAGCCTGAAAGTATTTATTATGGTTTAGATCTAAAATGTCCTCCAAAAGTCTCATGTGTTCAGATGTGGCCCTCTCAAAAGGTGACTGGATGCTGCAGGCACTATGGTTACCAGTGGATTAACCCGCTGACGAGTTCACAGCTAAAAGCTCTGTTGGAAGGTAGCACCCAATTGGAGGATACGGGTCACTTGGGGCATGTGTTTGAAGGATGTAGCTCTCCCTTTCGCTCTTCCTTCTCTCTCTGCTTGCTGGCTCTCATGAGTTGAGCAGCTTTCCTTTGCTGTTTCTACCTTGGAGCCAGTTGACCATGGATTGTGAAACTGGGAGCCAAGATAAATCCTTCCTCATTTAAGCTGTGGGTGTCCCATATTGGTTCTCAATGATGAAAAGCTGACTAGGACAGTATTTCACTAAACATTAATAAGCTCCACAGGTGGGAAATAGGGTTTATTTAAAAATAAAAGCACTCCAAAATCACAGGAGTTTTAAAAATACTGGGTTAAACAATCTTCATCCTCCATAAAGGATTTAACCTTTGTATATTTTATGTGTATTGTGACTCTGTGATATTACATAGTATACACCTGCTTTATAAACTGTTTTGAACACATGACTTTTTTATGTGTATGTGTTTGCAGTACATAATGATCCCATTCATCATAAGGGATGTGTACATGTACATAACACATCTTAATTCTTTTATTGGTCCGCATCCTTTCCCCTCCCTCCAACTCTTCTCCTCCTCATTTACAAAAGCATTTCCATTTTTTTATTTCAATTTTTTTTCTCTTTAAATCCCTTTTCCCTTTCTTCCCTACCCCAAACCCCCATCTCTTGTTCCCCTTCCCATTTAAACAAGTTCTTCTTACTTCCTAATATCTATTTTCCATTTGTTCCTTATTTATACTTTGGGTTCCTCACAGAAGTGAAACAATATGATATTCAAACTTGTGTGCCTGATTTATTTCACTTAAGATTATGGAAATATTACAAATAATCAACAAATGGGATCACATCAAATTAAAAACCTTGGGCCGGTGAGATGGCTCAGCGGCATAAGCGCCTGCCTTGCAAGCGCGAGGGCCCGAGTTCGACTCCCGGAACCCACATACGAAAAAGGGGCCGGTGATATCGCTCAGCGGCACGCGTGCCTGTTGGCGCGCGAGGTCCTGAGGTCGACCCCCCGGTACCCACCAAAAAAAAAAAAAAAAAAAAAAAAAAATTAAAAACCTTCTGCACAGTAAGGGAAACAACAAACAGAGTGAAGAGACAACCTACCAAATGAAAAAAAATTTTGCCAGCTACTCCTCAGACAGAAGACTTATACCTAGAATGTATAAATGTATACCTAGAATGTATAAATGTATACCTAGAATGTATAAATGTATACCTAGGATGTATAAATGTATACCTAGGATGTATAAATGTATACCTAGGATGTATAAATGTATACCTAGGATGTATAAATGTATACCTAGGATGTATAAATGTATACCTAGGATGTATAAATGTATACCTAGGATGTATAAATGCAAAAAAATTGGACCCCCAAATTTAAAGGCCCAATCCAAAAATAGGCGTCTGAAATGAGTAGATACAATACTTTTTTGATCTGGGCACGACGGTACACATCTGTAATTCCAGCTACAGGTACTTGGGAGGCTGGAGCAGTAGGATCTTGAATTCAAGGCTAGCCTAGGCAACTTAGCAAGATTCTGTCTCAAAACAAAACAAAATTTTTTCAAAGGGACTCCATGAGGGATTTGTGCTCAGAGGAACTCTTTTCAGAAAATAGTATCTAAACTGACCCTCCTTTCCATTAGAAGAGTATTTCAGAAAGCCATATCTCCAGAAATAAGTCCACGAAGGTCACCATTTTCCTTACATATAAACCCTCTCCTTGCATGTAAACTCCTTGGACCCCATATAATGAGCCTCACAATATTAAAAAAGGCTCCTTTTGTCAAAGGCTTCTTATTACTCTTGTGATAAAGATTAATATTCTCAGCATGACCTACAGAACAGCTTCATCTTGTCTAACTCCCCCATCTCTGTATTCCAGGCAAACTCATTTTTTTTTTTTTTTTTTTTTTTTTAGTTTTTAAATTCATCACACACCCTCCTGCTTCAGGACCTTTGCCCCAGTGTTTCTTTCTACCTAAAAGCACTCGTTTCATTTCCCAATGCTTTATGATCATGTGGAGTTTTTCCTTAGGTATCAGCTTCAACAGTACTCCTAGAAAGTTCCCCTGAGTCCACTCATACCCTCTGGCTCCCCAGCATTTAAATCAAATTCTATTGTTATATGATATCATAGAATGGTAATCATTCCCTTCAAAATGCATATCTGAATTTTGGCCAGAAGTCCATTTATTTACCTTTTAAATGCTAGCTCTCTTCCCACCCTTGCACTAGTCTGAAAGCTCCATGAGAACAGGGGTCACATCGATAGCTGATCACCATTATAAACACAGTCTTTGCTGAAAGTGAACAAATGGCATCCTTTGGCTTGTGAGTGATTGGTTCAAAGTCACTGGAAAGATCCTTGCAGGCTTTGAAGCAGTGTGGTAACTTAGCTCAGAGTAGCTGTAGGTCTCATGATGGAATAATGGGCTGGAGCCCCGTGTCATGCTCATCATTTATCATCATATAGATTTGCTTGTTGATCTAAAGGAAGTTCATTCTTCTGTGTTCTTCAAATGCATTTCATTACACAGCAGAAGATACTGCATTTTCTAGTGTCATCATCTAGTAGCAGCAAAGAGCCCAAAGAACTGGTCCATATAGCCACCACCATGGTGACCCAAGGACTTGAAACGTCAGAAAGTAAATAGTCTGGTGGTGCCTCGGAAACCTGTGCGAGGTCCAGGCAGTCACTTTAGGAACATTTCCCAGAAGCTGCTCTTCGTTCTTTGGTCAGTTGTTCACTAGTGTTGGTTAAAGAAAGCCACCATGGAAGATCGTAAATTATCTCTCCCTGGCTATATGGATCTCTGTGCAAGAGCTCAGGGTTATTCCACAACTTGTGCACATCATGTGTTGCCTTGTGCTACCAGACAATGTGTGCATGGAGAATAAAACTTTTTGTTAATGATGCTAATATTTGGAGTTTCCTGTTACTAAGTCATATACCAGTCCATCCTAGTGGATATACTTGGTCGCAATCTCTCTTGAGGATCTCAGACATATTGAGTCATTTAATTTTTACAAACATGCTACAGAGAAGATATCATTGCAATTCTCTATACACGGGAGCCAAGGAACAAATAGGTTAGATGAGAAACTGTGGTAGAATTGGGATTCAGACCCAGAGAGTTTGGTGTCCGAACCCATAGTCATAACCACTCTTGATAACCCACTGGCCTGCTATGTTTTGCTGTCACCCTTCTCCCTTGGACCTAATCCCTTAAACGCTGGGTCTTCACTTCTAACTCTGAACTTCAGGCTTGTAGCTTGTCTGAGAAAGAAATAACCAAACAATCCTTGGGGAGAGTCCAGGTAGAGAGATGCAGTGGCTTCTACCATACATCTGCTCTCTCTGTCTTCTTTTTGGACACCTGCACTTTGGACACTCTATTGAAGGTGTAAATTTTTGCTAGTTAAAAATGGATATAAAATACATCTCACTATGGATTTGATTAGTACTTCTCTCAGGCTGACTCTTTTATGTCTTTTGCTATTTTTCTTTGGGGATGTTTGCTTTTTTCTGACTGACGTAAAGGAGTTATATACTCCTGTTCATAATCCATCTCCAGGTACACATATTAAAAATACCCTCTTCCAACTCAATTTGTAATTTGCCTTCTACATTCTTTAAACAATCTGTTGATAAATGAAAGTTTTTAAGATAATAAAATTTATCAGCTTTTACTTAATGATTAGCACTTCCATTGTCTAAAAATTTCCCCTTACTCCAAAATTAGAAGAATATTCACCTTTTTCTCTACTATAGGGACAATTGCTACAGATTCCCAGATTTCCTCTTATTTGGAACTGTAAATCCCTCCTCCATATTCTTATTCTTTGAACATTTGGCTAGTCTTGAGCCCTTTATTCTTCTGTAAAACATAACTTTTCAAATCAGTTTTCCAATTTCTATGAATATGTTGAGATTTTAATTGGAGTTGCTTTGAATCTATAGATCAGTTTTATGAGAAAATATCTTTGCATCATTGAGGCTTCCAACCTAAATGCATAATATATCTCTGTATCTATTTAGGTGTTCTTTACTGTCTCAATAAAATTTTATAATATTTCATAGAGGTATTGCAGATATTTTGTTTACTTTATTGTTAAGTGCCTGAGTGTTGGTGTGTATTTGTTTGTATTTGTGAAATTATAAATGGTATCCTCTTTCAGATTACATTTTCTAGTTCTTAATTGCTACTATATTAAGAATGTATTGGATGTTTTTGTTAGAACATATATTGTGATGAAAATAATGATAATGATAACAATTTATTCAGTATTTCAAGCAGTAATTTACTGAACACACACTCTGTTGTTTACGATGTTAAGTGCTTACATAGATTTTCCTCCTTTATTTTCAGTGCAGATTTACAGGCTTGAAACTAAGTCTAACAGATTAGAAAACCAAGGTGTAGAAAGATTGAAGCATACAGCTAGACAATTGAGAAACTAGGATTAAACTCAACTATTCGATTCTCCAGCATATACTCTTTGCTATTATATTAATTATAATAGTCTCTTTCACTTTAAAGGGAAACAACAATAACAAAATAAACATCAACCACTATAACATGTTTCTGTCTTTCCTAATTAGGGCTTCCACATATAAGTGTTGTCTTACTGTGGTTTAGATTTACCATCTACTACAGGTGCAGAAAACTGGGTCTCTTGCAGTGTGGTCCCCGCTGTCTTTTTAACAGATCAGCCATTGTGTGCCTTACTGGCCACAACCTCCACAAACTGGGGTCTGTCTCTGTTATAATCAAGATCCTGTGATTTAAGAGGGGTTAAAGGAGAGGGTTATGAATCTCAGGATCTGATTTTGTCCTCAGAGAGTTGTTCTGCTTTGTTTATTTTTATGTGGCTTTCCTGATCATGTGTTAAATGTGGCACACATCATACAGCCAGTTTTGTGATTAACAAGGAAATGCTGTTATTTGTGAGCGTGATACACCTTACACCACTAAAATCACACAGCAGAGGAAATACTAAGTCATGCAAGGTTTAAATCCTCACAAAATCACAAGCCAGCATATAGTCGATAAAGAGCCATACTTAAGGTTTGCATTGAAGAGCAGTTTCACAGTGCATATCTCATTTAATCTTCCCCAAACCTTCAGAAGCAAACCAGAGAGTCCCACTATTCCCGTGCTGTGAATGAAGAAGATGAACTGCAGAGGAAGTGACTTATCCAAGGTTACAGTGCAGTGGAAGAATAAGCACTACAGCGAGGCCCCCCCAGGTGTGACTTTCAGCCTGGCCCTTCTTCATCTCTCTTCTTGCCTCTCTTGAAGTTTCCACCTTCTGAAGCTCCCAGGGAAAACCATATCATTTTCACCTTCCTCTCGGATTCTCCGCTCTAAAGAGGCCTCCTTTCCTACTGAAGCTAAGAGGGTCTGAGCACAGGAGACAGCCTGGACCAGCAGGACCCTGACAACCTCAGGCTTCCACATTTTCTTGCTCAGTTTAAGTTCAGGTTCCTACCTAACCAGTATTACTTGAACCCAAGCGCTCTAAAGAGGCAGAATTTAACCGGGCTGTTCTCCAAAACTAAGGTCCTTCTCAATATGTGTTGAAAGAGGAGAGTTGCACAGAAATGCCTTTAGGATCATCTGACCAAAGGGACAATCCGTAAGAACAGTTGTCCCTGAGCAGTCTAATCTGCCACCATGGACCTTCCGTGCCCCATGGTGAGAAACATCTTCCTTCCTGTTTATACCTGTGGTGGTGAAGGTTAATTCCCAGATGGGCCAGGGTCTTCTACTAGGAGTTCTAGTCTCTTGGGGCAGGATTCAGTAAACATGTGCATTTTCTTCAGTATTTCTCCATATGTATACATGTGTATTTTGTTTTATTACATAATAAAACCCTAGCATATATCCTTTTGTTGAATTGAAAAATTATTTTCAATTAACATATTTTGAGCATCTTGGAGGTCTTTAAATTTATTTTTCAAAAACTGACTTTTGAAGACTACAAAATATTCCACCATTTTGATAGGCAACAATTTATTCAATTATACATTTAGGTAGTTTTCCTTTTTTGTTAAACACCGCTGTCCATAAATATCCTGCTCTGCTGGCCTTGTCTCAGTCCGGAGGAGTCCACATTTGTAATCCTGGAAAAAAGTTATTGGAATTCCAATAGGTAATTCCAATCTACCACTTCCAGTGCAACCCACAGCATGAGTAAAGAGACAAACACGTATCTATAGTGGTGGGGAGCCAAGGGGTCCTAAGTCCAGTCAGAGCAATGGCTAACCAGAACAAAGGCCTCGACCCAGGGCCAAATCGGATTTTATTGTGAAGAGGGGAGTTGCTCGGGTATGCATGACTGTGAGAGTGGCGGGAATTACAGGAATTACATGAGTGCTGTGAGCTGGGCTAGGTAGGAGGCATGATAGCACCTCTGCAATATGCAGAGAGAGAGGTATGCAGAAAGAGTAATCTGCATTAACACAGTTTGAGGAAGTATCTTGTGTTTTGGGGTTGGTGCTTCAGCTTTGATGTCTAGCCTTCATGCCCTGAGATGTCATGGGTTCTTTCTCAAACCTCAGTCTCGGCCAACAGCGTGGTGTCACTGGGCCTAGCTCAGGCATACTAGTTGGAAGCTGTAGGCAGGGCATCACTGACCTGTACTTTGCTTTAAAGACTAAACATCAGCACTTGGGCTAGACCCATTTGCATTGCTTAAAGCCAATTGAGGGGGTAAAGAAATATCCTAGCCAGCTCTGTACATATCATTACATGGAATTAGGGCCAGGTTTAGCCAAAATGGAGACAAACACTCTTCTTTCAAGGAGAGCTGTCCTGGTGGTCCTCCACACATAAAAATGTGTTCACATTTCAGACTTTTTAAGGATAGAGTCCACACACCAAAGGGCAAGAACATTTTTAAGATTTTTGATCAAAATTACCTAACTGCATTCCAGAAAAACTGCACCAATATATACTCCCTCCATAGTGAGGTGGGGAAAAAAGTGCTGATCTTACCAGATTTTGAGCGTTGTTATATTTCAAACTCTCAGTTATTTCAATAGGTTTTTAAATGATATTCCAAGGTTATTTTCGTCGTTTGGATACCTACAATGTTAACATGTTTTTTTTTCAAGTTATTAATCATTCATATTGTTTTTGCTCACTTCTAAAAATCATTACCTTAACATTCTTCTTCACTTCTTTAGTTATTAAGGATATATATAAATCCTTTTCTTTTGAAATATTTACAGCAAATGCTTTCTACTTGGTTGTTGTCAGGGTTTTAAATATTGTACAATTTTGTTTATGTACTTAAGTGTTATATTTTCATCAAGGAATCAACTACTTTTTTTCTGACTACCTTTATTGGTTATATGTTCGGAAAATCCTTTCCCATGCAGAGATTAAACAAATATTTATCTCCATGTATCTCAAGTTTTGGCCTCATTTGAAATTTGCTCTTTTATACATCTGGATTTATTTTGATATATAGCGTATGAGATGATACATTTTTTTCCTTTGTTTACAAATAGCCAGATTTTTCAACAGATTTGGATGAGCTGAATCTTGATGTCAAATTGGACAATTTTTTTAAAGGCAGTGAGAAGATTTGGTGGTTCGTGGATTCATGCACAGATGTGGCATCTTTACAGCCCTGATGGATTGTTCAATATCAGGAAAGCTATCAGAAAAAACAAGTATTCAGTAGCAACTGGGCGGTTCTGGAGTGTCCCCCAGACCCCCTTCTCTACATTTCTCTCTGCTTTACATAAGGTGCAAGGGTCAAATACTAGTGCAGATCCAGAAATGTTTCACAGTGTCATGGCCTAGGTTAACCCCAGGGAGATAAGATGCTTTCAGACCACCCTATCACCCTCTGCAAGATTCCTGCATTACAATTACAGCACTGTGTTAGAACTTCCCCTCCCATATCTTTTTCTTCCCTTTTACCTCACTCCTTGCTTAGAAAAACAAAAGTTAACAGAGATATAGTAACATTCAGTGAAGTGTATAACCTTAAGTGTACCATTTCATGAATTTTGATACATATGAAAAGTTGTTTAACTAATACCTCCAAGAGGACATAAAATGTCACCACCATACTGAAAAATTCCTTCCTCGTCATCATCCCCTTCACCCTGAGGCAACCACAATTCTGATTTTGGTACTCACAGACTAGTTTTGTGCATTCTTGGCTTCATACTGATTGAATATTTAAATGTGTTCTTTTGTATCTGGCTTTTTTCTACCTACTATATAATATTTCAGAGATTCCTCCACACATATTTATTATTGATGAATAGATTCCGGCACCATTCGTTCAACACACTGTCCCTTCTCCAGTGGTTCACCTTGGCACCTTTGTCAAAGATCATTTGATTGTAATCATGTTTTGTTTTTGTTTTCCTATTCCACCAATCTATTTGCCTATCTGCACACAAATAACACACTATCTTTAGAAACTGACAAATTAATACTAACATATATAAGGAAAGATAAAAGATCATCACAGTGTCCACAAAACATACAACATAGATTAAAGTGAGATTTAAATAGCTCATATAAGTCCTCCAGTTATTCTATTTTGATCGACTCATCAATTTCTACAAAAAAAGAAAACTGCTGGAAATTTTATTGGAGTTGCATTTAATCTCTACATCAATTTTGTGAGATTCAACAGTTTTACAACCTTGATTCTACTCTCTCATATGCAGTTATTTCTCTCCATTTATTAGGTATTTTTTAATTTCTCTCAGCAATACATTACACTTCTAAGTGTGGAAAATCTTGTACATTTTTAAAGAATTATCATAGGCATTTTATGATGTTGATACTGTAATAAATGAATTGGTTTTTAATTTTCTTTAATTGTTGATAGTAGGCAGAAATAAAATAAAATTTTCTGTATTTTATATCAAAACTTAATAAATTTGTTTATTAGATTTAACGGGGCTTGGGGATAAATTCTTTTGAATTTGCTGCATGCAAAAGCATGCCATTGCAAATAAAGATTAATTCTTCTTTCCCAGTCTTTATGATTTTTCTGGGAGGGGTCTAGTGGCAAGACTTCAAGTACAATGGTGAAAACAAGCATAAGAGTGGACATCCTTACCTTGTTCTGAGGAGGGACAGTGTTGCATGTTTTGTCATATTCATTCTGATGTCAGGAATAGGTTTCTTATAGATGCCTTTTATCAAATAGAGAAAGTTCCGTTCTACTCCTACTTTGCCGAGAGCTTCTATCATGGAATAGTGTTGAAATTTTTCAAATTATTTTCCTTGATCTACTGAGATGTTCATATTATTCTCCTTCATTCAGCTAGTAGGATAAATTACAGTGATTTTTAAAAATATATTTTAACTAAACAAGTCTATGTTTTCTTGTGATAAACCCACTTGGTCATGTATGTTATCCTTTTTACATTTTGACAGATTCAATTTGCTAATGTGTTGTTGTTAAGGGTTTTGCATTTCTGTACACAGGAATACTGATCTTCAGTTTTCTTGTATCATGATCATCAGGTGTGGATATTGTGAACATGTCACTTCTTAGAAAAGTGTGAGAGGTGTACCCTCTTTCTCTGGTTCTGTAAGAACTTGCTTAAGATTAGTATTCATGGGGCCAGTGAGATGGCTCAGTGACATAAGCACCTGCCTGGCAAGCGTGAGGTCCTGAGTTCGACTCCCGATACCCACATACAAAGGAAAAAAAGGGCCGGTGATATCGCTCAGCAGTACGAGTGCCTGCTGGCAAGCAGGAGATCCTGAGTTCGACCCCTGGTACTCACATTAAAAAAAAAAAAAATCAGTATTCTTTCTTCATTAAATGTTTTACAGAGCTCAATATTAAATCTATCCTGGTAAAGGAGTTCTTCATGAAAAGAATTTAATTGTGAATTCAATTTCTTTAACAGATATTCAGGTCATTTATTTAATCTTTTGTAAGTTTTGGATAATTTTGATTTTCAAAGTATTTATCCTTTTCATTTACATTGTCAAAAATGTTAGCATAAAGTTGTTTATAATATCCAATTAGGATCAGTTAGCACACAGAAATTTTGTGGAAATAACTATCCTTTCTTTTATTCTTCATATTGATAGTTTACATTTTGTTTTTATTTTATTTTATTTTATTTTTTGTTTTTATTTTTTACTTAGTCTATCTAAAGCCATACTAATTTTATTGGTATGTTCAAATATATCATTTTTGGCTATTAATTTTATCTATCATTTGTCTGTTTTCTATTTTGTTGATTTCCACTGGGTTTGTTTGTTGTTTTGGGTTTTGTTCTTTTTTTTTGTGGTACCGGAGATTGACCCCAGGGCCTTCACACTGAGCCACATCCTAAGGACGCCTTCTTTACTTTTTAGTATTTTATTTTGAGACAGGGTCTCACTAAATTGCCCAGGCTGGGCTCAGACTTGCAATCCTCTTACCTCAGACTTTCAGAGTGCTGAGATTACAAGCGTGCACCGTCACTCCTGGCCTGATTCCCATTCTTGTTTTCATTATTTCCTCTTTTTATTTACTTTCAATATACTTTACTGTCCTTTTCCTAGCTTCTTAAGGTGTACTTAGATCACTGATTTAGCGCTTTCCTATTTTCTAATTTAAACATTTAAATTTCTAAATTTTAATCTTAGCCTTACTTCATTGTGTCTTACAAAATTTTGACATGATGTGCTTACATTACTCAGTTAAAAATGTTATGTATTTCTTTTTTAGACATATATTACTTAATTTCCAAGTATTTTAATATTTTCTCTATATATTTTCTTATAATTAAGCTCCAATATGGCCAGAAAATATCCTTTGTGATATTTATGTTATGTATATTTTATGGTTTTTTTTATTTGCATGATTTTCTAAGTGTTGCCATAGAATGGAAACCTGCTACTATCTTTCCTCGCTACCAGAAAAAGAATGCTCTCCCACTAACTTAGCCTTTTTTTTCTGTAGTGCCTAAGATCAAACCCAGACCCTTGAACACACTAGGTGCTAATATAACTTCGTGTCTCCAAGGTAAGAATTCGACCTTGCTCATTTCTGTGTGGTAGTTCTTGTCACGTAACAAAACTTCAGTAAACATAAGAATTAATTTATTAATTATGAAGATTGAAAAATAAGAGGCTGACTGCTCTAGAAAGGGTGCAACAGGGATGTGGGCAAATTCTACAAATGAAGTCTGAACAGTATGATTGAAATTTATCTGAATTTGTAGTGATTTAGCAACTCTCATTTTCTTTTCTTTTCTTTTCTTTTTTTTTTTTTTGGTGGGTACCGGGGTAGGGGGGTCGACTTCAGGACCTCGTGCGCCAGCAGGCGCTGGTGCTGCTGAGCGATATCACCGGCCCTTTCTTCGTATGTGGGTACCAGGAGTTGACCTCTGGCCCTCACGCTTGCCGGGCAGGCACTTACGCCGCTGAGCCATCTCACTGGCCTGCAACTCTCATTTTCACTGTGCTTCAGTTTGTAGTTAGGAGGCTTTTGCTCAAAGAAGAAAAAGCTCAATATAGAATGATCCATGAGATTTCCAGAAACCTTACACCAAGTTCCAAAATTTAACAGACATAAACAAAAAGAGAAAAGAGGGGTGCACAACCAAAGGATTCTACTAAGGAAATGGAAATTACTAGGGAAGGCAATGACAGAAGTATGATGGCAATGATGCTGATAACAACTAATGTTTATTGAAAACACACTGTTTAATAAACATAATGCTAAGTAGCTTATGTGCCCAACAGCCCTACATTTTTTATACCTACCTTACAGCTGGTGAAATTGAGACTTAGAGAAGCTAATTGATTTGCTTGAGAGCATATGCTAAAAAAGTACAGAAGCCAGGATGTGAATCCAAATAGTATGCCTTTGAGATTTGTAAAAAAAATTCAGAAAACTTTGATACCTTATTCACTAGGACTTGTCACAAAGGCCTGCCAGGTAGGGGATAGGGTTTCTGCTCAGATTTGATCTGTATTTCCACAGGTAGAGTTAACAAGGGTTTTTTTTTTCCCCCTAATATACATAGTATTGTCAAAGGAAGAGTGGGGTCAGCCAGGCTGTGAAGGATAAGCAGAAAACTGAGGTGTGGGGCAGAGCTAACAAGGGCCAAGAGGCAATAGAAAGGGTACTGGTGACAGGCAGAACCAAACGGGTACAAGACCAAGGCAAAAACCAGCAGGCAATAATGGGCCACCACCATTCAACACTAACCTTGTACTGGGACTGTATGGCACTTCTAAACCATTATATCTTGTGACATTCACAGTCACTGTATGAAACAGTGACTATCGTCCCTTCTTATGAAACAGTATATGGCAGCATTCAGTGGACTTAGAATTCCAAGGTATTAAATGCTCTTTCTCTCCACTGGTGGTTGGATGTTACAGTCCAGGATCTGAGGGTGGGAGATGAGATGGGAAACAAGCGGAACCCAGTGGTGGGGCAGATCCCCAGAGGTCAGCTACTGCCATTGCAAACTGGCTTGTATTGGTCTATCTAGCCTACTGTTGATGCTGCTCGGAGGACCAACAAAAGGCACACAGACTCTTAAGATAAACAAAAAGAGACTTTTTCGTTATGTTTGGCTCAGAGAAAATATACGTCAGTTTCTTGAGATCAACATTGTTGCTGGCATAGTAACAGATGTCAGAAAGAAAACATTCATTCTGGGCCGGTGAGATGGCTCAGCGGCATAAGCGCCTGCCTTGCAAGCGCGAGGGCCCGAGTTCGACTCCCGGATCCCACATACGAAAAAGGGGCCAGTGATATCGCTCAGCGGCATGGGTGCCTGTTGGCGCGCGAGGTCCTGAGGTCAACCCCCCGGTACCCACCAAAAAAAAAAAAAAAAAAAAAAGAAAACATTCATTCTGTCATTATCTGTGGCCCTTCCATACCAAAGATAGTGACTTCTGACTGGGAAAGGTTAGGTTTCCAGGGATTTTGGGCACAGAAAGTAGGATCCTAAAGAAAAGGAGGTTCTAAATAAGGTGGTTCTAAGGGAGCCCTTGGGACTCAACATCCTGGCTAGACAAGTTATATTCCAGGTGAATCTGGAAGGGGCTGAGGCTTTGAGGAAAAAGTGCTGGAAGCCCAGTCATAGAAAAACGGGAAAATTTTTAAGTAATGAGCGGCTGCCTGAAATTCAAGCACTATGAGACACTAAAGGAGAAAGATTAGCTTGGGCAAGTTAGCAATTTAGCAAGACCTTGTCTCAAAATAAAAAGTTTACAAAAGGGAGGAGGAGCGGAATATAGCTCAGTGTGAGGACCCTGGGTTCAACTTCCATTACTGCTCAAAAAATATTTTAAAAAGCAACAGGCAGAGAGTTTGAATGATCTTCAAACTGACATTGGTGAGCTGATATTGCTCGCTGGTGTGAGACAGTCAGGGCACGAGCCACACTCACCACACTTTTTTCTGGGGGAGCTGAGAGCCCGCTCTTCCAGTGGTGCATAGACACAGTGCACCTGCATTACAGCAGTGCATTTGGCCGACAGCATCTCGGTACCTGGAGATGAGATGCACCCATGGACGAGGGCTAATGCAGCCACATCAGGGAGATGAGCAACTGCTTGGATACAGAGTGCTAATTTTTTTTTTTTTTTTTTTTGTGGGTACCGGGGGGACGACCTCAGGACCTCGCGCGCCAACAGGCACCCGTGCCACTGAGCGATATCACCGGCCCCTTTTTCGTATGTGGGTTCCGGGAGTCGAACTCGGGCCCTCGCGCTTGCAAGGCAGGTGCTTACGCCGCTGAGCCATCTCACCGGCCCCCAGAGTGCTAATTAACAGATTGTCGTCCACCTTAAAAAAGGATCTTTCACACCACAGGTTTCTGGTCTCGGTCTTGTCTTGTTAAGCATTTTTGTTAATTTCTTAGATGAAGACATTGATGGCCAGTGATAAAATTTGTGGGTGACACAAAGCTGGAAAGGATAGTAATACATTGGACAGGAGAACTGCAGTGCAAAAAAGACCTGACAGACTGAAACAATGGACCAGATCTAACAACATTATGCTTAATGGGGATAAATGTAAAGCCTTACACTTGGTTAAAATAAACAAGCAAATAGGATGGAATAAGCAGCAGATGGGATGGATGTGGTTTGGTGGTAGCCCGGGTGAAAATGATAGAGATGTTTCAGCTGATTATGAGCTCAGAGTGAATCACTAGTGCACGGTAAGTTTAGAGTGTAACAGACGTGAAGAGTAGAATACAAGGGAGCAAAAATAGGGGAGGAGAGAAAGAAGCTGTGATTCCTGTCCTTACACATCTAACACTCTTAGATTATTCTTCCCAAGGGACCCAGAGGGCAGAGCCATAGCCAATGGGTAAATTACAAAGTATATTTAGGTTCCAACAAGCCTGCACTTTCTAACAATTAGGGCACACTGACAATGGGTTGGCATCTTTCCAGGAAGGAAATCCTGGTCACTAAGTCACCCAAGCACAGGCTGTTAAATATTTGTCAGCCACAAACACTGGACGTGTAGCTTTTGGGTTCTCATTCCATGAGAGGTTTTATGCTCCTAGACAGATTCTAACACCTGGATTGTAAAGTCTGGGCATTTTCAGTACAGGAAATTCCCAGTGTTTTTCTATTTATTACATTTCAATAATGAATTTTGATAACCTGTGTCACCCACAAAGCCTGTGTCAGCCTGTTTTTGCTCTTTTTTGGAATTTTTTTGTGGGAAGTTGGGAGTTTGGGGTTTTAACATTTATTTCTCAGGGATCTTGGAGGTATGTGCTATTTGCTACTCATGTAACAAAAGCCCACCAACAACTGTCTTGGACCCATTGTGAAAGGATCAAAGGAACCAATAAGGAAACAAACAAGCATATATATATATACAATGCTCTCTGCTTCACTACAGTATTGGTGTCCTCTCCCTTAGTGTTGGTGTATCAGATACCACTTTTTGGTATCATTGGTATTAGAGCAACAACATTTCACTCCATCTTCCTCATCCTGGAGTTGTTCTTTCTAAATTGTTTCCTCTATTTTACTGTGGTCTGGTGAAAGAGGGAACTGTTATATAAATAGTTAGAATTATAATTAGATGAATAAACAGGTTCAGAACAAGGGGCAGATGACATCTTCCATCAGTAAACTGTTTTATGTGATCTACGTAATACACAGACTTTGGTTCATCCGTTCTGACTGCTTAAAGGCATCCTTCTTTCTTTTTCCAAAATTCCTGAATATTTTACCTTTGTCTCGGATAATTTTTTTTTTTTTTTTGTACTGGGAATCGATAACTATTATTTGTGGTCTCAATTGTAAAGTGTTTTTAGAGTCTCCCCCACTAGAGGAAGAAACAATGGCAGTCAGTAAGGCTGACATTCTGCTACGCACCCAGCCAGCAAACCCATCTGAGCAGCTATCACTCACCCAATGATGGAGAAAGCAACACCGCCCAGTGTAATGAGATGATCCAGGCACTGTACGTAAATGTGCGTGGACCGCACCTGACGGTCTCAAGCTCCTGTCCCATTTTCCAGGGAAGCCCACACCATCTTAATAATGACTGCCAGGGAAGAAATTCTCTTTTGTCAATCTGTTCTTCCCCAAGACATATTTTCCCTGCATCATTTAAATATATTAAATCACTGTTTGGATGCAGAGTGGGCATCATGTTAGCACAAGATCTAATCAGAGCGACTCTGCAGGTCTCCAAAGGCTTTATTCTTTTTGTCTCTTTCCTCTGTTTTCTTGTTAGACTGAAGAGCCTTTTTTGACATCCTCATTTGTTCTGCTGTGTAATAGCATGGGATCTTTCAGGGCTGTCGACATCTGCTCCACTCTAGAGAGCTGCCGAAGCAAGCCAGCAGAGCAATAATAATTATGCCTGAATGGACTGAAAAGGATGCAAGACGAGAAGGAAGACAGGAAAAAATACACTCGTGCAAAAGCATTCTAACCTGTGTGCATGTGTGTGCAGCCTGTGTGTGTGTGTGTGTGTGTGTGCATATACATACACTGCAGCCATAAGCTTAGGTGTGCACTGTGGACACAAATCATTTTCCTAAGAATAATAGACTGGAAACTGATCAGAGTCAGAGTTCTCCAAATTCCCCAGTCCTTCCTCCTTCCCCCTGCAAAGCCATAATCAAGGCGGAAACTGTTTTCTACACGTGCAACAGTGGTTTGCAGGACACTTTGGAGAGGGGCCTTTCTCTTCCTGTCCTCCTTATACACAACTGGGTAGGGAATACTGCAGATGTGTCTTTTTTCCCAGGATACCACTCTCCTGGGATCAGTTAGGCTTATTGGGACAATGCTTTAAATCTTCCTGATTATTAATATACTAGTCATTAAATAGCTAGTCTGCCAGCCTTATACTAATATTAAAAATGGCAGCTGGCATGTACTAACTGTTTAATGTTTGCCAGGCACTGTGTAGCCCCTTCATACGCATCACTCAAGGTAAGAATTTCTATTATTCCTATTTGTACATAAAAAAATGTTAGACCTAGGTCATATTCCCAGGGGTCTCGTGTGTACATGAAGAGAGCCTGGTTTCTCAGGGCTCTGGTTCCATGAGAAGGATCACATCATTCCTTTGTGATTCTTCAGTAAAACAGCCAAGCTGCTCGGTTACACACTTACTCAGTTCCAAGCCCCCCAACCACAGAGATCAGATTTTTTTCACTGGGTTAATGAACTTCCTTGCAGAATCCAAGAATCTTCCAGAGGCCAGGTGTTGGGGGTCAATCAGGGGTTGGTCATGCCCCTGGCTGAGTCTCAGTCCTGCAAATGTGTGGAGAGCAGCCTGGCCTCAGCCAACGTGGCATGGGGGCAGATGAGGTTGTCATGGAGAGCACATCCTACCCTCATGTGCTTTCCATCTCCCCCAACCCAATTCCCACCCTGCTACTTCAGAACTTAAATCACGGCACTCTCCCCAAGTCCCTTATCTCTTCAGGACCTCTCCTTTGAAGGCCAGGTCTGATACGAGCCCTCTTTGAAAGATTCATTTTGACCAGGAAAAACACCTTGATCAGGTCAAAGGCCTGCATCCCCAGAGTGGCATTTATGCTTCATGGAGCTAAGAAGACAAGTTGGGTCTGGAGGGAAAGTATCTTAGTTTTGTATCACTGTGATAAAACACCTGATATAAACTTGGAGGAAAAGTTTATTTTTAAGAGGCTTTTTTTGCATCCACTTACATGGTTACATGACGGTGGGAATAGAGCAGAAGGATACAGAATTCTGCCCAGGGGTTAAACTGGAGACTTGAGAATCAAGAAGTTTTGCAAGGGAAAGCATTTTGGAGAGTCCAGACACAGCACTCAGTGAAGTTTGACCTAAACTAAAAGCTTGGGAGAGAAAAAACAACACAAGCAGGGATTACTCTTGGGAGAAAAAAAATCCTAGAGCTAAAGAGAAAAAACAATGTGCAGCACCATGTCTGTCAACAGCTGTGCTGCTGAAAGTCACCCAACAAGAAGAGCAGGCAGCCAGCGAGATGGAAACTGCCAGGGTAATAAAGCGTCAAGGAGAGCCAGGGCTGATTCCGGCTGTGGATAAACCTGGCGGACATGTGGGACAGAGGACCAGAGGTCCCTCACCACGTGACCCCGCATCCATGTGCACACTGTCAGGCCCAGGTGGGTTCAGAATTGTCATTGATTAATGTTCATGGTCACGCCATTCTCACATGACCACGAGTAGTCTACGGTGAAGTGCCCTCAGCCAGCCAAAACCAGGGCTGCAGCACACCCATAATCTTCATGGGTTTTGGTTTTTCAGTGCAATAAAATCTTTTTCACCCCTGTAGGAAGTCATACAGGGGCCGGGGATATAGCTCAGTGGCACCAAGCGCCTGCTTGGCAAGCGCGAGGTCGTGAGTTCAATTCCAGGTACCAAAAAAAGAAAGAAAGAAAGTTGTACAGCATGCAAGACCTCTAATGACACCTGAGGCATTTTTAAGAACTTTGGAAAATTCTTCATTGCCTTCCTGAGGTCTGTTTAGTCCTCCAAACCTGCAATGGATCGTCCCAGATGAGTGGGAGCAAAGTATTCAGAGCACCTCCCCTTGCCCTTCCCCGAGGTAGGGAGGCCTCTGTGATCCCCTATGGGTGAGCGCACACAAGGCCCCTGTTGTCCTTACCTGTTTTCCTTACCAGGAAGTAGACAGCTGTGCACAGAACAGCCGGGATAGGTCCCTTGCTGCCAAAGGCCACTGCCTGGCTCAAGTCCACCCAGAGCAGCAAATCCGCATAGTGTAGCTCTGTGGGGGCTGCCACTCTTGATTTAATTAATAGTTTGTTTGTTTGCATAATTTTTCTGGAAGGACCATTAGCACATCAAAAGGACCTTAAAAGTACCTTCTATCCTCCATAATGACAGAGTAAATACAAACCTAGTTTATCACTTTCATCAGCTTTAACAAACACTTCCGATGTGCTACCCTGTGCTAACCCTTGGTGTACTTTTCCCTTTCCCCTGTCTCTGCTGCTACCTTCCCAGTGACCTTCAATAAATGTAGCTACTTACTAGGGAGTGTATGCTTAGCAGTTCTTTACTGGCTGTACACAGACCCTGGACTATTTTTGGCGCCTGTGTGAATCAACAGCCCTCAACACAGGGGATGTTCAGGCGGGCCCAGTCTGTGAACTGCTTGATGGTGAAAAGTCAAAGTTATTTCTAGAGTTTTTTGTTTTTTTTTTAATTCCAAAAAGTCCGAAAAATGCTAGAGGTCTGTGTTTGACTTTTCCTCTCCACTCCCTTCTCCTTTAAAAGCTCTTCTAGAAAACCTACTGGGCTAATTGCACTTTTTTTGCATCTCAAGAGAACACTTTGAAAAATGTTTTCAGAACACTAATTTTCATAACACTCCAGGGAAAGAAAGAAAGGAGGGTCATTTACATAACTTTGGCAGCTAAAGCCTAGAATTAGTCTCAATCTTCTTCTCTCTTTCTCTCTCTCTCTCTCTCTCTTTCTCTTCTTTCTTTTTTTCTTTTTGCACTCCTGGACTGAGATACAAACCTAGTTTTTGTTGTTGTTGTTTTTTTATCTTACTTCTTCAAAAACTTAAAAAAAAATTTTTTTGAGAATAGGGTTTCACTGCTAAATTGTTGGGCTGGCCTTAACTTTTGATCTTCTTGCCTCAGCCTTTAAGTAGCTGAGATTAGAGGCCTGCACCACTGTGCCTGGCCTTGAGACTAGTTTTACTAACTAAAACTTAACTCCTTAAAAAAAAAAAAAAAGAAAAAAAAAAATATATATATATATGTTATCTAAGTACTGTATTCAAGCCTTACGTTTTTTTTAACCAGCTAACCCCTTTTTGTTTTATTTATTTAAATTTAAAAAAAATTCATTGGTACATTTTAGATATACACAATTATCACGTTTATCATAGGGAATTTGTACCTGTATGTGATATATCTTGAGTCTTCTTTTTTTCCAATTCACCTCCTCACCCTTTGACCCCTTTCCTCTCATTTACAAAAGATTTGTTCCCATTTTTTCCTTCTATTCTCTTTTTTTTTTTTCTTGTCCCTTCCTTCTTTTCCCTTTATGTTCTGAGGCAGAAGATTCTGCACGTAATTTAAACTTCTTTCTTTATGGTTATTAATTGGCATTTATGAGATTTGTCTTATTATCTAGAAACTGCAGAAATCAAGAAAACATCTCTGAAGAAACTGAAATAACTTCTGAAGTAGAAGGTTCTTGCCCTTGCATTCCCAGCATCTGTTTCCATTTCTTCTTCCTGAGAGGCTGAAAGGACTCTGATTCTGGGGGGACCCCCTTCGCCCCCATCCCAGGAAGCTCCTGTGCTTCTGGAATCTGCCCCAAACCCTGCTTCCCACCTGACTATGCCCTGGTTTAGTCCTTTCAGCCTCTTGTCAGTGATTGGTTCAGAAATAATCATGTGATACCTATAGCTAACAAGGCAAAAGGAAAGATTTTTAAGGAGCTTCTGGAGAAAATGTTCTTATTCTTGGAAGGCTTCGCTGGGAAGAGCATCTCTGGACATTGCTGCTCCTGAATAGGAGGCAGAGGATGAAGCTGTGAATAGGCAGGGAACTGGGCAAAGAGAACTGCAAGGGAATGAAGCCAAAGGCACTCACCTGCTTGATTCCATCAGCCTCCAAGTTGAAGCACCCTGGACTTGAGTATTGTAAGCCATACCTTATATTATAAGCCAGTCTGAGTTTTCTGTTGTTCTCATGTGAAAGAATCTTAGCTACAAGTTAGTTGTCAATCACCAAAAGCTTCTAATGTACTAATAATGAAGATAAAAAATTTGTCTGTATGAGGAAAGAACCTAACATTGACTAATGATTGAAGAGATGAGATACTGCATTGCAACCCAAGGGCACTTCTATTTCTACAGTTGTGAGAAGTACACCCTCTTGCCGAATCCCAAGGAATGAACTTGGAGACATGAAGCACAGCAAAAGCAGGACTTTAATATTGGTCTTGCAAAATCAGGTGTCTGGTATGCAGACACACCTGGGGCAATTACAGCAAGCAATTTACCTCCTAGCATGCAGATTCCTCAACCCTTGGTTCCTCATTAGTGGAATACTACAGGGTGTACAATCTTTCCAGATGTCACCTAAGTTTTATTTTTCTTCCTTCCCCACTCACACCTACACTTCTCAACAAAGACTGTCTTACTCGTTTATCTCTCTCCCAAAGTTCCATTTGCTTAGGGACTTTTTATATGCATAAACTTTGTCACATCTGCAGGCCATTAGGCAATTTTAACTGCTAGTAATTTTCCACTGAGAGTTAACTACTTAGTCTTGAAAATAGACCATTTTAAGTTTGTATTTCTTACACAGTGACTAAGTTGTGAGACAATTTTGCACTGAACCTAAAACATTGTCATCCCTCAGGATAGTTTGAAAAGAATCAGGTAGAATGATCTAAAGCATTAGAAACATATCACCATGGCCATATTCAACCTCAGCATAAGATCTTCTGAAGAGAATTAAGTAGATACAACCTAGTGTACAGTTTAAAATGGTCTTCATGATTCCTGAGCAAGAGACTGGGAAACTCTAACAATAATAGCACAGTTGCAAATGGAATAGCATGGACTAGATGATGGTCAGTCTCATTTGTAGAAGCCAAGACCGTTTAGTGCATAAATAAAAATGGAAGTCTTCAAGGAATTGACATAGTGTTACTTCCCCATCTGAAAGGTCTCTCCAAATCCCTGATGTTTAGAATTATGTTAACACAGGAATAAGAACAGTCCCTTAACAACAAGAGAGGAAAGACCTCAAATACAAATTTCCACGGGAGCACTAACTTGGTACTAAAAATTTTTTTTTTATATTGGTACTAAAAACTTGACCATTGTTGGTATAGTGATATATATCTGTAATCCCAACTACCAGGGATTCTGAGGCAGAATGATTACAAATTTGAGACCAGGCTGGGCAATTTAGCAAGATCTAGTCTCAAAAAAAAGTAAAAGGTGGGAATGGGGAGGTAGCTCAGTGGCAGAGCACTTGTTAGCATGAGTGAGGCCCTGGGTTCAATACTGAGTAATTCAAAATAAAATAAAAAAGAAGATAGATAGGTGATGGAGAAAGAAATAGAAAACGAAAGACGAGCACTTTAAAGGGTACATTAGTTTACTTTCTTTCTCACTAGTTCTAGAATGTAACTTTTCCGAGGCCAGGGATGTTTTTGTCTTATTCATTGCACTATCCCTATTGTAAGTAAAATGATACCAAATTCATAGTATATACAAAATAAACATTGTGAATGATACTCTCAGTCCTTACCAAGATCAAACATTTAAAACAGGAAAGAAAATCTTCAGAGGGCTCTATATGTCTGAAAGAGATCAAAGGAAAAGTGGATCATGAGTAAGCAAAAAGGAAAGAAAATGGGCAAAATATGGGAGAGACAATTTTTTCTTTATTTACTCTAGGACAGGCTCTGATTGAGTCCTCACATTAGGTGCACTTCAAGGAGTTGGAAGACTCCATTTACCATCTTAAGAATACAGAATCATACACAGTACTGTACTTGGACCAAGGAGCAGAACCACGTTGCACCTTCAGCCCTGCCTACACACATTTATCATGTTCTCCATGGAGGTAGATTTGTCATGCAGCTGTTGAAGCTTAAGTTTTAGTTCCCCTCAGTTTTATAAGAGAAACTCTGGCATTGTACTTGCCATGTTTTTGTGAAGTTATGAAGTCACACATTTTAATCACAATAGATCAGAGTGCTGGCTTTTTCTACTCTGGTTCTTCATATCAGACTACATTACAGTGGTTACGGACATTTTGGGGGGCCAGCTAACATAAGTGGAGTTGGAGATACATTAGTTTGGATTTAGTGGGATATATTTATGTGATCCCAGTCACTTGTATGTATAAATATTTCTAACCATCATGTTATAGCAATGGCTTTCAGGTAGACTCTAACAACTCACTATGGAAACTCACCTAGTGTCATGACGCAAGTTGGCAGATCTATAGGTTGCATCACAATATAAGTATTTCTAAGACCCTGGTAGAAGAGAAGCAAGGTTTGAAACAAATAAAACCAGAAGCTAGTCTGCAGGAAATTACTTCCAATCAACTGTAACTGTGAATTATTTTATTAATTAATTTATTATTTGTTGCTGGATATTGAACCCAGAGTCTTGCAGATGATAGACACACACTCTACCACTAAGTTACAACCCCAGCCCCAGACCATTTAATTTTCATTGAGACCTAGTCAGAATGAAGTTCTCTCCCACTGGGAATGTATATATATATATATATATATATATATATATATATATATATACACACACATATATATGAAGATTCAGGAGCATATTATTGTGTGTGGGTTTTTTTTTTTTGGTACTGGGAATCGAACTCAGGACCTTGAGCATGCCACGCAGTCCCTGTGCCACTGAGCTATATCACCGGCCTCCTATGTTTTTGTACTATATGATAAAATTATTTTCCATAGATTTGCACATAAAGTTGACAGAAATTATTCTAACATCTAGAAACAATAAATAGGCTCTTGGATTATTTAATGATCTAATCAGTGAAGATGAATAAGTTATATAAACATATTTGGAAAGTATATAAACTCCTTTACTATATGGGAAGAACTTTTATTTTAATTTATTTTTTGGTACCTAGAATCGAACTCAGGACCTCACGCTTGCCTGGCAGATGCTGCACCACTGAGCTAATTCCCCAGCCCAGAACATTTATATTAACAAAGATAATATGGGGGTTTGGGGGAGTGTAGCTTAGTAGTACACTCTGTGTTTAGCATGCATGAAAGTCTCAATTCAACTCCCAGGATATCTATGTATCTATCATCTATCTATCTCAATACACCTCTACAAGAAGGACATTGACAACAAATTAGCTAATAGCAAACCCCTTAAGTTTAAAGCATATTTAAGATTAGTTGCTGAGCAACAACAAAAACAAATTAGAAGTGCTCTGAAATCTTGTATTTTATATATGACAAAAACTTGGTAGAAATTTCCTAAAATTAACTGTGATCTTAATTATTTATGTGATGATGCCAATAATGAATTATAAAGCTCACAGATAGTTTTCTATATTATTAACAAAACACAACTGGTTGCACACCTGTAATCTAATCCCATCACTTGGGAGACTGAGGCAGGAGGATCACTGAGAGTTCGAGGCCAGCCAGGACTACATAGTGATTTCAAGGCCATCCTGAACTACATAGGGAGACCCTGTCTCAAAAAAAACAAAAACAAAAACAAAAACAAAAAGAACAGGGCCAGGCATATAGCTCAGTGGCACCAGCGCCTGCCTGGCATGCGTAAGGTCCTGAGTTTGATTCCCTGTACCAAAAACAAAAAAACAAAACAAAACAACAACAAAACAACTACAACAAAGTTGGTCAATCATGCTACAAGAAAGACTAATTTATTTTTATACTCTCCTGATAGGAAATATCACAAAATCTTTGTTCTATAGAGAGGTAATCCAAGGGTATAGAGCCAAAAACTGAAGGAAAAATTATACAGGACTGTCAGGAAAGTTAAATAACAGAAATAGAGTAGTTCATTTCGTTTTGTTTTGTTTTGGATTTTTATGATAATTGTGGCATTTTAAGTATTTTTAAATATGTAATTTAGAGTAATTTCTTATCTCATTTCATTGAAGTAATCTTGTCTTTTTTCTTTTAAAAAGCCTCTAAAATAATATGAGTGTGAGACACTGTTATGGTTTACATCTAAAACGTCCCCCAAAGTCTCATATGTTTGGAGATGGAGCCTGGTCGGAAGAGGCAGGTAGGTCACTAGGGCTGTGACCTGGAAGGGTGTATTCTTGTTCCTGGCTCCTCCCTGCTCTCTCTGCTTCCTGGTACCATGCTTTGAACAGATTTCCTCCACCATGCCCCTCCACCTTGCCACCACTGCATTGGACTGAATCCACTGAAACCGTGAGCCAAATCAACTCCTCCTCCTTTAAGTTGTGGGTGTTGGATATTTTGCCCTAGTGACATGAAAGCTAACTAATACAGATGCCAAAAGCAATAATTTATTAAGAGGAAAAATCCTGGATCCATCTCTGCTTCTCACTCTGACTCTCGATTGATTAAACCATTACTTAGATTTTCAAACACATACCACACACAATAAAGTACAAATAAAATTAAATTTCTAAAGTGGATGAAATGAACTAAAATGGATTTATTCATATTCTTCATCTCTCCTTAACAGCACAGAGACTCTGATTCTCCTTTGGTGGTGAACAGGGGATGTGGGTTGTGGATGGAAGGGACTTAAGAACAGGGCTCTGGGCTGGGGATACAGCTCAGTGGTAGAGTTCTTCCCTAGCATGCACAAGGCCCTGAGTTCAATCCCAAGTGCTACAAAAAGAAAAGAAAAAAAGAAAAAAGAAAAAGAAAGAAAGAAAAGAAAAAAAAAAAGAAAAGGGTCCTGAAATTCAGAAGCCCTCCCAGGGTTTGTACAGTTAAAAAAGAAAAAGAATGAAAATCACTGCCTGTCTTTTTAGGCGGCAGTAACAAAATACCACAAACGAGGAGGCTGGGAAGTCCAAGATGAAGAGTGTAGCAGAACAGCGTCTGGTGAGAGCCACTGCCTTGTTCATGATAGCGCCTCCTCTGGGTCCTCCTGTGGTAGAAGAAGTGAGGGAAATTTTCAGATGGCTTTTATAAAGGCACTAACCTGGTCATGAGGGCAGCGCCTCATTAGTCACTTCCCAAAGGCCTCCTTTCCAATAGCATCTCTTCAGGGGTGAGGATTTCAACATACGAATTTTGGCGGACAGAAACATTCAGACCATAGCACTCTTATTTATTTATTTATTTATTTTGGTACCAGGAATCAAACTCAGAATCTCGCATTTGCCAGGCAGGCACTGTGCTTATTTAAAGGAAAGAGAAAATCAATTTACTTTGGACTTGCAATATCTTGGGCTTAAATCCTGCCTTAGTTACTTTTCTGGTTGCTGGACAAAATACCCAACACCCAAAGTTAAAGGAGGAATGTTTTATTTACCCCACAGTTTGTAGAGGTTTCAGTCCATAACTGGCTCGTTCCAAGGCAGGGTGCAGGGCAGAGGGGCATCGCAGAGAAGAAACAGTTCATGGTGGGGGGAAGGTAGCTCTTTCCATCCTTTATATCTTATCCAGGCTACTTAGGGCAGGTAGCACACACACCCTTAATCCTAGCCCCCTTGATCCTAGGATTGCACCATGAATCAATTACACACTCTAGATCGAGCCACCTCTGAAAAATCCCCACCTATGACCACATAAGGCTTTGGGGGGACATCTAGACACAAACCATAGCAAATCCCTGTCACAATACTTAAATAGTTTTTTACTATGAACTGCACAATCCTTGATTTATAAATTTGCAAAATTAGGCAGAATAGTAAGCATATTTTTAGAGGTTTTTGTGAAAATGAAATACCACTTCTGAAATTAATTGAAGCTATAAAAATAAAATGACTAGGGCTACCTTAAAGAGTAAATGTGCTCAATAGTAGATGTTCTGTAAATGCGTAAGCTTCCTTTTAAAATATATAGAGCAGGGGCCGGTGAGATGGCTCAGTGGCGTAAGCGCCTGCCTTGCAAGCGCGAGGGCCCGAGTTCGACTCCCGGATCCCACATACGAAAAAGGGGCCGGTGATATCGCTCAGTGGCACGGGTGCCTGTTGGCGCGCGAGGTCCTGAGGTCGTCCCCCTGGTACCCACAAAAAAAAAAAAAAATAAATAAAAAATAAAATATATAGAGCAGGATATCAATTTATGCAAAGAATGTAAACTTATTCTGGTCATCAGTCCCAGTAAGTTTTTTCTTACAATGCCAGTGAATCTGCAGAGATTATTTGGGTTATGTTTCATCTTTTTGCTTCCCCTAAAGCTAATACTAAATAGGGCAATGATGTGTATGTGCAGTCTACAGAAGGAGAAATAAAAATGTCTAGTGACATAGCAAGAGTTGTTTAATATACACAGTTATCAAACACAAGGTAAACAATCAGGTACAATTTCATCTCTTGGTTTGGCAAAGATTAAAAAGGATGAGTATGCCCACTTGCTGTTGGTTAGGAGGAAAGGCGAGGCCACACTCGTAAGACTACACAGTTGGAATTCAAGTTGGTATGCTTTTTTGGAGGCCAATATAAAAGCAGACCTCCTCCAAAACTGTAAAAATATTTACTCTGCTTTTAAAACCAAACATGCCCACTCTATGACTTAGTAATTCCACTCCTGGTTTACATTTTAAAAACTAGGAACAATAGAAGACATGTACAAGAATATTCATGGTAACTTTATTCATAATAGCCAAAATGTGTATCAAAATAAAACGAATCAATATTCTATATTAAAAATAAAATACTAGGCTGGTGAGATAGCTCAGCATCATAAGCGCCTGCCCGGCAAGCGCGAGGTCCTGAGGTCGACTCCCGGTACCCACATAAAAAATAAAATAAAATAAAAATAAAAAATAAAATAAAAAAAATACTACACTGAAATGAAAAGACTGAGCTTCTGGTATACACCACAGCTGGAAAAATCTGACAGACATTATCTTGAGTGAGAGAAACCAAAAACAAAAGAATATACACCCTACAATTCCATTTATACTAGGCTCAAGAACATAATGTAGATACTGATATACTGATATACTGATATACTGTAGATATCTTGGAGTAAAAATGTTTAATATGTTGATCTGGGTAGTGGTTATAAATATATAAATATATATATCATATATGTGATGTTATATATGTTAACTATAATTATATAATATTTATAATCAAACTGGCTGTGTCCTTAAGATTTATTCACTTTTCTGAATATATGTTATACTTAAATTCAAAAGTTTGAAGGAAACAATACTCTTTGATTTAGTAATTAAATTTTCACCTAAGGCCAAAGGGGAGTACAAAAAGGCTCACAAATAAGAATGGTTATCAGAGTATTATTTATATTATAATAGCAAAAATCTGGGAAAAGTCTAAAAGTAAGGAGGTAGTTAAATAATTTATGAAAAAAATAATACTGTATTGTCATTAAACACAGTAAATGTATTAATACATTAAGATCAGATAAATTAAAAAACATGGAAAAGTGGTCATAATATTTAAAAGCATAGATTAAACAAATGATAGTTAAAATTTAGTACTGTATTTGGTTAAAATGTTATGTGTGTGTATCCACAAAATGTTACGTATTATACAAGCCATGTACATATCATGTTTATGATAAGACAAATGGGATCATAAGTGATTTTTCTTTTCTTTCTTTTGTTTTAAACCATATCTAATGCATCGTAAGCACTTCATAAATGTTAGCCATTACACTACTCTGGGACACAGGCTAACACACCCACATCTACCAGCACTGATTTAACAGTTCTTCTTTTCTTTCTTTTCATTTTGGTTCTCAGCAGAACAGGTAATCACATTTTTCTTTAAGGTATGACTAAAACACTGCTGGAGAGGTAGTGACAACTATCTTAGGTCTTTCCAGTTGTCTAAAAAGCCTCACCTAAATCAGGGACATTTATGCTGAGAGCCAGGTCTCAGGATTCTCCTATGGATACATCTAATTCCAATTGTCATAGAATCCACAGGCCACAAATGTCCCTTAGAGAAGCCCTAGGGCTCAGGTTCTGTCTTCTTCTTTGTCACTGAGACCTACGTAGAAGAAGAAAGTTAGGGGATGGCTGACTGGTTTTCATTATCAGAGTTTCTTCCCATAACTCACTATGAGGTCCGTTGCACATTTGTGTTTTGGTTTCATTTTTCCCATTTTGTCTCCTCTTTCCCTTATTCCTGTTTTCCTTGTTTTTTGTTTCTGTTTGTACTCTTCTCTAACATTTTCATGTCCACAGCCACTTCTGTGCTCTCTTCTCCCTGCACCAACCCACCCCCACCTCCTCTCCTTTCTCCTCCTTCCTTCCCTTTCTCTTCCTCTTCGTCTCTCTTGAGACAGGTCTAGTGGCCTGGTTGCCATCTGCTGCCTTTTTTTTTATGAGGTTGAGATCAGATGGCATCTAATCGATCGTCATGGTCTCCATGGTTACCAGGGTGACAGAGCACTTGGGAGAGACACACATTCTCAAGCCTGGGGCTGTCAGACCATTCCTGAGAGGGGGGAAAGAAAATAAAACCTCTTCTATCATATTTACACATTTACATCTTTCTCAAATGCAACAAAACATAGACTCTGCTTATGTTTTACATAGCTACCTAGTGGCTTGAGGCCAGGGAATGCAGAGTGACATTTTTTTCTATTTAAAACACACACACACACACACACACACACACAGAAGTAAAGGTTTTTTTAAACCTTAGAACCCACCCGCTCCATACACACAGACCATCGCCTTTTTCTCTTTCCCTTTTTAATAGTTGGGAATTAATTTAATCATTCTAATGAGTTGTTATTCTTCCAATAAATAACAACGTAGTTCTAAAACTGACAATTGACAACCATTTGCTTCAGAAAAAGAAATAGCCTCCTCAAAATTACCAACACTTAAAAATTTGATTAAGATCAAGGGTAATGTTCGTGTTAATTGTTCTTTGCTCAAAAATCATTTGTAACACAGGAAGCCATTTTCCTTGTAAGGAACAGCCACATACGAAGTATAAACAAAATAAGCCTATTCTTAATGCAAGGGGTGTTGTCTGGGCATGACCATATCTGTAAGGCTGTAAGGCCTCGGGGCTGGCCAACTGGGCAAATATGCACTCAGGCTTTATTATAATAGAATGTGATGGTGTTGACAACCCAGGTCTGGTGGAAAGAGACGTGAGGAATTCCTTGGCACTGAGGATATATGATGAATAAAATAACGGCCACATTTTTGGAGTAACTCAGAGGGAAGAAAACAATCAATCATCATATCATTAAATAAAGTTAAACCTAAAAAAGGAATACTGCCCTTGATTTCCTCACACACCTTTAATGCTAGGCACACATTACTAGGAGCTACAGGGTGCTTTGCTTCCTTTTCTGGTACTATATTATACTTCACAACATTATTAGAAATCCTATTCTTTTTGCCTTTGGTGGAGAAAACCAAATTTAACAATTATGGCACAGGTTCAGGGCTGCCTATCAGCAACTTTTTAAAGAAAAAAATACAGCAACAAATGATGGGCAGTGCTCCCTCCTTTTCTCCCTCCCTCCCTTCCTCCCTCCCTCCCTTCCTTCCTTCTGTCTGCCCTTCCTTCTGTCTTTCCTTCCTTATCTCTGATTTCCCTCCAGCCCTCCTGCCTCTCCTGTACCGTATCTTAGTACGATTCAGATATATTCATCTGCAGTGCCTTTGGCTGTTGAGCAAATATCACACTGATATTTGAAATAGAAATGATGCCATCAATTGGAGGAGAGGCTTTAATATAAAGGAAAATAATTTATCATGGTCACAAATCCTTTTATTCTTCATGCCTCTGCACTTCTGTTAATATCTAAATTTCCCTACCTCTCTGCAGTTCCTCCGATCTTCCTCCTCCTCCTAGCTGGTCATCTCCATCATAGGATGGGCAGGGGAACTGTTTTATTTAAGTCCTATCTCTTCAGAACAGTTTCCCTCAAATTACTTATCACGGAGATCCTAACTCCTAGTGTTCGTTTGGTCTACACCTCTCATTCAGGACACAGCCTCTAGTGGCCTATATACCTTAGCTTATCTATTTGTCGTGAGTGTTTCCGCCTCTCATTTAAACTATAAGCTCCAGGGGGTAGAGGCGCTGTCCCTGTCTTCTGAGCTGCTCCATTACTTTGTACACAGTTAGCCCTCACTAAATGTTTGCTGAGGATAACAGCAGCCTGTGTGCAGCTGGCTTTCCTTTTTATGACTGAGGCCATATTTAGTTCTTAGCATTTCTTCCACTGTACTGCTTCAACTTTTTTTAAAAATCATTATTTTAAAATATTTTTTATTAGTACGTTTGCAGTACATGATGATTACATTTATTGCAGAGAAGTTTGTACATGTACATAACACATCTTAATTCTTTTTCTTGTCCCTTTCCCCTCCCATCCCTCCCTGCTCCACCAACTCCCGGAGTTCTTTGACTTTGTGTCAGCTCGCCTTCCTTGTCTGCTACACTCTTGTGCACAAGCATGCTTCCGGAGAAGGTGGGTTCCACCTTGGAATGAAATGAGTCATTTGCTCCCATCAGGACAACTGCCACAGCATGGTGTCAACTCGAGCTGGCCTTCCACAAATTGAGTTTGTCAGTGCTCAGCCACACAGCTGAGTGAAATGTTGTGTGATGCGGGCTGTCTCCTGGGAGAGAGGAACTGGCATAAACCACATCCTAATGGGATCCAGAAACAAAGAAGCGTGAATGAAGTGTTAATTGCATTCATAAAGACATTAACAAAGGAATTAAAATGGCAGAAGCTTCCGTCTCCCACTCAGAATTCACAAGAAAAGAATGTTTCAACAATAATTATCAAAGTTTATTGCTTGCCCACTGCTGAGATAACGCTCAATAAATATTAACTTTTCAAAGAGCAAACATTTTGTGTCCCTCATCTTGAGTATATTAGCTCTGCTTTTCTTCTTACTGTTATATGATTTAAGTTTGTAAAGAACCAAGAGGCATTTTCAATGCTGCTTCATTAACCGTAAGGATGTTGGTTAACAGTTTGAACCTAATCAATCCTACAGTTCTTATTAGGCAAAATGCTCATTATCTAGGAGGTTTTTTTTTTTTTTTTTTTTGAAGTAAAATTACAAGCCAGGGGCTTCTTTCACAGTCCCTCTTGAATATTCCCAAGATAATCTACAATGTGGCAACCTGGGGCTCCCTCCCCTGCCCTTTGGCAGGGCCCCCAGCTGCTGACAGCATGGCTAAGCTGGTGAAAGGTCAGGAGGCTGCATCTGACTGCGGATAGATCACTAGATGAATATTGCGCCTGCTTAATGAAGTCAAGGCCTCGGTTTGGGGGCCTTTTATGATTCTTCTTGTTGCACTCAATTTCACCTTCACAGACCACACCACTAATCTCAGCCAATCATTTTGCGTCACTGTGCAACTGGTGACAAAGGGATGAGATAAAGGTAAATGAATCTCATCTAGAAGCCAGTGACTGGAAATCACTGTGCCTACAACAGAAATGGAGCTAAATCCTGTGTTCACGCAGTATGTCGCGCAATGTGTACACCCTCTGTGAGGTACACAGAATAGCTATTCCTACCTGCTTTGCGCGCAAGGAAACGAAAGCTCAAAGCCATGGGGGAAAGTTCCAGGATTAGAATTCAGGTGTTTCTGACTGTCTGACTGCTCTGTCTGCCGCAAGAGTCTAACTCTGTCAGGATCTCATGTGATTCTCATAAGAAGCCTGTGAAGGAAGACAGGCTGTATAAACGAGCTGCTCGATTTTTTCCTGGAGGCATATTAACGCAACCAGAGGAGCAGGCATTCTCTGGCCCACCCCTAGATTTTGGCATAACCCCCTGCTTACCTAAAAAAACCCACATTTTTCAGCCTTGTGTAAATCGATAATATTCATGAATGTGGCATCAACCTGAGGGTGACAGATTTAAAAGCGACAAAATTCTAGTGAGTCGTATGTGTCTGGCTGATCAGCACAGACTCAGTCAGCCAAGGGAAGCAGCGGAGGGTTCATCCTCTCCGGTTGCCTCTAACTCTGTTGCAGACATTGATAGCATCTCCTGCCAGACGTAGCCTCTATGCTAAATCTGCAGACATCACAAAAAACAGACAAGAAAATTTCTGGATTATTTGCTGTTTTTGTATTAGTTGGGCATAGTCTCATATCTATTACCATACACTCAAGAGAAGATTTTTTATTTCTTATTAGGACATATCATTTACAATACTAGACTGTAATTTTCAATTAATGGCGATTTTAACTCCAGTGTAGACATGCCACTAAGCTATTTTGTAGTCTTTTCAAAACAGAATTCTAAATTAATTCTAGAGGTTATTAATATTATTACTTGCATTTACTTTATATTTTCATAATTTCCTGTCCTGATTAGAGGATCCTTTATGTTGATCCTAATATTAAAGACTAGTAGGGCCAGTGAGATGGCTCAGCAGCATAAGCGCCTGCCTGGCAAGCGTGAGGTCCTGAGTTCGACCCCCGGTACCCACAAAAATAAATAAATAAATAAATGAATAAAGACTAGTAAATTTTAGTCTTACTTGTCAACGTGGGATGCAAAGATATAGAATAAATGGGAAATAGTCAAAGTAAGTCATTGGTGACTTACATATTCAATTTAGACAACTAATGTTAAAGCGTTATTTTTGTATCAATAGCAGAGCAGGGGCACATTTTTCCTGATTTCCTTGATCTAAATGCATTATGTCGCCTTGCCTAAGAGTGCTGCCTGAGGACAGGGAGAAGTCTGTAATTATCTGTAATTATCTCCTGATACTCAAATCACCTAATAATTATCTGGTAAAACATCTAGTATCTAAGATTATTTTCTTTTCATCATTGATATTTGGGTATTAAGGTGGCATACCCTGAGAAGCCCCCTGAATACTGGGGACAAAAAGTTTCAGGCTTGTATTTGTTCTTTTTATATCAGGATTATGAGAATTAGTTCATGTTCCTAAATGAAAATAGTGTCATTATCATAGGGCGATCATTTATACATTTCCGTTCATGGAAATGCAAATACATGAAGTTATTTTCTACCACTATGGTAGCTGCTACCCATATGTGGCTATTTAAGTTAAAAATAAGTAAAATGAAACTTCAGTTCTGCATTTTAAGTGCGCAATAGCCCCATATGGGTAGTAGCTACTATATCGGACACTGCATATCTAAAACATTCTTGTCATTAGGGAAGGTGCTATTGGACAGTTTTGCTAAAGACCAGAAGTCACACATGCCACAGATCATGCATCCAATCATACAGTTATCTGTAAAACACTACATATGGTTCCAGTGAAAGCCACAGTGAGGCCAGCCTGCTAAGGTGTGGACACATAGGGGTGGCCAGAGCCTTCTTTTTCGGAGTGCAAACTGGTCCGCTGTGTCATGGAAGAAGATGAGCCAGGTCTCTGGAGAAAGGGCAGGTGCAGATGAGCCATTTCCATTTTCCACTCCTGCAGCTCCCACAACCTCGAGTCCAGGCCTGCGCCAAGAAGTGCTTGTACAGAAGCCCAAACTGAAGCATGCTTTGGATTAATTTTCTGGCCCGTTATTTCTTTGCAAAAATCTATCTTGTGCCTTTGATTAAGGGCTTTCATTCTCTTTGCCATGAATTTCAATGAATCTGAACTGAGCTGTGTTTTCTACTGGCCATGATATTTAGCACAGGCACTGACCAAAAGAAATAAGGTTCAGACAAGCAAAGAATATAACAAGACCAAAAAACACAGCAGAGAGCTCCTGCACTGAACATGTTTAAGCGAATGCCATAGATTCATCATCACTGACACTCAGCAAGTAAAAATGTCCATAGACTGAAGAGCGGTCTCTCCCTAAAAGGAAAAGGCAGGATGAGAGCTTTCTCCAACCAGTAGCCACTTTACACCTGTGAAAGAAAAATAATCAATCACCAATCCTATCCTGTTCTCCAATGTATCACACTAGGACTATCTTTGATATTAAGAAAGAGATGGATGCAGGATGTTTTCAAAGATTTGCAGCAAGCTCATGAGATAAGCAAATCTCACTGCTTTATCACATAACTTTTCAAATTGAGCTTATCAGTCACATGTTTTATTTTCTTGGTAGACTAGTTCTCTTGAAACTCTCTAAATACAGATTTCACCAAAAAATGTATACACACTTCAGGAAAAGAAAAATTTGTATAAATATTTTAATACTAAGTTTATTGAGATACCATAAGATCAATGCAAGTTATCTTTGACCTCTACAATTACAAGAGGTGCTCAAAGTGGTGGCCATTAGCTTCTGGACATTTATTATTTTTCTTTTCCTGAAGTGTGCATACATTTTTTTGGCCCACTCTGTATATATATAGTACTTACATCCCACCAGTACCTGGTATGGTGGTTAACTGCTCAGCACTTCGGGTCAGCCCATTAAAAAAGACTTACTAAACAAACTAATAAATAAACAAGGAAAATCTAAGCAACAAAATTTCTAGCCTGAATTATGATCACTTTCAACAGATAGCCATGGAAAAGAGAGGTGGAAAGAGTACATTTGAGAAAAAACACAGATCGTAAACTGATTGAAAAGAGTATCATTTCAAAGATTCCTTTGAATCTCCATAGGGATATAATGGGCAAGAAGACATTTTTAAGCCACCTGTATGTTTCAATTTGTGGAGGAGAAGTTTACAAGTATGTATCTGATTTATTGTCTTTCTATTGAATATCCATTCTGACATTCTTCCTGGAAGTAGTGAACTCAAAGTATTGCATACATTTGTATTGTAATGTTTTGTATTAAATAACCAAATGGGACAATGATGGAGTTAACTCACACCGAAAACAGTTAACAAATCGGAACCCATGCCCACACACATTTGCGCAAACTGAATGAAAATGAATCTTGAACCTGGGCATGGTGGTAATCCCAGGACTCAGGAGGTTGAGGCAGGAGGATCACCATGAGTTCAAGGCCAGCCTGAGCTACATAGTGAGACCCTGTCTAAAACAAAACAAAACAAAAAGTGACCACTAAACTGACCACAGGAAAACCTGTAATCCATTCCCGTACTTCAAAATATCCCTGATAAATCAGGATCCAACTCAATCTTCAACATTTCCAAGAAAAGAGAACTATAGAGATATGCTAAATGTCATAAAAAGAAGTTTAAAAAAATGTATGTAAGCTTTTTAGGATTCTGACAATGGTGGTCATCAACATAACATGCAAGTTTTGTGATGTAACTTTCTAGATCGTGTATCTTTAAATCACCATGACTCATATTTGTTCCTGTTCCAACTGTTTTCTGGTGTCTGTAATGCTGAAATGGTTTGAATTAGAGCTGGAAAAGGGTTGATAAAGAACTCATGCACCGTGCTTGCCAGCATGGGAGTTGGTTTTCAACATTGCTGTTTTTCATCCAAAAAAAAAATTTTTTTCCCCCTTCTTGCCCTTGAGTTAGAAGAGATTATTCTCAGACAGCCATTTAGCTGATTTTTAATGTCAAAGAAACTTAATTTGCAAACTCGTTAGAAACCCTTTAGTAAAAGCAGCCTAGTAAAACAGATGATTAATATTGGTAAGCTCCTCATTTGCATATTAATTAGTCTCGATACTCAACTAATTAAAACTGCACTGCCTGTTTGAGGAGTTTCTTCTAGACTGTGTCTTATTTCTATGTATAAGCATGTATTTTTAACTAAAATAATGGTGAGTGATTATGTCTGTACTTTTCTTAATGTGCTAATTTTTCCATCTGTAACACATAGGCCTCCTCAAGGTCCTACCACCATCTCTAAGCAGCCATGTCCCTGGCCCAAATCACTTTTAGCTTGGTTATTTGTGTGCTCTCTCAGGTTTGGGTGGGGAGGAAACAGTTGTGCAATCCAGCGACTGGTAATGAATAACGAAATGTAAGGAGAGTACCAAATACGTATCAGGGTACAGCTCAGTGGTAGAGTGCTTGCCTAGGATGCATGAGACCTTGAGTTTGGTCCCCAGAAATCCCCCCAGGAAAGTACCAATCTACATTGTATTTGAACATTTGTTTCCTTTGAGCCTTGCTTTATAAATTATTTTTCAAATATATATATATATACACACACACACATATATATATACATATATATACACATTATTTATATATGTATATAATTCTTTTTTGGTGCTGGGCATTGACCCCCATGACCTCATGACCTCCTGATCAGTATTTTGCTCATATCTAACCTTAGCTACTCTAATAATTTGTTCTACTTTTTCATTTTTAGTAAAGAACTATTGAGTAGGAAAATAGGCTAATCGGTTTCAGAACATTATGCCTTCAGAAAGCCTAGCTACTTGGACCATAAGAATCCAGCTCTTGCAGGCATGGTGTTACACACCTGCAATTTCAGCACTTGGGAGGCCAAGGGAGGAGGATTGCAAGTGCAAGGCCAGCCTGGACAACATAGCAAGACACTGGGGTTGTCTCAAAAACAAGCAAACAAACAATCAACAACAAAGAAAAGGGGAAAAAAAAAAACTTAGCTCTTATTTATGAGCTTGTATTTCCATTATTGGCAATATAAAATCAAAAGACAACCAAAGCCTCAAAATACTTATGGAAATTAACAGTCTGTGAGTACAGGGTCCTCAAGTAAGATTCTGGAGAAATTCTATTTGTGCTAATGATTGAGTAACATTGGCCAAATTTTTTAATTTTTCATCTATAGCAGCCAAAAGTAAATATGCATCAAGTATCTGCATCAGACATTTTCCTATGACACCTTTTCAAACTGAGTTAGGCAGCACTGCTAGGTTCTTCCATACATAGCACCCAGTGTTTACCCTCCTGAATGGTTATAAGGGGGCTACAGGACAAAAGCACATAGGCCTGGAACATATGGTGAAAGATTAAGAAAGGACCTATGGAGCAAAAGTACACAGGCCTTGGAATGTATGTTTAAAGATTAGGAAAGCATGCTAGATTTGGCCACTATCCTTCCCCCTGTCCAATAAATTGCTTAAATTAACCTCAAAAATGTCATGTAGCACAGACATCCTTGTTGCTTGACAGCCAACTTGTTTTTCTTCCTGTTTTTTCTTGCAATAAAAGCCAGAGAGGTCTCAGTTCAGGACACCTCCCTTGAGACTCCCTCCCACTGGGTGCTCTGGTCAGGACAGTCCCTCTGAGCCTCTTGGTGTTCAAACTAAGTCTCCTCTCTAAGTAATCTTTTCATCCTCCACACTGCCACAGTCACTCACTGAGACATCATAGTACTGTACTCGCACCTTTATTTATTCATACTCCTTACTGGATGCATGTCTATAGCAGGGGCTCTTTCTCCTTCAGCATTATATCCAGTGTTTATCATAGTACCTGTGATACAGTAGGTGCTTCAGCAGGGAATTTATTTGCTGAATAAATGAATAAACAAATAACTTAAAATAAGGACAAACAATAAATAAAGCATGTGCTTCAATTATCTATTATTGCAGAACAAAAAGCCCCAAAACTTATAGATTAAAAACAATAAATTACTCTTTTTCATGATTTTGTGAGTTGTCTGTACAACCTTTTTGCTTTTTTACATGGGCACGCATGGTGGTGATTCACTTAGGTGTCTCCATAGCAATGTTCCACCATGCAAACACTTGTTGAATTTGTCCCGTTTGCTGACATGTCAAAGCAAATCATAAGCCTAAACCCAAAATCAATGTGTGAGGAAATTACACAAGAGCATGACTATCTGGGAGACCCTAAATGTGGTCAACCACAATTTGTCTTGACCTTAAGGGATTTCCAAGTCAAGGCAGAATATTCAATCCAAGCTGATAGAACAGAGACATAAGCACACTGTCTAGGAGATAAGAATAAATGACAGTAGAGTCAGATCATAATTTGAACATTTTCCTTTTTATTAACTGCTGTATGACTTTGGGTAAGCTATTTAATTTCTAAAAATATCAGCTTTATAATTTCAAAAGTGGTTATAGCAACCCTTCTTATGTTCATCCCAGAGGTATAGCATTTCTCATCCTGATTCTATCCTGGTTGCTGTGATGATGGGAAACCACTTTGTATTTGTTTTAAATGTAATTTTCAATGTTATATAAACATATGACTTTAAAATGTATTTTGGGGAAAGTATGATCATTTAAAAATCTGAATCCATCTTAAAAGTGAACTAGATGCTAGCTAGAATTAATAGGGAAAAATTGTAAACCCAAGTAATTAATTATGAAGTACTTAAGGGCCAAACATAGTACCTCTGTGCAAAGAGGCCCCCTCTTTTGAGGAGGTAAAAACTAACTGCAAAACAAATTTGCTGAGAAGTCACACTGGCAAGTGTGGGGTGCACATAGCAGTTGTCGTCTTCCATTTGTTGAGTCGCATTAAAAGGAAAGGTGGAGATCTAAGAAGGAAAGTATTTAAAATCCCTGAGAAATCTATTCAATAGCTAAGCATGAAGAAAGATAGGTGATAATGAGATCCAGGGGAGGGTGGTGAGGGATGTTTAATCCGGATTTCAGGGGCTCTGTGATAACTGAGGCTTTCGGTCCTTTAAAAAGCACACAGTAGGTGCTCAAAAACAATTGAAATAACAACGAACAAATAAATGCATGGATGATTTCCCCCCAAATTTGAGAGAGGATTTTGATATTTATAAATATTATTGAAAATAGAGCCTATTATAGGATAAATGCCCTCCCCATTTAGGTGTTGTTGAAACCTTCACCTCATGTAATCGTATTGTATTTGTAGATGGGGTCCTTGGGAGATAGTTAGGGTTAGATGAGGTGATTAGGGTAAGATCCTGGTCAGATGGAATTGATATAGTTCCGTTAAAAAAGGCACTAGAGCCTCTCTCTCTCTCTCTCATCCCTGGGCTGAGGAAATCCCATATGAGTACTCAGCTAGAAGGCAGCTGTCTAGAGCCAAGAAGAGAGCCCTCATCAGGACCAGAATCAGCCAGCGCTTTGATCTTATACATCCAAGTTTCCCAAACTGTGAGATAATAAATTTCAGTTGTTCAAACCACCCAATCTGTGGTACTTGGTTGTGGCAGCCAGAGTACACTAAGAGGGTACCTCTGCTTTATAGTTCTTTAAATCTTGCTCTAGTTGCATACATACCTAATTATATAATAGTACATAGATTATACTTGTGTATAAATTTATATATAAATAATGATCATTTTAATTTTTAAAACTAAAGTTATGCTGGGGGTGTAGCTCAGTGGTAGAATATATACTTAGCAAGTGCATAGGCCTGGATTTAATCCCCAGGACCAAAATAAAATAAAAAATAAAGTTATTTTAATGCACGGCAACTTCCTAATTGGTTGAAAAATCCTACTGGTTTCTATGACTTAGAGAACCACATCCCCTATGATATTCAAATCATGGAGCTGCATTCAGGGTCCCTCTGTTCTGTTTTACCCAGCATGTAAGCAACACACTGAGGGAGAAAATCAGATTTCTACAGCCTGAGTAAGGCACAAATTTATACTAACAGCTCCCTTTCTCTTCTTTCTCCCCTTTCTTTCTTTGTTGGGACATACAATAGATAGAAAGAGGGAGTGCTGGCTGCACCCTGGGGCTCCCATAACAAGGGCTCTCAAAAGAGGCTCCAAGCCCTGGAGGCCTGTTTCCTGAGGCTGAGTTCCTGGGACCAGGGCCTTGCTGGGAGCTGCAGAGCTGGGCTTGTCTCTCCCAGTGAATGCAAATCACATAGAGAAGCTAGCAAGCCCTGGTTACAAGAATGTTTGCCTTACCTGAGGAACAGCCCTTCCCTTAGGTATACATAGGCAAGAGCTGACTGATTTCTAAAAGTCTGTCCTAAAGGTGAGTGTCTCCCTGGGATCAGGAGTCTGGAGACCAGGGTGAGATCTAATCTCTGTTTCTTATTAATTATCCTTAGAATGTTGTTTAAGCCTGAGACTTCTTTTTCTGTAAAATGGGACTAATAATTCCTATCCTACCTGCTGCCTCAATGAAGTGACCTCAGAAATAAGTAAGGCATATTTGGATACATGAAAACCTTTTGTAAAATGTATTCCATAGCAGCAATTGGCAAACTCTGGCACGCAGACCACATCCACCCCATTGTCTTTGTATGGGCTATGAGCCAAAAATGGTTTTTACACTTTTAAATGGTTAAAAAGAACATGTTATGAACTGTAAAAAAATTATAAGATTCAAATTTCAGTGTCCAAATGAATGAGCACAGATGTTCATTTCTTTACATATTATTGCCACTTCTGAGCGCCCAACTTATTCTCTTTACCGACCCAGAGATCCCACTATGGTACTATATTCCCCAGGGGACCAGCCAGCCCCAGCTCCTACCTCGGAGAGGGAAGGCAGAAGCTTGTCTTCCTGGAGTGGTCCCCTGCTCAGGGTTCAGAGTGGGTTTCCTTGCCCACCAAGTTTCTGCTCCCCTCAGTAGCCGAGAACTCACGAAAGAAGCTCAAATTTCACATAGGCCCGCTTCTGACCCAGTAGCCTACTTCTCCTGGGACTTTCAGGAGTGATTCCCCATGCAGAAGCTGCTGGTCTTGTTGAATAGTGATGACAATGAACATTTACATGCTGAGCTCCAGAGCCTGTGCTCATAGAACCAGTGTATGCTGCCAATGACAGAGGAGTACAGCAGCCCATCCTAGGCTCAGGGTTGGAATTGTATTAGAAACAAAGGCAGGTGAGGTTACACTGTGGTGCCAGTAGCCAGTATATGGTACCATTTCTACTATAGCGAGAACATACTGGTCTGCGAATCAAAGGGTAGAAGTGGAGTTATGCCTCACTCTCATATGGAAAATTTTATGTACTCTGTAACTCAGGACTCCACTCATACCGAGGTTTTAGGGTCTGAGGAGGAATAGTCTGGGGAATAAAGCAATGTTTCCACTGAATTAGAAGCTGAGATTGTTACTTGGCCATTTCAGGCTCCTCGTGGTGATGTGAACACGCAAAAAGGCGAGCTTTGGTATAGATCAGGTAGCTTGAGCCCAACTCTTTATTTTTATTTTATTTTATTTATTTATTTATTTTTTTTTTGTGGGTACCGGGGGAACGACCTCAGGACCTCGTGCACCAACAGGCACCCATGCCGCTGAGCGATATCACCGGCCCCTTTTTCGTATGTGGGTTCCGGGAGTCGAACTCGGGCCCTCGCGCTTGCGAGGCAGGCGCTTAAGCCACTGAGCCATCTCACCGGCCCCCAAGCCCAACTCTTTAAATGGAATACATCAGTTAGGGCCCATTTGGCTTTAAGTAACAACTACAGCAATCTATTTAAAAGCGACCTAAATGGTAACGACCATCATGGGACTTCCGGAGGAAGGCAGTGCACAGATAGATTTAGTAGCTCAACATGTCATCCAAGCACCAAACTCTTTGCAGCCTCCTCTGTCCTTAGCTGCTTGGCAATGTCTCTTCTCATTATGCCAAAATGGCTGCCAGAGCCCAGTGTGAGTGAGCGAAATGAAGCAGGAGCAGCGGAGCATTGTTTCTATGGCCAGCTCCAGCAGCGTCCAGGGCAGCAGTTCCTCATGGCACCATCGAGCACCCAGTGCCGGAACTGGTGTTGACACTGGTGGTGGCACTGCCGAGATGTGCACTACCCACCTGTGCGGCAGCAGTCTCTTTACCTCTAGTTACATTGGCATTATTTTGGTGAGGGCTCTCACTTCCTCTCTTCCATTTATTCCTGGTCACTTGCCAACCCTGATTCTACAGTCTTTACAGTGAGTCATTAAGCTGTCCAGTACCTCCTCGGAGTATTATTTTCCCTGCTTATACAGCAAGAATTGATTTCTGTTGTTTGTAGTGAAGAAATCTGACCAATAATATGGCTGTTGAATTGATTTATTGAAAATGAGGTTTTTCTCTGTTTTTAGTGGTGGTGTTCTTTTTGGTATTTTCAGTGAGTTTCCAAAGATGGCCAGACACACAGGCGTGATGGCACACACTTGTAATCACAGTTACTCAGAGGCCTAGGCAGGAGGATGATGAGTTTGAGACTAGCCTGAGCATCTTAGAGAGACCATGTCTCAAAATTAATAAAAAAAAAGAAAAAGAAAAGAAAAGAAAAAGAAAGAAAATGGGCTGGAGGTGTAGTTCAGTGGTAAACCACTTGTCTAGTGTGCATGAGGCCCTGGATTCGATCTCTAGGGCTGCCAAAAACAAAACAAAACAAAACAGGCAGAGAGCAAATGTACCTTACTAGGATGAAGACCATCTTTACAGTCTCTTTTAATTTGCTTTAATGTCTTCCTCTCAGTGAAATACAAACCACACAAGTCCTGAAAAATGTCCTGGGAAAGGAGCACAGTTGCTCATGAGTACCACTTATTGAGTATGTAATACAAGCCAGGGACTAAGAAAATCACTTTGGCATGGATTTAATGCTCACTGTGTTATCTATGTTTTAAAGATAAGGAAGCTGATGTGAACATTGTCACATGGTGCATATAGCAAATGACCCAGTGCCACCTGATTATAAAGGCCTGGGTTCTTTCCCACATACCAGGTTATTATTTTCATTTAGTTATGTTATCAGAAATTATGGTAATAGATTGTACCTTACAGTGTTTCCCTAATATTGCTAAGCCTTGGTTGAAGTTGATATCAAAGGCATCTCTCTTGGAGTCCAGCCAGAGGATTCTGTTCTGGAAGGACTATAAAGACATTGCTCACTTTTAATGTAGAGTAAGGTCAGCAACACAAGTTACTGTTAAAATGTAGCTCCAGGCAATGAACTCATATTAACTGAGCTGTACCTGCCCTGCACTGGGCTCCTTACTGTGCACCCACATCCTCCCTAAGAGAAATTCCCCCGACTCCATCAGCCCCTGTACCTGAGGCAGACGTGCTTTTTACCAACTGCCACAATTGACAAGCAATGGACAACTTGCCTGAAGGCCATCGATTTATGCACAGGTTTGTGGCTTATATGGCCTGCATTAGAAAGATGGGCCATTCAGACAGATCTTATCCAAACTGAAAATTGGGAAACTGAGAAATGGAGGAAATTAACAGTAAAGCTAAAGATCAAGGGAAGCTCTGAGATCGAAATGATTCAAAAATCCCATGAAAGCTGTTGTTATGAGGAGGCAAAGTTTATGGTCTATAAAATACAGGACAGGGAAAGCCCATTGGTAGAGAAAAGACAGTAGAGCAGATGGGGGGATGAAGTGGAGGGAAGGGGAAGGCAGGGGAGGAGAGGGAAGAGAAGGGAGGGTAGGGGAGGGAAGGGAAGGGAAGGAAGGGAAGGGAAGGGATGCTAAAAGGGAGACCTAGCCTTGGATATCATTATATTTTCTGAATTTCCCAAGAAACTTGTAGATTTCTCTTCCTTACAACTACTCCATCCTATTTGAAAATCTTTTCCATCAACCTTTATAAAGAAAACCTGTGAACCAATTTTTCTTGCATCTTTTTAGCCTTCTCTGCATTCTTCCTCAGATGACCTACCTAACCCAAAGGCTAGAAACTAAGAGAAAAGTAAACTAGAAAGCAAGAAGGCTGAACAGTCTGCAAAGACAACAAGCAGACGCTGAAGGGCAGAGCTTGATTATCTCATGCTAAGACACTGGCTTGTACAACTAGCCACTCCGCTCTGTGGATAAAGGCAGAATTGAGAATATTTCTCACTTCATAAACTCCAAAAACAAAGTCAAAATACAGTTCTTTTTACCATTTTCTGACTACCAACAAAAAACAACAGTACACTTCCTCATTATATATATTGTCACATTTAAAGCTTGTCCTTCTAAAGTCTAAGCTGTTCCAAATACACACCCGGAGCACACCTCCAAAATGCCAGGCAGTTGTTGGAACAGGAGAATCAGAGTGGGCAGTCATTTTGCTATAGGATAGGACTCAGTGGTGGTGAACCTATGGCACGCGCCGCAGTGGGTTGTTTGTATCATTGAAAACTCCAGAAAGTTTGCCATCACTGGGTTAGGTGAAAGACTAACACATTCTTCCTCACCTAAAAGTCCTTCAGATCAAAGCAGTGCCAGCCAGCGAAGTGACACCCAAAGGGAGGGCTGCTCTCCCTTTCTGCCCCATGACAATAACCCTGTTATAGCCGAGGAGCTGCTGGAGGCTATGAAGATAATCTCATCTTAGGCTGTTTGGCTTTCCAAGCCCTTCTGCCCCTCTGCAGAGCAAGGGCTGCTGACTCCTCCCTGTTTTGTCCCCATCCTCTAGGCTATTGTCTTACTTTGTGTGGCACACAATAGAACGAGTGTTCATAAAGGAACTGTGGCAAAAATGCTTCAGTCTCTGTACTCGCCAAACTTCTCAGGATCAAATCTTGCCTGTGCTGCTTAGAAATAGATTGATCTCTCCAAACCTGTGTCTTTCTCTGTAATATGTGGGTGATATTATTAGTTTCTACCTGTAGCTCTAAGTGAATGAATTCTCTAAGTGAATGATTATTTGTAAAGGGCCCAGGATTGTGCCTAGCACTGCATGCAGTGTCCTGTAATGTGTGTTTGCTAAGTCTATAAAGGAACTTGCTCCAAGGAAAGCAGTATGTTCTGTGATAGCACAGTCGGGTTGGTGGAAACAGAGCTGAAAAGAGCTGAACTGTACTCTTTTTTAGAGCGATGTTTTTTCTGTGCAGAAAATTTCCATTTTCTAATTAGTCTCTACTAAGTCTCTGAATATTCTAAAGTAAGAGAGTGTTTCAAATTATTGGTAACTTGCTTTTAGAAAAAAAGAAATTAAGTACAGGAATGTACCACTTAAGTATAGGTTAATTAACTGGCAATTTAGAGCATGGAAATCAATAAAAGGAAAAGAAGGGAAGACTTTGGAGTAGTTTTTGCCAAAAGTCATGGACCGAGTCCCAGCTCTGCAACCTTTAACTGTTTCAACTCTGGTAAAGCACCCACCCTCCCAGAGTCTGCAAAATGTGGACACTTGTCCCTGTCTCAGAGGAGGCTCTGAGGATGAAGACAGCATGGCACTATGGGAGTCACAGTGTTTGCATTTAATGACTCAGCAAATGTTTGTGTTTCAATTTGGAAATAGTTCCCACCAAGCTCACACACAGAATCATTCAGCAGGGTATTTGGCTCAGGACCTAGTGACTTCTTTAGCCCCAATTCTACCAAACAGGGACACCTGATTTCCTAGCAAGAACCTGCCAAGGTGGCAGGCAGTTCAAGAATGCTATAAGAGATAACAAATACATAAAGAAGGTGGAAATTTTTATAAAAACAAAGCCAAACAACCCCAAAGTTTAATACTTCAGAGTTTCTTGGTGTAGAGAAAAATGACCCTACAGACTTAAGTCACTTCTGAAGGACTCGCTGCAGTACAGCCTGGCGCAGTGATTGACAGTCCTGTGGTCCAAAGCTGGCAAGGCACTAAGAGAACCTGTGAAAGATCCCGATAGGGCAGAATATGACTGCGCCTCAGAGGAAAGGACTTGAGGAGGGAATCACTATGTAATCCCAGGTTATTTAAAAATGAACCGCAAGAGGACAGGAAAAGAAGCTCATCTCTTAGCTGCAGGGCCTTCAGAGACTTGCAGAGGGTGTGGGAGACACCCTTGGGCCAACTAGATAGAGGAAGAACCACTGGGACCCTAGTAGAGGTGTGCCCCTAACCCCTGGAGGGCAAGTTGAAACTGCTTCTCTTTGAAGAGGAATAGTTGATCACAGAAAGGATCGTCTGGGAAGGAGGAAATGGTCAGACCACAGGGCAGTTCTCCTGCAGAGAACCACAGTACAAAAAGCAGGTAGCCTGGTCATTTTGATTTTAGGGAAGAGCCAGAAGTCACACAGTGCCACATCCAGTAAAAGAGATGAATGATACTGTAATGTTTTTATGAGCCTGCCTTCCCATTGGATGGCCCTCAGCAGCACCATTCTTTCTTTATTTTTTTAATCATACTTCATAAAGACACTCATGAAAAAGGACTTCAGAACTGCTTCAGAAAGTGGCAAGAACGATAGGGTATGTTCGAAACAAGGGGAGTATTTTAGAAGGCAATTAATGGCAACGTGTCTTATACTGTAATACATTTTAAAAAATGTAAACATTCATCGTATATTTTGATCACACAGCATAGATACCTCATTAGCATTGCTGTGAGGATAACTGTGCTAATACATAGTTCATGGTGCACTGAAGTGCTTGGACCAGCAGCAGCTATGGTCAAATGAATTCTGTGCATGCATTATACCTTCCTGTATATCTAATAATGGATGATTCTGTTGCCTCAACTCTGCTCACCAGAGTTTCACTTAGTATGTATTTATTGAGTGCCTAATATGTGCTGGGCAATGTTTCTTCTCAATCCCATGCAAGAGTTTATCACAGGCATCTAATTCTATCGAAGGCTGCCTACCTGCTCACAAGTGTACACATGTGCTAGTAGTTTTTGTTTTTCCAAAACTTTGTCATCATTCAGTGTTTTAAAACTTCTTAACTTTTGCCAGTCTGGTTGACGAAATGTGGCACCTTAATTTTCAGTTCTGTTGAGAATACAGCTGAGCATGTCTTTATATACTTGTTAGTATTGTGATATCCACTTCTGAGAACTGCTTATATGTATATTTTCTCCATCTTTCTATTGGGTCTCCTGGCTTTTTCTTGTGGTTGCTGTTGATTTAAAGTTGTTTTCTATATATTTTAAATGTGTAGCACTAGGTAGTATTGGATATTGGGAATATCTCCTCCCAATTTATCACCTTTTTATTGCCTTTGTTTAGATTTTCTTTACTGAGCAGAAATACTGTGGTGTACTGAGAGTACCAAACTTAGTTCAAGTCCTGATTAGACTGACTTAATTAGCCATATCAATAACCTGTCACAAAAAGAAGCACACCTATTTCTGGACATAAATGCTGGACATAAATCTCAAGTCTCAGCTTTTCTTCTACATATACTGTCTAGCATCCAATTAAAAACCACGATATGCTTGGCATGATGGCACCTGCCTATAATCCCAGCTACTTGGGAGGCTGAGGTAGGAGGATTGTAAATTCAAGGCCAGCCTGGGCAACTTAGTGAGACCTTTGCTCAAAATTAAAAATAAAAAGGGCTAGGGATGTAGCTCAGTAGTAGAGAGCCCCTGGGTTCCAGCCCCAGTACAAAAACCAACCAACCAACCAACCAAAACAAACAAAACAGGGAAAAACAACCTCAAGATATAAAGCAAACAAAGGCCTGATTCAGAGATGACCCAGATGTTCAAACTATCAAAAAGGACTTTAAATAACTACTCAGATGAGCAATGTGTTAAAGGTTTTAGTGGAAAAGGCAGACAAGAAGCATCAGAGGTTGTATTCAGAGAAATGGAAATAATAATAGAGTCAAAAGTTACCCGTTCTATTTTCATTCTTTTGGCTATTTCCCCAAATCATTAAGACCTCTGCTTAGTTAATTTTTGTCTTAACTTTTTAATCGTCACTTGTTTTAGTAGTTTGGCCAGTTCATCAGTCTCTTCTGCTTATCTGGCAACCGTAGGGCTAAGAGTGAGGAAAGAAAGAAAGTTTACTGTCCCATTGGGAGTAGGAAACCTTTTCTCCCATGTGTTAGCTATGATCTTCAAACAGGGAATGCTTTGAGGGATGCCGTCTTCAGAGAAAATATAGAAAGATCATTATAGGTCTAAATGAAATGGAAGATCTGCATGGTTTCATGAATGGTTAACTTGGCCAGGAGTTGTGAGATCTTCCTGTAGTCCCAGCAATCTGGGAGGCTGAGGCAGGATGATCGATCATAAGTTCGAGCCCAGACTAGGCAATTAAGCAACTTAAAAAATAAAACTTAAAAAAAAAAAAAAAAAAAAAAAGAGCTGGGTATGTACTTCAATGTGAAATTCAATCCCTGGAGAGAAAAAAAAAAAAGTTTGTTTTTTGTTCAAGTAGAAATACTTCATTCTCTGGTAGTGCCACAAAAGGAAGTATTATCTAAATTTACAATAATAGTATCATCAGGCAATCTAATCAGAAAAACAAAACAAAACAACAAAAGCAGGTAATCATCCAAAAATTATGTGTTTTGTCCTATGGTTAGTTAAATATTTTTCTCTCACTAGTATCAACATCAGATGTTATGTCAACAGCTACACATGCTGAAATACCCAGATTCCAATCAATATTTTAATATTTACTAAGATTCAGTTCTACTACAGTTTTTGCATAGCTCATATTATTCTTCACTCATTCATTTGTGGCTTTAATATCTTTGACTGGTTCTTTTCATATTCTAGCTGCAAGACAGGAATACTTGGGGTGAAAGAAGACTTGCAGGAAGGAAATGGAGGGTTTTGCACATCAGCCAGTCTTGCTCCATCTGTCTCATCCCTGAAATCAACAGAATTGGGCCTCAGGAGGCATCACACCGAGGCAGCTCCCCCAGGGCTATTTATCCATCAGTCACTAAAAGGCGCAGTACCTATAGCCTATGAGTTTTAAGGATGTTTAAAAATATATGGCACCTAAAAATATTCTCTCTAAAATGACAACAGAAAACTATATTTTGTGTATGCTATGGGTAAAGTAGTGCGGCTTCAAAGGAAATGAGAGTTTACAAGCTATGCAAGTCCTAAGCCAGCCTTAAATCTCTCTGGGAATGATCTCACATCTACTTTGTTCTTCGTCTACAACTTGAAGTATAGTATCCGTGAGCATTGACACAGTACAGTGGAAAATGACAGAGAAGCAAAGTGCTTAACACTGCAAGCTATGGTAGAGACCAGCTATCCAGGTGTTCACACTGCCTCAGATGCACAAGGCTGGCAGTGGTGGTGTTGGTCTCAGGTTGGTGTTGGCCACCCTGCTTCTATCTGTGTGCCATCCCCTGTGACTCCTTGGCCACACTGTCATCAGTGCAGCTTCAGTCTGATCTGTTTAAATATATTGGATTCTCTGTCTGTAAGGTTTTGTTTGTTTGGTAAATAGCTCACTGCTTAGCATTAGAAAGCCACAGATGAATTTCAACTTGATCATTTGACTAACCAGTGCCCTGAGGCTCAGAGAATTTTAAAAAATTTGCCCAATTTCTCCCAACTAGCTGAGAAAGCCAGATTTCCAGAAGTCCAGGTCAGGACCATTTCTTCAAGTAGAGACTGAGAAATCATAGATGCATGGAAGCAAGCTTTTCCCCAAAACTCAGGCTGGAAGCTTACATAATTTCAGAAAGTGGTCATTAATATTCTTTCCTTAAAAGTGAGCTGACTTTAATCTGGAGATATATGGTTTAACAGGTTTACAGGGTTAACATACAACAGCTTAAAGAGCAAACACCATTAAATTGATTGTCAAACTCCAGTTCTGTGGAGTTGAAGCAGAAAAACATGAAACTGCCTGTAGTGAATTTTTACTTCATCTAGGCAAGTGGGACTAGATCCAGTAAGAACAGAAACATAGTAAAAAATGTACCTCAGCGCTTTGCCTAAAAGAAATCTCTAGATGGTTTAATTTGTGACATCTTTACAACAGACCCTTAATAAGATAAAGATTTATTTAAGCTGAGTGAGATGGACTATCTCTATAATTTTAGCTACTCAGGAGGCCAAGGCAGGAGAATTGCAACTTTGAGTTCACCTGGGCAATTCAGCAGGATCGTGTCTCAGAAAAAAAAAAAAAAAAACTTTAAAAAAGGGGGGCTGAGGATGCGCCTCAGTGGTAGACTGCTTACCTAGCATGCATGAGGCCCTGGGTTCAATCCTCAGTATAGGAAAACAAATAAGAGAAGATTTATTTAAGTATATTTTCACTGGAGATAACTTTCAAAAGAGATGCTGGACAATACAAAGCTGAAGATATTTTGTTGGCTCATGGTACCCTTTCTCTTACAAAAGGTATTGTGTCTAGGAGAAATGAAAGGCATTCTACTTGGAGCTAAGCAAGATTAGCATTGAAAATTGTTAAATCCCTGAAGAAAAAGAATAATTTTAAAGAACCCAAAACAAAAACAAAGCACCTTTTTTAAAAAAAAAGAGTCAGTATGATAGAAATTCAAGTTTGAAACTGGGATCCACGCCCTAATCCCTGGAACCTGTGTTTCTTTAGAGTCATAAAAACACTTCCCAGGCATGTTAAATTAAGAATCACAAGTTCAAGCCTGGATAGGGCAACTCAATGACTTAGAGAGATTCTCTCTTGAAATAAAAAATGTTTTACAAAGGTCAGCTTGCAGATACAGCTCAGTGTGAAAGCCCTGAGTTCAATTCCCAGCACCAAAACCAAAACAAACAAGAATGAGTTACATATTTTTAAGATACAGTGATGGGAAATGTATAGAGCAAACATTTCTATTCCAAAAGGATGGTGTAGGAAAATAGGAGGAGGAATCGGTTCAAAGTTAGACCCAAAACCCAGAAGGGTGACAATTAAGCCCTAAAGTTCCTTGCTCAGCATCTGTAACACAATATGGCAGAAGGTGGGGTCCCAAGGGCTTGGAAAGTCCTGGCCTGTAGTCAGGTCAGTTGCAGCCACACGGCCACTCTCTAGACAGGTTTTGTGCATTGCCTGTGCTTCCTCCTTTGTTTTTACAGGTACCTGGTTATAGTCCATGTGTTCAATGACGCCCAGAGGCCATGTGTTAAAAGCTTAGTCTCCAAGGTGACAACAGGAAACTAATACAGGAACCCAAAGACTTATTTGGTAAAATTAATTTAGAAGTTGAAAAATTTCCACTTCAATTACATTAATTTTTACAGGTTTAAACACAGAAAATAGAAATCTCTAAGATAGAGTTCTTGATAGAATACAGATCAAAGGACTAAATATCCTAAATGGCATTTTCTCCCTTATGTTGCCTTATCTTTTATCCTCTTTTCTAGACATGTCCCTCTTTTCCTTCCTTCTCCCAACGCTCTCCGCCCCCAATGAAGGCGTCCATTCAGGTGCAACTTCAGATTCATGTCTCAGTTGAAAAATCTCCATAATGTTAACAAAAGTTTCAGAATTTTCCTTTCCAGTCATGTCTGGTATGACAGTCATTAAATACAACTATCATCATGGGTTCGTTGTAAATATTAATTCAATTATTCAACAAATATATACTGAAGACCAACTAAGTCTTAGGCACTGTGCTAAATCCTGTGCAAAACAATAGTGAACAAGGCAGACCACTTCATTTATTAATTAGTAAAGGAGATAAACACAAAATTACCAGCTATGGTAAGTGCTATGTCAGAGGCAAAGAGACTGCAGAACTGGTCTCTGCTAAGAAGTGGCATTTGTGTTGTAAAGGTGGGGTGGGGGAACATCCCACAGAAAAGGAGAGATGGGGAGAGAGCTAGTGTGTTCAAGGAACTGAAACAAACCCATCTGGGTGGAGCATGGCAAGTGTAGGGACAAGGGCACAAGATGAGGATAGACAGGAAGGGGACAGATGAATGATGGAGTAAAGGGCAATGGCAGACCTCTCTGTTCCCTTCCTCCTGGTGACCATCCTGAAGTGTCAGGAGCTAGAAAACCTCTAGCTAAGAAATGGCCAGTAATTGAGGCTTAACCAGTGAAGTCACATATCTTTAAGCATAGAAATTATATTTGGATATCCTCTACTCTCTAGAAAGCTCTTTAAACTATTGAGTTAAAGCTTTTGGGGGGGGGTGTTATTTTCCTTTCATTCATTCAGCATTTATTGCATGCCTTCTTTGTGCCAGACAGCTCTGTTTGAAGTGCCTTGTGTCCTGGGGATTGAGGATAAGTAGGCCCTAGGCTTTGCTTTCATGGACCACAGTTGTAGCAAAGTGGTATTAGGTAACATGGTAGAGAACAAATGAGAGTGGGTCACAGCATGTTCCAGTACAACTTAGGCAAAGGAAAAAGCCTTCAGGGAAGAAGTGGCACTCATGCAAGGAACTGAAGGATGAACAGGAGTTTGCCAGGTGGGTCAACAGGTTCATGCAGGCATAGAAGAAGTCTGCAGAGAGGGTTCAGAGGGAGTCCAAGGGGTCTGGCATGGTAGAGGAGCTAAGAGGAGTGGAGAGAACTGCACCTAGAAAAGTCACAGTGGGAGTGTAGGAAAGAGACCTGGAGGTGTAACTGGTAGGTGGTGCAAAGTCTTGGAAGCCCTGGTGTGTGACTTTAGAGTCTAAGAACAAGGATAAGCTGTTAATAGGTTATAAGTATTGGAGAGATAGGATTGAGTTCGCATTTCAAGAAGATCATTTATGTTTTGGTGTGGCGAGTAGGACTGGAGGAAAATACAGTGAACTGAAAGAACATTTCGGACAGATTACTGACACCCAGGCAAGGGGTGATGTTGTCTTGAAAGTGGATGGTGGCAATGGACATTCCTCATCACAGGACTTATTTGATATTCGCATTTGTGCTTGTCCACAGTTTAGATTAAATATGAAATCTTTATCAGTGGTGTATTTCATATATTGTATATGACTTTTTTATTTCTTTGCAAGAAGTAGAATATTACGTTCTATATAATTGAAGTTAATTTTGGTTTCAAGTCCTCCCCTCATTCTTCTGGAAGTTGAAAATTTTATTTCAGTCAATTTGTGGTCTCTCCATCCCTTCCTTGGTACGGCATTTAATTTAGAGAGGGAAGTACCCTAAGATTTTGCACAAGGTGGGTGCTGGTGGATAATTTGTTCTCCTTGATCATGTACCTACTCTGGAGCCACTGGCACATCCTTGGGGCTATCATACCTATGGGCAGAGAGGTTCTCACTCTTCTGTGGTAACTTCTTTGTTCCAACCTGATACTTCCTCATGCCCACTGACCCCTACACCATGAGCGAGGGTACTTCAAGTGCACAGAAAATGTTCTGCGCCTTTCAAAATGAGCTGGCTGTGGACAGCACTCTGAGGCTGTGTCATACAAGATCAGCATGTCCAGTATGTCTCTTCTGCTCTAGAACCAGGCTCAATGTGCAGGATCGATATTTTTTTGTTGGGTCTGGGGACAGATTTAAGAGATATTTTGGAGGAAAATGATTACATTTGATGATCCAAATTGGGAATCATGTTAGGAATGTGCCTTCAGAAATGATTCCTGGATTATTCGTATAAGGAACTGGGTAGTGCCTTTTAATGAGACAGGAACCTTGGAAGAAGTGCAGCTATGGGATAATGGACTAGAAACATGAAGTCACTTTTGACATGATGTGCTTGAAATATCCAAGATGAGATACTGAGGAAGTAGTTGGTAAGGGGCAAGGTGGTGCTGAAGCTTAGAAAAGAGGCCTTGGATTCAGAATAGATACACACATACACAGATTTTGTTCAGTGTAAAAGTAGTAGTAGTAGAAGCCATGGGACAACATGAAATCCCCTGGAGAAAGAGAAAGAACACAGAGCTAAATGAGAAGAGGACTTGAGAAAATACTGAGGAATATTTAAAGCTGGTGTAGAAGGAGAACCTGCAAAACAGTCATGGAGGTAAGAGGACAATATGGAGAATGTTCTGAAACAAAAATCACAAAAAGAGTGTTTCAAGGGAATGAGAGTAGTTAACAATATTGATGTCACCACCAAGAGATCAAGCAAGATGGAAGTTGAAAAGTATCCTTTGGGTTTAAAAGATCTGTGTGATCTCAAGAAAGAGCCATTCCAGCACATGGAAGTTGGTGCCTACAGTGAACACCTGGCAGACTCACTAGAACATTCAGGAGAGTCACGCTTTGTAAAAGGATCAAATTAGTAAAGAGTACTCTAATTTCAATAAAGCTTAAGAACACACTTCAAATGGCTCAAGCTGATATACATGTAAATTAATGGCCTGCTGGAACAAAGTCTGCCACTTTTTAATAAGGACAACAAAATCTAATGCTTAATAAAAGAAAAAAAATTACAGTTCTCAGCATCCAAAAAAAAAACCACGTAGGAGAAGTGGGCAACTGGGACCTATAACCAGAAGAAGATAATCGGTCAATAGAAATAAATCCAAAAGCGAAGTGATGAAAGAAGTAGCAGATTAGCAGATGAGGACTTAAAAATCAGTTATTAAAAATATGTCCATGTACTTAAGGAAAAAAATGAATATAAAGAGAATTAAAAGATAGAAAAGAAGGGCTGGTGAGATGGCTCAGCGGCATAAGCACCTGCCTGGCAAGCGCAAGGTCCTGAGTTCGACTCCCGGTACCCACATATGAAAAAAGGGCTGGTGATATCGCTCAGCGGCACGGGCGCCTGCTGGCGCGCAAGGTCCTGAGGTCGACCCCCGGTACTCACAAAAAAAAAAGAAAGAAAAGAAGAAAATATAAGCAATCATATCAAACTTCTTTTTCATTAAATACTTCCAGCAAATTCTAGCTCTATAGCCCCTTTCCTATAAGATATTTTGTTTCATAGAACTTTACACTTTTGCCTCAAAATAGGGAATTATTTTTAAAATTACCTTGGGGTACATATTAAAATGTCCTTGACCAGGGCTCGGGTAGGTATGATTGTGATTGAATTCCAGATGCTTTCTGCCCTGGATTGTTTATAGAAACTGGAAGACTTCCTGGTCTCCGAGTCCAGAGCAGCTGGCTAGGGCCGTAGGGATGCACAGGCCACGTGTGTTCCAGGACAGGACGGTGTTTCAGGTCCGGCTACCTGACTGGTCCTTCTGGGGCAACAATACCGGTCCCTCACTGGTGCAGGTTCTCATGACCGCTGTCCTGATCATCTTAGTTTTTCCTCTCTTAAACTACCCCTCTTGGGAGCCTCAAAGGCACTTTTTCAGATAGCCTTACAATGAAAAGAGAAATGTTAACTAAAAGGAAAACATTAAAGTTCAGGAACTCATTTAAAATATTTGTAAGAATCTTTTTCTTATAGGTATTAATACCTTTATTAATTATCAAGCAACTTAGGGTTCACAGAGAAAGACTGAATCTTCTTACCTGGCTGTGACTCCCCACCTGGGAGTTAGAGATTTCCTCTAAAGATACACTTCCTATTAACATCGATTTTACAGTTAAATTCTCAAATGTGAAATGTCCTACCTGTATTACTAGCTTTTCCAGGTTTGTTCCCATGGTGAGAACTTGTAGGTCCATATTTCCTCAGTCTATAAGTGACCCTAGTTCCTAAAATGTTACTACAGGGTGAGCATCCGCAATGCAAAAATCCAAGATCCGAAATATTCCAAAATCCAAAATTTTACGGGTGCGAATATGACGCTAGAAGTGGAAAATTCCACAGTTGACGTTATATGACTTCACAGGCAAAACATAGATGCACTAAAAACATTGCATAAAATTACCTTCAGGCTATGTATATAAAGTGTATATAAAACATCAATAAATTTCATATTTAGTCTTGGGTCTCATCCCCAAGATACCTCATTATGCTACCAATATTCCAGAATCTGAAAACATTGAAATCTGAAACACTTCTGGGTCCAAGGATTTCAAATAAGGGATATTCAATCTGTACTAAGCTTACACTTTAAAATTCTAAAGTATTGGACATATTTCTACTTAGAATCTTTTTTTTTTTTTTTTTTTGTGGGTACCGGGGGATCGACCTCAGGACCTCGCGCGCCAGCAGGCGCCCGTGCCGCTGAGCGATATCACCGGCCCCTTTTTCGTATGTGGGATCCGGGAGTCGAACTCGGGCCCTCGCGCTTGCAAGACAGGCGCTTACGCCACTGAGCCATCTCACCGGCCCTCTACTTAGAATCTTAAACTGGAAACTCTTTTATTTTGGTGCTGCCCCACGGCAGTATGGGTGTTGAGGAGAAGTGGGACCGAGACAGATGGAAGACACTTTGCACCGAGGAATTTTGGGGGATAACAGCTTTATTTACACCAGCGGGCTGGGGGACACTGAGGTCCAAATCACCAGCCTCAACTTGGGGTTAAACAGCCACTTCTATAGGTTGTTAGCAGTAAATACACAAGGCTGATAACAGGATATTCTATACTTTGCTACATATTGTCTTGTCATACGTTGCTAGGCAGGTTTGGTTCAGGCAAGTTAATTGGGGGCTTTCTGTCCTATTAACATGAAGGTCAAGGCCAGGGTGAGCAGGAAGAATCAATCACTGTCAGACTGAGCCAAGCTGTCTCAGAGTGGTAACTCCTTGAAACCTTGGAACGGGTTAACACAAGGTGCACTTTGTCTGAGCTACATTTATCTTTTATGCTGCAGCTGGTGTTGGAATGCCAAGGCTAGCTGACTTTTTTTTTTTTTTTTTTTTTTTTTTTGTGGGTACCGGGGTTGACCTCAGGACCTCACGCGCCAGCAGGCACCCGTGCCACTGAGCGATATCACCAGCCCTTTTTTCGTATGTGGGTTCCGGGAGTCGAACTCGGGCCCTCGCGCTTGCCAGGCAGGCGCTTATGCCGCTGAGCCATCTCACCGGCCCAAGGCTAGCTGAGTTTTGCCACTCTCTCAAATTATGGAAGCGGGCTGCTCCTGCCTCTTCTTGTCTTTGAATATAGTGGCAGACTTACAAGTTTTAAAAGTTTTGAAATTCCCTTTACATTTACAATCTCCTTTACATGGGAATTAGAGATCATGTTTTTAGCTACTCCCTGGATGGAGGAAAATAGAAACATGGGTCTCAGATGAGTGCATCAAGCTGTCATGCTCACATTTGGTGCCAGCTGGTCACCTGTTGGGAGGAGCAGCAGAGAGCCCTGGGACTAACTCCATCCCGCCCGTCCATATCCAACGTCAAACAGACAGTCTTTGTCAGAACGTCTTCTCCCTGTGCAAACTACTTCATTAAAGAGAAAACCTCTCTGCTTAGGTGATGTTTAGTTATCAGTTTGCATTTTAATATCTAACAAATTAAAAACTAAATTAACATCAAGGCAATATCTTTCCATTATCTGTTGTTTTAAGAGATACCCAACTCCTTGCAAGAAGGCACATTTTTTGCCTCACAAACACACAAAGCTAAAAGGAGAAATGATAAAAATAAAAACAAAATGATTCAAGTATTTTTATTATCATTTCTATTAATTCATTTTATCCCAAGATATTTTATTCTTAAAACTCTCATCTTACTTTGGTTTTCAACTACTGTAGTTCTAGTTCTTCATTTCATCCTCAATGGACTGGTCTCCACCACAGGAGAAAGATGAAGAGGAAAAGGAAAGCTGGTCACCAGGACACTGGAAGTGGCAAATGCCACATCATTAGGAACACAGTCACTTCACAGAGCAGGCTGAAAATACATCAATAACAACCCAGGTGAAAGATCATCATCTTCCATCATCATCTGAAATTTAAAAAGTACCTCCAAAGGAATCATTTACTGCTTTGACAGGAAATACCCCAAACAGTAAACCAAGGGACAAAACAGCCTTCAGCGGTTCGTTGGAGAACTTACGGAAGGGTACATTGCAATTAGCCATATGCTAGACTTTTATAGTCCAATAAGAAACAGGTATGAAGGTGTAGTGTTTTTGCAGCCCAATTTTTTGGATCAAAAGCAGAACGGCCATTGAGTAAAGAATAACCCACCAAGGACAGCTAGGAAACAAGTCCCAACTCTGGTTTCAAATACAACAGGCGAGAACTCGGTCTGCATGTGTTTGTGACTGCAGTCAGGTTGCTAAGCTAGTACAATATATATACCCAAGTAGGGCTTCTTGACTGGAAGACAGAGGGAAAGCCTCATTCAGATAATGTCCCTATCGTAAAACCATCATGGATCTAACATAAACACACTAACACAAATGAGTTAGAGTACAAATGTGTCACAAAGATAATGTTACATATTAATATTTTTAGATAAGAAAAAAGTGCTTCACAGTTAGGAAACTATACCAAGAGTGGTCTGCCTATCATGTGACTTTTGGTGTGTTCCTTAACTTTCTTTTTTATTTTTGTGGTTTGGGGTGTTATGGTTTGTGTCTAGATGTCCCCCCAAAGCCTCATGCAGTCATGGAGGCGGGCTTCTAGAGTTTATGACTGATTCATGGTCTAATGCTGGGATTATGGGCGTGAGTGCTACACCCACCCTGGGGCGGGTAGCCTGCATGTAATATAAGGGAGGAAAGAGGCTTGCTCGCTCTCTCTTGCTCTCGTGCTCCTCCCTTTTGCTCTTGCTTTTGCTGCCTTCCACTGCCATGAATTGTTGCCCTCTGCCATGTGCCACTCTGCCTTGGAGCCAGCCGAGTATGGACTGAAATCTCTACAAACTGTGAGCCAAATAAGCCTTTCCTTTCTTAATTTTGGGTGTTGTGTATTTTGTCTCAGCAACGAGAGAAAAGTAAACAAGACAGGGGGATTGAAGCCAGGCCCTTTCCACTGAGCTTCATCCTTGACCCTTTTTATTTTTTAAGACAGGGTCTTACTAAGTCACTAAGTTGCCCAAGCTGGGCTCTTACTAGCAGTTTTCCTGCCTCAGCCACCCAGAATGCTGGTATTACAAGTGTGCACCATGAGTCCTGACTCATAGCCTTGATTCATCATTTTTATAATGTGAGTGTTGGACTCGGTGATTTTAAAAAGTAGTATTCAAAATGTGTTGGTGTAAAAGAAACTTGTACTCACTTTTTTGAAGAAACTCACAAGTATCATTAGATTTGCAAAAGGTCCTAGGACTAACAAAAGGTGAAGAAGAACCTTGGCCAGGGCAGATTATCTGTAGCAATGGAAAACAACACTGGGAGTATTCAAAGTCTTGAGTTGGAACAGATAAATTACGGGAGGATTTGATTTGCTCTGTTTGGCTGAGAACAAGACACCCTTCTTATGCAGATGAAGACTGATAAAGAAGATGAGTTTATAGTGTGTAAAATGCAATATGATCTTTTGGCTTAAATCACTGTGTGCCAGTAAATTAGGAATTAGGAATTAATTTGGTTCTGAAAATCATGCAAATTCTCTTTGTGAATTTGTGCATTAATGTAACTTCCTACTAGGTGATATTCACCATAGGGAGAGATTTGGCTACATTCTTCCTAAGGCAAACAAGGCTGGGGAGAAGAGCCATTAGACCAAAGCAGATTTAACAGCTAACTTCCTGCTTTATAACCTACTTGGTTCACAGTGTTGTTTTGATTTAGAGTTGATTTCACGAATGTAGCAACTGGCAGTCCCCACAATCTACAACTCCTTCCTCACTCTTACCCCACCCAACCCATCCAGTCCCGCTGCCAAGAAGGAAAAGTCCTTCCAAGGAATGCAAGTGCCACGAGGGAGGGACTTTATATGGTTTAACACTGTATAGTATTCTTAGCAGCACAACAGTGCTAAGACAGGATAGGTGCCTGGTAACCATTTGTGGAATGAATGTTAATACTTACAATTTTCAGAATGTTCTAGGAGTCATGACCCTTTCTTTCTGAGACTGACTAGATTCAGTGTTTTCAAGTTGGTTGTCTCAATCTTTGGCTTCCTATTTTCTGAAAGTGACATAAACTGCTTTCCTAATGTATAAACCCCAGGTGGGGCTGAGGCTGCTGATTTGAGGGTTATCATCACCCTTGTGCAACATTCTAACTACTAAAGTGGTTCAGGCAGTTCCAGGAAGCATCTATACCTTAATCCTGGGGAATTATGAGGCACTGGTCCCTGTTTCAGGCAAATTTTCATCATCTTACTGAATCATAGCCTTAACATGACCCCAAGAGTATAGCAAATTCATCATTTGTTTGTTTTTCCTAGTTACAGAACTCTCCTATGTACAGAATAGCAGCAGCAGCAGCAGCAGCAACAATAACAGAAACAATAACACCACTGACATTTCCATTAAAGATGGGCACTCAGGAATGGATTTGTTGAATTAAATGAATGCCCTATCATCTAAGCTTAATGCCTCTTGGACAACATGTAAAATTGGACTTTTAGCAAGCAAAACACTTTTACTATCTAAATTCAAACACAATGAATGGCTAATGTCTCTCATATTTCATCTCTCTTCTTCAAACTCCTAAATTTTAGACCTGGCTCTATTTATATACTTTTGTTTTATTGCTAAGGTTTGAGGCCTGGAAACGGACAATTTCTCCAGATTAAATTTGGACCCATTTTAATATGTTTTCATCCACTTAGCAATATTTTTTGGATGAAAAGTTGTTGCTTGGCGAGGCCAGAAGATAGAGAAATAGCTCTCTCATCACTAATATCATTTTTCTTTTTGCTTCTCTTCCATTTGTCTTCTTGCTCCTTTCTCCCAGACATCTAACCAGAAATATTCCTGGCTGGTTTGTGATCTGTTTAGTCCCATCAATCTGTTGTGTTTGGATCAATTTAATGTTGACACACAGGTAATGGCACTTTGGTTATTTTTATTTAAGTATGTTGATGTGATATACTAACACTAAAGTATTATCTCAGCGTGAATGAAGGTTTACACAGAGGCAAAATTTCTTCAGATTTTTAAAAAATGCAGGGTCTCTAGGTACATTTAGGCTGGCATAGAACACTGATATTGAAGGATTTGAAAGAATACTTAACATACATGGAGTTTATTATCTCACACGCCAAATTTCAGTAGTCACCTGGAACACCAAGTCACCAACGAGACAAAAGACATGACCATGATGAGATGCACAGGTTTTGTAATTTTAAAAAAAGAAGGCTGTGAGTCATATTCACTTGCAAACTTTATGTAACTTACCGAATAACTTTAATTTTTTTTCCTGTTATGGACCAAAGGTTGATATGCACTTTATACTAAACATTATTTTTTTTTAATAATTAAAAACAAGTGGATGTATATTACTTCTGAGTTATAAAAGAAAGATGCAGGTATTACAAAATTATGGTAGAAAAAGACTTAGAGAAAAAAATGAGAAAAAACAGTCAGATGGGCAAAATATGCTCGCAAAATGGAACTCTTTCCTAAGAGCCACAAACACAGTACAGTACCTTGAACCTCAGGAGAGCTGTAATTAGCCTGGCTCTTTCTTTAGCGCATGCTCAGGAACTCTGGCACTGACAGTAAATTAGGACGCGGAAATCCAGCAGGGGTCTGGGTCGGTTAAGGGGGAAGGGCGGGATCTTAAAGGGGCAACAAGCATTTAAAAGAGCAATGCCTATCAGTCCCACCGTTCCTGTCATAGGCCCCTCAGTCTTCCACTACGACCTAAGCCATCGCCATCTGTGTTTCCTCTCTGTTAGTAGGCCTCACACTCCTACTAACATGGGAGTTATTCCTGAATTCTATTTGCATCTGTAACATGCAAGCACTGTAAAGTTTTTACAGATTTTACTTAAAATTTGACTTCACTTCTCCATTTTTTTGTCATTCTTCTAGGTTAGGTTGTCACTAAGTCTTGTCTGGGCCTTTAGAACAGTTTTGAAAATAGTGTTATATGCATTTTCTGCTTCCAAATCATCTGCCGCCAAATGATCTTCTTTAAGTCACATCACTCCAACTTAGAACAGTACCTCAAGTTCCCCAACACCTGCAGGAAAGTGTTCAACTCCTTAGCACTGTGTGTGTGGCCACAACAAATCCGTGGGACCTCAGGTCAGACACTCCCCAGGGTACAGTTTCAGTTCTCACAAGAACATTGCTTCTGGTGCACATGTCCCCACATAAGTGAATAAACTGAGTATATAAAAGAGGTTTTGGCCCTTTTAAAATATAAACACTTTTAGGGAGCAAGATGAAATAACCCAACTTCTACTTAACACTTTCAATTTATTAATTTAACTATATGTCACATAAAATATTAATTTTAATTATTGGTTTTTTACTCAAGTACATCATGATGTCAAGAAAAAAACTAAAAGTTAAAAAGCATGACTCTATTTTCACAATAGAATGAACCCATGTCAGACATTTTATTCAATTCAATAATTAATGAGGAGACTGGTAGGAAGATAAAGCTGGTTCTAAGAGCATTTGAGGAAATGGGTTTTACAGGAAAAAGGTATGTTCATATAGGAATGCTAGATTAGATATAAAATGAGTTTATTCCATAAAGGAATGAAGTCATAGATTATTTTCCTATTGAATGTCATCATTTACATCTCTACCATAAAAAAACCCACAAACTTCACAATGTCTGGGCTTTTTTTTAACTAGTAAATAGCAAAGTCCAAGGCAGGTAAATGACCCTGGGATCCTGGAGTGGGCCTGTTAAATAATGCCTTATTATTACATTGCAAAAACATATCATATCTTTCTTGCTTTCTTATTTTCAAGTTCAGGATGATATTTTTAAACAATGGAATTTTTTTTCTAATTGAAAAACTTCACATGAAACTTCCACATCTGTACTTTGGGGATGGTGATAGTTACAGCTTGAGTCACCTAACAAGGTTTTCAGAATATAATATCTTTATGTCCTTCTAAGTCATTTTATTTTTTTTTATTTTTTTTATTTTTTTGTGGGTACCGGGGGTCGACCTCAGGACCTCATGCACCAGCAGGCGCCCGTGCCACTGAGCGATGTCACCGGCCCCTTTTTCGTATGTGGGTTCCAGGAGTCGAACTCGGGCCCTCACGCTTGCCAGGCAGGCGCTTATGCCACTGAGCCATCTCACCGGCCCCTTCTAAGTCATTTTAGACACAGTATTCTTGGAATCTTGTATAGGTTCTTATCCACTTTGCAAAGAAAACAGAGATAAAAGTATAAGCATTGTAGAAAAGTACACAGATGTGAATATTTAAAATATAGGAGGAAAATGAAGGAAAAAGGACAAAGGAAAATTCCCTAAACCTCAATAAAGCAGTGAAGAGAGAGGAAAAAAAAAAAAAATGAGAGAGAAAATGAATCCAAAAACAGAAAAAAGAAAAGCTTCTCTGTATTTTTGAATGAGTAGTTTCCTTCCAGGATCCACAGTTTTGGAGAGGCCAGGATGTTCTCCTTTGATTTTTGGATGATACTTGGAATAGAAGAAAAAGAAGGCTGAAGGAGGTCTCTTGGGTGCATTGGGATCCTTGAACTTCTTTGTTTCTCCTTTAGGAGGAATGTAAGCTTTCATTTCTCTTCCATAACGGCCTTCTCTGCCTTTGCCATGTCTTCATATTTTCCTTTCTTTTAAGCAGACATTGTCTTTTACTCCCTGAGCACTTCTTAGAAAACTCTGAGAAGTTAATGGAAGCATCTGGGTGCACAAAGAATGCATATGATGACATTTTGCCTCTTTGCTTCCTAGGATCTCCTTTGCCCACATTTACTTGTTTTCCTCAGTGAGGCACAGAGTCGCCCAGTGCCCATCCGGATCTCACTTGCCCCAGTGCTGTCTCTATTGAGCTCAATGTACTACCTTTTAAAAAATTTTATTCTAAGTATTTGTTGACATCTTGAATGCTTCTAAGTAAATACAATTTCTTTTTATTAAAAAAAAAGCTTTTAGAGAAAAGCAAAAAATCACCTCTAAAGATAAACTCATTAGAATTACAGCAGACTTTTCAGCACAAACCTTAAAGGCCAGGAGAGCTTGGCTTGAAGTGTTTCAAGCCCTAAAAGATAACAACTTCCAACCCAGACTTATATATCCTACAAAACTTTCTTTCACAATTGATGGAGAAATAAAGTATTTCCATGACAAAGAACACCTCAAGAAATTGATGACCACCAAACCATCACTACAAAAAATTCTCAAGGATATCCTAGAAAGAGACACGAAGCCAACAGGCCCAAAACTCTAATAGACTGAATACACTAGGAAGGATGAGCAGTTAAGCAAAAAAGAGGAGAAAACACATAAAAAGGAAATCAGTAATGGGAAAATAATGTAGCAACAAGAATAAGTCAAGGGCCGGTGAGATGGCTCAGCGGCATAAGCGCCTGCCCGGCAAGCGCGAGGGCCCGAGTTCGACTCCCGGATCCCACATACGAAAAAGGGGCCGGTGATATCGCTCAGCGGCACGGGCGCCTGCTGGCGCGCGAGGTCCTGAGGTTGACCCCCCGGTACCCACAAAAAAAAAAAAAAAAAAAAAAAAAAAAAAGAATAAGTCAATACCTTTCAGTAATAACTCTCAATGTGAATGGTCTCAATTTCCCAATCAAGAGACGCAGATTGACAGAATGGATCAAGAAACAAATCCCAGTAACATGCAGTATACAAGAAACATATTTAATCCAAAAAGAAAATCACAGATCAAGTATCAAAGGGTGTGAAACAATATTCCATGCAATGGGAACCTGGAAAAGAGCAGCAGTAGCTATCCTACTTTCAGACAAAGTGGACTTCAAGCCAAACTGATCAGAAAAGGGAAAGAAGGGCACTACATATTGGTTAAGGGAACAATTCAACAGGAAGAGATAACAATAATAAACATGTATGCACTAAACATTGTCAAGTCCAACTTAATGAAACAAAACACTACTGGACATAAAAGATCAGATAAACACCAATACAATTACAGTGAGGGACCTCAATACCCCACTGACAAAAATGGATAGATTAACTCGATAAAAAAGTCAACAAAGAAATATCAGAGTTGAACCAAACCTTTGAACAAATGGATGTAATAGATATCTTCAGAGTGTTCCACCCAACAATAGAATACACATTCTTTTCAGCAGCACATAGGACTTTCTCCAAAATAGATCACATACTAGTCTGTAAGGCACACTTAAGTAAAAGCAAAAGAATCAAAATTATCCCATGCATATTATCTGATCATAGTACAATGAAAGCAGAAATTGATGGCAAAAGAAACCACAGGAATTATGCAAACACATGGAAATTAAACATTACCCTCTTGAATAATCAGTGAGTCACAGAGAAATTATACGCTTCCTAGAATCAAAAGATAATGCCAGTAAAACATGCCAGAACCTATGGGAAACAATGAAAGCAGTCCTAAGAAAAAGTTTATAGCTGTGAATGCCCACATCAGAAAAGCAGAGTGAGCTCAAATAAATAACCTAATGATACACCTCAAAGTCCTAGAAAACCAAGAACAATCCAAATCCAAAGCTAGTAGAAGAAAGGAAATTATAAAAATTGGAGCAGAAATTAATGAAGTTGAAACAAAAAACAACAACAATAACAAAAAACCCACACAGAATCAGTGACTCGAAGAGCTGGTTCTTTAAAAGAATAAGCAAAATAGAGAAACCCCTAGCCAATTTTACCAAAAAAAAAAAAAAAAAAAAAAAAAAAAGGAAAGAAAAGACCTAAATCAGTGCAATTAGAAATGAAAAAGGCAAAATCACGACAGACTGCCAAAATCCAGAAAATTATTAATAACTACTTTGAGAACTTGTACAATAGTAAAATGGAGAATTCAGAAGAAATGGATAGATTTCTAGATATATATGAACTATCACAGCTTAACCAAGAAGCTATAAAAACCCTGAATAATCCAATATCAGGCAATGAGATTAGAAGTAATAAAAAAACTACCACCTAAGAAAAGCTCAGATTCTGATGGATTTACTGTCAAATTCTACAAGAACTTTAGAAAAGATCTAATGCCAATACTCCTCAAACTGTTTAGGGAAATCAAAAAGGAAGGAGTACTCCCAAAGTAATCTCTGGAAGCATGTTAAATCCAAAAAGAAATTCACAGATTAAACATCAAAGGTTGAAAACAATATTACGTGCAACAGGGAACCTAGAATAGAACTTCAATTGCACATGAAATAATATCAAGAATCAACAAATGGGGTTAATATCAAATTAAAATGTTTCTGGTCAGCAAAGGAAACAATCAACAGAGCAAAGAAACAACCTGCAGAATGGGAAAAAAATTTTTTTTGCCAGCTATTTCTCAGAAAGAGGACTAATATCTAAAATATGTTAAGAACTTAAAAAAATTAGACCTCCCAAAATAAATTAAAAAATAGGTACCTGAAATGAACAAATATCTCTCAGAAGAAAAAATATAAATGGCCGATAAATTCATGAAAAAATGTTCAACATATCTGGCCATTAGAGAAATGCAAATTGAAAAAACACTGAGATTCTATCTTATAGAAAGAATGGCCATAATCAAGAAATCAAATAACAAATGCTATCTAGGATGTGGGGGAAAAAGGAATCCTTCTATGTTGTTGTTAGGAATGTAAACTGGTACAACTGTTGTAGGCAGGCTTTGCAAGGGAATAAATTTAATACAGGGCACATAATTTATAGCATTATTTTATAATATTCACCCAAAAGTCAAATGCAGAAGAGTGCAAGAGATCTGTTCACACGCTAGAGACCCAGTGAATCCAGCTGAGGGCCTGGATCCCATGGCAATGTCCTCCACGAGTCCAGCTGGAGGCCTAGAGCCCACGGCAATGTCTCATGCAAGTTCGTATCAAGGATCTGCACTGGGAAAGCCCAAAGGTCAGTGGTGGAAGCAGAATGTCTGCGGCAGTGGGACAAAGGATCTGTCCCACCAGGCTGAGGGATCTGCACTGGAGCCAGGAAATGACGCTCAAGGTAAGGACCAGAGCTCTCCTGAAGAGAACCGCAGCAAGGATCCGAGCTTCTCTGAGGATGAGAACAGCTGAGTTCATATCAGGAAAACCAGCGCGACACGCTTCTCCAGCAACAGCACGCCATCTTCCCCTCCAGTTCTTTTATGCTGTTGGCAACAATGCTCAGGCAGGCCTTCCACACCCAGCACCACGCTCACTCAGTTCAGCTGGGTGTTACAAGTTGACCATTAGTCAATCCACCACAGCAAACATTGCAGAAATCAGTACAGAGATTCCTTAAAAAACTAAAACAAGACATTCCATTTGACCCAGCTACTCCTCTTGTAAGTATCTTCCAAAAGCATTGAAGACATGATATTCCAGTGATACATGCACACCCATGTTTATCGCAGCACAATTCTCAATAGCTAAATCTTGCAAGTAGCCCCTAGGTCAATCAATGGATGAATGGATAAAGAAAATGTGATATTCATACACAATGGAATAGTACTCTCACATAAAGAGGATAAATTTGAGTCATGTGTAGGAAAATTGATACAACTTGAGACCATAATATGAAATAAAATAAATCAGACACAGAAGCTTAAATATACCATGGCTTCCCTTATATGAGAAACCTAAAAAAAAATAAAAATAAAAAATAAAGAGCAAAATAAAAAATAATAGGAAATAGCAAGGTAGATCTTTTTCAAATGTAGAGGGGACCAAGAGATGGAGGAATGGGGGAAAGGAGGAGAGCGGTAGGGATAACATAATTAAGATGTGTTATGTACATGTACCAACTCCCCATGCAGAGAGGTGATCATTATGTAGTATAAACATGTATTAATAAAAAATTTTAAAATGACTGCATATGAGGTCACAAGAAAGCTCGTTTCAAACTGTAATATTAATTTATCCATAAAACATTTAAATTAATAATCAGTAATTTTAAAATGGTTAAAAATTGCAGCAACCTGTAACTAGAAACTCTAAAAAGCACTAAAAGCTGGGCATGGTGGTGCACACCTGTAACCTCAGCACTTGGGAGGCTGAGGCATGAGGATCACTTCGAGTTGGAGGCCAGCCTGGGCCACATAATGAGTCCAAGACCAGCCTGAACTGTGCAGCGAGACTCTGTCTCAACAAACAAACAAACAAACAAAGCACTAAAAGTAGCAAAAGTACATTAAAGGGCTGGTGAGATGGCTCAGTGGCATAAGCACCTGCCTGGCAAGCACAAGGTCCTGAGTTCGACTCCTGGTACCCACATATGAAAAAAGGGCTGGTGATATTGCTCAGCAGCACGGGCGCCTGCTGGCCCACGAGGTCCTGAGGTCGACCCCCGGTACCCACAGGGAAAAAAAAAGTACATTAAAGATTTAGTGACATAGAGCCTTCAAAGTGTATAGCCTTCAATGTAATTATTCTTTAAAAAAAAGGACAACTGAAAACAAATATGCTAAACCTTCAAGTCACTTAGTAAAAGAATTAGAGTAACAAGGGGAAGTAACAAAAGAAATGAACTCATACAATCAATGAGCTATATTCTAATATGTAGAATATATTTCTATAAGTCTCTAGAAAGAAATAGGAAAAAAATCACGAAACAAAAACCAAAGTTTTTTAAAAAATAAAGTAGACGAACTTCCAGACGAGACTAATAAGAAGGGTACAAAAAAGGGAACAATATTAAAAATAAAAAATGTAACATAAATACAGCGATAGCATGATTCTTAAAAAATCCTAAGGGAACAGCATGAATAAGTTTATTCCAAAAACAATAGAAAAATTAAGTAAAATAGAAAGATTTCAAGAAAAAAATAGCTAAAAGTGATTCAAGAATAAACACAAAACCATACCCCTCCCCCATAAAAAGATCCCTCCTTTCGAAGAAGTTAAATCCATATGGCTAAAGGTGAGTTTTATCACTTCCAACTCGTGTTCTGAAGCCACTATAATCTTTTGATTTTCAACCCACTGACACCCAACTACCTTCAGCATTCTTTTAACTGCTAAAATAATCAGGTGGGTGACCAGTAGAAGGTAGCTACCAATAACTCCAATAGACATCATAATGAATGGGAAATTAGAAGGATAACTAGGATGCTGTCAAGACAAGGATACTTGCTGGTCACCATTTGTACTAGACATTACATTAGGGGTCATGGTCAGGACAGTGAAATACTATGCAGCTGTTAATAAGAACAGTAAACAAAAGTACCGGCTTGGTGTGGAGGCATAAGGGGACTGAGGCAGGGGACCAATGTCCCCCGTCCTTCCCCCCTTCTCCCCCATCTTTTCCTACCTTTCCAGTATGGCAAAGTACCTTCACCTACCTTGGCGACCACCACTGCCTCCCCACAGACTATTCTTTCCTCTTCTGTATTTACTTTGCACCTCCTGCATACTTCTGCAAGCCACAGCGGTGGCAATTATTTGCTTACCTATGTGTACTTAACCCATGGCTAGCACAGAGTAAGCGTGGAAACCAATGCCGCCAGCACAGCACTCTTCTCCCGAAGCTGCAAACCCCCGCGCGACCCTCGCATTCAACCCGCCTGTGAAGAAGGACGCGGAACGCGAGCCGAGCGCGGGCGCGGCCGGAGCGCGGGGCGGCGGCGCCCGCAGGATCTGCCCCTCCCGGTCCGAGCCTCCCGCGAGGGCGCCTCCCGCCGCACCCACTTCCTCTTTCCTCTGCTCCAGAAGGCGCGCGGCCCGCTCTCAGCGTTCATTAGCGCTGTTCCTGTGGGGGAGCTGGAGGCCGGGGTGCAGGCCGCCCGCCCCTCATCCCCGACCGCTCGCCCCCGCCGCGCCGCCGCCGTCCCCGCCGTGGTGCCCGAGCCTCGCCGCGCCCCCGCTCGCGCGCGGCCGGCCATGGAGGTGGAGGAGGCGTTCCAGGCGGTGGGCGAGATGGGCATCTACCAGATGTACCTGTGCTTCCTGCTGGCCGTGCTGCTGCAGGTGAGTCCCCCAGCCCCGCCCGGCATCCACGGTGTTTTCACCGCCCGGGCGGAGGCCGGGGCTCTGTGCCCCCTAAGGTGGGGCCGGCGCCGGGAAGGGCAGGGCAAGGCGAGGCGCCGCGCACAGGCCTGAGTCCAGCGCGCCAAGGTCGCGGGCAGGCGCGCAGCCTCTGGGCTTCTAATGGGCCTGCTCTCCTGGCACCTGGAGTGATGAGAAGGGTGTGTGTGGGTGGGTGGGGGTGTACGTGGGCCCAGGAGCTGGTTAATAAGGGGTGCACAATTACATTACTTGGAATGCGTTGCAAAAAAAAAAAAAAAAAAAAAAAAAAGGAATTGTTACGCTAACCTGTGGCGCTGTCACCTTGGAATCTCAGACACAGCCTTGAAAACCCGCACACAAAAGGTCAGATTTAGGGCGGCCTCCTTCAGCTCCTACCAACTTTTCCTGGGTTTGAGGGAGCTTTCTGTTCCAGGGTCTTTCAGTGCATAGGATTTATTTCTAAGTTCTGCTAGGTTCATTTAGCCGTCAGGCCAGCTTTGGGTTGAGACTGTTATAAGTCAGTAATGCCGGGCCGGTGAGATGGCTCAGCGGCAGTAATGCCATCCACAATGTGCGGTTAACTTTGCGGAATCTCTTCTTCGCATAAAATTCCCAGAACCTACTTGCAGCACAGCTTAAATTTATGGGTTCCGTATACTAAAGGTCACTACAGATTAACTTTGCTGGGCAAGAGTTACTCCTCTGCCAATCTAAAGAGCCCATTTGACATCGGTTGCTGCTTTCATTATTTTAAAGGCATTCCATTCAAAGTCCTCTGTTAGTGTCTCCCCCTTGTACATACCATATGAACCTCCCTCTTATTTCTTTAGTGCATTCGTTGAATGAGTGTGTGGCATATGGTTAGGGCAGGGTTGCAGTAGTGAACAAATCCCAATTCCTGTTCTCAGGAGGCTTGTGTTTTAGTGGCAGTGGGGCGAGGCTGGGCGGGCGACAGTTAAAAAGTGAGTTAACGTTATGATAGTTGATCTGTGGGAAGTACAGGGTAGTCTTGGGTAAAACCACGGGTTCTCAAGTTGTCTAAACCTTGCATAAGGCATTGGCTCCACAGGAAGACTGGGGTGTGGGGGTGGGGAGGTAAAGGTTAACATAGATTCTCTTTTTTTCCATTAAAATATTTGAAAGTTCAGTTGATTTCATCACCTGCCAGAAAAATGGCTCAAATGATGGGCTGATATATGAGACAGTTCTTTCTCTTAACAGAGCAACTTTTCAGCTCATAAATAAAGCAGTATTCTGAAGTTCTTTTAGGCTCATTGTTTTAGGTTTAAATGCACTTTCTCCATAGAGGAAAAATGTTCATGCTAAACCATAAGAGTATTTAATACAGAGAAAACAGAATTGCGGTTATGATGTCTGATCTTCATTTATAATAGTTTCTTGTTCTCTAACCAAGAATTCCGGGAACGTAGAACCCTTCTGAACAATCCCACCTCACCACCTCCCCCTTCCTGCCTTCTGCTTCCTGTGTTACGATGTTCTCACTTTCCTAGTGAGTATCTACTGACTTGGAATAAGTCTGTCTTGAGTGGAGTGTGGTATTGACCAGGCTGGTGTTCTGGGTCGGGACCTGTTAGGTTTCCTTACTTGCTTTTGTTTATTGTTGACTCATTTGGTTTGAGTTTGCTACCAAAGCCCATGACAAGATTGTTCCCTAAACTTTGGCTGCCATATGATCAATATTCCTACAAGGACCGGGTCTCAGAGTGTTACTGGTGATACCTGCCCATTTGTCTTATAGATGTGAACCAGGGAGGTGCCCATTCCTGTACCAGTGGAGGAGTCCAGGCAGGGGTGACTCCACAGCTAGGACTCACCTGTACCATTGAGATGCACTATGCGGGTGGTTGTAGGACCCCTAGAGCTATCCTGGAAAGGAGAATGGAGTTCTCCAAAGACCTCTTTGCTGTGTCTGGTTGGAAGTGTTCTGGGTTTGGGAGAGCTGGTCTGTGAAGTGGGAGTGCTGGGTGACCCATTGCACAGTTGTATGAGGGATGATAGGACGATTTCATGTTTCTTGGGGGTCCTTTCCCTAACAGAGGAAAAGTAAAAGGCCCCTTTCACACAGTTTGCTTAAATCGAAAGAGTTTGTTTGCTTTGACATCAAGGAACTTGTCTTACCATTGCCCAGGGAAGGTGCAGACCACTTCCACAGTGATGCTGCTAGAGAGAAGGAGCCACTGCTTCAGCCTTTTCTGTACCTGTGGTTTGATAATGATTAACCCCAGACTAGAAGCATGGGAATAGAGGGGCGGAGTTGGAAACTTCCTAGTCCCTTTCGTTTTCCTCCTTCAGGACCATTGCTATTATTTAAAAAATGATTTTAACTTCCTTTACTTCAAATATATCCAGGTTCAAACTAAGAGAATAAAACCATATATCAACATCAACTCTGAAAGCCTTAGGTTAACTGAGTTTTTCATGTAGATCATCAAAGAGTTGCTTCACCCTCCATTTCCTTTGCTAGGAAACTTGCCTTCACACTCCTTGCAAACACAATTTTGAATCTATAGTGTTCACCTTTCAAATATATAGAGAATAAATGATGATTTTGTCAATTTCTCTGTAGGATGATAGGATGCAAATGGCCTGATGACAAAGATAGGTGGTTTTAATATACATAAAAGAAAGTTAAAGAGAAAAGATTGCTTTATGTAAAAACAGTTGACTTATGAATAAGCAATAAGATTTACAATTTTACAGTTATAAAAATTCCTACCATCAAAATGTATTTGCCTTCCTCAAGGTCAGAGTTATTTGTGGTACTGTATTTAAATATGAATAATTCCACTTAGCTTATTACTCTTGGTCTTTTCCAGTGGTATTTTAGGGCTGATACCTGTTGTCACTGTTTGTGTATATATGAGCTTGTTTGCCAGGCTGTCTGGATGAGGCCGGTTGGAATAAAATTCTTGTTTCTTGCTTCTATTAGACATAAAACAAAATGGACCTTGTTTCTTTGTTTTAAGCCAGAGGTTCCAACCTTTTCATCTTCCTGAGGTTGTAGTATAACTTACACAGAATTTAAAACATCCATTAACCAACAAGAACATGTAGCCTGTAACAAGCATTAATTTCACCAGCAAAATTGTGACGCTGTGCTGTGAGCCTTCTGTTGAGGCGCGGTATTCAGGTGTTCAGGAAGGCATTGTTGTGATGTAACTCCATTTTTCAGATCCTAGAACTACCAAAGCATTAATGGTGTTCGTGCCATAAACATCTTTTCATAGCATTTTAGAAAGTAGACTGAGTGAACAAGGATTTGGTAGAAGAGGAAACTATCCTAATCAACAAATGAAAAGGTGTTTACCTTAGGTGGTCATCAGGGACAGGCATACTAAAATGACTGTAAAGTACCATTTCACACTCATTATATCAGCAAATGTTAAAAATTCCAGCAGTACAAGTACGATAAAAATGAGAAATTTAGAGAACAACTAACTAGGCATCATCTAGTTTATTTAAAACCCAGCAGTGAACTCCTGGGTACAGAGCCTATAGTATATCTTGCACTGTGGGTAAAGATGTAATAATTATAGGCTGTTTGTAATAACAAAAATTAGAAACTACCTGAATGACTTTTAAAATTGAACAGATAAAAGTGTGGTATAAATTTGGTAGAACTTAACAACTAAAACAAATAAATTGGATCTGTATATAAATATATAGATGAATCTCTAAAGCACATGTTATGTGAAAAAAGGAACATAAGAAATACAATATAAATTTTAATGTTGAAATATTTTTTCTTAGTACAAATTTTAAAAATACATGAAACATTACTATATTTGGTTTGTGAGTGAGTATTAACAATTTAGAAGCATCGACACATGAAAGTTTGGCACCTGATTAATGAGACTGATTGCCTCTTGGGAAGGAAGGGAAAGAGTGAGCTTTGGGTAGGATACAAAAGAGATCTGTAATATTGTATTTTTAAAATCTGAAGCAAATATGATAATTTTTAATGATTTATTCTTATTTTATTAATTTTGCTTTTTTAAGCCACAAAATTGATAAAGACAAGAAGATGTATATATTCTCTGGAGAGAATGCTACAGTTTGCCCAGTGAGAACAATGGTTCATTCTTTTTTGTTCATATTCCTTTAATCAATGATGGCTGTGCATTGTGGTCATTTAACACCCATGGGACAGAGTGGGGTAGAGTGTGTTTTGTGCAAGGTGCTGTATTAAACTTTGTGCAGAACACTGCCACAGCTTACCTCCTCTCCCTGCTGTATTTGTCACCATGTCCCTCCCTCCACAGGAGAGTCACAGGAAGATTTCCTTTTGATGAAATACGACTGCAAAGATAGCTGGTTTTTCTAAACTCCCTACCAAAAGCAAGTGATGACATTCACACCGCAAACATCAGTGAAAACCTTATTGTATCACAGTTATTAATCGGCCCTCAGGACCACCAGAAATTCAGCCAGGATGAGAACCTATGGTATTAAGAGCTTCTCTATGATGACCCCAAGCCATGTGAACAGCTACCAGGATTCTCCGCTAGGGTGAACAAGTTTCTGCCTCTAGCAGTTCTACCCTGCAGTTAGGTCGACCTCAGGCAGTGGCCTGGAGTGCAGGTCTGTTGAGAGTCTAGGATGAACTGGAGCATCATTGCCTGTGTTCCTTCTGCCATTTATGTGGGTGGGGCCCTCCAGGTCCGAAGACCAAAGCCACACTTGGCCTCCAGAAGTTATTGTCTATAGGCAGACGCTGCCCCCTGGTGTAAAGCAGGGGAAGTCGTGAATCTGTCTGATCTTCCTGGGAGGTTGTGGAGATAACTGTGTAAGAGGCCTCTAGAAGGTGGAGAGGGCCCCTTTGGACCTAGAACTTCTCAGGAATTGGGGTGGCCTTGGAAAGCAGGTCTCTTGATATTTATGCAGCACCCAAAACTCCAGCAGCATATACCCGGGCAGAGAAGGTATTACTTCCCTGACAGCACAAAGGAAGTCATTGCAGTTATGAAAACTGGGCAGAAGAAGTACTAGACTTGAGTGATGCGCTGCTCTGATGCAAGATGTCTGAGTAGACTTAGGCAAATGACTCCTCAGCCTTTATTGTGCACTTGGAAATGGCTGGATCATGAAAGTTGAACTCATTTTGCAAGACTGAAGTTTCTTAAAGTTGTTCAGTACCCAGTAGTTAATTGCATAATTACTTGACTTTGAGGTTTTCCCAATACTCACTTGGTTTATCACTGCAGTTAAAGGGTGTCTTAGAGGAAAGAGGTCATCAAGTCCGATGATACACAGCTGCACAGTCTCCTCTCTGATTTCTGTGTCCCAATGCTCAAACCAACTAGTGTCATATGGTACTCCATGGAAAGTATATGGTGATTGCAGGAAGAAGAGAAAATAAAAGGAGAAAAATCACCAGAGCTTCTGTCACCCAGAAATAAAACATGCTCACATTTTAGTAATTACCCTCAGACTTTTTTGTTATGTAAATATGCACATTCATCTGTTTTTAATCACCCGATTTTGTCTCTTGGCAATATTTTGAATGCCTTGATGTGCTCATAAATGCACAACCTCATATTTTTAAATAGCTACACCACTTTTCTCAAGCCCAAACTTCTGACTCCTCTCTTCTTTCTCCCCTAATACTCCTTGTCTCCACTTTATGGATAAAATAGAGGTAATTTGGTATAAACTTTATAAATCCTTTTCTTTTATTTCAAAATTAACTTTTATCCTCACCTACCATGTTTCTCCAAGGAGAAATTTCTTCTCTATCAAAGCCATGTCCAAGAGGAAGACATATTTCTACCTCTGTCTAAAGATAGCACTCAACTTATTTCTTTTTTTTTTTTTGTGGGTACCGGGGGTCGACCTCAGGACCTTATGCGCCAGCAGGTGCCCGTGCCGCTGAGCGATATCACCGGCTCCCTTTTTCATATGTGGGTTCTGGGAGTCGAACTCAGGACCTCGCACTTGCCTGGCAGGTGCTTATGCCACTGAGCCATCTCACCGGCCCTCAACTTATTTCTTGATACCGTGTTATTCCATCAAATATTTTTAATACTGTCTCATTCTGCATTCTCAAAGAATATAGATAGCATTTTGCCATCCCAAAGGATAGTCTGCATGGTAGAGTTAGGTGCTATTTGGAAATTGTTTTAAATAGCACTAACTCATACATTGAGAAAATTATTCCTCTATTCAGTTATTTAGTCCTTATGTTTACCTAAGGAGAAAGTCTCATTTGACGCCAGTTCTCAAAACATTTTCAGATATATCTGTGTTAACAAAGGAAAAGAACTAGAACTGAAGAATTACAGATGGCTCAGACTTTAACATAAAACATTACCGAATAACATTATTCTATTTAATTGTATTTATTGTATTCATTTTCTTTTAAATTTTCTTTTTAAATTATGAAGCATTTCAAATGGAAAGATACAGAGAATAATGTCACAAATATACATGTCCCTATTTCCAGATTTAATAAATACTGATATTTTGCCGTATTTGTTTATGGTTGTGTCAGTCACAGTTTAGCCAGAGAGGAAGGAAGCAGAACTCCTAGGATGGAGGTGTGTGTGTGCGTGTGTGGTTATGTTTGTAACTGTTGAATAAAATGTTGTAGAAATTGAGGACACTATTGTGGGAACTGGTTCAGCGGTCCATGTAAGGCTCCTGTCTTAGCGTGTGATGTTGGAGCTTGAAGTCTGCAGGGCAGGCTGTTGGGAAGGGAAGGGAAGATATGATGTGGAGCCCATCAGAATTGATGAATCTGTGTCATTCTCACTGCCTGCAACATGGATGAAGCAGACGGCTTTCATCAGATTCTTTTTTTTTTTTTTTTTTTTGTGGGTACCGGGGAGTCGACCTCAGGACCTCGCGCGCCAGCAGGCGCCCGTGCCGCTGAGCGATATCACCGGCCCCTTTTTCGTATGTGGGATCCGGGAGTCGAACTCGGGCCCTTGCGCTTGCCGGGCAGGCGCTTAAGCCGCTGATCCATCTCACCGGCCCAGATTCTTAAATACATGTCTGGCCAAGGAGTGGGAGCAACTGAAGGAGGCAGGGGAGGGAGGAGCAGTTGTAGGCCCAGCTGCTGTGCCACACCCACGAGGTGAGCCAGCCAGTTAATGGCAGCATCTGTGAGGCACTGAAGCCCCTGCCCCACACTCTGAGCAGAAGAAACACCAGTTGTGCTTTCACTTTTGCCACCCCCAAAATCTTACCTGCACGTCTCTCTTGTGACCCACCTTGGATAAAAGCATACTAGTCAACACTTGGCTTTGTAACAGTATGGATTTTTGTTTTATTTTGTTTTGTTTTCAAGTCAGGGTCTAGCTGTGTAGTCCAGGCTGGCCATGAACTTGAAGTCTCCTGCCTCAGCCTTGTTAGTGCTGGAATTACAGGCAGATACCAACACCCCAGGTACATTGTATTTATTTTTAAAAATACTCATCTGGCAAGTGATATAACATTTTATTTTTATGTTAATTGACTTGAGTTAAATTATTTGAATTCATTTAATAGAAGACTCTTGCATGGATATTCAGATGACTAAAGCCAAGTGAGCCCTATAATATTTCACAGAACCCTAAAAATATGTTCTTGACTCTCTTGATTCTGCTTGGGCTATTGCTTTTGCCAAATAATTCCTTCTCCTGAGTGTTGTTTTAATTAACTCCCTGGCAGTCTTTCACTACCTTGTTCAAGTATCACATTCACAACTTTTTCCTGATTCCCCTAGGTAGAATTTACATCTACTTTCTTTGTGCTCTTATGAATGTCATTTCTCCTATGGCTCACATAGCTTTCATCACAATCCGGCTTGTATTAGAGCTTTGGATATATTTGTTATCTTCATTTGAGCGTATGTGTCTTGAGGGAAGGAAAGGAGAACTTCTGAATCATTTTTGTTATCACCTGATGTACATTCTGGTGCTTTGCTAAATTTTTTCAAAAATTAAACTGAAATATCAGAAGGAGGGGTGGTCAGGTGATAACGTTCCCAGTTTACTTGAAAGAGAGAAACAGATACAGATAAAATAATTTGTCCAAAATCTTAATTAATGGTGGGAACAAAAACAACAGTCCAGAATTATTGGTTAATTCGTCTTTATTTTAACCACTCTATTCTTTAAGAAATTAGTTTAAAAATTACATATGATAGACCGTGTGTATACATGTGGTTTGGAGGAAGTATGTTTATGTTTCTTTCATACAGTACATGACAAGTCATTAGAAAATTAGAATTGAACTCTATCTACACAAGTAATGATACAAAGCGCAATATTTTCCCAGTAAATAATACAGCCAACCATTGCACTGGATTTCAAGGAGACTGGTCTACAGTAGTTCACTGAAGCCTTTAGAAAGAAGCTGAGGTTAAGCTTAACTTTGAAGTTTGGTTTTTGGAGAGGTATGGGGAGGTCATTTCGGGTGGAAAAAGTGTAGAAGAGGGACTGACTTCTTCTCTTCTTGCTGCACAGTGTGGCCCAGACCAACAGCACTGTTGAAGCTGATTAGAAATGCAGAATCTCAGCCTCTACCCCAGACCTGCGCATTGAAGTTTGGGAAGCACCATACACACTGTCTGTATCATGTGGCACAACCTGCTGTGGACTAGAGAAGCATCCCATCTAACCCTCAGGATAGGGCAGGATAGTTAGGCATGAGTAAGTCAGAAAAAGATGTACCATTGGCATCCAGTGTTATTGGAACAAAGCATGAAGTTGAGAGAGATTTGATTTTCTTCAAGTTTCACTAGAGCTGGGGTTTGGACTCAGGGGTACAGACTCACATGCTTTTCACACCACACAGTGAGTTAAGTCGTGCTTGGGGAATTGAGTAGGCCAGCACACAGAGCTTGAGTGTGGGTAAGTTAGCAGTTGGACCATATGAAATTTATCATTTCTCCATTAATATGTTTTGTTTCTTAAGAGTTTCATGAGGAGCTTCGGGGAAACTGATCTGGAGGTATGGATTAGAAAGGGAAGAGAGGGTACTTATACTCCAGTTATGCAGAATGTTTAAGTGCATTTTAAATTCTATACACAAATTATATAGGTACTACCAGTAAGTCAGCTCTTTTAGTTACTTTTTGTGTTACTGGGACACCTACAAGTTAATGGAGAAAAGGTTTATTTTAACGCACTTTGTAGAGGTTTCTGTCCATAGTCAGTTGCTTCCAAGGCAGGGCAGCATGGTGGGGAGAAATGGTTCATGGCAGAGCATGCAGGAGGCAGCAAGCAGCCTGCCTTTTCTTTCCTTTTATATTCCATCTAGGCCACAGGTCTATTGATTGGTGTCATTCACACCCAAGGTGGGGCTTCTGATTTTGGTAAATCCCTCAGCCACGCCCAGAACTATGCTAATCCAACTAGGGGACTAATACAGATATCACACATCCTTAATCCATGTTCACACACCCTAGATCCAGCTGCCTCCAAAAAGCCCCACCTATGAGCACATGAGGGGACATCTAGAAACAAGCCATAACATCAACCAACCATTGAATGCTCCCTTTTGCTGGGTACTGTGCTCATGATCCTGCCTTCAAGATTGAGGGCTTGCTGCTGCATTCGATAACTAAGTACTAAATGCATAAAAGACTAACAGTAAGGACAGTAAAATCATCTTTGATGTCCCCCCCTTTATTTCCCCTGAAAAAGGCTCTGGTCCCAAAGTTAGGTGGCTGTCATTCTCGTCTTGGTTTTTGCTATTAGTGTTACACAAAACCTTGAATGACTAGCTTAATTGCTCCATATCTCATTTATCCTATTTTGCAGAATAAACATCATATTTAACCATGACTTCACAGTGCAAGATATTGTGATGATATAATTTATGAGACACATTATAAAAGCTGATAATGGTGTTAATATGAAATTACTTTTAATACTTCACTTTCTGAAACTTTCAAAATTTCAATCCTTTAGTGCATTTTAGTCACTTTTCTAATTATAATTACATTGAAAGGGAGGGGGAAAAAAAAAAAAGCTCCAGCCATCTGTGGCACTTGTTCTCCTTCCCTGGAGGTAAAGCCAGAGAAGATAATGCTTTATTTGAGATGTTGTTAGTCCCACTCAGAAGGAGAATGGATGGTGGTTTCTTATTGTGGCTTTAAGGCCCATCTGCTGATGGGTGCGATTTCGTTAGACAAAAATATGTGGGTGGATGTGTGCATGGAAGTGGTAGAGTAATAGTGGAGGGAAGAATGAGAGAATGTTTTTGTTTGCTGGGGAAAAGGTACAGGATGTGTGAGCCATGTGAGACTGTCAGAGCCAAAGGTGCCAAACTAAGGAAAACCACCCCCATGTTCTGTGTGTAGGTGGTGCGTCCCCATGGCTAGTTCAGGGCTAAGCTGTCTTTGACTACCTATGACCATGTGATCTGTATATGTGGCTCGGGTATGGAGGACCTAACTAACCTGTATGCAGAGTTTAAGCCTCACCTCTCTGACCTAAGCTCACAATGCCCATTGCATAGTATTTATCGCACAGTATAATTGCTGTCTACCTACTCTGTCTCCCTCATGGCCAGCAAAACTGAGCATAACCATAGACTTCTAAGGCTGGCATTGTATAGAAGAGTTACAGGTTTCTGACCTTTCTGTGGCCCTGTGTATTCTGTTGAGGACCTTGGATGTGTGTGTGTGTGTGTGTGTGTGTGTGTGTGTGTGTGTATACACACTTGTGCATTAAGTGGGCTAGGGAGACATTGTGCATGGCAAGAGGAGGACAGAAAAATGGAAAATGTTTCCTGTGCCTGCAGATTGCTAGAAATGGAACTGATTAATATTGATTAATACAGATAATTCTGATTAAGTTTCCTGTATTAAGGTTCCCTGCATTATGATTAAAGGTATAAATCAGCCCCAATTCTTAATTTTTTAACTTCTTTCTTTAAATGGTAGTGTTTGCTGAGAATGGTGGCCTTCATAATAAAACATGACTCAGATGAGAGGACCCTTTGGAACATTTCCCCCTTTACTTAAAACATTGTATATCGTAGAACAATTAAGATAAAACTATGATGTGTTCATAAACACTCAACAGGAACTTGGACGAGTATTGGCACATGGTTAGCATTGTAGAAGCATGTGCTGTTATTAGTGTTCCATCTTTGCCACTTACTCATTCCTTTGTCCAGTGTGTAGGCCCTGGGTATTTGTTTTGGGAGCCAAAGGTGAATAGACATACATATGCAGTACAGAAAGGAATATGGGCTCTAGACAGTCTATATGGAGCTTTGTGGGTGAGCAGAAGCAAGAAAAGATGTCTGGAAGGCTGTAGAGGAAGGCAGATGGCAAGAAGGCCATGTCTGCACTTGCATCTTGGCAAATGGGAAAAGTTCAAACGTTCATGGCAGGAGAAGGTGCCTGCCACATCAAGTGAGTGACGTGCATAGAAGTAGAAAAGACCACATTTAGAGAGACTAAATAGCTAGTTTTCTTTGCCTAATTGAAGGCTGTTCATTCAGCAGAACATGTGTTTTGAGTCATCTCAGAAAAGGGTTCTCTTGCCCCATGTTTTCCATTTCTTTATACCCATCAATTAAATCCTAGAAGATTGTAATCAGGGAGGGCAGTCACTAAACAGATGAAAATGACTTTGTAATTATAGCTGTGGTTTAATGTGTAATCTATCTGTTCTTGTAATTATTAAGGTTTTTATTTTTATAAGCTTATTGCCTCCTATTCTAAAACATTATTAATCATGTACAAGTAGGGGCCAGGAAGCCTGTAAACTAGGGAACATGTTTTCTTTTGCATCTTATAATAAATCACTGCACATTCTGGCCTATGGCAGTTTTGCATGTTTCAGAGGCCCACAGTCAATCGACTCAAAATAGATTGGGACTGCCTTGTATCCTCTCAGCCTCACTGAGAAGGGAAAAACAACATCCTGGGTTTCACATTAGCTTTCTGTTATGACGCATACAATGTCATGACTCCTTTTCTCTTTCCTTGACAGTAATTCCATCAACTAGTGATGATAAATTACTCTGCCTCTGGCTTTTTAGCTTACCCACTTATCTGAATATGCCCCTGCAGAATGGTGTGGAATGAGCCACTGCTGGAATTCTCTGCAACCTGGAGAGGAAACTGTTGAGGAGCCTCTCCACCTTGATATGCCTCAGTCGGCTCATCCGTCCGGTGGGCCATTATCACATGCCATGGAGAAGTCACAAACTTTATACTTTTTAGACATTTAGTATGTCTTTTTTATCAAGTTCAAAGTTAACAAGGATAGTTTCTTAAAATAAGATTGTTTCACTCTGGACCAGACTAATTATGCATTTTCTTAATAAATGTTAAACTTGAAATAATCTTCCAACAATGAGAACTAATATAAATGGAAAACCCTGGCATACAAAGGCCACATGGGGCTTCACAGCCTGTAAACCCAGCTGTGAGGGGCTGCAGAGCCTAGAACCATCAGTGACAAATGACAAATTTATTCAATAAATACTTCTTGGATGGATGAGTGGAATATTTGTTCTTTGGTGCAGGACAATTATAGTTAAATTAAACCAGGTTTAAAAAATTATAGCTAATGGTTGTGAAATAAACATTTATACCTGGAATTTTGAACTTCTTTAAATCTTATGAGTTGTATGCCTTATTTTTATGTCTACTCAAGTACATATTAGGCTTAATTGCTTTAATGTATTTATAGGATATTTAATACATTTAATATATTTTGTATTTTCTGAGACACTAAACTGTGTCATAGACAGTCTTATCTAGGTCACAAGTCTGAGGCCAAGGAACTCCTGGCCCCCTGGTGACTGCTGATGTGAACTGAAGATGCAGTGTGGAGAAAAAAATAACTGGAATGTTAGTCTTTTAAAATCAGAGCCAATAATGTGGCCCTGGCATCAAAGTCAAACCATAGAAGCAGAGTCTTTAGTCTCAGATCTATCGTAGACACGGAAGGGAAACTCTCTGCAGAAACATGAAGGGTTCCACAAGTGGACTGCTGATGGTCCTGCTCACCGAAGGGTGGGAAGCTTCCTCCGCACATGTTTCTGCTTGGTTTCTTCTGAGTCTCATCACTGTAGCATATACAGACTCAAAAGCAAGAAACAGACCTTGCAAGGGATGCAGGCTTCTGGAGCTTTCCACGTACAGGGCAAAGCCTGCAGTGTCTTGTTTTATGTGTTTGCTCTTGCAGCTCTACGTAGCCACGGAGGCCATCCTTATCGCACTGGTTGGAGCCACACCATCGTATCACTGGGACTTGGCCGAGCTCCTGCCCAACCAAAGCCACGGCAACCAGTCAGCGGGCAAGGACCAGGCCTTCAGGGACTGGCTCCTGACAGCCAATGGCAGCGAGATCCATAAGCACGTGCATTTCAGCAGTAGCTTCACCTCTATCGCCTCTGAGGTAACCCAAGGCCATGCTCACTGCTAAAATATTGTTTCTCCCTGTCTGCCTAGAACCACTCTTTTTTCTCTTGTTGACTTAAATTTTAGCTACATTTTCAAATAACTGTCTTGTAAATTTAAGAGCTAAAGGTTTTCAAATATTAAAGGGGGCTATCCTATAAAAACATTCTTTTTCCTTCTTACTACACACGGGAGAAGTATGCATATTACCAAATTAGTATAAGTATAAACTCCAAAAGAGTCTATGATGTCCTTTTAAAGTCCAAAGAACCCCATAGTGTCCTTTTAAAAGTGAATTAAAACTTTCATCTCTTTTTATTACATATGCAAATGTTAGCAAAGTAAAGCAAGAGAAATGTAATCACCCCTCTGTAAAGCCCATGGTTCATTTTTTAATCCAATCCTGTGTGAGGACCACATGGGCCACCTTGACTATGTAGTAAAGGTACAAATGGTTCCCCTGCCTGCCTTGAAGGGGATTTTGCTCTTGGACCCTGTGATCCAGTTAATTAGTAGGTTAATACCTGGAGCAGCAGCAAATCCTGGGACCCTTGCCAGCCCTCTGTTCTGATTGCTGTGCTAGTCAGCTCCCTCTCCCCAGATCTCTTCAACCACTCCCCTGCAGGGTGCCAGAGTGCCTGCCAGTGCCCAGCACCCTGCTTTCTGCACAGGTCCAGGCCTGGAGAGCACCCTCTTCGGTGTGTGTGTGTGTGTGTCTGCACCATGGCTCCAGCCAGCCTTACCTATCCTTACCAGCCTTTCTTGCTCTCCTTTGGGTGGGGCCTACTAAAAACAGAGGAGACCAGCTGAAGGTGGTATTTGCTTGGCCTTTCCAGAGAAGGCCCCCATTGGAAGGGGTAATTGCTGCATTAACTTCTCAAGCAACTATAAAGTATTTCTAACCAGAACCCAGCCATGTCTCCTCTGTTCACCCAGAAACCTCCAGTGATTCCCCCACTGCACCCAGGACACAGTAGAGACCCCAAAGCCCTTCACACTTCACAGCTTGGTCAGGGTGTTCTTTTCTAGCCCCACTTAGCACTTCAGTCCTACCCATGCCTTTCCCAAGAATATTCACTGTTTCTGAAACATGTACTGGACTCTCAACCTAAACCTGTTACCTGGGGCACAAAAGTCTTCATCACTCACTCCAGCCTCTTCGGGTGAAGTCCTAACCGATCCTTTAAGGCCCACGTTCAGTGTCACCTTCCTTGTGAAACGCACCCCCCAGAAGTAAAGACTGTTTCTGTTCGAGTAACATTTTGTTTGCACTTATGTTACTGTTGTGTTTGTTTCTGCTCGGTTATTTTAAAAAAAAGTCTTTGAGGTTGGAAATCATGTTTTGGTCATACTTGTATCTTCATGGTCTAGCAACTACAATAACTGTAATCACCACTAACCTATTAAAATAACAAATAGCATTGTTGAATACTATGAGACGTGATTAAAAAATAGGATGAATGTTATTTTTTAAGTTTATTATAGTAAAAGACCTTGACATTAATCCCCCTTCTTTGAACATGCTTATCCTATTGTTCTTGTCACTTTCTGAAGTAGTTCTGGAATTCCTCTTTCGTGAGTGTCATATGAGGTGTGATGAAAAATACAGTAAATAGTGCTGCCTAGTGCCATCCAGTGGAAAGGCTTGTAAAAATATGGTGCGTCCTTATCCACCTTATTCACAGGATCTGGCACCATGTAACTTCTGTCTGTTCCTCAAAGTCAAAATGAACATTAAAGGTAAACGTTTTGAAACAATTCAGGGCATCAAGGCAGGCATGACAGCACAACTAAAGACACAAAAGAGGACTTCTAGAACTGTTTCAGAAAGCGGCAAGAATAATGGGATCATTGTGCTCAAAGTGAGGGCTATTTTGTGGGGGATAGATGGTAAGGTATTATTTATCTATTTATTTTTATTAGTATATGTTCACAGTGCATAATGATTATATTTTATGTGGAATTGGTACATGTACATAATACATCTTAATTTTTCTTTTTTTCTCTTCATCTCCCATTTTCCCCTCCCTTCTCCCTCCCTGCAATTCTTGGTCCCCTTCTCATTTTCATCATTTTTTCCCTTCAATTCTTTTTTTCACATCCTCTTTCCCTTTCTTCCCTCCCCCCTCCCTCCATCTCTTGTTCCCTCATCCCTTTGAAAAAGATCTCACTACATCCTATTTTCCCATTCATCTATCTTCTATTTGAGTTTCTTATTTAAGAGAAACCTTGCAATATTTTAACTTGTGTGTCTTATTTCACTTAATATTATGGTCTCAAATTGCATCCATTTACCTATGAATGCCTCAAATTTATCTTTCTTTATGGCAAAGTATTACTCCATTGTGTATAAATACCACATTTCCTTTATCCATTCATCTGTTGATGGGCCTGTAGGTTGTTTCCAAGATTTAGCTACAGTATGTTATAATTGTGCTGCTATAAATATGGGTGTGCATGTATCTCTGTAATATGATCACTTTAACTTTTTGGAAGATGGTAATGTATCTTTTACTGTAATAATTTTTAAAAATTTAAACATTCATCATGTTTTTATATCACACCTTGTATATGTCAGCCAGTGTGACATTTTCAGCCCTTACCTCACTTAATCCTCAGAATAATACTGTCTTATGGACATTATTTTTTTCCATTTTATTCATTGAAGAAATTGATACCTGAGGTCAAGATTAGCTAAGAAGGACAGCATTGGTATTTGAACCCAAAGTAACTGAGATGTCTGTGCTCTTAATAATTGTACCTTTTTGAAATTTATTAATCCAAATTGGTATGTTATACATCAGATTTTTTTTGTTTTTTTTTGTTATTGTTTTTGTTTTTGATAGATAACAGAAGCCAAATAATTTCCTTAATGTCCTTATTTTGAAATAGTTTCAAACTGACAAAAATTTCAAGAATTGTACAGAGAATACCTTTATGTCCTCTAGCCTAATCTGTTAAAATGTTTTGCTTTAGTGGCATTGTTGTTGTCTCTCTTTCTTTCTTAGCCATTTTAAAGTTGCATGTAACTGTGTCCTTTTACATCCACTTTACACCTACTTCAATTAAGACAGTCTCTTACAATACCACAGTTAGCAATTTAAGGATTTTACACTGGTGCTAGACTTTTAAACTACACCAATTTTGGTATACCATCCATATCTAGTTTTGTCACTTCACCTAATATTAACTTTCATAGGATTGTGTTTTCTTCTAACCATGTTGACTCTGGTTCAAAATCACGTAATACATTTAGTTGTTTCTTCAAGTAACCTTTAACCTTCAGTTTTTCTTTTCTTTTCTTTTTTTCTTTTCTTTTCTTTTCCTTTTTGTGGATACTGGGGGTTGACTTCAGGACCTTGGGCACCAGCAGGCACCCATGCCACTGAGCGATATCACCTGCCCTTTTTTCGTATGTGGGTTCTGGGAGTCAAACTCAGGACCTTGCGCTTGCCAGGCAGGTGCTTACGCCGCTGAGCTATCTCACCAGCCCTTAAAATTTTTTAATTAAAGTTTTTATTTTAAAATAATTGTAGGCCAAGCATGGTGGCTCACACCTGTAATCTCAGCACTTGGGAGGCTGAGGCAGGAGGATTGCTGCAAGTTTGAGGCCAGCCTGAGCTACAGTGAGCTCAAGTTCCAGCCTGAACTACATAGCGAGACCCTGTCTCAAAAATATATAAAAAGATAAATAAATAATAAAATAATTGTAGACTTACATACAGTTGCAAGAAATACTACAGAGCCGAGTGTAGTGGCACATGCCTGTAATCCCAGCACTTGGGAGGCTGACACAGGAGGATCTCTGTGAGTTCGAGGCCAGCCTGGGCTACATAGTGAGTTCAAGGCCACCCTGCACTGCATAGTGAGACCCTGTATAAAAAAAAAAAAAAAGAAATACTACAGAGAAATTCCATGTATGCTTTACTCAGTTTCCATAGTGGTAACGTCTTCCCAAACCACCAGACTAGAATATCACAGCTAAGATATTGGCGTTGATATGACTCACACACAGTGCTTACATCACCATGAGCAACCCTCTCTCTGGCCTTCTGGAGCTATACCACTTCCCTTCCGCCCTTCTTTTCTTAGTTCGTCATAACTACTGTTCTCTTAAAGTATATTTTATCACTTGAAGAATAATATAAAGGTGAAATCATATTGTTGGAACCCTTGAGGATTGGCTTTTTTCACTTGACATAATTCTCTGCAGATTCATCCAGATTTAGTTATATTATTGTACTTATTTAGTAAAACTTGGAATGAGATAGATTGATTTCTCCTATTTTGTTTTTTTTCAATTTGTTTAGCTCTTTCAATTCCTTTCCATTTCCATATACACTTTAGAATAATTTTGTAATATGTAGAAAAAACATCTTTTTGGATTTTTTTTTTGTGTGTGTGGATACTGGAAGTCAACCTCAGGACCTCACGTGCCACCAGGCGCCTGTGCCGCTGAGCGATATCACTGGCCCTTTTTTTTTTTCGTATGTGGGTTCCGGGAGTCTAACTTAGGACCTTGCGCTTGCCAGGCAGGCGCTTATGCCGCTGAGCTATCTCACCGGCTCCTCTTTTTGGATTTTGATAGGAGTTGCTGTAAACCTGCTTATCAGTCTGGAGAGAAATGGCATCTTTACTTACTATGTTGAGTTTTCTAGTACATGTATATTATATGTGTTATTTTGGGTTTCTTCTTTTTTTCATCATGACTTCATAATCTTTATTATACAATTCTTGAACATGTGTTGTTAGATTTACACCTAAATTTTTTGAGTGATTGTAGATGGCGTTATATTTTAAATTTCAATGTCCACATGTTCATTGTTACTATATAGAAATACAGTGGTTTTGTATATTTATCATGTATCCAATGATCTTGATGAACTCACTTAATAATTTTGGGGATCTTTGAAGAGAATTTTCTAGATAATTATGGCAAGAATAGAGGCAGTATTATTTTCCATTTCAAATATTATTGCTTTGGCAATAATTTTCAGCACCATGTTGAATAAAAGAACAAGAATAGACATCTTTGCCTTGTTCCAGTCATGGAGGGGGCATTTAGTCTTTCACCTTTTTAAGTCAGCTGTTGATTTTTGTTGTTCTTTATCAAGTTGAGGAAGTCTCCTCACATTCCAGTATTTTTGAGAGTTTTTCAAAATCATGAATGTGTGGTAAGTTTTGTCAGATATATTCTCTGTAACAATTGTGTTTTTTCTTTTATACATCCTAATATAGATTACACTGATTGATTTTCAAATATCAAAACATCCTTTTATGTGGATATTGTATATTTCTTTTCGTATGTTGATGAATTCTATCTGCTAATATTCTGTTGAAGATTTTTACTTCTGTGTTTGTAAGGGGTTTGAACTTGCAGCTTCTATTTTGAACTATTTTTGTGTGGTTTTGGTGTCAAGGTAATACTAGCTTCATAAAATGAATTGGAAAGTGTTCCTTTTGAATTTGCTGGAAGAAATTATATAGAATTGGAGTTAGTTCTTTAAGCCTTTGGTGTGATTCTCTGGTGAAATCATCTAGGCCTATAGATTTCTTTCTGAGGAGTCTGCAGATAACAAACTTAATTTCCTTAAGAGTATAAGGCTATTGAAATGATTGGTTTTGTTTTGAATGAGTTGTGGTAGTTTGTGCTTTTTAAGGAATTGGCCCATTTCATCTAAGCTATCAAATTTATGTGTATAGAATTGTTTATAGTATTTCCTTATCATCCTTTTGATGGCTGCATGTCTGAAATAACATTTCCTTTTTTATTACTTGATATTGATAATTTGTGTCTTTCCTGTTAGTTTCTTTAATCATTATACAGGTTTGTCAATGTTACTGATTTTTTTTAAAAAAGAATCAGTGGGCCAGTGAGATAGCTCAGCCGCATAAGCGCCTGCCTGGCAAGTGCGAGGTCCCAAGTTCGACTCCCGAAACCCACAAACGAAAAAAGGGCCGGTGTTATTGTTCAGCGGCACGGGCGCCTGCTGGCATGCAAGGTCCTGAGGTCGACCCCCGGTACCCACAAAAAAATTAAAAATAAATAAATAAATAAATAAATAAAAAGAATCAGTAATATTGTTTTGTTTCACTGATTTTTCTCTATTATTTTTTTATTTTCAATTTTGTTGACTTGAGCTCTTTATTATTTCCTTCACTCTGCTTTCTTTGGAATCCCCCACCTCATCTTTCTTCTTCTTTTTTTTTATGTTTTAGTGGTAGTAGCTTACATTATTGATGAGGATCTTCCTTTTTGCAAATGTAAGTATTTTGGTGCTATAAATTTTCCTCTCAGGACTGCTTTAGCTGTATCCCACAAATGTTGATATATTTTCTTTTTCATTTAGCTCAGTTAGTTTTTTTCTTATGACTTTCTCTTTGACTCATGGATCATTGAAGTATATTGTTTGGTTTCTTAGTGTTTGGAGGTTTTCCTGTTAGCTTTCTACTGTTGACTTCCAGTTTGATTCCATTGTAGTATGATAATGTGATTTCCATTGTTCTAAATTTATTTAGGTTTCTTTTATGGTCCAAGATATGGTCTCTTTTGATTAGGTTCCATTGGCACTTGAAGCTAGTGTATACTATGTTCTATTGTTGTTGGATAGAATGCTTTATAAATATAATAATTATTATTATTATTATTTTTTTTTTAATGTGGGTACCAGGGGTTAAACTCAGGACCTCATGCTTGTGCCGCTGAGTGATATCACTGGCCCCTCTTTTTCTTTTATGTGGGTACTGGGAGTCGAACTCAGGACTTCACGCTTGCCAAGCAGGTGCTTGTGCCGCTGAGCTATCTCACTGGCCCTATAAATATTATTTATATCCTGTTTGTTGGTGGTATTGTTGAGTTCCTCCATAGTCTTGCTGACTTTCTGTCTAGTTGTTATATAGATTGTTGAGAGAGAAGTGTTTATACCTTCTACTAAACTTAACAGAATTGTCAGTTTTTCCTTTGACTTTTCCGAAGCTCTGATTCATGTGTTTTACAACTTTGTTGTTTGATGTGTACATATTTGTGATTACTTTGACTTCTGTGATGGATTGACTTTTAATCGTTATATAATGTTCCTCTCCATGCCTGGTCATTTTCTTGTGTGAAGTGTAATTTATCTAATATTTGATGTAGCCAATCCTGCTTTCTTTGGTAAGCAGTAGCATATTTTTTCCTCCTTTTACTTTCAACTTGCCTGTATCATTTCACTATATGTGAAGTTAGTTACCTGTTGGCACCATATGGTTGAGTCAGGTTTTTAAGTCCACTCTGCCAATCTCTGTCTTTATTTGTTATAGTTAAATATTTTACATTTAATGTAATTATTTATATGTTAGAGCTTACATCATTGATATTATTGTTATACTTTCTGTTCTGTGTTTTGTTTTTCTCATATTTTTCCTGTCTCCCTATGGATGAATTGAACATTTTTTTAGAATTCCATTTTGATTTATTTGTAGTTTTTCTTTTTACTGTACCTGTTTGTACAGCTTTTTTAGTGATAACTTTTGGCATTACATTATATATGGATAATTTGTCACAGTCCACTGATGCTAACAGTTTGAGAGACATATAGAAATGACACCATTTTATATCCTTTATCTTTTCTAGTTTATAGTTGTTTTAACTATTTTTCGACATGCTTTTAGAGCCCATTCCAGAGTGTTATAATTTAACACATAAGGCATAATTTAAAGAAGAAAAGTGTGTTGTCCTTACCCACAATTTCCATTAGCCATTGTTTAGGGTAGTTCTGCTAGTGACATATTCTCTTTGTTTCCCTTCATCTGAGAAACCTTGATTTTGCTTTTACTCTTGGTTTTCACAGGTTTTAAAATTCTCAATAGCCATTCCACTTCCTTCTGGTCTCTATGAATTCTGATGAACAGTCTGCCATTAAAACTTGAATTTTTTTCACCTGTAGGTAGTACATCATTTCTCTCTTGCTGCTTTCAAGATGTTCTTGTTTTTTATTCTTAGTTTTTAGAAATTAGACTATGGTGTTTCTTGGTGTAGGTTTCTTTGGAGTTCATACTGTTTACTGAGATTGTTAAATCTGCAAGTTCATCTCTTCACAAATTGGGAAATTTTGTGCTATTATTTATTTAGTTACATCTTTAACCCTGCCATCTTTCTCCTTTCCTTGAAGAACTCCAATGATGGTAGTTTTATTGTAGGCTCACAGATCTCTAAAGCTTTGTTCCTTTTTTCAGACTGTTTTTTCTTTGCATTATGGTTGCTATTTCCTATGTTCTACGTTTAAGTTTACTGATTCTGTCCAAGTTTACTGCTTTCATTTTTCTGTTGAGCTCGTCCATCATATATTTTAATTCTAAAATTTCTATCATGTTCTTTTCTTACACTTTCTCTTCTTTGCCCGGATTTTTTTTTTTTAATCTTTTGCTGAGTATTTTTATTTTGTCACTTGTTTTAAGCATTTTGTAAGTACACATCAAAGCATTTTTATAATGGTAGGCTTAATATCTTTGTTAGATAATTCTCACATCTCTGTCATTTCAGTGATTATTTTTTTTCCACCCATGTAGTTTGAGTAATTGTCAATATGGCAAATTATTTTTAATTGAAATCCACCAATTTGTGGTATTACATTATGAGATTCTGGGTCTTAACTTAAGCCTCTTGTTTTTGCTGGCTTTCTGTGACACAGCCCTGGCATAGAAAAAGGGGAGGGGTTGCTTGTCACTAAGGAAGTGGTGGAAATGCAGTCACTCAGGTGATCCACACTGACTCTCATGGTGCAGGGCCCTCATCACTGCTCACTGCTCGGCAGTAATGAAAGTGGTTGTTCCCTACCTGGCATCACCCCAGTGGGGTTGATGCAGCTCGTCACCGCCTGGCCAGGGTGGAATCCTGGGTTCCCCACTCTACCTTTACTTGAATAGATGGGGTTGAAAACATCTTTTTTTGTGTGTGTGGTGATTGGTTGTAAAGCATCTTTTACCTAAGAATGTTCCGTCTTGTTAGGCTGCCCCTCCTAGGCCTTTGGATGGAGAGAGCGGGTTATATCAGGGCCCCTTCTCATGTTCTCCATCCTATCAGAACATCACTTATCCATTACAGAGGTGTATTTTAAGGTACAGTACATACTATCTGTACAGATAGTGAGCCTCAGTCTCCAGCAGATGCTCCAAGATGTGTCGAGAACTGAAGGTGAGGGTGGGGGTGCCCTTCCGCAAAGCTGGGTGATGTGAGTGCACTGCCCTTCCATGGGACCTCTGGGGGATGCTCTTGGGGAGTCCTGTGGCCGTGATTTAGAATGAATTATCTTTGGAGCACCTCACAGGCTAAACCATCCGCATCAGCCTTAGTGAGTTCATGATGCTCTGCAAGGGTAGCTGTGGCCTGTGTGCTCTGTTGATGAAGTACAGGTAACCTTGCAGGCCACTATCGGGGTAGAACTCAGTCCCCACAAGTTTCTCAGCTGTGATGAGAGCAGTCCATGTTTGAACAGAGCTTGTGGGTGGAAGATGAGTTTATACCATGCAAGGTTTTGTAAGCAGAAGAAAGAGCGACTACCTTTCAGTGCTCCCTACCTGAGGCCTTCGGTAGCTGCTGCTGACAACTCTAGAGGTTAACAAGTAGTAGCAAATTTAAAGAATTTGCCCTAAACCATATCCCTACTAAGCTACAGGTCTGGGGTTCATATTCTTTCCATTATACCCCCAATTTCCAAACTTTTTTTTTTAAAGAATAGAACCCTTTTGTTTTAAATGGTAATCTTACAATGGCTTATCAGTATTTTAAAAAGCTAGCAACTAACAATGTGAAGGGACAGACTACATAATGAGAGAAAATCTTTGCCAGCTCCTCTTCCAACAGAGGATTAATATCTAGAATATATTAAGAGTTCAAAAAACTTAACACCAAAAATATCAAATAACCCAATGAATAAATGGGCAAATGAGTTGAACAGATACTTCTCAAAAGAATAAATACAAATGGCCAATAAACATATGAAAAACATTCAACATCTTTTTCGATTAGGGAAATGCAAATCAGAAGTACATTGAGATTTCATCTCACCTGTCAAAATGTCCATCACAAAAACAATAAATGTTGGTGAGGATGTGCGAACACTGCTGGTGGGAAAGTAAGTTAGTACAGCCACTATGGAAATCAGTATAGAGGTTCCTCAAGAAACTAAAAACAGAGCTACCATCGGATCAAGCTATACCACTCTTTGGTATAAACCTGAAAGAACTAAGGTCAGCATACTATACCCATGTTTGTTGTGGCACAATTCACAATAACCAAGATACAGAACCAACCTAGGTGCTCACTGATAGGTGAGTGAATAATGAAAATGTGATATCTATAGATATAGATATCACATATATATGTACCACATATATATATATACATATTATATATATACATATATATGTATACATTGTATAATATATACTATATATATATATATATATATATATATATATATTGGAGTATTACTCAGTTGTAAAGAAAATTTTGCCATTTACAGGAAAATGGATGGATCTGGACATAATGTTAAGTGAAATAAGCCACACTCAGAGAGACAAATATCACATGTTCTACCTAATATGTGGAACCTAAAAAAGATGACAAGAAAGTAGAAGGGAGACTCTTAGTGGACAAGAGGAAGAGAGTAAGGAGGAGGTGGATGTCAAAGAGAGTAATGTGGGGGATGGATATGATCAAAATACACACATTGAAAACTCAATATTTTGTAAAATTAATAGGCATTAATAAATAAAATGAAAAAAACCATGGGGCTAGGTGTTTTGCTGTAGTCACTGGAGAGTGTCAGGGTCCAGGCCAGGCCCCTCTGCCACTGCTGCCCTTGTGGAGTCCCAGAAGGACTTGCCTAGAGATCAGGGCAAAGAGCTCACTCTGCCTGGGCCTCATCTTCCTTGGCAGTGAAGTGACAGGAAGTGACAGGTAGAAGTATGCATTGGTGGGGACTGGCAAGAATGCATGCTTGCACCGTGACCCTGAAGAAATTGTGGTGCATACACACTGGACTGAAAACCAAGTAAGGCAAATATCTTCCTACTACCAATCACCTTGCGGAGTGCCTTTGACAGGCAGAATTCTGGGGGAGAGGGAAAAACGAGAATAATATTTATGTTGTGGCTTGACAATTTAAAAAAAGAACATGGGCTCAGAGTAGCTGGCCATTGTCTCAGTGTCTCTGAGTTAGTAAGTGGAGGAGCCTGGCCACTGATTCCTGTTGCTTTTCTAATGGGACATGGGACAAGCAGGAAAGGAGGCAGGAGGTAGCCCATCTATGAGTGGTGTCTTGTGCTTGCCTTCTTTAAGGGGACATCACCCAGGATATTTCTGTTAGACCTTAGGAGGATCCTGGCTAGCAGTCCCACACAAACAAACCCTCAGTCCCACACTCAGGAACTGTGGAAATCATGATTCAGCTCAGTTTTATTAAGTGTCAACCCCAACTAAACATACGTATTTCTTTATATAACAGAAAATAACAAAAGAGCATTAAATAAAACTAACAAATCTCCTGCTGTTCAGCAGTTCACAGTGCATCCAGAGCCCGTTGACCCCAGTGCCGACGCTGCTACCTGCGTCTCTCCTTCTGGAGGAGATTCAGGGAAACCTAACAAATGCCTTCTCTGCTTTACATTTTTTCCCCCGAAGTCCTTTTATTTTATTTGGAGATACAAGTGCTGTGTCCATCTGCATGCCGCCATCCCCATGTTCAAAGTGTGGGTTCTCACACCTTGCTTCTGCCGTGGATATTGGAGTCCTGTAGGGATGGTGGTTGCAAGTCGTGGTGGCTCTCAGTGGCTGGTATCAGTGGCTTCCATATTTCCTGCCAGTGCTACCAAAGCCACAGGTCAATGGAGAAACAGCAATAGGGTGTAGAGTAATGACAATGGAGACCAAGGATCAGCCCAGGCCCTCAGCAGAGGCAGGGTGGCACGTCAGTCACTCATTAGCCAGCGTCCTTCAGGAACCCTGGTATCTACACTGAATTGAGTTAATCTTTATTACAGTGAAGTGCAATTCAGACCTTCTTAGTATTAGTTTTGATTGCCTGTCTAGTTTTGCAATTGCTCCTCCAATCTTTAAAATGGAAATGTTGAAACAATATGTGGTATATACATAATATTATATTTGGTTCTTATTAAAATTATTTAGTATAAAAATAAGGTTAAAAAGCAAGTCCTCTTTGTCTGTAACACAAAACTCCTGAAAATAAATACCAAGATAGAGTCTACAGAACTAATCCTATTATTTAGGATATAATGTTAAAAATACACATTTGAAACTCTTTCCTTGCATCTTATTGGAGATGGGTCAAGCCTTGCAGAACTTCTTTATGGAGGGTTTGAGGAAGGGTGAATAAAAGGTTAAGTAGATGTGATTAACATGATATTTAATGCAAAAAATCTCCCTCTAATCTAGGAGTCTTGACTATTCTAAAATGAGCTAATAGCCATTGGGGTGAATTTATGTAGCAAATTGCTGCCTGCAATATTCAAATTATTCCCTGAGCTCTGACTCACATAGAAAGCACCAAATATCACAGAGACACACAATTATCATGCTTAATTAATGTTTGCAACCAAAAAGTGTAAGGTTGGAATCTTTAATATCATTGTGGATATTGAAGAGCTAAAATTGACTGACTATTATCTTGAGATTAATATATTTTCCCCCAAGCCATACCCTGGGGTCAAAAGACAGAGTATTAAAACTATTTGAAAAATTCACTGCAATTAATTGCTTTAGGGGCTAATTTTTTTTAATGTCTTGCTTCCTTACGCCAGTACTACTGATTGTTACAGCCTGCACACTTCACCCATTAAGTAGTAATTCAGAATGACAACTACATTGAAATGAAGCAAGTTAGTTAATCACCATGAAACTGTTCCCGGTATACCCTGCCCAAACCGTCCCTAATCACAGGAGGCCTCTGATTACCTGATTTTCTCCTGAAGTGAGATTTTCATAGCTGTAAATAAATAATTTTTATGAGAAATACAGGAGACGGAAGGGTGGAAGATTGGTTGGAACTGGATTCAGAGCTGTTCAGAATTTTTCACAGCAGAGCAGAACCAGCCCTGTGGTTGTGTGGAGCCTCGAAGTCATGTGCACGGGTGTTGGGAATGTTGCTGTTTATCACAAGCTGGGGGGTCGGGGCTGTGGCAGTTGTCACATGACTTGGTTTTCCCCAAAGTATGACTTTGAGTCACAAGGAGCTTGATCGATAGGCCTGTACCCAGGCTTGTTTGCCCGTTGTGGTGGGCCTGCTGGACAGCCCGGGAAGGTGATGAGGTGGGCTTGACTCTGACCTGGTCATTTTCTCATCAATGAGATACAGTATCCAACAGACATAATTTAAAGGATAAGAAGCAACACGTGTCTCTGACCAGACACCCCCACCTCCTAACAGCACACGTAGGTTTCCTCCATGGATTAATCCACTGATGAGTGCAGCACTGTTGTGATCCAGTCACCTTCCAGATGCCCTGCTGCTGAGCGATGAGGCTTTGAGGGACATTCCAGATCCACCCCACAACATCCTGGCACAGCCATGTGGTCGGTCCCTCTTTCAGGAAAGGCTGACTGGTGTTAGTGAACTACTCTGGACTCCTGGATGAGTGCACTTTTTGTGTGTGTGTGGGTACCAGGGATCGACCTCAGGACCTCGCGTGCCACCAGGTGCCTGTGCCGCTGAGCGATATCACCGGCCCTTTTTTTGTATGTGGGTACCGGGAGTCGAACTCAGGACCTCGCGCTTGCCAGGCAGGCGCTTATGCCGCTGAACCATCTCACCGGCCCCACAAGTTCACTTTTAAGCAGAGGCTCTGCAGCCAGATGAGGAGTGAGGTGCCACTCTGGCCACCCCTGCCCTAGCCCCTGCCTGGCTTATGGGTTCATTGATAATTGTGAGTTACCCACAGCACATTTCTTCTTCCTGTGTGATCATATATGTTTCTCCTTGTTCAGATATTTATAGACTAATTAAAGCCTTTCAGGGGCTAAAGATAAAGCCGAAGTATTCCAGGTCTCAGATTGGTACAGGAGGAAGGAAAGCCCCCTCATACTTGCCTTCATGAAAATGCCATTTGGTGATTCCAGGAAAAGATAGCCCATTAGTTATCACCCTGCATCTCTATAAACTCACAACTTGATGCTTGAATTAGTGACATGGAGACAGTGTGTGAAGATGCCTGCAAGACTGTACTTTCACTCCTGTTGCATAAATAATTCAGTAAGTGTTTAATTAGTTCTGGCAGACACTGCAACATTAGCACTTGGGATACAAATATGCCCTTAGGAAAAGTACACAGCATTGTAGGGGAAAGATGTGAACACAAGATTCACCATGCATCATTTTAGAAGCAAATCAGTGAGATATGGCAGATAGGAGAGAGGGTCAGCTCTGCTGAGGTGAATCAGACCAGGCTTGAGGTGTGTCATGGAGGATGAAGAGGAGCTCACCAGGTATTGTGGTTTGGATCCGAAATGTAGTCCCAAAGCAGCAGTATTCAGAGGCAGGGCTTTTGGGAGGTGATTGGATCATGAGGACTCTGACCCCATCAATGGACTAATCCTCTGATGGATTCATAATGAGCTCTGGGGACGTGAGGACTAGATGGGGGAAGTGCATCATTGCAGGCATGCCTTTGAAGGGGATATTTTGTCCCTGGCCCCTTTTCCTCTTTCTTTACTTGCTGGCTGCCATGAAGCAAACAGCTTTCCTATGCCACGTGTTTCCACCATTATGCTCTGCCTCACCACAGGCCCAAAAGCTTCCAGGTCAAGTGATCATGGACTGAAAAGTCTGAAACAGTGAGCCAAAATAAACCTTTCTTCCTCTAAATGGATTTTCTCAGGTGTTTTGTTATGGTGATTGAAAGCTAACACACTAGGAGATGAGGTGGGGTGGGAAGTGGGGAAACAAGGGCAAGTGTGTGTAAAGTTTCCCACCAGATGCCAGGCTTCCTGGCCAAAGGAGAATGAGAAGTCTGTTGGTTTTCGTTGGGGTAGGCATGCCCTCACGTGTATGTCAGCAGAGTGGAGGTTCTACATTAATTGTTTGTGAGGAATGCAGAGTCAGTCACCTGCTCAGAGCCAAAACAAGGAGGGCAAGAAAGGGCAAGGCCTACATGGGAGAGGGAAATGACCCCATGTTTGTAAAAGCTTAGTGTAAATGATTTTTTATTTGCCATGTACTGCCCCTTCTGCAAGATTAGTTTGTGCTTATGGCATGTTCCAAAAATATTCTATCAAACGTGTCTTTGTTACTGGGACAAAATACCCGACACCCACAAGTTAAGGAGGAAAGGTTTATTTCTGCTCACAGTTTGTAGAGTTTTCAGTCCATAGTTGGCTGGCTCAGTGGCAGGGTAGCATGGCAGAGGGGCATCACAGAGGAGAAACAGTTCATGGCGTGGCAGGCAGAAGACTGTGAGCAGCAGTCACCCAGCCTGCCTTTCCCTTTTATCCCATCCAGGCTACCAGCCTTTTGGGTGGTGCCACCCAGAACTCTGTTAAATCAGTGGACTAATTTAGTACCACATGCCCTTAATCCCAGTACTGTATCACAAGTCCTAGATCCAGCCAGCTCCAAAAAGCCCCACCTAGGAGCACATGGGGCTTTGGGGGGACATCTAGATACAAGTCATAAGAAAATGCCACCAGAAACTAGAAGAATAAGACAAAGAAAAGAATGAGTAGTTTAGGAGAAAACTGAAGCAGGAACAAACTTATTAACAGAGTCAGTAAGAAGTTGCTCAGAGTAGAGGATGGATGTGTCTGAATTCTGAGTTAGAATAATAAAAGTGGGGCCTCCTGTTCTTCAGTCTTCCTAATAGACATGATCGCCTGAAGGAACATCTGTCATGGTCTCTGTGCTCTGGCACAGCAGGGAAAGATAAAGCAGCGCAGCACTATTCAGTGCAGGAAGACAAGGAGAGAAACCTGGGGGTGCTGTTTGTGTCATGTAGGTGCACCAGGATATCAAACACACAGTAAAGTGAGTGATACAGTTACAATTACAATTACAAAATACAAATTGTAGTTAAAACACGAGCTGTGGAATGAGATAAAGCTCCAGAAAAAGGCTAGCTAAATATGAAAAATTAACAAAAGTCATTTTGGAAGTTGACTTTAAAACACATTATTATCTTCTCCTTGACTCCAGCCTTCTTTGTATTCTTTCCCAAATACATAGGATGCCACGTAACCATCACTTGATATTTGCCATGCAGCCTCCCTTCTCACCCTCTCTCTTCCCTTCTAGCAACACCTGGTTCTGTGACTCTAATTCACAAGAATCTACCTACTTGTTCTTACTATTACTTCTGAAATCCAGTTGAGTTTTTCCAGGTTCCCGAATGTAACACATGCTGAGCACTATAACCTACAGTGTCTTTACCGAGTATATTGTAATTTTTGTGCAAAGGGTGGCTGTGGGGATAGGAGGAGAGCAATAAGTGAAAGTTGGTTAGTTATTAGTTAGCTGCTTATAGGATACAACAGCCTGCCTATTTGTCATATCTTGGATATCTATGTTTTTCATTATTCAGCTACTACTTTTGTTTTTATATTTTATTTATTGGTACTAGGGATTGAACCTGAGGCCTTCACACTGAGCTGCATTCCTAGCCCTTTGTATTTTTAAAAAATTTAAGACTGAGTGTCTCACTAAGTCACTAAGTTGCTTAGGCTGGGCTCAAATTTGAGAGCTTCCTATTTTAGTCTCCAAGAGTGTTGGAATTACAGGCATGTGCCACATTGCCCGTCTTAATTTTATCTTTAGGATTACATAAGCATGGAGTGAATTTTAAAGCAACACTTCAGTTTATCAGATTTTCATCTTTCTGTCATGTCAGGAAAATGATTGAATTGACTTGTGACATTTCCATAAAGTTTAAGGTTTGACAAATTCAAGAGAGATGCTAAAGATATACTTTGTGACTGCCTTTAAAACTCATCTTTCAACTTCCCTCAATGTGTCATTAATCTAACCCATCCCAGATGGCTACAAGAAGTTCCTTAATGGATGACTGAACTCAGGTATCGCCTCTGAACATCCTTCTCCCTGTCCACCTTGAATCTGTTCTCTTCTTGAACCTCTCCACTCTGCAGAGCTGGCTTGGCTCACTGGTGGCCTTAGCTAGGCCTTTCCCTGCCAGCTTGCCACCTCCGTTCTGTGCTCTGTAGCAAGAGCACCTTCTTTTGATCTGCTGCTATTCCTTATTGGGACATGCCATTTTAGTTTTGGCCTCTAAGTAGAAAGAACATAAAGATTAAGCAAGAAAACCTCACAGGGCCAGGGATATAGCTCAGTGGCATAGCGCCTGCCTGGCAAGCGCGAGTTCGTGAGTTCGATTCCCAGTACCAAAAAACAAAAACCTCCCAAGTGCTTCACTGATACCCAGCCAAGAGGATTTTGTCTGTTCTCTTCATTTCTGCTCATCTACCTTTTTTCCTCTTTAGGAGCTGGAAGGCTCTGTAGAGCACCTGGTGCTGTGTTCACACCTGTATTTGCCATATTTATGTTCCCTTCATTTTCTGTGTTAGAGACACCTGCTGTTGGTTCTGCCTCCAGTTGCGCCTGGTTTCCTCTCAGGTCTGTTTTCTTTATGTGAGTGAATGACTGTACAGTGCTTTTAATTCTAGGCCCTTCAAATCCTTTTGAAAATAGAGTATAATAAACGTTCAACTCATGAACTCAGTTCAGTGATTTTGATGAACATATGAATAAAAATGCAGATGCTGGTTATAGATTTAGATAGGTCAGCCAGAAACACTGAAGATATTTATCTCTATATTTCTCTGTGCCTGTTAATGCATGTGAAAGGTGGATTTTATATTTTTTCAATTCACAAATGACTTTTCCAATTTGAATTGAATTAGTATATAAAGAACATTCATTCTGTAGCTTTAGAATTTGTCCTGCCATTAACAAAAAATAATGAGTTATTACATTAATAATATCTAGCTGATAATGGCTTGAATGACTTACAAATGTATGTTTTATAAAATCTAAAACCTCATAAAAAACACATTTCTTGAAAATGTTAAAGTCATCATATTTAGGTTTATTATAGTTCAATTTCTAGTGGGCTGGTGATATCCTGGTTTGGGTTTTACCCTGGCACAAAGCATTGACAAAGGGGCAAGAAAATGAAAAAGGAGTTGAGTCTAGTTTGGTGGATAACCTATTTCCAAAACTTTACAAATAGGTTATACCAATACATTGTCTTTAACACTATAGAGATCACTATATTGGTAGCTTATCTGAGCTTTCACAAAATAAAACTTTAGGTAGTGGGTATGTGCTAAATATTTAAGTGATATTTGAAAAATATTTAAAATTGGAAAGCAAACATTTAAACCAGGATCTCACATACTGTGGCTTGGAGACTCTGGAAATCTAGCGGTCAACGTATTGTCCTAAATCCTTGATTTGGCATTTCTGCATCGGCCACCCCCAATTCATCTAAATCTGTTAGGGAGATCTTCTGGGTTCCAGCTTCATATTTTCTAATTTGCTTTTTTTAAAGTTCATTTTTCAAGCTGTCTGTCAGTTACCGAATTTATTCCAGGAGAAACAGGGAGATGCATTAGCCCCAACTTGAAGGAAAAGTACTATAAATTACTGTAACTGTTGGAACTGGCAGGCTGAGAATCAGAATTTACCATCCAGCTTGACAGTTGTCCAGTTGCTGGAAGGAGTGTGGCCTTTTTCATAGGTTTGAGAAGTCCTGCAAGTGTGGTCAACAGAATAGTTGCTATAGAGTGGCCAAATTAGATATTTCTTGTTGGTTAAGTACAAAACAGATCAGTGTGAGCTTAAATATCTTGGCCATATAAACAGACTAGCAAAAATCGAGTTGCAGAATAATTAAGGCTGAAGTTGCAGACCAGATTTTAAAAGCATGGGAACACTAAGAACATGAAACACATAAAATCAACTGTTAGAGTTTCAAGGTTGTAAAACCAAGTACAGTTAGGCCTTGTTTATTGTCCCTTTTAGGAAAAGGACTATCCCTGTGATAGATACAGTCCTTTGTTTTCTAGGACAATCTGATAACTAATATCGATTCATGTTTAGAGGTGAAGAAATGTCACCATAGGCACTTCTCATAAGTTGAAAATTCTTCCACCGAACTATCCATATATCCAAAATAAATTCGTTTTTCACAAAACAAAATTTCTCCTTCAAATGCCAGAGCTCTTTTCATGTCTTTTATATAAACTTTAAAATATACCCTTTTCTTCACAGATCCTTAAATCATGGCTTATTAATATATTTAATCTTTTTGGTGGTGAAAGCTATACTCAGTGTGTAGAGTTGGGTAACTCGAGGTCATGTAGAAGTGGGAGAATATTTTAAGTAGCAGCACTAGAGGAAATGAGATAGATGTGTAAGGTGTGATTAGCTGAGAGTAAGTGGGATACTCAAAATGAAGATTTTAGAAATGACACTGTTATCGAAGATGCTACAGCCCAGGACAAGCAGGCTTCTTAAGCTGATTGCCTATAAGAAACATCTAGAGAATTTAAAAAAGTGTATCAATGCTTAGGACAGTTGTGGCAAACCTACGGCATGCATGCTGCAGCGGGCTGTTTCTATCATTGAAGGCTCTAAAAGTTCACCATCGCTGGCCTAGGACCTCTCCCAGTGTTCTCGGGGACTTGAGCTCCTTCTGCCTTTTGATTTCATCATCTCTCTTGTGTGATCCTTTTCACCATGACCCCTGGTAGAGCTCCAGCTTTCACATGGGCATTCTAAAGAGTAGAAAGGAAGAAAAGACGAGTAGGAATCAGCTGACTCTTAAGACAGATTCCTTGGAGCTGTCACATTATGCTTGTGCTTATGTCTCATTGCCCAGAACTTAGTAACCTGGCCATACTTAACTGTAAGAGAGATTGGGACATGAAGTGTTCACTCTGAGTAGTCGTATGCCTACCTAAATATTTGATTATTATTAAAGAAGGAAAGACTAGATGTTTCAAAACAAGCCAGCATCTCTGCCACAGGAAGGTAGTGGGTTGTGCAATCTGAGAGTGTGATCTTCAGATGAGCTGCTGATTGGAAGTTTGTTATCTACTCCCATCTCAGATTCTCATGTCCATATATGTAAAAAGGAGAAGCAGCCTGGAGTTGAAAATGCCTCAGGTTATCAAGCTATCTTCTTAGGGGTCAACCAAGTTTCAATTAGGGAAAGAATAGGAAGTGTAGAAAAGAATTTAAAGATAGAGTAGATTTTTAAAATAATGACAGTTGTTCACTATCCACCCTTATATCTTTTTTTCATAATGGTGTAATAATTCTATTTGTGTAATAATCACTTCTTTGCAAATACTCTCAATTGATGCCTCTCTTACTCCATGGCTTTTTTTTTTTTTTTTTTTTTTTTTTTATATGCCGGTACCAGGAGTCCAACTCAGGACCTCGCGCTTGCCAGGCAGGCATTTATGCCACTGAGCTATATCACTGACCCCCTCCATAGCACTTTTAACTCTCTACCTTCTCCTCATAAAACCAATTGCTACAAAACTCCAATGAGCTTTTGGCATGGGCTGGCCATCATGCAAGATTTTCCTTGAATGTGCCATGTCTGACCCTTAGGGGATTATGTTTTTCATCTTCCTCCCTAAACTTCTAATTCCTGCTACACTTCTATTCTCTCTAACTGGTGACCTTGCTTAATATTTCAATGAAGAATAAAAGTGAAGCTTAGGTGTCATCAGGCATCCCTTCACACACCTGCCTCTCAACTCATATTCTGTGTATAGTGCCAATCTCCCTGCTTTTAATAAAGGCTAAGTTCTCTACTTGTGTATACTCAAGCCCGTTCCTTCTTGCTCTTTGTGTTGGCCAGCTTTCTGTTGCTGTAACAAAATACCTGATATTGAAAGAAGAATTAATTTTGCTTCATGGTTTCAGAGGTTTCAGACCATGGTCATTTGGCCCTGTTGATTTCAGGCCTGTGGTGAGACATTATACCATGGTGGGAGGTGTGACAGAGGAAGGGTTCTTCCACCTTCCAATAGTGCCACAAGCTGGGCACCAAGTCTTTAGCTTATGAACCTTCGGGGGACATTTAAGATCCAAACTGTATTACTCTGTCAAGGACTTTTCTCCTGCAAATACATCTTCTCTACAGATTTGCTGTCATCAACATATATGCTCACCCATATACTATATCTAAAAAAACACACCACTAATCTGTGAGCCCACATACCTATCTAGATCTTGTCTCATTTCTTAGCTGTCCTTCATAGCAAAATATGTGGAAACCATTTTGCACACATCTGCTATCTACAGTTCCTCACTTTCCTCCAGTTTAGCGTTCTCCAATCTGGATTCCATTCTCACTCGGCTAACGTGTGCATTTTTAAGTGTCCACTTCGTTTCTAGGTGGACATGTCATATCTCTTTCCTCATCTTACTTGACCTCTAATGCAACATTAAACGTACTTGACTTCTCCCTCTTGCCTGTGTCAGATTTCCTTTTGTGGCTTTTGTGACATCATGCTTTCTTCTGTTTTCTTGCTATCTCTCTGGGTTCTACTTGTAAGTTTTCTGCAGTGGTTCTCTTCTGCTCAGCCTCTGAATGTGGAAGTGCTTTGAGCCTTAGTCCTGAGCTTTCTCTGCTGACAGTTTCATAAACCCTTATAACCTCTCCCGTGAGCTCAAGACTCCTATCCAAATGCCTGCTTGGCATCCACTTATATGTTTTAGAGGCATGCTCTGTCTCAGCATCTCTAAACAGAACTCTTGATTTCTGACCATATACCCCTGACACCCCTTGCCATCTTCTCTGTCTCCATAAATGTCACAACCACTCACTGAGTGGCTAACACTAAAAACCCAGGTGACGCCCCCTTTCCCTCCTCCCCTGCCACATTCCTCCTTCAGCGAGTCCTGCCAGTTCTGACTTCACAAAAAAATAGACCAGTATTGAGGTACCCCCACAGTGTTCTCAGGGACTCAGGCTCCTTCCAGCTTTTTACTTCCTCATCCCAGTTCATGCCATAGCTTGAATGCTTTGCTACTTTGGAATTTTCTCCATCAGATAACTAATCCATCACTTTTAAGCTTTGCTTCCCATAAAGCATCAAGACATGGAAAAAATGCATACAGTTTTTTTTTTTTTTTTTTTTTTTTTTACCATTCTGATAAAGGTAACCTTTAGTCCATTCTGATAAAGGTAACCTTTCCAACCTGTTCCTCCGAACTCTTCCAGAGTCCTCTGATAAACCAGCTCAAGGCTTCTCCACATTGTCAGGTGGTCAATGGCCCCACTTCTCACTACTAATTTTCTTTTCTAGCCAGCCATCTGTCAATATAACAAAATGCCTTAGTTAATTATAAAAACAAAAGGTTGGTTTTTGTGTCATGGTTTTAGAAATTAAAACTCATGATAAGGTGAGCCCCTTGTCTTTAGATTCCTGGTGGGTGCTGGATGGCAGTGATGGGGGGAGCTGGAGGTGAAGCGGACCACTCACCTCATGGCCAGGATATGAAACGGGAAGTGGAAAGGGCCAGGGTTCCACAGTCTCCTTCATTCATGTTGTAGTGTGCATCGGAACTCCTCCAGTGACCTGAAGCCCTCCTGCTAGGCGCCCCTCCCAAAAGTCCCACTGCCTCCCAGGTTCACTACTCCAGTAACCAAGCCTTTGATACTTGGGTCATTGAACATCCCAATTACAGAAAGGACTAAGAAAACTAGTTAATTAACCTTGTTAAGAATGGACAAATTGGGCCGGTGAGACGGCTCAGCGGCTTAAGTGCCTGCCTTGCAAGCGCGAAGGCCCGAGTTTGACTCCCGGAACCCACATACGAAAAAGGGGCCGGTGATATCGCTCAGCGGCACGGGTGCCTGTTGGTGCGCGAGGTCCTGAGGTCGTCCCCCCGGTACCCACAAAAAAAAAAAAAAAAAAAAAAAGAATGGACAAATTCAAAAATAAGTACAGAATCAGTGAGGGGGCATCATCCTTATCTCCTTCCCAGCTCCTTAATCTGTGTATGTGTGGCACAGAGCTGTCCAGAGCTGTCTTGTCAGAATCCCTATCAGTCCAGGCTTATAGGAAGCACCAGGGAAGGAGAGAAATCGGATGTGCCTCTTGAGCCATAAGGACTGGTTCTCAGAGTCTGGGCAAGGAGAGTAGAGAAGGGCAACCAAGGAGGGTACCATCTTGCAGGCTTTGGTTGAGAGGGGGCCCTTCAGACACCTGGCATTGCTGGCTCTAGAGAAGGGCACTGGGTAGAGGAAAGGTGAGTGGTCTCGTGGTACTCTGAGGTTACCTCTGTGACACAGGTGCACTTCTATACTTGGAACCAAGCACCACTAACACATTACTAGGCAAGGTTTCCAGTATTAGTGCGTGAAGAAGTGGGTGATTGTTTTTATAAGTTGCCCAAAAGTAGAAGATAATAGTACTCAAGGAATTTTTTTTTATTGTGGTAAATATCCATGGCCTAAAGCTTATCATTTTAGTCACATTTAAGTGTATAATTCAGTGGCATTAAGTGCATTTACACATTGTTTTGCAACCATCACAACTGTCCATCTCCAGGACTTTTCCTTCTTTTTAAATGCAAACTCTATTTCCATTAAATAATGATTCCTATTCCCTCTCCTACTTTGCCCTGGTAACCACTATTTTACTTTCTGTCTCTGTGAAGTTGCCTCTTGCAGGTACCTCATAAAAGTGGAATCATGAAATCTTTATCTTGTGTCTGGCTTATTTTACTTAGCATAATGTCTTCAAAGTTATCCAGGTTGTAGCATGAATTTGAACTTCATTCCTTTTCCATGCTGAGTAATACTACACTCTGTATGAACAGCATATTTTGTTTATCCGTTCATCCATTGATAGATAGATACTGGATGCTTTCACCTTGACTGCTGTAGGTGATGTTTCTGTGAACATGCGTGTTCAAATACATTTTTGTGCCCCTGCTTTCAATTGTTTGGGATATATACACACAAGTGGAATTGCTGGATCATTTGATTTAATGTTTCATTCTTTTGAGGAACATACTCAAGGGATTTTAAACATACTAATCTATTGAACAAAAAGATGGTTCATTGATTGCTTCATATATGCCATAGGATTCACAGGCATCAGAGAAATGGAAGTGAAGGATATGGGGCGCTTCCTTTCAAGAAACAAAGGGGCTTGGGGTGAGGGATAGTCAACAATTACATAAATAATTACCTCTACATGCTGTGTGCACTTCCGTAATGAGACGTGTAGAGTTTATGGGAATAGAACTATGTGGTAACGATAGTTTCTGGTGTTTCTGATTATCTAGGCTCTTTGGATGTTGTTTAAGATGGATGCTCTACCGCGTTCTGGTTTATAGTGGGACATGTGGTGGAGAAGTTACAGTGTCCATGCATTTATGGTACATTTGTTTTGTTTTGATTTTGGTTTTTCGGGTCTCACTATGTAGTTCAGGCTGGCCTTCCACTAACTATGTAGCCCAGGCTGGCCTCGAACTCGCAGAGATCCTTCTGCTTCAGCTTCCCAAGTGCTGGGATTGCAGGTGTGTGCCACCACATTTGTCTGTGTGTTTATTTCTTAATAGCTAACTCAATCCATCCATTTTTCCCTGTGATCTAAATGTCTCTTTTTTATTTTTTTCTTCCTCTAGTGGTTTTTAATTGCCAGTAGATCTTACAAAGTCAGCGCAGCCAGCTCCTTTTTCTTCAGTGGTGTGTTTGTTGGCGTCATCTCTTTTGGTCAACTGTCAGACCGCTTTGGAAGGAAAAAAGTCTATCTCACAGGTAAGCTATCAGAGTGTTCGTGAACTGAGTAAGAGATCTTATTTCCCTGAGATTCTTTGGGAAATGGTAAGGGGACTGTTTCCTTAAAGTTCTTAGAGAATTGGCGTGTGGGTACAGGGTTTATTTTCCTTACACTGGTGAGAAAGCACACTGCAGTCAGAGCTGATTCTGGACAAGTGGTTTTCAGTGACCAGTCCACCAGGTTAAGGCCAGAGATTTGTGTTGAAAACTTTTTTGTATGTGATGGTGCTTTCTGCAACCCCTAAATTGCAGTTTATGCTGTGTTTCCAAAGAAAGCAGCAAAAGATGGAGAGAGTCTTCTAAATGTGGTCTTTACATCTCTGGGTGCTGATTCATTTCAAATGGGCTCCATGGAGCTTGGCATAGTTCTGTTGACAAACTGAGTATGGGCAAGGATTTTCAGTTTCTAGCACTATTATGAATAATTGAAAATTATGTGTGATTGACAGAAATTGTGAAACAAAGAAAGCAAACCTGGGCATTTTGTTACTTTTTTTTTTTTTTTTTTGTGGGTACCGGGGGGACGACCTCAGGACCTCGCGCGCCAGCAGGCGCCCGTGCCGCTGAGCGATATCACCGGCCCCTTTTTCGTATGTGGGTTCCGGGAGTTGAACTCGGGCCCTCGCGCTTGCCGGGCAGGCGCTTAAGCCGCTGAGCCATCTCACCGGCCCCATTTTGTTACTTTTCAAGAGAGACTTACAAAAAAACTAGCTCAGGAAATGTACAGGTATGAAGGTTTATTTTACAAATGAATGAATATAATTTATTGCTTTCATCAACTGCTGTTTTGCCTCTGGATGACTGAATATTGTTTCTCTTTTTCTAGGTTTTGCACTTGACATCTTATTTGCTATTGCAAATGGATTTTCCCCCTCATATGAGTTCTTTACAATAACCCGCTTCTTGGTGGGCATGATGAATGGAGGGATGTCGCTGGTGGCCTTTGTCCTGCTAAATGAATGTGTGGGCACCGCCTACTGGGCTCTTGCAGGTACTGCTTAAATTCATGCAGATCTGGACAGGGTGAGCGGCTCCGGGAAAACCTTGCAGGGAACCAGTTTAAACCTAGAGCCTGAAAATGCACTTGAACTCGAGGTGTCTTATCCAACTACAGGTTGAATATTGCTTATTTGAAATGCTCAGGACCAGAAGTGTTTCAGATTTCAGATTTTGAAATATTTACAAAGACATCATCAAATATCTTGGGGATGCGACCCTAGTCTAAACACAAAATTCATTTATATTTCATATACACCTTGTACACATAGCTTGAAAGTAATTTTATACAGTCTTTTTAGTTTACCTTTGTTTTGACTATGATCCATCGCACAAGGTGAGGTGTAGAAATTTCTACTTGGTGTCATGTCAGTGCTTAAAAGATTTCAGATTTTGGAGCATTTTAGAATTTGAATTTTCATATTAGGGATGCTCAGCCTGTTTTAGATTTGCTTTTCTGAGTTTGATCTGTATGAGGTCAAAGAAGTCATTTTATTCATATTCTGCAGTAGAAAGTTCGTCTGGTGTCTGCCTCACAGTGAGCTTGCCCTCCGCCCATGACCTGTCTCCAGATGACTGTGGACAGCATCCACTTCCTAGAATGGCACTAACTGCTCTTTACCCAGAGTGGGAAATAGTACAGCGACAGGAGTACTAGAAACTCCTTTCTTGAAACCTTCTTGGTATATTTTCCTCAATCCTTATTCCATGCCCTTTCTCATTGTTCTTTTCTGTTTAAATCAATACATGATATGATTGTAGCATTACTTTACTGTTGCTGAATATCCTAATTGAGGCTGTGTTTTATGTTCTCTTTAACAAACCCATCATCTCCTCAAGAACTATTTATATAGTGAAATAAATGATTATAAAAGTTCATTTGACTTAAAATACTGTCTTGGGAGATTGCCTGTGTCTAGAGACTCTGCTTTTTGCATTGTAGGATACATTGATAACTTTATATTTTGCTTTTATTAACTTGACAATCATTGATTACCACTGATGTTCTTGTACCCATATGGAAACATGTTGATTGTGTGACTGATAAAAATGTATCATATGAGAAGGGGAACAAGGTGGGGAGAGGAAAGAAGGGAAAAAAGGTAAAAAGAATAGAAGGAGAAACAGGAAACATAGCTTTTATAAATAAAGAGGGAAAGTGGGGCTGAAGGGAGGAGAGGGGAATGGGAAAAAAAGAGAAGCAAGATATGCCATGTACAGTACAAATTCCTATGATGAATGTTATCACTATGTATATCTAAAATGAACCGATAAAATAAAAAGAAAATGTGCATCTGAGTGAGGGTGTATATGAGAGAGTGCTATGTCTCTCTTTAAACTAATGCCCAGTGCCAGCTAGCATTTGCTGAGCATCTATTACATGCCAAATACCACACTAGGCAAGTGACATATATCTGTAATATTTTCAGAGCTTACTGTTAAGAATTTCTACCCTCATTTTATGGATAAAGAAGCTGAACCTCTGAGAGGGGAGGTGACACATCTGCCCACAAGTCATGACTGATAAGGCCCGCTGCAGCCTAGGTCTGACTGATACCTAAGCACACATCTTCCCACTGTCCCTGAGGACTGTCCTTGTGGGACTTAAGCATGTCACCTCACTGAGCCTGGTCAACCGGTGATTTCTCACTGGTGTTTTGGAAGTTGTGCAGGCTCTTATATTGAGCCAGGAGACAAAGCCTAAATAAAAAAGACTCCTGCTCTCTTTATATATCCATGAAGCTGCTGTTGAGCTGAAGGATGCCCAGGACCAGCTCCATCCTAGATGGACAGACTTTCTGCTGGTCCCTCACATGCTGTGTTTTGTGATTTACTTCCTTTAGAGCAGTTTTCAGAGACTTTGGGGACAAGCTGCTTTTTTCCTTTAACCCATCTCCTAAGCTAAGACTTGTGAACAAACCTCCTTTGAGTTTTCATTTTTCATTGAGACTTCAATGTCATTTTTTTATTGTTTTCTATTTTGGTATTAGAGATTGAAACCAAGGCCTTGTACATACCGAGCACTGAGCCGATGCTGTACCACTGAGCTGTAACTCCAGCCCTAAAGTCTTTTTTCTGAATCTTGAGATCAGACTTGCTGAGATTTTCCGAGGAATTAGTGAAGTGATTGTTGCCACTCACTGTATGCAGAACGGGCACGAAGGTAGCCTATCCTGTAGTTTTGGTTGACCTGAGGTCCAATGTCTTGTTCATACTGAGCATCATAACTGTATATTTTTCATGTACTTGTACATTTCTCTATTAAAATCACATTTGCTTTAGTTCAGTAAAATTGCTCTTGTAAAAAGGAGCAAAGTGTTACCCTCCCCCTGCCAGATTATCCAAGGATTTTTGCTGTTCTGTTGCATATGGTGTGTGAAAAGAAAGACTTCTTGGTCCCTTGTTCCCTTGCCAGTCACCTAAAGCCAGTGAAAAGATTCCTGTTGAAGGGCTTTAACCTCCCGTTCTTGTCTTTGAAGCTGGGTTAAGATGAGGCAATTAAAATTTCTGTAGCAAAGAAAAAAGGGAGGAAAGGAGAGGAAAAAAAAAACTAACAGTAGAGCCAGATGGTTGCCCAATTCAATGTGAAATGGAGAGCAAGGGTGAGAGAGTTCCCTGGAGGCCGAGACTTGGCGGTGTACCTGGAAGGAAAGGAAGGCTCTACGGCCGCCGGGAGCGCTCCTCTCCCCAGAACCCAGGACTTCCTCAGAATTTTGTCCTTGGCCTTTCTTTCCAAGTTGGTTTCTTTCCAGCACTATCTTATAAACCCCCGTGATTTCTAATGTGTTAATGAACTACGAGAAGTTGGGAAAAAAAAAAAACTAAATGTTTAGCAATCAGGGATTCATTAGAACTAGCCTAATTATTTTGCAATAGAAAATTAGCTTGAAAAATTATGCTTGACTACAATTTTTTAGTATATATAGTGTGTGAAGTATGAGCAAAAAAGGTTCAAATACAAACTGAGAGCATCCATTTCTTATCCATGTGCAGCGTAGTGCTTAGCAAGAATGAAGCTAATGGAAAATTACTGAGAATTTAAAAAATGAAGTAAAATACTAAAGCTATGAAAATTTCCATTTTAATATCTTAATTTGTCTTGTTAATATCTTTTTGTAACATAAAGAATTGATTCATAAGTCAAACGTAAAGAACACATACAGTCACACCCATCTCGAGACAACTGTTAATGTATCACTGTGCATCCTGCAAAGCTCTTCCTGTCGTCCCCGCTCCACAGCACCCAGTTATTAACAGACCCTGCTGTGGACCAGATGTGTTTTCTTAAAAAGCACTTTGGATAAAATGGGTAAATAAGACAGGGATGGGTTGGGTGGGTTAAACAAGACAGGGTGGGAGAAAGACCTTGCTATCTTGAAGTTTGTTCTTTAATTAGGAGAAGCAAAGCAAATATGAGCCAATATCAGAAAATTCTAAGAACAGTGAAAAAAAATGAAATGGTAATAGGCTAGACATAATTGTGGGAGTAGTTACACTGAAAAGGGTAGTTAAAGAAAACCTCAGTGCAGTGTAGAAGTTTGATATAAGGTAAGACTGAGGTGGAAGACCTGGCATGTGACATTCAGGAGAGCATTCCAGCCAGAGGGAATGGCAAAGACCAAGGCCTGAGGCAAGAAGGAACTTCTCCCAGGACCTGAAAGATTCCCTGTGGCTACACTATGATTAGGGGATGAATGGAGTGAGTTAAGGTTGGGAGGAACCAGGTGAAATAGGGCCCATAACAGGCTAAATGAGGAGTTTAACTTTTATTCCAAGTGTGAGGGGAAGCCAGTGAAGTATACTAAATAGAAGAGCAATCGAGTCTCATATACAGAAATGTTAACTCTTCGAGGCATGGAAAGAATGGGCAAGAAGAGAAAGAAGAAGTTGTGGAATCAGTTGGGAGGCAGTGTAGCTGGCCACATGAGACAATGGAGACCCAGACCAGCTGGGAGCCGTGGAGAAGGAGGAGAGTGCATTTCACCTGGGCCGTGTGCTGCTGATGGATCAGCAGAGACTGGGACAGGAAGAGGACTCGGGGAGACTTCAGAGCTTATGTCTGAAAATTGGGTAGGTCATTCATGCCATTTACAAAATGAAATCAGAACTAGACGCTATTTTCTAACCTGCCAAAATTTAGCTTTTACTACATGCAAATCTAGTGGGAATAGCAGACCTGAAATGAATAAAAATAAGCAGAAAATAAATCTGAAAAATAAGTATAAAGGCCCAAAGTTCCATAAACAGTTAAAAAACTACCCGTAGTAGCCCAGAATTATAGTATTTGATGTGTTCAGTTTTTAAACTAATTTCTTGAACCGAATAACTTACAGCCTTACCACATCTGTAGCTCTGTAGCTTATCCCTGCGGTCATTTCTAGGCGCGTGTGTGTAGCTTCCATGTGATTGTCTATCGACCCCTCAAATAAAACATACTGCTTTCTTTCCTCCTAAAATTGACATCATCTTGTGGGGCTTCTGCCTACATGATGTTGTCACAGTATTTAAGGTCACCAGACTAGATGTTGTAGAATCATGTCCTGATGCCTGTCATATCCAGCTGATACCAATTCTTACTGATCTTGGGCCGGTGAGATGGCTCAGTGGCATAAGCGCCTGCCTGGCAAGCGCGAGGTCTTGAGTTCGACTCCTGTACCCACATAAAAAAAAAAAAAAAAAAAGAAAGAAAGAAATTCTTACTGATGTTGACAAAGACCAGACTCTGAAGAGCCTGTATAGAAAGGGAAATCATGTAACCTAACCAGGCCGTGGTGCTAGGTGTCGGAGATGCTGGAACCAGGAATCTAGATGCTTCTTATCTCTGCTCCCCATCCTCTCAGGAAGCTGCTTCTGCCCAGTCCAAGATGGGGCCAAGCAGGTCCAAGTTCAGTATTTAAAGTCCAGGGTAGGAGGTCTGATGGGTCCACCCTGCAGCTGGGGGGGCTATGATTGGCAGCTTACGCTCGAATTACAAAGTCAAATGGGGTCAGTTCTGCAGAGAGTGGGATTAGAGGGTTCTTGGCATTAGAAGGGAAATTGAGGTAGAAAAGATCTCCAATGGATACTCCCAATAGGAGGCTTTTAGACAGCTTTTTCAATTTTTCCTTTCTTTCTGTTAGTAGATATAAGGGGCTAAACCCAGATTATAATAGGGCAATGTAACATTTCATATAACATGCATTATTATTTCATCTGAAACTAACAAAAACTACCCTTTGAAGTAGGTGTTATTATTTCTCTTTTACCAATGAGAAAACCGAGGCTCATAGACATTGAGTGATTTGTGCAAGGTCACACAACAGCATGTGATAGAACGTAGGTTTAGGGTCCAAACTTGGTCCATTGAAACCATCCCACCCTCTGGGATGACCTCTCTTTGCCTTCATTGCTATCAATGGATGTTGAGCTCTTGGAACCATCCTGAGCAATGACAAGAAGCTTTATTTTTGGATCCAGATGCTGTTTGATGTACTGTAATGAATGAGTCATAGCTATTGATTATTTTAAATTTCCAGGGAAATCACACTGTCCCCATTCCCTTGCTAATCAGATCAAGTATTCTGAACACACCGAACATAGCACTGTCGCACCAGTTCCCCTTTTTGTTTCCTCCTTTTCCTCACTGGAGCAAACAGTACACAAGTCGTTATGTAGTGATAAGCTATGGATAGCAATCAGAGAAAACATTTGCTTTACAGAATTATTGTGGAGAATTTTTATAGTAAGGTCATCAAAGGCCTGTTGCTATGAGATGCCCACAGAACTGCCTTTCCGTAGGAGAGGGAAGAATGGTAAAGAGTGTAGGCCCTCCATTGAGACAGACCTGGATACAGGTCCTGGCCTTGCTGCATACACTTCCATGTCTTAAGGGAGTTTTCCTTACTCTCTCTGAGTAACTTCTTCACTTTAGTATGCGATTAATAATGGTTCCTGCCTCTTAGAACAATGTATGCAAAACCATTATACTCAATAAATAGCTGCTCAGTAGACTAGTAATGCTAGAAGCAGTGTATGGAAATATGCAAGAATACAGGGTAAGCCACTATGTTTAATGCCTATCTCAATACTTGTTTAAAACAAATGTAAAATTACTTACAGTTCCACAGTTGCTATTTTTCCATCATTGTGCTGACAAAAATCCATGCTTTAGAAAGCTTATATTCTACTTGAGAGAGACAGGCAAGAAATAAATAAATGTAAGCTGTCTTACATCTGATGGCTATAGATTATGTAAGGAAGGGTGCTAAAGAATTAGGGAATGAACTGTGATTTAAGATAAGGATTTCAAGGATAGGCTCTGTTGTAAAGATTCAGACGAGCATTAAAATAACTGCATGACCTAAAAACCTTATTACCCATGTGGCAAAAATATCTCCAAGTCTCAGCCACATACTCCCCCTCACTTCAAACACACTTAACCCATCATTCTTGCCACATTTGGAAGCAGTTCTGGAAGACCTTTCTTTGTGAGTGCCTTATAGTTGTGTCATCCTGGCTGCCTCCATGTCCTAAATCAATTCAAAATGTTTACAGCAATTTCTGTGAAATAAAAATGTTATGGCATGTCTTCATCCACTTTATTCAACAGATCTGCAACTTCTGGCTCCTCCCCAAAGGCAAAATGACCATGAAAGGTAAACTGCTTCAGAAAGTGGCAAGAATGATGGGATAAGTGTGTTTGGGTGGGGGGGTTAATAGCAATGTATGTGTCTTTACCAAACTTTTTTTAAATTTTAAAATTCAATTTAAAATTTGAATTCAATTTAAAATTTTACATTCACCATATTTTATGATCACCTCTCGTGGTGGTATTTTCTGATGCTGAGTGTCCGTGCAGATTTTTCCTTTCTGCTCTGCCTCTCACCTTTGCCAGGGTAAGGCGGTCATCTCACAAGAAGGGATCAGCTCTGTGACTTGGGATTGGAAATTGTGCCGCAGACGATGCTTTCTCCAGTGACGGTTTTCTTTTTCTTGAATTAGGATCCATTGGTGGCCTCTTCTTTGCAATTGGCATTGCCCAATATGCCCTGTTAGGATACTTCATTCGCTCCTGGAGGACTTTGGCTGTTCTGGTTAATCTACAGGGAACAATGGTCTTTCTCTTATCTTTGTAAGTAGTTTTTCTTCTTAGGGTTCTAATTCAGAAAGTGGAAGGAATATCTAGAGAATTCGGGTCAGTGAATAGAGTTATTCTCTTTCAGGAGCTTGCCTGTACTGACTGGGGAAAAGCTGATCTCTGCTAGCCGTGTTTCAATTCTTGGCAGCTCCTGGGAAGAGAAGTGTTGCTTAATTAATTCAGGATGCAGGCACCCCTTGTTTAAAGCAACCTATCAATAGACTGCATTTTAGCCTTCAAATTTTTAACCTGAATCAATTTCTTTTTAAAGCTAATGTCTAAAGCTAAAAGATCATCATGCTGGATCAGACCATGGGCTAAGAGTGTGACGAAGTTGTGATATTGTAGAGCCGAATATTTATACTGAATATGTAGTGACAACGTTCCATCCTACAGACAAGTCTCAGTTCAGGGACCCTATGTGTGGATTCGGGAAGAGTGTCAGATAGGAGAGGGATACTAAGAGTACAGAGACTCAAAGCAGTATTAGGATGATTCTCTGGTCAAAGCAGGGCTCCATAAATAACTGCCCCATTAATAACTTTAGCCCATTATGCCACAAGTTCTTATGTGGCCTGTGAAAAGTTTTTCTTCCCTGAGGTTTCAGACCTCTAATTTTAATCATTAAAATCTTTGGCATAAACAGCTAATGGTACCAGCATTCTTTTGTGCTATGATAATATTTTAATTCAGATAGTGGCTTTTATTCAGCTTTTTAATTGAGATTTGGAAAGCAAGAACATTATTACATACAGAAATAAACATAGTAGATATAGTAACAGTCATTTATTAGCTTATATATCATGCATTTTTGAAAGTAATAAGTGGTACCTAACATAGTATCTTGAGTTAATAAGCATTCATGTAAATATTAATGAACAAATGAGTTTTCTTTCAGGTACTTAATGAAGCTCATACTTCTCCATTCAGCCTGGCTCTCTTCTCTCCTTCAGTAGCTCTGAATCATTCTCCTTTTCTTGTTCTGTGTGTGATCTGGGTTAGTTACTGCTTAGCGCTAGATGGACCTGAATTCATTTCCTTACTGGGAAATGAATTTAGGACATGCTCAATAGAAAGCAGAAGGGAAAAGACATACTGATTTAAATACATACTGATTCCATTAAGCTGGGAGCAGAAGGCTTCCCACAAACAGCCTGTGCTGTATCTTTTCTCTCCCCTGCCTGGTTTCCACTCCCAGGCTCACCAGGCTGCACGTTGTGTGCACCTTGTGCTTTGCTGCTCCTGACTCTACCCCGTGCTGTGCCTGCTTTCAATCGCTCCTCTCCATCTCTGCTTATTTAGTCAGTCCTCAGCCACCCTCATGGCTGAACTGCCATCCTCCCCAGGCTTTTGCTGGCCACACCCCCATTACAAGTCATTCTTTCTTTAATGAATTTCTCACCAGGTAACGTGGGCCCTTTGCGTGGAACTTGTTTTTCTGCCTCTGCTGGAGCCCCATCTTCTTGAACCCAGAGCCCTCAGACAGCAGCAGGCTCTTTGTTCTGGAGTTGTATTTCCCCTGGCACCAAAGCCACAGCCTTTCACATAGTAGATTTTTTGTGTGCACTGGACAGACATTTGTAAGCACATTCATAGTTAGCCATTAGCAGCATTATTTTAGAGTCGCCTGTGTCTACCAGAACCGTTTTTACCTAGCTTAAAAATTCCTATTTTCACAATACTTGAATTTGAGTAGTTTTATTTTTTCTGCAAACCACTGCCCTGTTACAAAGATTTGCCACCTTTAAGGATATTCAGAGAATATTTTTGAGCAGAAGGGATGTTATTAAGTTAGCATTTTCGAAGGTGACCATGGCTCAGGTGGGCGTGCTGCTCTGCAGAAGGCAGAGTGTTTAAAGGCCTACTTTTTCTTTGAAAAACACATCTCACTCTTTTGTATGTATAATTTTCATGTCAGAGCTCACATCCCCAAATCTGCCCATGGAAAATAGGTGATCCTTTGTGTAAATGAACTGTTGGCCTTTCAAAATGCAAAGAAATACAAGGTCCTGAATTTGCATGATCACAATAAATCTTTTCCAAGGAAAAATCATTTATGCAGCTCAATCAATTTTCCAAAACCTGAACATCTTTCAAATATCATCTTCAAAGATGGCACGTGAAGTTTTAAAATTAATATTGATTCTTATAAACAATTCTGAAAATACAGAGAAGCTTATTAGGTGGCAGGGGTGACTTACATTACCCAAAGGTAATGGACCATTAATATTTTGGTGTATTTCTTATTGGTTCTTTTTTACTTCTTCCAATCCTACCTAGATTTAATTTTTATTATCATATATTTTCACTCTATAGCCATCACAACAGTCTTCTTTTAGATCCTTTTTATTTCTTTTTAGACCTAATCAGGTTATTTAATCAGGTAGTAGTTCATGTGTGACTCTGTACACAGGTAAGGTCAGTTGATTAGCAGACATAACTTTCAACAGAATAGTGTTTTACTTTATTATTTACTTGCATGTAAGTAATATGATCAAATGGCAATGAGGAAGTAAATAAAGGGATTTTTCCAAGATGTCATAGATAGCCTTTGTCCTTAGTTTTGTTGGCAATCAAATGTTGTGCATATATATTCTCTTCCCCAATTAACAAAACTCCTAGGAAAATTCCGGATTTTGGCTTGCGGTATTTGCCTCTCAACACGTGTTACATTGCTTTGTAAAAAATAGAAGCACTCAGTAAATGGCTATTGACAGACTGGCCATCCATTAAGCATCCAAAGCCTGTAGCGTTTGTTGCTAATTCACTGTCCTTTTTAAAAGGCACAGGAAATTCTAAAAATACCCTTAAACAGCTAATATTATTCATCCAAGTTTTATTTTAGGCGGAAAATGTCAAATTAGATCAAAGAATACTTGATGTTATATCTAGTAAACAAGGTTTCCATGTTCCTGCCATGGTTTTATCTTTGAGAAACCTTCCAACAAGGTGAAAAGACAGAAAAATACATAATGTCTAAGCCTTAGAACTGGGTGAAGAGAGCAGTGACCATATTTTATGGTTGTTTTAGAAAATAACTGTTGTTTAGTGACTAGAAATTAACCTGAAAATAACTTTTATTCTTTACGGTCTTGGTGGATCATGAAAGGTCGTCAGGACATAATAAAGCTGGTGTGTTGGGTGATCAGGTATTTCGAAGCAGTAAAAAGTAGCTGAGATGTAATAAACTTTTATTTCTATATGTAGTCTTAAAAATATCTCCTTCCTAAATAACATATCACTATATTAAAAACTCTGACTTATTAAAAATTTGTTTTTCTGACGAAGTAAAAGAATTTATATCCTCAGAATTTAAAAAACCTACTATCTCTGCTATATTATGCCAGCTACGACTGACTAGGATTTAGATCTGTATTACTGATCTGTGCTTTATGATGAATTTACATTATTTTGTACTATAGACTTGCCATTCAACTTAAAGGACAACTTAAATTTTCTTTAAATTTAATTAAAATAAGATAATTTTATATAAAAATCAATGCAAACTAGTTTTTTACTGGTGTTTTAGAAGCACGTTCTTGATTTGTATTGATAAATAAGGCTACCTTAACCTTGGTAAACTGTGGAAAGTAGCCCATTTTCTCTTTCTGGTTCATATTTCATTGGGAGAATTATGCTTTAAATGTAAGATACAAATCAGCTGTGGTGAAGGACTCCATATACTGAGTGGGTGATTTCTCTCCTTCCTCTGCACGTGCACCTATATGAATACACAGCCTTTAATGACATCTCTTTCAGATTCATTCCTGAATCACCTCGTTGGTTATACTCCCAGGGTCGACTGAGTGAGGCGGAAGAGGCACTCTACCTCATTGCCAAGAGGAACCGCAAGCTTAAGTGCACATTCTCACTAACACATCCGGCCAACAGGAGCTACAAGGAGACCGGAAGTTTCTTGGATCTGTTCCGTTACCGGATCCTCTTAGGACACACTCTGATCCTGATGTTCATCTGGTGGGTATATCTGAGGGGTGTCTTGTAGATCTTCAACAGAGGTTGCTAAAGCCTCTTGATATTTTATTTCATCTTCAGACTTACAGAGTTTTACCTCTTGTCAGCATGAGGTTGTTTTTCCCAAAACGAGGCCCCTGTCCCTTAGCACCTGGTGAACACCTCTGCTTACACAGCCCTGTTTCTCAGCAGATGATGGTGCCTGCTGGGTAGGTTTCCTGAGTTTGAGTAAGTAGACATCAGAAACACGTTTTTGCTCATGAGGTACTTATAAATATTTAAGGCCCCACCCTCAAGGGGGAGCAAGAAAGGAACTAAACAGTTTCTACACAGGACTTAAGAAGTGCCTACTTACAGTTGTGGCATTAAGCAGTTTCTCAGCACATTCCAGCTGCAGTTCCTGGGACCACAGTTTGTGTGGCATCTGGTTCACTAACTCATCTTGGGGGGCGGGAGGGATGTCATCCCTTGTGCAGATGGGATTCCGGGAGTTTGAAGCAGTGGATCCAAAGCTAGATGTCAAATCAGTGATTAGCACTCCCTGAACTTGATTTTCTGGTTTTTTAGCTTATGCCGCCTGTCTTTCAAAATGCTCTCAGGGTTAATGTAAGTTGCATTCAGTAGTTCCAGATGATTCCATTTGAAGGATGAAGTGTAGAAAAGGGAGAGTTAGATGGATGCCTACAATTTATGGATTGCACGTGTACATTGTTAAAATGCTGCAAACGTTATTTGGTCCAGTTTTGGGCAGGATCATCATATGTACTGGTCTAACAGATGGTTCTGCTGTGTTGATAGGTACAATATTTACTATGAGGCGTGCATGGGAACCTACACTTTCATGGGAGATAAGGGAAAGTGACTTCATTTGAAAACAGTCTTATATGTGTAAAGCTGAAAAGAGCAGTTGCTTGAGAATAAGAAACTGAAAAGATACTTCCATATCATGATTCTCTTTTCCTACCCGCACACTGGCTTCCGCCTGTATGATTAAGGGCCTTGTCCCAGCAACTGCCACCTTCCCCATAGAAGCGGAACAGTGTGGGAGAATCACAGATACATAATAAAGAAAGAGGGCCACAAGCTTTGGAGACAAGAGATTAAGAGAACCTTTGAGAAGCAGACCCAGCCACATAACATAGGAGCTACTAATTTGAGGTTCTTTCTATTCAAAAGCAGATATTTACAAAGTACATTCAGGTGCTTAGGGCTCTTTAAAACTCTGTGTTTGCATATTTCATGGACAATCAAATCCTCTGCTTTGGGGGCAGTAACTACTTGTTGCATATTATTTACTGTTTTTATTTTTAATTTTTTTTCCAGGTATATTAATTTTTTCCAAGTATATTTAGGTTTTGGCCTTCACAATTTTTTTTTTAAAAATTTGGGCCAAGGAGCTGTTTATTTCTTACACAGCCAAAGGAGCTCTTCTCAAATAAACTTCTTCCCTTGGGCCCAGAGTGTTAAAACACGCAATAACAGAGGCAATGTCATTCCAGATATTGTCATTCTTTTTGAAGATGTTATAAAATCCTAAAATCTTTCCTGTGGATTTGTCATTGAAGAAAGCTTTAACTGGGGAGTAAAATTATACCTCTGTGTTTAACATCTGTTTGGTGATTTCCTATGATAGTGCCTTTTTAAATAGTTCTTTGATGCTCTAAATATACTGTTAAATATTATGCAAACACTTTAAATTTTGTTTGGGGCACATAAAGAGGATTGAAATGATTTTAATAGCTGTAATTATGGATCCCAACGACCTGCTCTGCCACAAAGGCAACTTGCAGAACAGAGGCCCAGCCTTAGGGACAATAAGGCGTCCGGAGCCTCACTGCGCTCCTCCTTTCACTGCCAGCTGGTACCTAAATTCCCCTATTGTTCTGAACTGGCTTTGTTTATTCTTGTCCTGCCTTGATACCATACCAACTTTGTTTAAATAGTTATGTTTTCTTGGCTGAAATTACTTCACTGGAATTGCTGGGTTTTAAAAAATTATTATCAGTGCTTGTTAATTGTAGAATAATAGGTTTCATTGTGACATTTTCATAAATGCATATATTTTGTTCATATCCATCCCTTCCATTACCTTCCTTTCCTTCTCATCCTCCCTCCCCCAGTCCTCTCCCTTTTCTCTAATAGTGTCTCTGATACTTCCTTTTTTTTTTTTTTTTTTTTTTTTTTGAGGGGGAGATTTCTATTTTAAATGCAAAATAGACACATACACAGGTAACTCAGTTGGAAATACTGTAGCATTATGTAAGAGTAAAGTCTCTCCTGCAGGTAGAAAGCACTTTAAAAAATATTTTAGAACACTGCATGTATTTAGTTTATTTAGCCTTATGCTAAAGTGCCTAGAAGACAGGGAAACAACTCACAGTCACATTGGAGGTGCTCCCTGCACCTAGGAGGTGCTCTCTCCCTCAGTGTGTTTCTGAAATGGTGTGCATAAATACATAAAGAGCTTTTCAAAGGGCCCATCCCCAATTGATCCTCCTAAAGGAGCCTGCCTCTCTGTGGCCCTCATCATTTCTCCCCTATTCTAAGACCTGTGCTGAGAAGTGCCTGGATCCTAGGGGGTTGGAGTTCTGCTCATTACAGGCCTGAGGTGACCCACTGGAGGACCAGGCTTTTCTCAGGCCATATTCTCCAGTCATCTTCTGTTGACTTTCTCCATGGGAGACCGATTGCAGAGTCATTCTGATGGTATCACAACAACTGCTGTAAGCAAGTGTTCCATAAATTGTTGAGTTAAATAAGGTAAGAATTAGGTCTTTGTGTGTTTTCTATTCAGTGCAGAAATGCTTGAGAAAGCGCAATCAATGTCTTTCCTTTTGCAGGGGCTGGCCACCCATTTCCCTTTTATAACAGATAGATATAAATCATTTCCAAAGCCCCATCATGTTTTTGTTTTTTTCTTAGAATAGACATTTAGATGAAGACAAAAAGCTTAGCAGGAAAGTCAAGCTTATTGCTTGTAGCAGGTTGCATTGTATTGAACCTGTGCTACTTTAATCTTCTCTGGTAATTTTTTTTTTCCTGGCAATTTCTTATATGATTTTTGTTCTTGTTGTCTTCTTGTCTTTCACCTCCTGGTTCCTTGGCCCCCAACTTCAGGTTCGTGTGCAGCTTGGTGTATTATGGTCTCACTCTGAGTGCGGGTGACCTAGGTGGAAATATTTATGCCAACCTCGCCCTGTCTGGCCTCATAGAGATTCCATCCTACCCTCTGTGCATCTACTTGATTAACCAGAAATGGTGAGTTTGGATGAAATAAAGTGTACCTTAGAGAATGCACACTTGTGACACACATACTCACGCATACAGATACCTACACATCACTCTCTTTGTCCATAGGCGATATCTGCTAATCACCATGGTGATTAGTTTCTTTCAGACCAAATTCAGTTAGAATTCATTTTTTAGTATAGTATTTCTTGACTGTCATGTGTTTCAGGTTTTATAAAGATTTCAACCCAGTACTGAAAGACACTATCACCTGAAGGGTCTTGAGTACAGTGGTACCCCAGTTCAGGAACTTAATTTGTTCTACAGTTTTGGAAAAGATGGTCACGTTTGTGTTTCTGTGGGAAAGATGGCTGCGGTCATGTTTGTCACCCAATGCAGAGTTTGCAAACAGAATCAAAATTTTGCCAGACGCTTCTGTTTGTAAACCAAATTGTTTGCAAACAAAAGTATTCATGAATTAAGGTACCACTGTTGTCCATGTGTAAACTGTTAGGCCCAAGAAATGGGTTTATTAGCTACATGATCAACTCAGTTAATAACACGTAGAAGTTCCTCTAAGCAGAAAGACAAAGAACTGAGGGGATTAGAAAGACTTTTCTTACTTTCTAAGACTCATTTTGTTGAGGGGAGGAAAACATCCTGCTTTTGCCACTCTTGGTCAATGGCATGGTTGTGAAACACCTTTTAAAAGTCATTTTACAGAGAACCCTTTTGGCTGTTTTTTAAAGAACATCTCTGTTATTTAGTCCTTGACCAACACAGCTAAAAACCCTGTTCTGTGTAAGCTCGGAACTAGTTGGGTTGTGCCATTTCTCATTCTTCACAAGTTATTCTAACCCAAATCAGACTTCCTCCAGCCTGATGAGGGCTGTTGTCATGACGTTCTGGCTGAGACCATTTTGAGGGGCAGGTGTGGGCCCAGTTCACTTGGAGGCTTTAATTTCAGACAGTGCGCCCGATGCCTGTGCTGCCTCCTGCTAGTGACTGCAGCTTACCGCCATCGAGGTCCAGGACCTGGGTCTGACGCTCTGCTCAGGAATCTTTCCCCAGCATCCCCAGTTGTGCCACTGGCCCCTCCTTTGCGGCGGTAGCTTCCTGTGCACACTTCTGACGACCACTGGCAGTGCTGTGAGGAAGGTGTGTGTGGAGTATCCTGTGCCACATATCCTTAACGCCTAGCATGGTCTGTGTCATTTGAAAGCCATTCCATATGGCTTTAAATTAAGCAAAATATCCTGGAAAAGAAGACTCGGGACCTCTCCTGTCTCCCAGCAACTTCTACCCTAAGTCATGATTAAAATTTTAAGGATGCTACCTTTGGAGCCAGGCAGACCTGATTCAAGGCTAGGTTTAGCCCCAAGTTAGTTTTATGATTTTGCCAAGTTCTTTCACTAAACCTGTATCATGCTTATCCTCAAACTAAGGATTATAAAATTCCCCTGCTGAAATTGTTATCAAAATTACATGTAATGTTGAAGTTCCTAGCAGAGTACCTGGCATGTAGCTGGCCCCTAGAAAGGGGCACTTATTAATGTTAATATCTTTTTTTTTTTTCAAGTCTAGAGCTCTTATTTTAAAATTATTTTTTAGTTGTAATACATTTCACTTCATTTTAACCCACTGACATGAAATATTTTCCTACTTGTATTTTTAAGAAAAAGGGAGTTTTTAAAGTGTTTAAAACAGTGACTGGGACACAGTGAACACTCATGGAAATGGAAGAGTTGTATGTTCTCTTCCCATATACATCACTTAATCCTTTCATCCAGCAAGTTTCACCTACTTAATGAAACCGAGGACACTTAAATAGGAAGGTTGAGAAGAAGTAGCGAATTAATTTATAAGATTCTCAAGAGAAATGTGTAATTTGTTTGTATTACTTAGGTTTGGTCGGAAGCGGACCTTAGCAGCATTTCTGTGTCTAGGAGGCCTGGCTTGTCTTTTTGTAATGTTTCTTCCAGAAAAGAAAGGTATGCCTTTCAAATTTCTATGAGAGTTTTGAACAGCACTTTTATGACAATGAATCTCAATATAGTAGAGAGATTACCATATGCCGTGCTTCATTTCTGTGATTGTATATTATGTAGCAATTGTGTGGGGGTATAATGGGCCAGATTCTTCCCATTGCCTAAAGTATTCTCTGGGTGAATAATGTGCTTAGAGGCATACTATTAATTTTTGCAGGCTATTAAGTTACTGTCTGGGGTAGCTGGGATGCAGTATGGTGATGCTAGAGTTGTTTATTTGGTGATGAGGACTGGTTAGTTCGGCTCAGAAAAAAACTTCATCCCAGGCTTCAGAGTACACTGCTCATCCCAGCCGGTCACCAGACGAGAGGAGAGACGTTGGTTCTCAAGGGTGGCTTTGGCAGCCCTCAGTATTTCCATCTGTGCCCTCAAGGTACCCCAGTCACAGCGGCAATAGTAAGAGTAACATTCGCTGGATGGATGTGCTCTTAGTCTTATATAAAATGTGAACAAAACATCTCTAGGAAACTTTAACATTTTACATATTTGTAGTTTTGCTATGCAAAACCTTCAGAAAATGTCCTTTTGACACCACATCAATCTGATTACTGCTCCTATATAGAATTTCTGTAGATCCTGCAGATTTTCAACTGTTTTTTTTTTTTTTCCCCTAGCACACCTGAGGCATGCCAGTTACTGCATCGGGAACTGTGGTTTTGGCTGTAGTTTTCAATGAGGAGGAGTAGGTCATAGCAACTCTGCTCCTGGGATATATAGTAGAACAGGAGCCCTGTTTTGTGTGTGGGGGTGGCTTTAGGATTTTGCTAGGGTTCTTTATGGAGATTGCACTCCAGGTGGGAATCAGTACGAGGTGGTTTGACATAAAGTTTTGATAACTTCTGGAAATGGATGAAGAGTTCATTTCCCATCAGAGCACATCACGTATCAAGTGCTCCTCCTGTAAATTACTTCTTGAGGTTCAGTTGTACCAGCGTCTTGTTCTGGAGCCTGCAAGGATACCCATTCTTATTTTGTAACTTTCTAATTTATTTACTCTCCCATTGGTCACCTTCTGAAGTTCTGCACCTTAAATCCAAAGTGTAGATTGTTCACTAGAGATCTGGCCTCATATTTTAGAGCAACCTAGCAGTGATTTTCATGGAATCATGAAAACTAGAAAATTCAGTAAGTTTGCCCATGTTCTTATCCTCTAAGCACATTGGTACCCTCTCCAGTGCTAGTGGAAGGAAACTCCTCAGATGCCCTGCTAGGACTATAAGAACAAAGTGCCCTGCTTGTTTGTTTCTTCCTTTCTTTATCTATTTATTTTTGTCTGAAGCAAGAAATAATGGGCATTAAGCCATCCTAGTTTTGTGCTCAGCAGAATTTGTTTTATGTAGGCACCTTGGGAATTCAGTTGTTTCTACCCACAACAGCCCAGTATTCTATTTGTCTCATCATAGAGAAAAACTTTTCAGTATTACTATAAACACTCCTATAACCCATCACACCTCCACAGGCCAAGCCAATTCATGTCTTTCCAATTCAGTTTTTTCCTTCTTTACCTACTCCAGGTAATCCACCCCTAGGACTCTGTGCATGGCCCCTGCTTGAAAGTACTTCTTATTGTAAATAACAAAACAAAAATCCAAGGTGACAGCAGATGTCTGGGCTCCCATCTAGAGCAGCGAGTGCCCCCGTGTTAAGAAAGCCGCTTGAACTCTTTGTTGATTGTGCCCTTTGGTGGACTCTGAGAGAGAAGAGGCTCTGTAGAGTATCTTTCATGCACCATGAAGGTGCCTCAGGAATATAATACCTTTGTTATGCTCAGAAGAAGTGGACGTCCAGTTTATTTTTAAAGATTTTTCTGGGAAATAAATTCTATGATAACCCTGAGTAAATTACCTTCTATTTTTAATAACCATTACTGTAAGAGTGAGCCTTTTCCACTATAATTGAGCCCATTCCTTTCACTGAATTCATCATTAGACATGGACAACAGATGGTCACTTTTCTTTCTTCTTTTTTTTCACATAATCCTTTCTATACTTGCAGGGAGTCTTCCAGCTTTTCCTGCCTTTCTCTTCTTCAAGCTAAAAAAAAAAATTGTTCTTTAAACTTTCTTTAAGACATTCATATATGCTGTTTAAAATATTTTGTTAGCTTTCTTTCAAATCTGCTTTTTAGACTTTTAAGATACGTGTTGTTAAAATTCTGATAATTTACTATTAAGAAAAAGACCTCATAGCTGGAAAAATTCTATTAGCTTCTTGTGTGAGTATGGAGACCACTCATTTACTCACTGATTTTTGTGCTCAGTTATCCTCTTTTCCACGAAACACACCTGCACACCTGCATTCCCTCCTTCCTGCCAACTCAGGTGCTCCCCTCCTGACCCCAACCCTGTTTTTTTGCTTGTTTTTTCAGTACTAGGAATTGAACCCAGAACCATTGCACTGAGCTACCTCCCTAGCCCTTTTTCTTTTGCTTTGATTTTTATTATTTTGAGATGGCCTCACTGAGTCTCTTAGTTGCCCAGGCTGGGCTCAAACTTGCAGTTCTCTTGCCTCAGCCTGCTAGAATGCTGGGATTACAGGTGTGCACCAGCATGCCTAACCTTAGGTATCCTTTTGCCCCCAGTTTCTTTTTAGCATCTATATGTGATTGTTGTTCTCTATGTCTGAGACGTTTGTAGATACTCCAGGAGAGACAGCCAGTAAGTTAGAAAATAGATTTTTTTGGCATTTCACAGGCTGTGGTTTATAATTACAGTTGAGCAACCCCAGTCCAAAACTTCTAAATCTGAAATGCTCCAAAATCTGAAACTCTCTGAGCACTGACGTGATGCCGCAAGTGGAAATTTCCATAGCTGAACTTATGTGAACTTATGGGTCACTGTCAAAACACCGATGCACTAAACATATTGTATAAAACTCTCTCTCCTCAAAGATAAGACCTAGATACGATCGGCCTTTCGGCTAAGATCAAGTGTAGCATCTGTTCTTATCAGTTTAATATCTGATACGTTCTCTATCCGAGATCAATATATGAAATGGGTTTTTGGAGCTGGGAGATGGAATAGGAGCTTGCTCTGTCCACTCCATGCATCGACCTGGTATCGCAGTACCTCCAGGAATGGTGCACCCCCGCTGGGGAAAAGAAAAAGAAAAAAAGAAAAAAAAAGACCTAGCTAGAAAATAATCAGCCTTGAAAACTAGAACTCAAAAATACCGTTACAATCAGCCTATCCTTTTTCCTCCTAGGCAGATGGTATTATATACCATTCCAGTTATATAAGGAAACTAAAGATCAGAGTAGTCAAGCGACCTGTCCAGTGTTACACAGCAAGTAAGAATCATATTGGAGATTTCAGGTCTTTTTGACTCTGAAGTCAGTAGTCTTTAGGGACTGCCGTTTTTCCCTTTTAGACTTTTTTCACAAAAGTCATTACAAATGAATTAACGCTGCCTGATTAGGGCCAGTTCTTAACTCTTCAGCAGGCAGGCTTAATGGAACTGGCCAGGGTTTAAGAGCCTGGGTTGTCACAGTGGTCCTGGCCCCTCATTGGTGAAGCTCATGGCAGTTGGTTGTGGTTCCACCAGAACTTCTGAACACTAGGAAGTCTGGGCATGTGCCAGGATAAAGAAGCTTCACAGCTGAAGGACATTCCCTGGACTCAGCCCAGGGGATCCTGCATGTCAAGTTTCTTTCCTCAGCCTTGCTCCGCCCATCCTTTGTTCTTTAGACTTCTCTAGTATCTCATTTACAAGATTTTGTTCATGAACAAGGTCTACTTGCTGACCTCAAAGAGCTTATAATCTAGTGAAGGAAATTAGTGATCAAAACATAATAAAACACAGAATTGACAAAAAAAAAAAAATGCTATGGAAACTTGGGGCCATGATAGTAATGGAGACTAGCTACCTTCCTGTTTTAAACAAGTATAAAACCAGACAAAATATGTGTAGGAAATGTAGATTTTCAAACATCGGATGACGGGCTGCATAGGACAGTAATTCCTGAGAGAAGAAAGCTAATCAAAGTGAGTGACTTAGCTCAGGGTTTCCAAGCCACAGGGCAAGGAGTGAAGCCTGACAAGTCCTGGTGCTCTTACTGAACTGAGGAAGTACTTACTGAAGGTGAGGAAGGCCAAGGTGACTAGAATTCACTGGGTAAAACACTGGAGAAGAGTAAGATATGCAGAATCTGCAGAGGGAAACTACATCTTTGGCTGCTTTTGATCTGTGCATGTATTTGAAGAAACTACTGAGGCCAGATGGAGGGCCACACGACAGAAGCAAGCAGAACAATGCTTGAAACCCAGAGCCATGAATGCACTCTTCTCTTCAGCCAGACACTAAGCACTGGATAGAAACCTCCTGAGTCAAAGCAGCCCTGCACTAAAGGCTCGTCTCTGTTTGCCCCAGAAGTGCCTAAAAACAAAACTCCAAAGAATCAAGTGATTCTAAGTAATTAACTGCATTGAAGACCAAAGCCCAAACAATATTTAAAGAAATACAGTAAAATCCAGAGCCTCGTAGTGTAATATTCACAACTTGTGGCCTCCAATAAAAATTAGCAGGTATACAAATAAGCAGGAAATACATTGGACAGTAGGAGAAAAATCAACAGAATCAAAATCAGAAGTGGCACAGATTATAGAGTGAGGAGACAAACTTAAGCAGGAATTATAAGATACTTCCTATGTTTAAGGAAGTAGAGGAAAGCATGATCACAATAAGCAGAGTAATTAAAGGTGTAAACACGGTATGCATGAAGCATCTAGAGATAACACGTACATGAAAAAATACAGTGGACGAGACTGAAATATGGGGGGTGACGCAGCAGATTAGACTACAGAAGAACAGGTCAGTGATATAAATGTATAACAAAAACTGTTCAGAACAAAACAAAAAAAGATTGAATAAAAAATTAACAAGGCACCAGTGAGTTATGGAACAGTACCAAGGGGCCTCTCATATCATAGTCTCAGCAGAAAGAGGTAAAGAAAAACTATCTGCGAAATGATTGCAAAAACTTTCCAAAAACTATAAACAGATGATAAGAAAGTAATTATCAAGAGGCTACAACAGTCCTAAGTGTGTATGCCTCTTTTAATAGGTTCAGAGTACTTGAAACAAAGTGTGTTGTAAGAAAAAATAGACACATCCAAAATTATAGTTAGGTTCATCAATACTGTTATCTCAGTAACTGATAGAAACTGTAGAGAGAAAATATAGGCAGACATTTTTACAGTCAACACGACCTACTTGATTTGTAAAACACCTTACCTGCAAACTCCTTTTGAAGTGCACACAGAACATTTGCCAAGAGACACCCTATTCTGGATTAAAGTAAGTTTCAATAAATTTAAGAGGGTTGGAGACTTTAAAAGTAAATTATTTGCCTAGAATGGATTTAAACTATAAATCAGTAACAGAAAGCTGGAAAATTCTCATATTTTTGGATACTAAATAACACCTTTCTAAAAACACATGGATCAAAAAAAATCACAAAGAAAATTAGAAAATATTTTCAAATGAGCAATTACTAAAGTGTACAATTCAAAACTAAGGGAATGTCAGGGGTGATGGTGCACACCTGTAATTCCAGCACTCAGGAGGCTGAGACAGGAGGATCACTGCAAGTTAGAGGTCAGCCTAGGCTACATAGTGAGTTCAAGGCCAGTCTGAACTACATAGTGAGACCCTGTCTCAAAAAGACAAAAAAGGGGGCCGGTGTGATGGCTCAGCAGCATAAGCGCCTGCCCAGCAAGCACAAGGGCCCGAGTTCGACTCCCAGAACCCACATACGAAAAAAGGGCCGGTGATATTGCTCAGTGGCATGGGTGCCTGCTGGTGCGCGAGGTCCTGAGGTTGACCCCTGGTACCCACAAAAAAAAAAAAAAAAAAAAAAAAAGTTAATGGGATGTGTATAAAGCAAGGCTTAGAGGAAAATTTTTATAATTGTTTAAATCAGAAAAAACTTTTCAAATGAATGATTCACTCTAAAAAAATAGAAGGCAATTTTAAAAAAGAATGGCTTTTGATGAATATGATCATTATATATATCTAAATTGTACCAATAAACTTAATAAAAAATACAAAAGAATGACAAATGAAACACAAAGCAAGCAGAAAGATGAAAAGAATAATATAAGAGCAAAAAAGAAAATTCAGTGAAATGAAAACACAAAGACTCAAAGACTTCGAGACAGATGTTCACAGTAGTATTATTAATAATAGCCCCCAAAACTCGAAGGAACCCAAATGCTCATCAAGCCGATGAATGGGTAGACACATTGTTTTATATCCACACAATGGAATATTAACAAAGAAGGAATGAACTGTGACCTACTGACACACATAACATGGATAAATTTCAAAACCGTTACACCAAGTGAAAGAACCCATACACAAAAGTCCATGAAGTATATTATTTCATCATGTGGAACCCCAGAAAGGTGAAACTATGGTGACAAAACTTTGTATTTGTATGATATTTTATTTGAAAAAAAATGGCAAAGGAAAGCAAAAGGAATTGTTCTTTGTCCAACCTAAGCATGATAGTGGAGAACTGGGAGCTATGGTCAATAGAGTTAAACATATGAGCTATCAAAATTATGCAGTAATCACCCAGGGAATGATGCGAATGATTAATGGGAGTTTTGCTATTTTGGGCCAGTGAAATATAACTGTAAAATACTGAGATAATTTGTTATGGTGGCCTCAAAGGCTCTCAGAAAATTAGTTCTGAAAATTATATCCTTAGTAGATGCAATATTGGAATAAATTTATAAGGTCATCTAGTTCAGAACTTTGAAGGGTAACCCATGTTTTGAGAGTCACCTTTTAAAAATAGATAACTTAGATTTTCTCTTCTCTTTTAAATCTCTTTTTTTTCCTGAACGGTAACTTTGAATATTCACTGGGAAAGCCAGTAATGTCTGACTTTTAGATCAAGTACCCAGGTGAGGAATCCAGGGGACCAACAGCCCAACAGCTGCATAGGCAGGGCCTCATAAGCAAAGCTGTCTTAAATTGACATAAGCTCCCATGAAGGAGAAACGAGTCCCCTGGTTGACATGGTGACTGCAGATCTGTTGGCAGAAACACAGGAGAGAAGTTTCAAGCAGCAGATGGGGGTTGGACTGTTGGGAGCATTTGCTGGGCGTGTGACTGGAGACGGGCTCCCCCCGTATTCGTGGCTGAAATGTCCTGAGCTTTACACGGGCCTCTTCCAGCTTTGCATTGTGGACATTTGGATGATGAAGTGTGTGTATCACACCATCTGAACTTAGATTTCAAGATGGCAGTCCTCTATCCTGTTATTAAAGATGTTTTCCATGCATTTCTGAAAAATGCCACCCTGTGTGGATGGAAGCCTGCCCTAAACACTGTTCACAGTCAAGCAAATATGTATGCTTTGTGTTTGCTTCTGTGCCACCCTATACTTCTTCCTGGCTCAGTTTTCTGCAGAATAATGATGAATTTAATCTGCATCATCACTGGTTTAAATGAAGAGGTTGTTAGGTCTCAAATGTCCAGAAACAAATCTTGAAGTAAATGATGAAAGTCCTGATTCTTCTTACAGAGGACTTCATGTTTTAAAAATATGCAGTACTTAAAAGAACTAGTGTGTTTTCAAATACTCTGGCAGAAGAGGAGAAAGCAGCTCCAGGGGGTCACATTTAGCAGTGCTTGCATGACTTCTTCAGGACACCATCCTAAAGTGGGCAAAAATTTATTTTACACTCAAGCAGGGAAAATGAAACTTAGTTTTTGGTATCAGGCATATCCTATACCTCTCTCCCAAGAAGTTGAGAGCATGAATACAGATTTCACCAAATTAATCCCTATTGTAGTTCTTACACTTCTTCAACAAATATTTGCACAGTGAGCAACTGTGTGCCTAGTCCCATGGGAGATGCTGTGAGGAAAACAACTATGCAAGATACCAACGTTAGCCTGAGCTAACTTGAAATATATTTTGGGCAGAAGAGATAGAAAAGTAAGTAACCACAGAGGAGCATCTGAGACATGCCAGTTGAATGGATTGGAAAGTAGGGACCTTGGAGGATAAAGGAAGGAGAAGGTATTTCACTGGAGCTATTTAATTAAGAGTGGTTTAATGAGCCCCACAATCCTAAGAAAAGTGACAAGAGTGTTCCATTTGGCGTAAGTGTCAAGGAGAATGAGGGCGATTACTTTCAATGGCTAGGACATTGCTGTTGACCTTTAAGACTAGGAATTTTAGGAAATGATGGTATTGGAAGTAAGACTGCCCTTACAGGGCAGGAGCATTTGAGAAAATGGAATGGTTGTCATATCCTGAAGGTGTTTGATATTGAAGGGAGGAAATACAACAGAGTCAAGAATTGTGGATGTTTTTCTTATGAGAAAATTGTTATATTGAAGGTAGAAACAAATAGAGTATTAAAGGAGAGAGATTAACTATGCTTGGCAGGTAACAAATTATAGAACCCAGTCAGCATAATGTTAATAAGAATCACAAGATAATTGATTAATAGTATTTTTGATAAGGAAATAAACTGGCATAACATATTTTTTGCATTTTGTGTAAAAACATTACATTAAGAAACTCAAATAGCATTATAAATTAATGACTGAAATGAGAAGTTAGGGAGAGCAAGGATTAGAAGATTTTTCCTATTTCATCTCTTGTTCTTTAAAGAACATCAGTGTCCTCTGGTAATAATTTAGTGAGGTTATTCCTTATCTTCTCAGTAGCACACTGCTGTAGTTTGGTTCTTGAACATCCCCCAAAGGTTCATGTGTTAAAGGCTTGGTCCCCAGCCTAGGGCACTATTGGGAGATAGTGGACCTTGTAGAGGGTGGGACCCAGTGGGAGGAAGTTAAGCCATTGGGGACATGCCCTTGAAGGGACCCCCACCCTTTATCTTCCTGTCTCTCTCACCTCCCCTTACTGCCATGAAGTAAGCAGGTTGCTCTAATGCGCACACTCCCCTCATGATATACTGCCTCACTACAGGCACAAAGCTACAGGGCCAGCCATGGACTGAAACTACCAAAACCTTGAGCCAAAGTAAATCTTTCCTCTCTGTAACCTGATCATCTCAGATAGTTGATACAGTAATGGAAAGCTGGCTAACACAAACACCCTTGTAAACTGTAGGTAAGAGCTTTTCTGGAGCTCACCTCTGTTTTCATTGTCTGTTAGCAAGGGCTCTGCTGACCACTGTTGTACACCAGTGATTGAAGAAGGTGCAGAAGAAAGGCAAGACACATAGCACTCTTGATAGATGTGCTTTCTTCTCTCTCCAGTATGGTTTTCAGGGGCTACCTCAGGAAGGAATGCAGGTTTTATCTCGCTTGATGACAATCAGTGTGTCAGATTTCATGGGGACAGCCAAGACATTGAGAAAATATTACACATGCTTTTGTGTGTGATTACTAAACCTTCCAAATGTGTGTGCAGCTATGCCCCAACTTTGCCATTTGAGATCTACATGGATGCCTGTGGCTCCTTCAGAATGAGATGCATCATCGAGAGGGATTGTTCCCATTGTGGTCTCACAGAGGTTGCCCTGTCCTCCTCAGACACAGGTGTGTTTGCAGTAGTGAACAGCCGTTCCCTGTCCTTGCTGGGGAAGCTGACCATCAGTGCTGCCTTTAACATCGTGTACATCTACACCTCTGAGCTCTACCCTACCATCATCAGGTATGTATCTGCCTGCATCTCATCCTGGATTTGCTTATGTCAGGAGAGTGAGGTTCTCCTTCCCTCTGCCCAGGAGTCAGTGTACAGCAGCAGTAACTCAGCAAGCAGTTGTAACTCACAACCTCTCTGTAGACTGCTCTCTGCCTGTGTGGCTGAGGAAACTGTAGTCTTGTTGTGAGCTAAATTCCCTCTTGTAAATTGTAAGAGAAGTACTCTACACTAGACATGTCCTGTAACCCAAACAGAGCTGGGTGCTGGATTTTGATTCTTTGCAGTGCTGAGGCTCAAATCTAAGGCCTCGTGCATACCACGCAGCATTCTAACACTGAGCTGCAAACCCCAGTGCTGTTTTCACTTTGGTGAATTTCATTCATTTAAGTCACCTATCTAGTGTTGACGTATAGCAGAAAGGGAACAAGGTCCCTTTTCTCACAGAGCCTCTACTTTAGCGCAATATATGCACATATTAAATGATAATTTCATATACTAATAGGTAAATATTAAATTTAAATATTAGTTGTTAAAGATGGCTTTAATGAGTATGCTCTGCTTATATCAAATGGAATATATTCCATCCTAAATTTCGTAAAATCAGTTTGAAAACAAAAAACAAACCCAAATTTGAAGGATAGGAGCGTAATTTAAATCTTTGAAGAACTACCTTTGTGGAATAAAGATCACTCAGAAGGGACCTTTTGTCTCTCTTATCTATGCAAGAAAACTAAGGGTTCTTGCTGCCTGTTGATGTAAATCTCTTTTTCCCAGCAGCAGATCACATTGTTTACTACTTCCTGATTGTTCTTGCTAGGATCAGAGTGTCTAAACTAGGACACATTTGAGAGCAAATGGACATTATTAACAATTAGGCTGAGATAACACAGTAATGTCTTGCCACCCTATCTAGAAATCATCCCATTTTCTCTCCTTCCCTCTCACCTCTTTCATGCCTGCAACCCAATAAAGGTAATGTTCTAGGTTTCCTGACAGTGAATGCACAGTCAAGTCCTTCTAATATGCCTGACTTTTTAATAGCTAATTCGTTGAGTTTAAATAAATGGGCAGGCTTTTCAGATCATTAAGCCCTTTCTCTCTATGGCTGTGTTAATTGATAGCAGATAGTAGACCTAGGACACAAAAACCTGTCAGAATAGTTGATAACAAATACTCAAATGCTGATTTTTGCATCAACCTCTAGAGATGTACTATCCATATGATAGTTACTATGCTCAAGTGCCTATTTAAATTTAATTAAAATTGGGTAAGTTAGAAATTCAGTTACTCATCCTCATTTGCCACATTTCAAGTACTCAGTAGCCACCTGCATCTAGTGACTCTCCCTATTGGACAGTACAATTCTAGAACATTCCTGGCATGACAGAGTTCTCATAGGCAGCGCTGCTCTATAGCTTCCCGTGCTTCCACTTTGGCATGTTCTGTTCTGGGCCCTTTATGCCTCCCCAAAGGGTCTTTAAATGTTCCCCTTACAACTCACTGATTTTCATTTTTTTCCGCCTTTCAGGAACGTTGGGCTTGGAACTTGTTCCATGTTCTCCCGAGTTGGTGGGATTATTGCTCCCTTCATCCCCTCACTGGTTGGTTTGTACCTCCTGGTTTTGCTTTTCATGATTCTCTGCTTTGGAAATGCTTGTGTTTTTGAGTGGAAAAAGGTAATGAACCGATATCTTTTAAGGTCAGCTGACACAGATGTCAACCATGCACCTTTTAGATGAAGACGCAGTACTCTATCAGGACAGATAGACTAGGATCCTTCTACCCCAATGGGTCTGATTCTTTATCTGTATTCATTGGAGAGTCAGCTGATGCCAGAGAACCCCCTTTTCTGCCCATTCAGAGGTTAGCTATTAAGTATTTATTAAGCCTCTTCTTCATGCTGGACTTTGTGCTAAGCACTTTATACATACCACTCTATGTAATGCACATAATAATCACATGAGAAATGCTACATAAATAGATTAAACATCTTTCTCCCAAAGCATACCACTGGGAAAAGAAAACTGGAGGAAATATGTGCCTAGACATGTGTCTGTTCAGATTCATTGGTATTTTCTAAGTTTGGTAGTCCAATAAAAGGTGAGACACTAAATGGCAGCCCTGAAACTCTCCCAGTCTTAAAATGCTCACATTCTATGAGAGAACTCTGGAGCTGCATGCAAGTCTCTCCTTGCTCTTGTCTGGGACTTTCCAGGCAACATTTGTGGAAAGGTGACTAGATTTGGCGTGGGATTGGTGGACCTCTTCTGTAGACAACTGATCATTACTCAGGCAGCTTAGTTCACCATTTCCTAGTCTGGGATGTGTCTGAGACGCCATTGCAGCTGACTCATTTTTGAGTTGCAGTGTACTTCCTTTTCCTGAGTAGCTCTTTTCATGTCTCATGCTCAATTTTAGGTCACAAGACCTCTCTTATAAAAGAGCCATGTTTGCTCCATATTTCATCTTGCAAAATGTGTGGGACCCTAGACATACATTATTAAAACTATCCAACTTTGGATGACTGTCCTAGAACATTATGACACTCAACTCTGTGTCTCCTTTGATTCCTGAGAGGAGGGAAAGTGCTGTGTCCCTCTTGCTTCTGCAGCACCCACAATGCTGGGCCTGCTTTTGCTTGTAGGTGATAGAGATGAGAGGTCCCTGTCTGTCTTCCTTCTTCCTTCTCCCCCTCCTCATTCTCCTGTCTTTCCCCACTCTCTTTTTCATTCTCGCACCCCATTCTTCTTTCTCCATCATCTCTTCACTTTTAAAAATTAAGGAAAAGTTTCAGAGGTAAACTTCTGATTAGTACTCTCAGAATCTGGAAGGCCAAAGCAGAAGATCCTAAAGTCAGTACCTCCTGTACTGGAATTCTAGAATTTCAGTCCTCTCAGAATGGCCTGAAAGCACCATCCTGCAAGCAGCTGTTTCTTGCATTGTCTTTGAACCCATTTGTATTGAAAGAGAATATTAACTTGTCCTAAGAATATCTTTTGGCTCTGTGGAGCAATTGCCATTTTACCTTTACCATTTCAATTTAAGTAGCTTTCAAATTACGTATGTGGTAGGGCTTTTTTTTTCAGAGTTTTTATCCCTTTCATTCTTGGGCCTCTCTGTTACGGAGCCATGGTATGTGGGATGTTTGGACAGATTCCAGGATTGAGAACTTTAACCTTGCAGAGTTCTCTCATATCAGCTGCAAATGCCAAAGGATTAAAGTTCATTGTCAGCAAATATTTTGGGGTGTCTCTCATGTGAAGAGGGTATGGAGGTCACTGTTATAAGCTACTCCCCTAGAATGGAAGCTGGACACCAGGTTTCCTTGTGGACTTGCCCGCTCAGAAACAGCCAGGCCTCAGCTCTCATGTGCCCACCCCATGCGGGAGACAGCCCGATGCTTCTGCCCGCGCTCCCGTGCTGCTTTTGGATTTACTCAGTGCCATCTCTACATGCCTGAGGAATCAGCCCATGATTTCTCACAGTATTTCTCTGTAGTGAAAGAAAAAGTGATCAACATCATAGTCTAGTGGGAAGGCACAAACTGGGTTGGAGCTGTGACAGTTCTCAGTCATGGGACTGCTGATGTTATCTGATGAGGACACTCACTGACCCTGAGTTTTGTTTGTTTTCATTTGCCCCATCCTCCTACAGAAATATGTGCAGTGGTCTTTACCCTTCATTGTGTTTGGAGCCACCGGCCTGACCTCAGGCCTCCTGAGTTTGTTATTGCCAGAAACTCTTAATAGCCCGTTGCTAGAGACACTTGCTGACCTTCAGGTGTACTCCTATCGGAGGCTGGGGGAGGAAGCCATGTCTTTGCAGACTTTGGATACACCGCAGGTATGTTGATGTTTCTTCGATCCATTTGCAGCTTCTGCTTGGATGATGATAGTTGTTGGGAAAAAAATGTTTTTGGGGTTAGATTAAATAGAATGGAAAGCAACAGTAGAAATCTAACAGCAGGTGATGTTCAGAAAAATAAAAGATGACTGAGGATACATTAGATTTTTAAAACAATTAGGGGCTGCCTTAGGGAGGTAGATGTCACAAAAATTCATCTGTCAGTTGAATAGATAGGTGGTAGTTTTCATTTTAGAAATGTTGTGATGTTATCTCCCTGCCTTCTACTCCTTTCCCATTTCAGCCTGCGGACAAGGAAAGGACTTTAGGGAGTGAGAGTGAGGAGGAAGAAGAGTTTTACGATGCAGATGAAGAGACTCAGATGATCAAGTGAGGAGCCCCAGCTCCCTGATCAGAACCAAAGGACCATCGTTTATGCCTCTGACCAAGGCAGGTTCTCCCATGAGTCCTCAAAGAGCTGAGAAAGACAGGTTGGCCTCCAGCATACACAAGTGGCACTCAGCATGGACTGATTTTTGTTAAAGTACAAAAGAAGTTGGAGAAGAGATTTCATCAGAGAAAACATCACTGCTTGAGGGACAAGTTCTTAACTTGTCCAGTATTGAAGTTCAGCTCAGAATCATGACCTCTGGCCAGTAGCTGTTGTCCACATTCCAAGGCAGGAGCCTGATTTGTGTTCACAAGTTTGATGACACTGCTTTTCTTTCCTTGTGATCTAGAAGCAGATAAGTAAAACTTCTCACTGTTTTAGTGGGATTAAATAAACTGTTCTTAAAATTGACGCTTCCTATCATGTGTGACATCTGTCCCCTACCACTTGCTCTTGCTCACCAGGAAATCTTCAGATGCAGGTTGGTGTCAGCATTTAATTTTGCATCGAAGGAAGTGTTTTCAGAGACCGTATGGGTGTCCCGAGGCCCTCCGGCTTTACCTCAGCTGCTGACATCAAGTCCTCAGCGTGGTTCCCAGCCTGTTGGTTGACCTGGCTTCTTTTCCCTTTGGTCCCAGGATGGTAGAGAATGTGCACATGTTCCTATGTGCATTGATTAAATTATTAATTCACTACCGAGAACCAGAACAATTTGCTAGAGGCAGAGGTACGGCTGTGGCCTGGTAGCTCCCTTTGATACTTAAATCATGTGACTCCTTCAGTTCCCAATTCTAAGCACCTCCAGGAAAATTTCCTTCTGAGAGTGTAGTACAGCAATAACTTCAAAATCCTGCACAGTAAACAACAAAGTTTTATAAAGGTAGAGAGTGGTTAAAAGTGACATGTTGAACGCTTGGATGTTAAAAAAAAGATGCAGTTTTTAATAAGGGAGAAAAAGAATTATCTTTTGCAATTATATATTTGTTTTGATTTCAGTGTTGTACAGGAAGGGACTTGGGCAACACTGAAGAACTTCTACTCTTCTTGCCTTAAATCAGCCCCTACCTGGTTAGGTGGAATAGAAGGCACGGGCATTGCTTAGGAAATACTGACTTTTTTCATTAACTAATTATGATTGCAAATGAATAAAAATCATACTTAGTCTCTTAAAATCATGTGCTGAAAATACCAATTTCTCCATGAAACTTGACTACTGTCTCAGATAGGGAAGTATAAGCCAGGAGTCAGCAAGCTTGGGCATTGCTTGAGGTCATTTTCCCAATGAGGAAAATTTCCTTATTTTCAAAATCTCCATTTCTAATAAGCTCTTGGAGAAAGAGAAATTGTATGAGAGGTAAAGGAAGGTGTCATTTGGCTGCTTCTGGAAATCTTAGGAGTGCCCCTCCTAATTGGCTCCATTTACTGCTCTGTTCTCTTCCATACTGACATCTTGGTTTGCGCTATATCCATTGTACTTGGTATTTCTTAAAATATGTTTGTGTCCTTTTTGCCCTTGATTGTGTATTGGGCTGTTCAGAAACAGGAGCCATCTCAACTACTCTGTTTCTCCTTGCTGTGCTCCAAATGCTGGCCTAGACACAGTAAGGACCTAAGAAATATTACTGTGTTTAACCATCAGGGAAATGGTGATACTGCTCCAGTTATCATTTTTGCAAATCCCCCACAGATCTGACCCACACTCCCAAACTGTGAAATTCTCCTCATTTTTCTTTGAAAAATGGAGATCTCCCCACCACTGGAAGAGGAGAAAAGGAAGAACTTACAGAGACACTTAAAAGTTTTTGTTAAATGGTCAAATATTTAAAATAAAATGATGAACTAATGTATGTGTAATTTTTGATTGCATGGAGCTGTCTTTTTATTATAATAGAAATACAACCCAAAATTTGGAAACTAGAAGTTAGAAAATGTGTCACCTGTAGGCCCAACATAATACCGACAACCGGTATTATGGCTTCCCTTTCTGTGAAGACTAATTGAGAGTCCATCTCTCTATTGACACTGGGGTTCCAGCTGCGTTGGGCTAAGTAAATGAAAGTTCAACTAATTCTATCCCTGGGTTTCTTTTTTTTCTAGCTAGGAAGTAGAATAAAGGAGGGAAGAATCCACAGATTGAATATGTGCTGTTTAACAAGTCAACTGCTAATACTAGGTTTATCATTAAATTTTGTTTCTTCTGAATAGTCCTTTAGCAAAAGCTTAGTAATTATTGTTTTTTATTTCCACTGCCATTATAAAAACAGATCTTTTCCATTTGATAATAACCATTGAAGACTATCCATGGTAGAAAATGTGCATGTGTGCGTATGTGCACTGATTAAATTATTAGAAAACCTGCCAGGCGTGGTGGTGCTCACCTGTAGTCTCAGCCTTTGGGAGGCTGACACAGGAGGATCAGTGCAAGTTCCAGGCCAGCCCATGCTGCATTGTGAGTTCAAAGCCAGCCTGGACTACATAGCAAGACCCTGTCTCAACAAAACCAAAAAAGTAATGATAATAAAATAAAATAAATAAATTATTAGAAAAAGTTTAATTGGTAGTAACATACTTTGTGCAGATGATTTGTAAAAAGTATCCTGTCGGACCTTTTAATTTTATTCAAGATAAATTTCTTTTTTCTTAAAACGCACAAGTAAAAATGTAAGACAAATAAAAAATTCCAAGGCTTCAGGGCCAAAGGTCTTATTAACAGTCCATCCAGAATCTTCGCACTGCATGCCACTGCTTGGTATGTTGAAAGGTACCGTGTCACAGTTTCCTGGTTTTGTGAGTTAAAACTATGGCCTATTGAAGAGCTGATGGTTGTCTTTTGTATTCAAGCAATATGGACATTCTTTAACATTTAAACATGAACAAATACAACAAATAAGAAAATGAAAATTCCTGGGGTACTGCTTAAGTGACTATAAAATGAACAAATATTTTTATGGTGAACACTGGTGAAGATACTTTTACTGGATGATTTATATATATTTTTTTTAAGGAGATTAAAAACTTCTACAATGCTTCCGAAGACACCAGTTTGCAAACTAATTGTAGGCCTGCCTGACTAAACAAAAAATCACCTGAGAAACTTGTTTTAAAATACAGATTCCTGAGCCCCATCTCCAGAAATACTGGCTTACTAGGTCTGGGGTAAGGACTGGGAATCTGTTTTTTTTTTTTTTTTTTTTTTTTTGAAAGAGAAGAAAAAACAAAACAAAATAAATCAAAAAAGAACAAATTTTCAAAACAACACAATAGGAGGGTAACAATGATTAATGCATTGCGTATCGTTATCTTTAAGTTAGTTATTCAGGATACCAGATATTAGCATTCAGTTGTCCAAACATTATTGGCACAAACCTTACTCTTCAATGAACTAAGTAAAATTAGTAGTGTATCTATCTTAACCATCTTATATATATACAATTTTTTTTCCTTTTCCTTCTTACTTTTCCCTATTCCCCCATCCCAGTCTCTCTTTCCTTTTGACCAGTTTCTTTTTGATTCACCATGTCTATTGTACATTTTGGATCTTATTTACTCTTTCATTTTCTCATACTAGAGAGACAATACGATGCTTACACAGGTGCATCTGGTTTATTTCACTTACGAGTATTTTCTTGAGTTGCATCCATTTACCTATAAAAGTCTCCAGTTTATCCTTCTTTATGGCTGAATAGTACTCCATTGTATAAAAATACCACATCTTTCTTATCCATTCCTCAGTTGATGGGCATTTGGGTTGTTTCCAAGATCTGGCTATTACAAATTGTGCTGCTATAAACATGGGTGCACATATATTGCTGTGATACGATGTTTTTAACTCTTCTGGGAAGATACCCAGAAGGGGAATAGCTGGGTCAAATGGGACCTCCAACCCTAGTTTTTTGAGGAATCTCCACACTGATTTCCACAGTGGCTGTACCAGTCAACACTCCCACCAACAGTGAAGAAGGGTTCCCTTTTCCCTACAGCCCTTCCAGCATTTGTTATTAGTTGATTTCTTAATAATAACCATTCTTTCTGGGGTGAGATGGTATCTCAGTTGTTGTTTTAATTTGCATCTCTCGAATGACTAGTGATGTTGCACATTTTTTTGTATATTTATTTGCCATTTGTATTTCTTCATCTGAGAAATGTGTATTCATCTCAGATGCCCATTTTTGGAGTGGGTCTTTATATTTGGGAGGTCTGATTTTTTTGAGTTCTTTATATGTTCTCGATAGTAATCCTTTGTCTGAGGAACAGCTGGCAAACATTTTTTCCCACGTTGTGGGTTGTCTCTTCACTCTGTTGGTGGTTTCTCTTGCTGTGCAAAAGCTTTTTAATAAGATGAGATCCCAGTTGTTGATTCTTTGGGATAGTTCCCGTGCGGTTGAGGTTTTATTCATAAAGTCTTTGCCTACACCAATGTCTTCAAGGGTTTTACCTATCCTACCTTCCAGCAGATTTAATGTTTCTGTTTTAATATTTAGATCTCTGATCCATTTTGAATTTAGTTTAGTGCATGGTGAAAGATATGGGTCTAGTTTTAATCTTCGGCATGCGTAGAGCCAGTTTTTCCAGCACCATTTATTAAAGAGGCTATCTTTCTTCCAGCGAAAATGTTTGGCACCTTTGTCAAAGATAACGTGTCTTAGTATGTCTGGGGTTGTTTCAGCATCTTCTAATCTGTTCCATTGATCTTCAGGTCTGTTTTTTTGCCAGTACCACACTGTTATTATTACAGTAGCTTTATAGTATAATTTCAAGTCGGGGATTGTGATGCCCCCTGCCTTGCCTTTGTTGCCCAGAATTGCCTTTGCTATTCTAGGTCTCTTCTGATTCCAAATGAATTTTAGGATTGTTTTCTCTAATTCTGTGAGATATGCTGTTGGAATTTTGATTGGAATTGCCTTAAATCTGTATAACAATTTTGGAAGTATGGCCATTTTCACTATATTGGTTCTTCTTATCCAGGAGCAAGGGATATCTTTCCATTTTTTTTTTTTTTTTTTTGTGGGTACCGGGGGGTCGACCTCAGGACCTCACGCGCCAACAGGCGCCCGTGCCACTGAGCGATATCACCGGCCCCTTTTCCGTATGTGGGATCCGGGAGTCGAACTCGGGCCCTCGCGCTTGCAAGGCAGGCGCTTACGCCACTGAGCCATCTCACCGGCCCTCCATTTTCTGATATCCTCTTCAATCGCCTTTTTCAGAGTACTGTAGTTTTCAGTGTATAGGTCTTTTACATCCTTTGTGAGGTTGATTCCTAGGTATTTCATTTTTTTGGATGTTATTGTGAAAGGTATTGTTTCCCTAATTTCTCTTTCAGTAAGTTTGGATGATTTATATTCTTAACAAATATATATTGAAATAGTTGTCACTATTACATCAGAATTAAAATGCCACTTTTCAATAGGACTTATTTCTTCATACAGATTTTTGATCATTGGTCCTTAAATTGTAAACATATTTGGAAAGGATTAGATTTTTCTTAACTAAGTGAAATGCAGGTGTTTCGGATGCTTATGTATTTAATAAAGGATCACAAAATATAGGCCTTTTCTCTTGTTCTCGCAGAATGTGTTGAGATACACATCTTTGACAAATACATTACCTGCTGGAAATCATAGGTGATGTGTGGGACAGAATTTGTAGCAAACTGGATATAAAAACATTTTTAGAAAGAAGAATGCAAAAATGATACATTGTGGGAAATCCATCAGTGTAGTACATCATAGAAGGACCTTCTGATTACCTCAGTAGATACATGAATATTGTTTGACAAAATTCAATATTTATTCACAGTAAAAGCTACTACCACGTGAGGAATACAGGAAGCTTTCTTAGCAAAATAAGGGATATTGAGATAGATATGGCGAATTGGCACACAGTATCCCTTCCTGGTACCTGGACCTTCAGACTTTCTTGATCTGGACTCATAGTAAGAAATGTATTTTATATATTCATTCTCTTTCTTTCTCTGTCTCTATGTGTCTCTCTTTCTGTCCTTACAAATATATACATATATAAAACATCTGTAAACATGTATATATAAAACATATATAAATACAAATAAACATGCATATAGAAAACATACATATAACATATATAATGTATGCATAGCTTTATGAAACAGTAGTTATTCTTGCTAAGCATACTGATAACCTATAATCTCTTCCATTTCATTTTTTTTAATGCCATTCTTTACCTACTAGATGATTCCACAAACTGTAATCCATAGTTTGACACTTACTGTTCTGCTTTCTATTTTATCACAGAAGCTTTAAAGCTACAAACGTACATTTCCTGAACTGCCTTGTAGGTGGGTTTCTTGATGCAGTTTAGTTTCAGGCAACAGATGCAGATGGAGTTTGAAATGTGGAAGTAAGGTAGAGGCTGGTTTTTTTTTTTTTTCTCCTTGTTTTTTGTTTTGTTTTCTGCCGTGATTCACAGCGGTGGAGTCTTTGGTGTCTCTGTATTAGCAGAGATGTTGACAGGCAGGGACAATATTAATTAAAACCTTAACAAAAAAATTTTACATGGAACTTAGAATAATGTTCACGTGCAAAAAAAAAATATCTAAAAATATTAAGACTGTCCTAAAGGAGAAGAGCAAACAGAAGGAACTAGACTTCCCAGATACCAAAACTTAGGAGGCAGTAGTTTTGGTCAGCAGTAGACAAGAGATCAATAGAACAGTAGAGAGAGGCCAGAAACAGACCAAGCACGTATAACAATTTTGTCTTTATGAAAGATGGCCTGATGATGGGAAAAGAAAAAACTACCTGATTGTTTACATGGGAAAATTGGATTTCCATATCAAAGAAAATAAAATTAAGTCTTTCTTATCACCATAATAAAACAAAACTAAAATTCCAAATAGACTGAAGACCTAAATGAAAAAAAGCAAACCCTTAAAATTATTAGGAAGTAATAGAAGAATATTCTTATAACCTTGGGAAATGGATGGATATCTCAGATAGGAAGTGCAGAATCACACATCATTTCTTAAAAAGCTATATTGACTGTATCTAAATTTAAGACGTTTTTCTGCATGCCACAGAGTTAAAGAAAAGCAATAAATGAGGACAAAATCTGTGACTTCTATAAGAGACAAGGGTTAATATCCAGAATATATAAGGAATTAAGTAAAACAGAAAAATAATAGAGAAATTTACAAAAAGTATGTTTAGACAATTCACAGATGCAAAGATGTTCAACCTCACTAGAGCATCAGGAAAATACAAATTGAAACAATATTGAAATATTTAATATCCATTACATTTGGAAAAAATAAGTCAGACTACCAACTGTTTTTTTTTTTAATTTTAAAGAGAAAAAAATAGAACAAAATTTCAAAACAAGGCAATAGGAGGGTAACAATGGTTAATACATTGCGTATTGTTACCTTTAAATTAGTTACTCAAGGTACAAGATATCAGCATTCAATTGTCCAAACAGTATTAGCACAAACCTTTCTTTTCAATGAACTAAGAGAAATTACTAGTATAACTATCTTAACTATCTTTTATATATATATATTTTTCTTTTTTGCTTTTCCCTTCCTTCTTTTCTCCATTCCCCCAACCCAGTTTCTCTTTCCTTTTGAACAGTTTCTTCCCATTTTACAATATCTGTTGTACATTTTGGATCTTATTTACTCTTTCAGCTTCTCACACTAGGGAGACAATACGATGTTTACACATGTGTGTCCGATTTATTTCACTTATGAGTATGGTCTCAAGTTGCATCCATTTACCTGTAAAAGTCTCCAGTTTGTCCTTCTTTATGGCTGAGTAGTACTCCCTTGTATAAAAATACCACATCTTTTTTATCCATTCCTCGGTTGATGGGCATTTGGGTTGTTTCAAGATCTAGCTATTACAAATTGTGCTGCTATAAACATGCGTGCACATATATCGCTGTGGTACGATGTTTTTAATTCTTCTGGGAAGATACCCAGAAGGGAAGTAGCTGGGTCAAATGGGACCTCTAATCCTAATTTTTTTTTTTTTTGTGGGTTCCGGGGGTCGACCTCAGGACCTTGTGTACCAGCAGGCACCCGTGCCACTGAGCAATATCACCGGCCCTTTTTTCATATGTGGGTTCCAGGAGTCAAACTCAGGCCCTCGCGCTTGCCAGGCAGGCGCTTACGCCACTGAGTCATCTTCCTGGCCCTAATCCTAGTGTTTTGCGGAATCTCCACACTGATTTCCACAGTGGTTGCACCAGTCTACACTCCCACCAACAGTGCAGAAGGGTTCCTTTTTCCCCACAGCCCCTCCAGCATTTGTTATTGATTTATTGATGATAGCCATTCTTTTTGGAGTGAAATGGAATCTCAGTGTTGTTTTAATTTGCATCTCTTGAATGACTAGTGATGTTGAACATTTTTTCATATATTTATTTGCTGTTTGTATTTCTTCATCTGAGAAGTGTGTATTCATCTCACATGCCCATTTTTGGATTGGGTCTTTAAATTTGGGAGGTCTGATTTTTTTGTTCTTTACATGCTCTCGATAGTAATCCTTTGTCTGAGGAACAGCTGGCAAACATTGTTTCCCACATTGTGGGTTGTCTCTTCCCTCTATCGGTAGTTTCTCTTGCTGTGCAAAAGCTTTTTAATAAGGTTGATTTCTGCAGGGTCCATTGTGATTTCACCCTTTTTATTCCTTACTGAATGCATTTGAGTTTTTCTTTCCTTTTTTTGATAAGGTTGGATAAGGGTTTATCAATTTTAATGTATCAACTCTTTGATTCATTGATTCTTTGTATTGTTTTTTTAGTTTCCAATGCATTAATTTCTGCTCTGATCTTTATAATTTCCTCCCTTGTATGAGCTTTTAGCTTAGCCTGCTGTCCTTTTTCTGGAAGTTTGAGGTTCACCGTTAAGTTGTTTATTTGTGCTTGCTCTGTTTTCCTGATATGGGTATTTACTGCTATAAATTTCCCTCTTAGGATTGCTTTCATTGTGTCCCATAAGTTCTGGTATGTTGTATTGTCATTATCATTCAATTTTAGAAAATATCTAATTTCTTCTTTAATTTCATCTGTGACCCACTGGTTGTTCAGGAGGGTGCTGTTTAATTTCCATGTGTTTAGGAAGTTTTTTTTTTTAATATTTTATTTTATTTATTTATTTTATGTGGGTACCAGGAGTCGACCTCAGGGCCTCGTGCTCTCCAGCAGGCGCCCGTGCCGCTGAGCGATATCACCGGCCCTTTTTTCGTAGGTAGGTTTTGGGAGTCAAACTCAGGACCTCACGCTTGCCAGGCAGGCGCTTATGCCACTCAGCCATCTCACCAGCCCATTTAGGAAGTTTTTGTGGTTTCTTTTGCTATTGATTTCCAATTTCATTGCGCTATGGTCTGATAATATGCATGGGATCATTTCAACTCCTTTGCATTTACTAAAGCAGGTTCTATGAGCTAATATGTGGTCTGTTTTGGAGAAGGTCTCATGTGCAGCTGAGAAGAATGTGTATTCTGATGTTGTGGGGTGGAACACTCTGTAGACATCTACTAAGTCCACTTGTTCAAAAGTTTGGTTAAGTTCTAATATTTCATTGTTGATTTTTTGTCTAGTTGATCTGTCTTTTTGTAAGAGTGGGGTATTGAGATTCCTCAATACAAAGCACAGTTGTATTAGTGCTTATTTGATTTTTCATGCCTGTTAATATTTGTTTTATATAGTTGGGTGCACTGGTATTTGTTGCATATATATTTATAATTGTTATCTCTTCCTCTTGGATTGTTCCCTTTACAAGGATGTAGTGACCGTCTTTACCTCTCTTAATCAATCTTGACTTGAAATTCACTTTGTCTGCAAATAGAATAGCTATCCCTGCTTTTTTCTGGGTTCCTGTCACATGGAGCATTGTTTTCCATCCTTTGACTTTCAGTCTATGAATTTCTTTTTGAATTTAATGTGTTTCTTGTATGCAGCACATTGTTGGATCTTTCTTCTTGATCCATTCTGCCAGTTTGCATCTTTTGATTGGCGAATTGAGACCATTAACGTTGATGGTTATAACTGATACGTATTGACTTATCCTTGTCATGTTATTCTCCTGTTGTTGGCTCTCCCTCTTTTTTTTTCCTTCCCTCTCTTTAATTGTTTGCCTTGCCTGGTGGCTTCCTTCTGTTGGAGTTCATGGAGTTGTAATCCTTGTTATCTCTTTCTAGAATGTCCTTCAAACATTTTGGAGTGCTGGTTTGATGGTCATAAATTTCCTCAGATGTTCTTTGTCATGGAAGTATTTTATTTCACCATCAGTTTTGAAAGATAGTTTTGCAGGGTACATCAATCTAGGTTGAAGGTCCTTTTCCTTTAGAACTTGAAATACTTCACTCCAAGCTGTCTTTGATTTGAGGGTTTGTGCTGAGAAGTCAGCTGTGATTCTGATGGGGTTTCTTTTATAAGTGATTTGTTTCTTTTCCCTAACAGCTTCTAAGATTCTATTCTTGTGTTGAATTTCTGGAGTTTTGACTATGATATGCCTGGCTGTAGATCTCTTTTGATCATGGCTAATTGGAGTTCTATATGCCTCACTTATCTGTATGTCAAATTCTATTTCTCTACCAGGGAAGTTTTCTGCCATGACGTCTGGGAAGTTTTATTTATTTATTTATTTTTATGTCATTTGAGCTATCTCCTGCTTTTTCATTGACTCTAATCAATCTTAAGTTATTCTTCTTTGTCTCATCTAGCAGCTGCTGGATTGATTGCTCATGGGCCCTTGCTATTTTTAAGAGATCTTTCTTTTCATGATAGCTAACCACAAGCCTGTCTTCTATATCTGAGGTCCTGTCCTCACATTGGCTTCATCTGCTGCAAATACTTTCAATGGAATTTTTATTCTTCTGGATAGCTGCCTGAATCTGCCTTATGGATTCCATTTCTTTCCTATGCTGAGCATTCACGGCTTCCATAATTTTCTTAAGCTCATCTATTTTTTTATCTGTATCTGCTCTAGAGTCCCTAAGCGTCATCTTTATTGTGAGCATCATCTCTGCAGTTATCTGAGAAATTATTCCACTGTGATATTGTTAGTTGTAAAGCAATGAAATATATATATATTTCAGTATGTACCAGAGAAATGTATATATACAATTTTATATGCATAGAATGAAATAAAAACAGTAATTTTAGGTATTAAAGTGGGTAGATCTCAAGAATGTCAGTTTTTTTTTGCTGAATCAAAATCAGGTCTTGGTTAAAATTCTCTAGTGTATGACTAAAAGAAATTTAGTGCAAATTAGACATAGTGACACACACCGTCTCTGGGAAACTGAGGCAATAGGATCGCAAGTTCAGGCACAGCCTGGGCAACTTAGCCTCAACTCAGTATGACCCTGTGTCAAAATAAAAAATAAAAATGGTTGGGAATGTAGGTGAGGGTGAAGGCCCTGGGTTTATTTAATCCCCACTGTCGCACACACACACACACCCACGCTCACACACACACACACACACACGAATAGTGCTTTCTGTACCATTCTTTTTTTTTTTTTTTGTGGGTACCGGGGGTCGAACTCAGGACCTCATGCTCCAGCAGGCGCCTGTGCCGCTGAGCGATATCACCAGCTCTTTTTTCGTATGTGAGTTCCGTGAGTCAAACTCAGGACCTTGCGCTTGCCAGGCAGGCACTTATGCTGCTGAGCTATCTCACCGGCTCATCTGTACCATTCTTTACAGTCAGGATGACTGATACAAACTGAAGTCTTGCTTTTACTTCCACCCAGACGAAGGGATATACTTCTTCTCTATGGAGAAAGACTACACATGAGAGCACATGTGGGTCTAAACTTCTCCTGAAAAAGAGCTTCTCATCTGTAGAAATGTCTAGATAACTCCTCAGACAAGACCCTGGAGTTCTGTATTATAAAACTTAGGAGAGAGCACTTATTTATTGAAAAATATCAGGGCAGATGGAGCTAAACTAGTATTAATTGGACCTCAATCTAGACCTTGAGGAACAACTGGTTTTGATTAGAATTAATTCCTACAAAATATAACTTCAAGAAATTGAATGAAATGTATTGTGTATGGTAGGCAAAACCCACATGCACTCAACTTAGAGAAGTTTAATAAGTAATTCCCCAGTTACTGAGCAGAGCCACCAGCAACCACGGAGGAGCAGGCAGTGTGGGAGTGGAAGCCCACTGATGGTGTAGGTCCTCCTCCTGGAGCAGGGCTCCGCTAAGGAGTGGATCTGGAGAGGCACACAGAAGGTATTCATGGCTAGGGGACAGGTCAGTGTTGGTGAGGATCAGATGATTAGTGTTTTAGAATTGGTGAAGTTATTTTGTTCTCGGTGGTGATAATAAAACAAATTCAGTTGTTTTATGAGAGCCATTTTATTATAATGGATCCATTTTGCCTTAATATCTAGCATGTTTGTTTTCCTGTTTGCTATTGTGGTGGCATGCTTATGTGTAATTGCGCAGCAGGATCAAATTATGGGTATCTGATGATAAAGAAGAGGAACTAACTAGAACAAACCTTATCTTGCCTGCAACTAGAGTCCGATCTTTCAAACAACGTTCCTGACCCTCTCCTCAATAGGTACTGAAGAAATACAGTACTAATTACTGTAGGACTCCATCAAGGATTCTATCTCACCACACTGATGACCACAGGGAGAACAAAGATTGACTAAGATCAGAAAATGCTTTAAAGTATATCACACCCCTCATTTCATTGATAATACAAAACAAAACAGTGACCTGAAATTGTTATGTCTATAAATACATCCTTGCCTTGAATGCACGGTAGATTAGAAAACTTAATTCTGAAGTTTACAGAGAGAACAATTGGCAGAATGCAAGATTTGCTGTCAAATATCCTTCTCATTTTAGTAATTGAAAGTAGTTTTTCCACTATAGTTTACTCTGAGTGGGCACTATAATCAAGGGAGAGAAGAAGAATGTAGTTTGCTGCTGGGTGTGGTGCCACACACCTGTAATCCCACCTACTTGGGAGGCTGAGGCAAGAGGATTGCAAGGTAAGGCCAGCCTGGGCAACTTATTGAAACATTTTCTCCAAATAAAAATTTTTAAAAGTCTGAGGATGTAGCTCAGTGGTAGAGCACTTGCCCAGCATGCTCAAGGCCCTGGGTTCAATCTCATTACTTAAAAAATAATAAAAGAGCAAAACAGTTGTTTGCTTTGACAGAAAAATAGCTACAGAAGACAGATAGTTAGAAAATGCCAATCAAATGAACTTTTCATTAACAAATACTCTCAAGGGCTTTTCTAGTTTTCATAAATAATGGGGTATGGTATTTGTTTCCTATTGTTGCTGTATTAAATTACCAAAAACTTAGTGATTTGGACAAGACAAATTTATTTGATGATGTTTCTAAAAGGTCAGACTACAAAACAAGTCTTAAGGAGCTTAAGAAGCCTTCAAAATGAAGATGTCGGCAAGGCTGAGTTCCAGGTTCTCTAGGGGAAGGTAAGAGTCATTCTTTGCCTCTTGCAGCTTGTGGCAGATGCAGCATTCCTAGGTCCTGTGCTCTGACATCACATAGCCTGCTGCTCACTCTGCTCATGTGTCTTCCTCTTAGCCAAACCCTTATGATGCCTCAGCCCACCCAGATAGTGCAGGCCAGTCTTCCCTTGGAAGATTTCACCTCCATTGCATTTACAGTGTACCTTTGGCAATAAAATGTAACATTCATAGGTTCTGAGGATTCCAATGTGGATAATTTGGGGGCCGTTTTCTATCATGTGTGTCTTAAAGTATGTGTCATTAAAGCATCCTAAGTAGCAGAACCTGATGAGGCAGAACCTAACCTCAATTACATTGTTAACTGAATGGAGAAATTTAGTCATGATCTGGACAAGCCATACTCACACTACTGGTGATAACCCCAATTTTGCATTTACTACTGATCTTATCTCTCTACCATATGTGGCCAAGCCTGAGGTCTCTCACTGAGACGTATTACTGCTGTTGTTAGAATAAGCTGCTTACAAAAGAATTTGAACCTAATACAAGGTCTTTCTTTCTGAATTTCATTTATTTATCTTTTGTTGTTGGTGGTGGTGCTGGGGATTGCTCACAGTGTCTCACACATGCTAAGCACATGCTCTACCACAGAGCTACACATCTAACTCTTTGGTTATATCTTAATTTTCAGCAGTTGCCTTATCAAAATCAGTTCTGTTTTTACCTATATTTTGTTATGATCTCCTAAAGCATCCCATAGTTTTTCATGAGAGTACTTTCTAATTTAATAAACAACAATGTCTATGTTACTAGACCACAAGCTCCATGAAGACAGGATGCATACCTTTGTTTCTCCCACTGCATTCTAGCCCATACCACTGGGCCCAGTTGTAATAAGCAAATGTACTTGAACAAATTCATAAATCTCTCGTCGCTCTTTCATATGAGCTCTATAGCTACGTTCAACTCAACAGCAAATAAGGTCTGTGTCTTTTTTTTTTTTTTTTTTTGTGGGTACCGGGGGGTCTACCTCAGGACCTCATGCGCCAACAGGCGCCCATGCCGCTGAGCGATATCACCGGCCTCTTTTTCGCATGTGGGTTCCGGGAGTCCAACTTGGGCTCTTGCGCTTGCCAGGCAGGCGCTTATGCCGCTGAGCCATCTCACTGGCCCAAGGTCTGTGTCTTAATCATCTTAGTAACCCTGAGAACTGGCATAGTATTTGAAATGTAGTGGGCACTTACACAGTTTTTAAATGAATCGATGTTCAGACACAAGACATTGGTTAGTTGGTCTGCCAAACAGGGCATGGCATGTTCAAAAGGCATGTTCTCCAAAATCAATTTGAGAAAGTCTCTGGGTAATTTATCTCTCAGAAAGTTGCTCATAGACAACTAGAAAGACCCTCATTCCACCCTAATCTTCTCATTATGCTGTCTTACCATTTCATCCAAAGTTAAGATGGGAATATATTTGAAAGAGAAGTGTTCTTTTTAAACAAGGATTGATTGTTAAATAATAATCTTGCCTACCTATTTACAGACTTATTACCACAGTACCCGTCAGCCTCCTAAGTGTAGAATAAATAAATGTGTTGCATGTCTTTTAAATTGACATCTCTTTGTCCCCAGCAAAAGGCAATCTCTGCCCTTGTGAAGGTATTCTTTGGAGGAATTTTGGCGCAATCATCAATGTTGTAGTATTCATGTCTCTTAAAATAATTTAATGAAAATAAGTTCAGAAATACTATCAGTTTTGCTTCTGGCATTTGCAGATCGATGCATTAAGAAAAAAAATCATTAGGTGTTAAATCAGTGTTTAGATTTTTCTGTTTGTTAGTTCTCAAAAGCTGGTTCTTGTAGATTAACTAAAATACAAGCCACCTTTGATTTTTCAGAGGAATGAAAACATACCTGAAAACAGCTGAAAATGAAGCATAAGGGGAAAATTGATAGGTTGGTTGTGTTTACTTCTCCATCCTGCCTCATGCCAGGAAAAAAAGTACTTATTTGTTGCTAAGTAGGTTCTAAAACATCACCAAACTCAGAAAGTGCAGCCAGATGCCACTGGGCTGTTGAATTCCGTGGCTGTTGACTCAGTAAGATCATAGGCGAGACATAGCATAGCAGACCCACTTCCACAGTGGAGAATTTATGATCCTCACAATCTGGTCCACCAGAAGAGGGCAAGACTTGATAAGAAATCAGCCAATAAGGAGAATATCAGGAGAAAGGCTGGAGGCCTGGGCAGTGGCAGAGAATGTTAGGGGGGGAAGTCATCTAAGAACAAAATTAGTGTTATTTTGGTTATGTGCAGTAAAGTATTACAGTGAATTAAACAGAGAAATAGAGTCATTACTTGATAAGTTGGCAAAGGTGCTGTGAAACCCAGAGGAGAAAGGGACTGCTGAGGATTTGTATATCTTGTTTCTCTTAAGCACTTCAAACAGATTCAGAGCTGGAGGCCTATCCCTAGGTAGATATGCATAACAGATCAAAGAATGTCTTCAAATAGTTTCTAGTATTCAAATATTTATTTCAGGACAAAATTACATTTATTTATTCATCAGTTATTTTGAGTGCCTACTATGTGTCAGGTCTTATTCTACGTGGTGGATTAAAAGAAAATATGTGTTATTTTTCCTTGGGCTCTGTTTAATGATGATGAGGAGGAGAACAGAGATGTCATCACTAGCATGCACTGGGTACAGAGCACCATGTCTCCATGGCACGTACATCTCATGGTTATTGTTATGGATTCAAACTCATAATAGAAAGCCAGGCAGCCAATCTAGAATTTTGATGAGCCTTTATTAAGCTGGCCAGCTGACTGACCTATGCACTCCACGCAGGGAGATCACAGATCAGCCCCTAGCCTCTACAGCACATAGAATTTAAAGCAAAAATCACATCCTGATTGGAACAGAAAGTAATTGTTTTGGCTAGTTACATGGTTTCACCTGTTTTAGCTACAGTCACGTAGTTTCACTGTTTTAGCTACGGTTACATAGTTGACCAGAGAACAAGGAACTCGCAGATAGGTACATAGCAATGGCAAATGATCAGCACAGCAACTTGAATCATTTTTGGTAAGTAACTTAGTTACATTTTCTTGTGGTATTATTTATTTTTATTGCCTAGGGACTTTATAATCATGGGGGCCATCACAGTTACGTCGCATAGTTCTCACAGCTCTATTAGGTAGGTTTATAACCCCTGCACTGCTGATGAAAACAATGAAGCTAAGAGGCACTAAACTTTCTCAGAGGCACAGCTAGTAAGTGGCGCATGCTAGAGCTAGATCCCATTTTTCATAGGTCAAGGTCTGTGTGCTTAATTGCCCCTTCTGCCTTGCCTCCTTGGGAAAAGAATTAATTATAGAAAACAAGAAAACTGGACACTTCAGTTTCAAAGAAATGGGTCCCACTCCTCCCTGGCTTTTGAGACAAGAAAAGGCCTTTGAGAAGAACAGGCATGCGTGAATCTTCACATCCCTAGAGTGCCTTTTGGATTGTTCCCATTATTAGCTTTGAGGAAACTATTTACCTGCCATTCCGCCAAGAACATTCAAGAAGTCCTTACTGAGAGCCAACTGTGTGCCAGGCACTGTTGTAGGGCAGGGACTGTCACAGGTCAGTGAGGTGGGTGTCCATGCCAGAGTCTTTGACCTGAATGAGATTTGAAGGTCAGGAGTGGGGAAGACTAGCCAGAGGGATCTGAAGAATCTCAAAGATGAAAGATCATGGCAAAATTAGAACCTCAGATATCCAAGTTAGGGGAACTGGCTAGTAACAGAAATGTACTTGCTTTCAGGAAAGAGTATTTTGAGACATGAGATTTCAGGCTAAAGTTTCTGCAAGGGTTTCGAGGAAGTCTAAGTCACATAACTTCTGTCTCTCATCCCATGCTTTGATTATGCCACTGACTAAACTCTGTTACTGGGGGAGGGGTGCTATCAGGAAAGGGATATAAACTTTTCCTCTGGCAAATCACTTCCCTTATCAATCAGCCACATTTCAAGGCCTGGGGCAAACAGAACTTCCCAACTGCCACCATTTTTTCTTCTATTTTCTACTTTTTCTTCTATTCATTAAGTTTCCTTATTTGATGCTCAATAACTTTTAGCTTTGGAGTACCAGAGCAATTTGAGTACCCTCTGAAGATTTTATAATCAAAAGTATGTCAATAATGGTTTTAGAATCAGGGAGATATTCTCATTTCCTTCATCTCTAATGTAAAATGTCTATAATACCATCTCTATCATAAATGTTTTGGTAATTACTAAGTGATATGTTTGTAAAATCCCAACTGCCAGTGAGTACAACTTCTATAATTATATTACTTAAGAACTGTCATAGAGTTTAAAACAAAACTTTAATACACACATTTTAAAAGCTGGGTTTTTGGGGGCCTGCATGCAGTGGTGTAAGTTTATAGTCCCAGCTACACGAGAAGCTGAGACAGAGGATTACTTGAGCCAGGAGTTCAAGGACAGTGTGGGCAACATACAGAGGCTCCATCTAAAAAAAATAAACATTGGGGTTGTGGGGTGTAGCTTAGTGATAGACTGCTTTCTCAGCATGTGTGCAGCCCTGGGTTTAATCTATAGCACACACACATATAGTAGTAAAATAAAATAATTTTAAAGTTTTTGTAAAGTTATCTCTTATGGTGCTATACATTTTCTAAAAATGAAATTAATATGAAGTATTTCTCTTTTTTTTTTCCGTGGGTACCAGGGGTTGACCTCAGGACCTCACGTGCCAGCAGGTGCCTGTGCTGCTGAGCAATATCACCAGCCCTTTTTTCGTATGTGGGTTCTGGGAGTCGAACTCAGGACCTCACGCTTGCCAGGCAGGCGCTTATGCCGGTTTCACTTGATCTCGTCATTTGCCAACTAATGTAACTGAGGAATTATAAATTTTACAAGATCCTTTTCCAGTCCAACCTGTGGGACAGGCCTGTAATCCCAGAATTCTAGGAAGCTGAGGTAGGAGGATCATAAATCCAAGCTCACTTGGAGAGATCTTACCTCGAAATAAAATAAAATAAAATATAAAATTAAAATAAAATGCTGAGGAGTGTAACTCAGTGCAAAGCCCTGGATCCAATCCATATTGTCATGCCCCTCCCCCAAAAAATCCTTCTTTGTTGTCTTGAAGACCTATCATTTTCTATAGAGGAATGTCTGTAAACTGCCTTTCCACCTAGGGGGAAGGAACGTCCCCTCCCACTGTTCTAAGGAATCTGGAGTTTGAGGAATACTTGTGGGAGGGGTGGAAGGATTGTATAAAAATCCTTTGCCCCGGGCCGGTGATATAGCTCAGTGTCATAAGCGCCTGCTGGGCAAGCACGAGGTCCTGAGTTCGACTCCCGGTACTCACATTAAAAAAAAAAATCCTTTGCCCTAGAAAGAGACCTTCTTTCGTTGCCTCTGCACCAGGTTGGAGGGTAGGTAAGTGTGGGAGCCAGCTGGTACCTGAGGATTGTGCCCTGGTGGGGATGGTGTGTGTGTGGGTGTGTGTGTGGGTGGGGGGTGCTCAGCCTTACCTAGAGCTCCACAAGGCAAGTGGGGAGGAAGCCAGGAGCACTGGCTGCCTGGTGCCCCAGAGAGAAAAGGATCTTTGCAGAGTCTGGTTGCAGGTGTGCTCAGGAATTGTCACCTCTGGTTAAATTATGGAAACCCAAGGGAGCCCAAGGCTAATGAACAGAAAGGAAATTCCTTTACATATTATAGACAAGACCCTTATGGCTGATGGACAGATTTCACTGTTTTAGACACAAAAATGGGAACAGACTCACTTATATCTAGTTAGCTGTCAACCTATGCATTCTATCCTTTGCCCTCTTTCTTTCCCCTTTATATATTTTGCCTGAGCAAGCTTGACACCACTGACTTGAAATATTGTCTTGTTGTGTGTATATTATTTCTTTGTTATTGTAAAAGCAGTATGTTGGCTATAAAAAGCAAAGCTGCACAATGTAAGAAAGGTCAACAAGAAAATAAAAATTTAAATGCCATACTGTCACCCAGAGATGGCCGCTCCTAACCTTTCTCTGTGTACGGGTGATATTTCTGAACTCCCCCCCCCATATGTCAATATATCAGAAACATTTTTCTGATATTAAATTGTATATTTGGGGGGGTGCTGGGATTGAACCCAGGGCCTTCACACAGAGCTACATCCCCAGCCCTTTTTATTTTTTATTTGAAACACAATCTGGCTAAGTTGCCCATGTTGGACTCAAACTTGCTATCCTCCTGCCTCAGCCTCCTAGAATACCAGGATTACAAATGTGTGCCACCATGCCTGACTTTTTTTTTTTTTTTTGTATATCATTTTTAAAGGATGCAAAGCCTTGTATTACATGGTGTATTATAAGTATTCAGCCAATACCTAATTGTTACATATTTAGTGTGTGTTTTCCCTCTTGTAAATAAGGCATACAAAGAGTTGGCATATCTTCCATGTTTTCTGCAGATAAATATTGAATACAGACCCATTGGGTCAATGGGCATAATTTTTTAAAATTTTGGCTAAAATCTTATATCAGATTGTAGCGTCATTATTAGTATATAAGGACCAAATACCCTACAGTCTTTAAACACTGGGACCGTTTTCTGATCTTTGACAAATCACAAAATTACGGGAGGTCAGTTGGGTAGATGGGGGTAATTTTCAGTGGTAGGTGTTAATTTGCAAGTTGCTGGTAACTAGGGATGTGATCATTTTTTGTTACTTATTAACCATTTGCAAGCCGAGTGTGGTGGTGCACACCTGTAATCCCAGCACTCAGAAGGCTGAGGCAGGAAGATCACTGCAAGGAGGCCAGCCTGGGCTACATAGTGAACTCAAGGCCAGCCTGAACTACACAGCGAGACCCTGTCTCGAAAACAAACAAACAAACAAACAAACCATCTGCATTTTTGGGTGGATTGCAATTTGAGTTCTCTGCTCATTCTATATTTTGAAATTATATTTTCTAATTTCGAAGTTTGAAGTTTTCAGTACCTTCAGCATGAGTTCCTCCTACATACAAGTTCAGATAAATGTTCATTTGCTTTTCCTTCAAGTTCCTTTTGAGGTTTGTTTTAATATTTAACTCCTTAATTTACTTGGAATTTATTTTGGCAAATGGTGTGATATAGAAACTTGACTTTACCTTTTTCTGAGCATTTTCCTTTCTTCCACTTGCTTATCACTCATCTTGTCTCCACCAATTAAAAAAGCATCCTAATTTCATAGTCCTAAGGATCTAGAGCTCTTGGCTTATTTTATTGTTTAAGCATAAGAAGGGTTGGGGTGGAAAGAAATAGACCAGTGGGTAAGGAGACTTCAACTTTATAGGTAGCATTTTGTCTATTATACTTTTTAAATAAAAAGATCAGCAACAAAAGTGGCAAATGTTCTTATTTATAAAGTCTGGATGTATGCCCACAAGTATTTTCTGTGTTTCTCTTGTGTGCTATAAAAAATTATGGGGATTGTGTGTTTCCCAGAAATTTAAAAAAATCATCAGTCTACTGAGCCCAGCATCTTCTAAACAGATATAACTTTAATAATTTTATATTTTTCTCTATAGTATTTTCCCTTAAAATATTATAACATAACTTGAGTCAATTTTCCTAATTTTCTTGTAGGATGCCATCTACTTTATTAACATTTTAAATTGATTGGCGTAAGTTTTACCTGGGTAATCTCTCCATAACTGAGGCTATATCTTTCTGATATTTATTTATATGTTGTTTTATTCTTTTTACTGGGTTACATTAGCTAAAGTATCTTTGAATGTCTCTGTTGTTTTTAAATATTTTTTAAAATGTCCAACTAGTTGGAATTATTTATATATATTTCTTTTTTTTCTCTGTGATCAAAGAATATGGCAAGCAATTTCCTTTTATAATATTTAAGGCTGCCTTTGCCATGATTTTCCCACATTTTTTATGAGCACTTAATGAGATTTTCTATGTCTCCTTTTGCCTACTTGGTCTGTCAGTGACTGAAAGAAGTGTGTTAAAACCTTCAAAGCCGCTTGTGTTCTTGCTAACTTCTTTTTGTACTTCTGATAGTTTATATAATTATTCATAATGTTAGTAATGGCATATAAAAGTTCTTGTTTGACTACTACATCTTCATATTCTAGACAGTAAAAAGTCAAATCATTTTGTTTCATCTCAATTTCTACAAGGGAGTTTAACCCATTGACATTTATTGTCATGATTGATATTTTGGTTTTCTGTCTTCCTGGGTTTTCTGACTTGTATGTTTCTTTGCTATATACTATGTTTTCTATCTTTTTCTATTTTGGGTTTATTGTAAGTATTTTGTTGTGATAAAGTATACATAGTATAAAATTTTTCATTTTATTTTCTTTAAGTGTACAGCTCTGTGGCATTAAAATATTCATACTCTTATACAACAATCACCACTGTCCATCTCCAGAAAAATTTACATTTTCCAAAACTGCAACTGTGTACCTCTTAAATACTGGATCCCAAACTCCCCAACACAGCCCTTGGGAACCCTATCCTACTTTTTAACTCTGAATTCCACTACTCTAAATACTTCATATAGGTAAAGACATACAATGTTTGTCCTTTTATTTTATTTTATTTTATTTTATTTTATTTTATTTTATTTTTGTTTGTCCTTTTATGACTGGCTTATTTCACTTATTATGTCTGAGGTTCACTCATGATGTAGCAGGTTATCAAGATTTCCATCCTTTTTTGACTGCATATATTCCACTGTATGTATATATCACAATTTGTTTAATCTGTTGATGGACAAGGTTGTTTCCACATTTTGACTATTGTGAATAATGCTATTATAAATATGGCTGTACAAATATCTATTTGAGTACCTTCTTTGAATTTTTTTGGATATATACACAGAGTGGAATTGTTGGATCATATAATAATTATTTTTAATTTTTTGGCATAATTATCATACCAGTTTCCACAATGGTTGCCAGTATACATTCTCACCAGCAATGCACAAGTTTTCCATTTGTTCCATATCCTTACTAACAATCATCATTTTTAATTATAGCCATTCATATAGATGTAAAGTAGTAACTTACTGTGGTTTTGATTTGCATTTACCTAATGATCATTTCAGCATCTTCTCACGTGCTTATTGGCCATTTGTAAATCTTTTTTGGAGAAATATCCATTCACGTCCTTTGCCTATTTTTAAATTGGTTTCTGTTGTTATTGTTGAGTTGTAGGTTTCTTTATACTGTATATCCTGTGTTAATCCTCCATCAGATACCATGTGATTTGCAAACATTTTCCCTCATTCTTTAGTGAATTATCATTTCATTTTTTGACAATATCCTGTCATGTACAAGATTTTAATTTTGATGTAGCCTAATTAATCTATTTGGGTTTTTTTTTTTTTGCCTGTGCTTTTGGTGTCGTATCCAAGAAGTCATTGCCAAATCCAATGTCATGAAGTTTTCCCCTATGTTCTCTGCTAAGTGTTTTATGCTTTTAGCACTAATGTTTAGGTCCTTTATCCATTTGGAAGTAATTTTTATATGTGGTGTATGTGGATATCCAATTTTCCCAGCATGAATTTGAACATTTTCAAAGTGTATGTTGCTGTGTGCTTTCTGAATTCTTGTATATCAGAATATTTCACACACTATGAAACTGTTCCCCTCCCAAATTTTGACATTTTGTCAATGTGCTCGATTATAGTTAATCATGCATTACTACAGAGAAGTCTGACCCAGTCCAGTTTTTGCTTGTTTGTTTGTTTGTTTATTTGTTTCTTTTCTTTTTTTCTCTCTTTTATTTAGCAATGGGATTCAAACCCAGGGCACATGAGGGACACATGCTAGACAAGTACTCTACCACTGAGCTACACCCCCCTGTCCTTTTTAAATTTTATTTTGAGACAATATGTCACTAAGTTGCATAGGCTGACCTAGAACTTGTGATCCTGTCTCAGCTTCCCAAGTAGCTGGGATTACTGGCTGGCACCACCACACTTGGTTTTGTTCCTTTTTATTTATTTTTCTTCTGCATGTTTAGGAACTCTTTGATTATTCTTTGAATTTTAAAGAGTGGCTTGGACAGTAACTAGTACTGACTCTTCATTTATTTCACGGAGCTTGGAGTCCTTCATTCTGTGGATTCAGGTCTCCTTTCATCAGAGGAAAGCTTTTTTCTATTATTTATTTTATTACTAATTCTGTGATATTGTTGCATCAATTTCCTATATGATGGGTCTCCATTTTTTTATTCTTTACAGCAGTTGTTTCTCAAAATTTTAATATTTTTGTCCTCTCCTTTCATTAAAGGAAGTTTCTCAAGTTTATCCTCTACATGATTTGGTAATACAGATTCTTCTCTATTTTTAATTTTAGGTTCACTTTTTTTATTATTGCTACTTTTCTCCTACTCTTTCTTCAACTCATTTCAGCCATGCTCCCTCTTTATCTGTCGCCTCAGAATGTCTTCATTCACCTTTTATAAACTACATGTTGTTTTGAAGTTTATATACTCCGTTGAGCAGTAGATGCCTAAATATTCCTTTTTAGAGCAAACCTTTTTAAAGTATCCACATATCCCACCTCTTGAAAAATGCTTTTTCCCTTGTTTTTCAATTATAAATATTTCACTATGCTCTGTTAATCGTTCGCTGATTTGTGAACTAAAAATATATGTCCAGCTCTAATGATTACCAGAAAATATGTTTGATTCTTGTTGGTTATTTGGCAATACTGAGGATTGAACCCAGTGCCTTGCACATGCGAGTTAAGTACTCTGCCACTGAGCTACATCCCTAGCCTGCATTCTTGTTGTATCCCCTCACTTGGATGTTAAGATTTCACTTCTTATATTTTAACTTTGGTAGGTGATTAACAGAGGCTCAGCTGGCCACCTCAATGTCCCAAGGCCTGAAAGAAGATATACCGAGCTGGGACTGCTGGCCATGTCAGACTGGAAACACTGTCTCCTCTATGATTGAATCAGGGTCTGCTCTGCCAAATTTCTGTTGGCCTTGCTGCCATACCAGGGGTTGATGTGGCTGTATCTGGATTCTTAGTAGTTTATTCTCTGCAACTCTAGAAGGATCACTAGCTGGTGGGACTTTCTTTCATCTAGGCATTTCCAATGTGGCAGCTTCTGATTTGGTTGATGCCCCCAACCATGAACTATAAATCAAGAGAGGTAAGGTGATTCTCCTCTGGCTGGATCCTACCCTCTCTTTCCAAATTCAAGAATATTAGGGCTAAGGGTGTTGCTCAGTGGTAGAATGCTGACCTCAAATGCCTAAGGCCCTGGGTTTAATCCCCAGCATTGAAACAAAACAAAAAACCAGGGGCCAGTGAGATAGCTCAGTGGCATAAGCGCCTGCCTGGCAAGCGTGAGGTCCTGAGTTCGGCTCCCAGTACCCACATATGAAAAAAGGGCCTGTGATATCGCTCAGCAGCAGGGGCGCCTGCTGGTGCGCAAGGTACTGAGTTCGACTCCCAGTACCCACAAAAAAACAAAAACAAAAACAAAACATGTTAACCACCAATTAAGGAATACTAACAGATTTCAGAGCTCATACTTAACTTACTGTAACACATATCCAGTCCTCACTTTTTCATTACAGCAAGTTGCCTGTCTTCCAATTTGCATATATTCCAATTTGTGACATCTCGATGGTATCACTCCTTTTTTTTTTAAGTACATGTTTGCAGTACGTAATGTTTACATTCCTTGTGAAGGGTTTGATATGGTACAGCATAAATCTTTGTTCATCCCCTTCCCCTCCCCTCACCCCTTCTTCCATTTGAGAAAGATCTATCTCCCTACTTCCTATTATCTACCTTTTATTTTGCTCTTTCTTTAAATATAGATTTTGAGTTTCTCATATAAGACAAACCATGTGATACTTAAGCTTGTGTGTGAATAAACTGCTCATTTCCATTGACTTGGGGTGGGAATAGAAGAGAGACTTTGATGCCTAGACTTATTTTTTTATTTAAAGTCTGCTGTCATTCAATGGACTCCTGCCTTAATATATCTGTTCTTGTAACATCTTTTTTCATTCTGCCGTCAGGGGGATTTGTTTTGAGGTGTAAATATTATTTTATTCTCCAGCTTTAAAACTCTCAGTGGTTCCCCTTATCTACAGCATGAAGTTCAAATGCCTGTGCGTGGTCTACGCAGCCGTTATCTGGACACAGCTGATCTCCAGGGTCTCAAATCATTCCACTTTCCACTGTGCACCAGCAGCAACAAACTCCTCCCAGTTTCTGAAGTACCTCATGTTGTCTACATTATTTTCTTTTCCACCACTGTGTGGTGGGCATTATGCCGAGCTCAAAGAGAACAAGTCTTTCTGCTAAGTTCTAACTTCATAGATTTTCTAGTACTTGAAGAGACAGGCCACCATATCAGCAATTACAATCCAGTTTTGGTAGTTACTCTAGTATAGGTTGATAGGAAACATATAGAGAATGCTTTAGGAAAGTTGTTATACATCCGATCTTTAAAATTGAGAGACAATTTGCATACCATGAAATTTACTCTTTTTTTGTACCAGCAATCGAACTCAGGACCTCACGCTTGCCAGGCAGGTGCTGTGCCACTGAGCTAAATCCCGGGCCCCAAAATTCACTCTTTTAAAGCGTATGATTCTATGATTTTTAGTTTATTCACAAGTTTAAGCTCCTATCACCGCTGCCAGAATGTTTTAATGGCCACCATGAAAACAAAAACAAAACAAAAAAAATTCGATACCTGCTAGCTGTCACTCTCTATTCCCACTTTCCCCCAGACCGTGGCAATTACTGATCTACTTTCTGTATGTATTAATTCACTTATTATATACATTTCACATAAACAGAATCATATAATTTGTACCTTTTGTGTCTGGCTTCTCTCACTTTACATAATGTTCTCAAGTTTCATCCAAATTGTAGATTGTATCAGCACTTCATTCTTTCTTAATGCCAAATGTGCTTAAATCTTGTCTACTGATTATTGGTGAAACATTGTTCTTATATTTTCTTTGGTTCTTTAAATGTGGTTTCCTTTAGTTCTTTGAATACATTTAAAACAGCAGATTTAGTTTAATACAGTCTTGATCTAAGAAATCCAATCTCTGGGCTTCCTCAGGAGCAATTTATACTGATTACTTTTTCTTATGTATGTGTCATCATTTTCTTGTTTTTTGTATGTCTCATAATGTTAGGTTGAGAACTGGACATTTAAAATAATGTTACATGGCAACTCTTGAAATCAAATTCCTTTCCACTGTTATGGCTATTTTGTGTGGTTCTCATTGATTGCTTAGTTATGTTTCTGAACTAATTCTGTAAAATTGATCTTTGCTCTGTGTGTCCAGTGAAGTCCTTGCTCACTTAGCTTAGTCGTCCGCTAATATTAGAGATTTTCTTAACTACCTAGAACCAGTTAATTTCCCAGTCTTCGCCAAGGGATTCTGTTGTGTACTGGGGCAATCCTGTAACAAACAGCCAAGCAGGTGGCACTGCTGTTTAGCCTTCACTCCCCGTTTGTGGGGACCCTCCGGGCAGCAGAAGTGGAGCTTGGGGCCTTCTCAGGTCTTTTCCACATAGGCACGGTCTTCTGAGTTTGGGTCTTCTGTGCTTGTCCGAAAGCCCCCGTGGACATCCTCCCTAGGTTTTCCTTTTCGGCTTCTTGGTTAATGTATTATTTGCCCTAGTGTCCATTTGTTCAGGCATCCATGAAGTTAAATAATTGCTTATAATTGTTCAGAAAATGCCCTCGGGGGAAGGCTGTTTGCTCTGGGAAATGAGTCAGGTGAAACAGGAACAAGTGAGGTCTCTCAGGGATCCACTAGACAGGTCAACAATGGGACTTTCCCAGAAGGAAGCTTTCAAGGGACTCAGACTGTTTTACTTCTCCGGTGGCTGCAAGGAGGCTGGTTTTCACCTTATGTGTGGGCTATTAATTTTCAAGGCTACTCCAGAGCTGGAGAGTAAAATATGGGACAAGTTAAAACACCAAAAGCTCATTCTTCTTACCAAGATTAAACTGTTTTTTTGGATAAGTCCTTTCCAGATTTCTTTAAGTCTTTAATTTCCTGATTCCTGAAAAAATTGATTCTGTTCATTTTTGTCAGTGTTTTTGTTACTTTTATGCATTGGGGAAATTTTGAAGATTTTTACTCTGCCATTTTCATCAACATCACTGCTCCCCCACCCCCATACTTTTGAACCTAAAATTCTCTTCCTGGAGCATTCTTCCCTTCTTAAATTCTCTCACAAATTCTTTTATGTTTCATTACTCAGACTAAATGTCCCTTCTTCAGTGAAGTTTTAGTTCGTATCCTAGCTGATGTTTTATTAAAATTATTATCACTGTATGTTGCAATTAAGTGTCTGTGTCTTTCTTATCACTTGTCCCTGTTTCATGAGTTTACAACTTCAGTGTGATGCCAAACTGTATTTAAGGATTAGTGTTATCAGTATTCCACAGCTTAACTTAAACACACACAGCGATCTCGAGAGACTCGATTTTAGGCTTTAAAGGGGAAATGTAAAATCCACTTACAAGGAGAATAAAACCATGTTACTGTATTGTTAAACCTCCAAAGGGCAGAGAGATACGTCAATTATGTATTCTTCTGTCTACCATACCTACCAGTCTTTCCGGGAGTAATTGACTCTTATCCAACTCCACATTATTAACTATATGATGAAAAATTACTGTGTCCCCAGCTTGGGGAGAAAAACTATTAAATTTCCATAGTAATTTTAGCCATGCCTTGGTATATCATTAACTGGGTCATCGCTATTAACCTGTAGTAGTTACAGAAGATAGTTGGGTTGTGGGAACTTCTATAAGTAGTTATTCAAAAGGACTTATGTGAACTGTACTGAGCACCCAAGCTAAGGCACAAAGAATTGCAGATATGGTTGACCTGTATGCCATTCCTCTCATCTCCTTTTTGATAGGCTCTTTGTATGATTAATTTCCTGGCCACTGTCATTCAACATTGCCTTTCATCTTAGGTCATTTTAATCTCATTTAATGATTGAGTCAGAGACTGAGCTGGGAAGCTGAGGATTTATGTAATTTTTTTGGATGTATGCAATCTTGCTCTTAATTGGATATTAAAGAGGAAACCGGATACTAAGCAGTCCTTGATGCCAAGAGGCCTGGCGCCCTTGATCCCTACAGTGCTAATGACTGGCTATCAAGTATTATAACATGGCAAGAATTCACCAAGACACAAGGTCATTATTTCAAATGAAGCCACATGAGCTAGGGATAAAGATTTTCTTTTTACTTCTGATTGATAGTGTCCTAGCTGCTTATGATTAATGGAGGTTGTTATAGTGATGGGGAGAATGAATTCAGGGGTGGCTGTGGTAAGTGGTGCATTATGGAAGGAGAGAATTTAACCTACACATCATTGGCTAATACGACTTTGTTAATGGCTTTTCTTTAAATAGGGCTTGAAATTTTGTTGTCCCTTCTGATGCTAGAGTGTTGGGAAAAATTCACAATGGCTAGTTTTACATGCTTCCCTAAGGCATGAACAGAGGCTTGGGATTTTGGGTATCACTCTTTCTAGATTTCCCATTATCCCATTAGGGGTGGGCCATCCTCTCCCACCTACTAAGACTAAGACTAAAACAACTAAGACTAAAGACGCTCCAAGGCAAGGTCCTTCTCAGCATAAGACCACCACCACCCTCTGAGTCATCCAATAATCCCCTCCTCAAATCCCCTCCTCAATCAATAAATTCCGGGTTCTGGCTGCCTGGTGGCCTTTTGTTCCTCGTGAACAACTGGTCATCCCGGATCCCCGCTGTACTTTCATTTTGTCTCTCGCTCTTGCTTTCTTTCTTTCTCTTTGGCTGTGCACCCTAACAACTCGCAAGAGATTGGAGGCTCACGGCAGGGGGCCCGGATAACTGGCGCCCAACTGGCCTGAACCCCGGCGTTCTCGCCGGCCGGGCGGGTTTACCAGGAGTGTTTCGACAGCGTTCAGACCTCGTGAGGATTCCGCGGTTGGTTGTTATAGTGATAAGGGAGAATGGAGTGAATGGGAACCTCCAGTTGAAGGTTAGTGCTTTAGACGAGAGTAAGATACTCGCGGAGATTAAAATATGGGGCAATTTCACTCTAAGATCTCTTTAAAATCTCTTTCTGCTGAAGAAAAGCAATATATTCAATTGCTCAAATCTCTGTTAAAAAAGGCAAAATGCACGTGGGAGCGAGTGGGTCAGAATCTCCACACTGTTCGGTGTCGGGGTGACTTCATCTCCCCGACGCGTTTACAACACGGAGCCTTGTTGGGCCTGTGCTCTTGCCTCTGCAACCCGCATACAAGACCGCAGACTCAAACTTCACAGCTGAAAAGCCTCCTTTGGCAAAAAGGGTAGTTTCAGTTTCACGGTGTCCACCCAAGTATTCAGAGGATGATAAAAACAAGTCCTCCGGTAGCCTCCCGGGGCCTAGTGCACCTGCTGCGAGGACATGGAGCTCTTGTCTCTGTCTCCTGAAATGCACCCGCCACGTTCGTGTTCCTCTGCCCCTTTTTATCGTAAAATAACAACTCAGGCGACTGCTAGTGGTGAGGATTTAGGCAGTCCCGCGTGCTTCCCCAATGGCGGGTGTAGACGACCCAGACCGCAGGGTCAAAGGGTAGAGACTTGCCATGCTTTGCAAATCAAGGTGTTAAAAGAAATTAAACAAAGTGTAGTAAATAATGGTGTCTAGTCCTTTTACGGTAGTACTACTATAAAATCTTTTGCAGTCCGCCCTGCTTATTCCATCTGATCTTCACCATCTTGCTAAAACGTATCTTTGGCCTGCTCAGTATTTACATTTTGAGATTCAGTTGAGATCACTTATTAAAGAACAGGCTGAGAAAAATGAAAATGAGGCTGAAGACAATGATCCACAGATTACTATGAGTACGTGGATAGGCACTGGCAGATTTTCCGGTTTAGATGAACAGTAGCGCCGCACTGTGGAACTATTTAGGCAAACTGCTAGTTTGCTGCACTGGGCCTGGGCTTCCATCCCAGAAGAGGGAGCCCCGGTACAATCCTCTCAGGTGCTTCAGGGCCCAACCAAGCCATATACTCAATTTGTGGCTCATTTACAGGGAGCTGTAAATCGTCAAATTGCTAATCCTGAAGCTGCTAATAGTCTGATTCTTAAATTGGTTTTGGAAAACTCTAATCATGATTGTAAACAAGCCCTTTTGTCTGTTAGTGGATCCAGTGACCTTGATGCTTATATAGGAGCCTGCCAAAATATAGGCTCTCCCTCTTACAATTCAGCTCTATTGACCCAGGCCATAACCAACAATTTAAAGGGGTGAAAACTGAGATCAAGTGTTTTAAATGTGGAAAAGTGGGACACCTTAGAAAAACTTGTAAACAGTCCAAGGGCACAAAAGATGCCACTGCTCCAGCTGCCTCTAAAACAAACGATCGGGTTCCAGCTACCTTGTGCCCTCGCTGTAATAAAGGCTATCACTGCGCCAAGGATTGTCGTTTCAAATATAATAAAGATGGATTCCTCTTGCAGGGAAATAAGAAGTGGGCCCAGTCCCCTTGGGCCCTTCAAACAATGAGGGGGACTTTGGGTGCCCCCCAACCAGCCCTAAGCTAATCGTACCCTGTTCAGACACGGGCCCAAGTACAAAACAAGATGTTCTCAACTTGGGTGCCAGGAGGAACATATCCTCCCTCAGACAGGAACACAGGATTAGATCTGCCTGCAGCCAGCAAAACACATCTTTTTAGGAGGCGAAAATACCCACCTTAATACCAACAGGTGTATTTGGGCCTCCACCTCCTGGCACTATTGGACTGTTAATGGGAAATCTCAAAAGGGCGATACCAAAAATTCCAAGCCTCTGTTTATCCCTTAGGGAAATATGTAAAACTAGCCATTGTGAATTTGTGGTCCCCAACACTAGAGTGAAGACAGAAAAAGTATCTCCTGATTCTATGGGTCAGAGTTGCCCTTTCTCTACTTCATTTTCCCATGCCCCAGAGAAGGCTTAGGCAGAGACCTGACAGCAAGAAAAGACCGTTAGTGTTTTTATGATAAGTTTAGAAATGAAAGCCAAATGTAAAACAGCTCTTTTAATTGGTACTGGTTATTACACACTGTGTTCCACCAGTTATTTTTATGAAATTGAATGGTTAATATTGTTTAGTGTTTAGGCATTAAATATCATTCATGCCTTGTCTATTCTTTCCTGTCATTATCATTGTTTTAGCTGCATGAGCTGATCATGATCACTTTTATTGAAGGAGTATTTGCTCAAAAGGGATATTTGCAAATTTTTGTTTCTCAACTCTGATTGTAGATTATAAACTGCCATAAGTTTATGGTAAAAGGCCATGTTTTCCTTCGAATTTTATTTCCTCAATCATGTTTTAACAACAAACATTGTGGTTTCTGAGTGGTAAAATCAAAAACTGGTGTCTGAGGGTTCCTTTTGGTGCTGATGCTTCTGATAGTCACTTTCAGAGGTTTTACCTTTCCCAGGAAGGAAAGTGTTTCCTTGTAGGCTTGTGGACTTCTTGGTTCCCAAAGTCCTGGGAGAAGGTTTGGAAGAAAGCTTTCACTTTAGTAGATTCTTAATTTGGACACTGTATTAGTTCATTTTTTGTTACTATAACAAAATATCTGAGACTGGGCAATTTGTACAGAAAGAGGTTTATTTATTTAGCACATAGTTCTGGAGGTCTAAGACCATAGCATTGGCCTCTTTTCAACTCTGGTAAGGGTCTCATGGCTGATGACATCATGACAAGATTGTAATAAGAGGGATGAATCACATGATGAGAGAGGAAGCCAAAGTGTGAGAAGCCAGGCTTGCTTTTTTTTTAATAATAGCGCTCTCATAAGAACTAACTCAAGATCTGTGAGAACTAAATCAATTCCTTCCAAGGGTTAGCGCTCTCAGTGACCTAAACACCTCCCAGTAGGCCCCGCTTCTTAAAGGCTCCACACCTCTCAACATCACCACAGTGGGGACCACGTTTCCAACACAGGGCTACTGGGGAAAATAAATAAAGGAAGAGTGGAGAATTGAGATACTGGTGGTAATAGCATCCCACAATCCTAAGATTAAAATACCTGAGGAAAGAGGGAACATAAAGTTGTTTTCACCTTCTGGTGGAGGTAAGAAGAATAGCAGAAACATGCCCCAGAAAGTAAGAAACTCACTTTTCCAAAAACACTGGAAAGGTTGTTGTCCCTGAAAGGGTCAGTGGATTAGCTGTTGGCAGAGAGTGCAACAAAGGGCAGAGCTACTAAGCTGTCTCCCAGTCTAGCTCTAGGAAACCAAGTAGTTCTTCCACAAAGAAGTAGTAGTCCGCTTAGGCTACCATCACAGGCCAGGTAGATTAAACGATAGAAATTAATTTTTTTACAGTTCTAGAGACCAGAAGTCTAAGATAGAGACGATGTCAGAGCTGGTTTCTCCTGAGGTTTCATTTCCTGGCTTGTAGATGTGTGTCTTTTAGCTGCATCCTTATGTGGCCTTTCCTCCATTACACACCTGTCTGATGTCTTTTTCTCTTCTTATAAAGTCACCAGTAATACTGGATTGGGAGTTTCCTCTTGTGACTTCGTTTAACCTTAATTACCTCTTTAAAGGCCTTATCACTAAATACAGTCACCTTCTGAGGTGAGGTATTGGGAGTTAGGACTTCAACATATGAATTTGGGAGGACATAAGTCAGTCTATAATGAAGGGAACAGTAAAGCCCATCATTGGGAGTAGGAGGCAGGAAGCACACAAGAAGACACTGTAATTTACTCAGGTACTAATGACCACCTGAGTATACTCACAAGAGCCAACATGTGGTGAAAAGAACTGAAACCTGGGCTAGGGTTGTGCTAAGGCCTTTATCCCAATGTAGCTCTCTCCCACTGCAGCAGAAGAGGGTGACAGCAGCAGGGAGAAAAGGGTAGAAGGAGAAGGGTAAGGGAAAGTGGAAAGCCAAGGGTTCTCGACATGCACAGTCATTTGGGGATCTGTGAAGCACTCAAGAGTCCTGACAGCTATAAGACATGGTCCCAGACATCAGGGTTCACATGTCTCATTGAGACCCAAAGTAAGAATACATGAAAGGTTACTCAACACGGAGAAATGAGCCGAGAAGGCACTAAGGTTTTGTGGAGACCTCCATGCGCTTAGCACTAGGTCAGACATAGAGACTTCACTGGTGAGACAAACAGGCCAAGTCGGGGACCTCCGGCTTCCACTCTGGATCAGGGTGCATGTGTGTGTGGAGGGCACTCAGACTTTGTTTTAATAGCCACACACACCACTTCAAACTGTGAGATATGCTCTGAAAACAAAGGACAGCCCGGCAAAATTGACTGTGATTAAGAATGAGCTCTGATCCATCTCAAAGGAACTCTGAGGAACTGACCTGGGAGTCAAGGCCTCAAGAAGAAGGAAGAGTTAGACAGGTAAGGAATCGAAGGAGGGCACTGTGTGTGCTAAAGGCTCAAGAGAAAAATAAGATTTAAAAAAAAAAAAAAAAAACTGGGCTGGGGATGTGGCTGGGTGGTAAAGTTCTCGCCTTGCATGCACAAGGCCCTGGGTACAAGGCCCTGGGTTCAATCCCCAGCACCACCGAAAAAAAGAAAGAAAAATAAAGCCCTCAATAATAAGAAAGTTTTTCTGATTGTATAAATGATGCATACATATAGAAAAAGTATTCTACACAGAAATATATTTTAAAATTACTTGAAATTAGGCTTTCTTGAGATAACTACTCTGAAAACAATTGCTGTTCTTTTACGGTGAATATCTTTAAGTGTATTTTCTTTTTTCTTTTCTTCCAGTTCTCTTTGCCTCCTACCTCTTTGTCCCCTAATCATGAGCCATTTATGCCTTATTTCATAATATTAACCATATGTTCATATTTTTATTCTTTTTCCATGTGGTACATAGTATATAACATATTTATAAATTCATAGATTATTTAATATAAACATGTTTTATATATAATAATTTACAAATGTACAAAAATCATTTGGGGAGCCTGAGGGTGTAGCTCAGTGGTAGAAAGATTGCCTAGCATGCATGAGGCCTTGGGATTGATTTCCAGCACTGCAAAAATTTTTTTTATATAAATGTAGGGACATATAAATATATGTGATATGTAATATATACAAAGTATTCATAGAATATAAATAATATAGGATATATAGGATATGTATCATATATAGTGTATATGTAAATATAGATACAGATGTTGAACTTTTTATATATCATTGTTTTAAAAGAATGAGATTGTATTATATACCTTTTTTGTCATCTTTAACAATTTGTTAGGACATCTTTAGAAGTTAATGGCCAAATATCTCACTCAGTGACTTGTACACTAACTGACCCTCGAACACTAATTTAATTGTTTGTTCTGGGACCTAAGCATTGTGTTTAGAAAGCTTCCTAAATGATTCTGTGTATATCCAGAATCGAGAACTACTACACGATATGGTCACATTTTATAAACTATTCCACCACTGATAGGCAACTCCTTTGTCTCCATGGTAAATAATGCTGTAATAAATATTATATATATATGTCTATATACATATCATTTATAGCTGGCATGTTAAATGAAAATAATACTAGTATTATCTTACTTTATTGACACATAGATAAAGTGGGTTAGGACTTGTAAAACATTTAAAAATAATATCTGGCATGTCAAATGTCTTTAATATATGTTAGCTATTATAAATAGTAGATACTATGTTTAGCTAATAATTTATTAACTTGAGTTAGATTCACAAGGGTGATGTTAATGAAATATATTATTGGAATATATATATGAAATTTTATAACATGGGAATATTATATATATAATCTTAAATAAATATTACCAGATTATTTTCCAAAAAGGTAATAATGATACACATTGTTATGCCAGCAGTCTTTCAGAAGTACCATTTGCCCTACATTCTTGCCAGCAACCAAGTTTTCTACTCTTTAATATTTATAGGTGAGAAGCAATATTATTTGTTTAATTTGTTTTTCTTAAATTTATGTTTCCTACACTATGGGTGAATGTGAACTGAACTTTTTTCCTACTTTATTGGCTACTTTGAGAGTGCAACAGAGACAGGGCAGAGAGATTCTGTTTGTATTATTTTTTGGTCTATGTATTCTGTTGGATATTTATCTTTGTCTTCTTATTTGCAAGAGCTCTTTGTTTATACATTTTGTGACCTTTCAATCTGGTTTGGAAATATTTTATCCCAATTGTTTATCTTTTTATATGGTATCATTTGTTCATTTCTTATGCCATCAGTTTCAATGTTTACATTAGCAAATATTTCTATCTTTTCTTGTCTAGCTTCTGGGCTTTTTGATTAAAACGTTCTTTCCAATCCTTGGATCATACATATGTTATTTCAAGATTAATAATTTTTAATTTATTTTACATTCAAAATATGGTGTGAAGTAGGGACTTTAATAATTTTCTTCAAGATAGACAGCCATTTTTTATATGCCATTTATTAAAAATTCTTTTTAGCTTGGTGCTTTTAGAGAGAAAAAAGGAAAAAAGATCATTAAGGCTGAAATTTTATGGCTAGGAGAACAAAAGTTGAAATACAGACAGGAACCAAATCATTCAGGGTCATGCAGGCCTAAAAGAAGACTTGGGAATTTATCTTGGCATTGAAATTGTTTAAGAAATTTTCAGCAGGACAGTGACATGACCCAACAGATATGGCACAGACAGGCAAGAGGAAAAGTAGAGGAACAAATTAGAAAGAACTGCAATGATCCACAAAAGATGCAGGGATGGTGCAAAAGAGCAGTAGCAATGGTAGTTAAGAGAAATGGATGAATTGACCTAAGAGCTATTTAGAGGAAGACAAGATCAAATAGAAGATTGAATGTGGAGGGGAGGGATAGAGTCAAAGATGGCTTTAATTCGGTGGCAATCATGGTTTCTTTTCCTGATCTTCAAAAAATTGGAAGAAAAGCAGATTTAAGGAAAAGATCAAGAGTTTAGTATGGAAGAAAAGAATCATAAAAGAAAATTGCATGAAAATATGTGGAATAAATTTGAAAATTTAGAGGATGTGATGATTTTTTGAGTCATATGTAAACTGCCAACATTAACCTAAAAGGGTAGAAAATTTAAACATGTCAATAACTTTGGAGATATTAAAAAATACTTGAGATTTTTAAAAAGTCTTCAGCAACTTATTTGTATCAAATCTATAAGAAAAAGACACCTATTACATTATTCAAGGTATTTTATACTATTGAAAAAAGTAAAAGAATGACGGCATTGTTTGTTTCCAAGCAAAAACTTTGAAACAGAGAATGACCATCAGAAGTGGAGTAGATGAGGGACGTTTACACAGTAGACTATTTATGGTTATTTAAAGAATGAATTCTATCTATAGTGACAAACACAGCAGGCTAAAGGAATGGGAATTCCACATTACCTTGCTATGCAGAGAAAGCATATTATTCCATTTTTCTAAAAAGAAACAACAAATTTATGCATGAAACCTAAATGCTAAGTGCAGATGTAGTCTTTAACGTCTCTTTTTATATATTTGAGTAGTTTCACTTTTTACTTTGAAAATATATTAACTTTCATGATAAAAAAATGAAAACAAATCAGTTAGATTTTAGACGTGTTGATTTTGAGACATCTTCAAGATATCTAAATGGAGAGGAAAAGGGATCCAGATGTTGAGAGGGCTGATGCTTAGGAGAGAAGTAGGCTCAAGGTCATCCGTGCATCATAGCAGTTGGGGCATTTAAAGTCACGTGAGTGGATGGAGCTGCTAGATGGGGTATGGAAGATGATTAAAAAATAAAACAGGACCAAGCCAGGAGGAGCTACAGCAAAGAGATGCTTAGTAAAAGAGAAAGAGCCAGTGGAAATGAAAGAGATGGAGGAACCAGAAATGCTGCCACGAAACAAGTGTTTCTGAGAGAGTAGATGTTAAGTGGTCTAGGGTTAAGATGAACTTCAGTTGGGGAAAAGTGGTTTTCAAGGATATCCCAGAGATCTTTAAGAGAAATAAATGCCCCTCCCCCACCATTTTGTTTCCACCACAAAGGAAAATTATTGCTAACAGCATATTCCAGGTTCTTTCTAGGACAACAGAGAATGGATACTACAAGGACCATTACCTTTCAGTCTTAAGCATTATCAAGTGGAAATGGGGGAAACTGAAGTCAATCTGTAGAGATGTCAGTGCCTTGCAACAAGATGTTGAGAATAGGATTTTCTACCAGAGGCATCGCTGAGTAGCTGGATAGAGTGGACTTGTTAGAGAAGCCTGTGCATGGGGAGAAGATACACAGGGGCTCTTAGAGCATGCGTGCCAGGTAACTTGAGGAGAACATGTCTTAGGCCTCTCCTCTCCTGTCCAGGCCCACTGCCGTCACCTTGTTCAGTGCGTAACCTGATCACTTCTGAGCCAAAACCTTACTTGGGGTTTGACCGCGGTCCCTGAGCGCATCTCTAATCTGTTGTGTCTGTGCACAACAGCTGTCTCTGCTTTGGGGCACCCCTCCCACATACCTCTCTTAGCACTCACCTCCAGTGAACTCAGCCTTCTTTCCATGCTTCCCAGCAGCGATTACTGCCTGGGACAGTTGGGGCTTCATCAAGACAAAGCTGAGATGCCCCTCTTTGTGCTTTGGCCTTGACTCTAATTTTACCCAAGGGAGGAACCTAATAGGATTCTTGCATTTTCAGTACCCAGCATAAGACTTGTACCAGGCAAACTACAATGAGTTCAGTTGTACAGTCTGGAGATTATTTTAAAAATTTCCAGTGTACTGTCAAGTTTCTGTTAAGTGCTTGCCCTTGAAATTGTGTAGCAACCTTAAAAAGATCAACATGTACTGAGAAATGATTTATGAGGGTTCTGTTACTGCCTCTGACCTACATATATTTTTGTTTCTTTATTATTTATGTCTTTCTTTCTTCAGCATAATACATCTTAATAAAGAAAACTAACACAGAAATGCATATTTTATAGTCATGCTAGTACTTTTTCCTACTTTCAATTATATATTGATTGGGTTTGTTTTTTAATTATGCAGACTAACATTGATAAAACTGGGATGCAAATAAAAAGGAAACATCAAGAAATAAGTTCATTTTATTTTATTCTATAGCATTTTTAGTGTTTATACCCTTTTCTAATTATAAATAGCATACTCTTATAAAAATACATAAAAAGCCCCTAATTACTAAACCATCTAATAACTATTGATGTTCCTCCCGCCCCCCTTTCTCTTCATACTGTTGAAAATTTCTACAATATTTGTTTACTAAAGTCTATCATTCTGGGCCGGTGAGATGGCTCAGCGGCTTAAGCGCCTGCCCGGCAAGCGCGAGGGCCCGAGTTCGACTCCCGGATCCCACATACGAAAAAGGGGCCGGTGATATCGCTCAGTGGCACGGGTGCCTGCTGGCGCGCGAGGTCCTGAGGTCGACCCCCGGTACCCACAAAAAAAAAAAAAAAAAAAGTCTATCATTCAGAAGAGACACTGCTCAAGGCAGTAACACAACACTGTTCAGAATGGTCCTTCTGATTTCTCACTCCTAACATTAGACTGACTTATCTAAATTTGTTATCTGTTTGGTTTTAAAGTTTAAAATCACCATTCTCATTTTAATAACTAGCAACATTTGAGATCTAATAGTAAGTGTTCAAAATAGACACTTTGATTATTTTACACAGTACCTATATTTCCCAGTAAAATGACAGAGAAAAATATTATCCATGAAGAAACTGGTACTTGACTATATTTCCACTATAAACAATATTCTTGGGTAACTTTATTTAAAAAGTACGATAAAACTTACTGTTTAAAAACTTTGGTGCAAAGTTCTATGAATGTTAGCACATGCATAGATTCATGAAAATATCACTGAAATCAGGATACAGAACAGTCTTGCTATCCAGGAGCTGCCATTGTAGTCACACCTCACCTGCCATCCCCTGGCAACCTCTGATCTGCTCCCCATCATTGTAGCAGAGTATTTTTGAGATGCCAAATACGTTAAATTGTATCATATATAACCTTTTGAAGTTGGATTCTCTCACTCATTGTAAGGTCTTTTAAGATTAGCCCAACTCATGGGTATTAGTATTTAATTCGTTTTTATTGTTGAGCAGTATCCTGTGGTATGGAGGTACCATATTCATTTGGCTTTTGAAGAACATTGGGGTGTGCCTGGCTTATGACTGTCACAGATAATACTGCCATGAACATCCTTTACAGGTTTTGGTGTAAACCAAGCTTTCAATTTTCCTAGGGTGTATATTTAGGAATCTGCTATCTTGAAATCATATGATAAAGTTATGCTTAATTTTATACAAAATTACCAAACCATTCTCTAGAGTGGTTATACCATTTTGCACTCCTATCAGAAATATATGGGAGCTCCAGTTGTTCTCTATATTTGTCAGCACTTGGTGTTCACAGTATTATTTATTTTAACCATTCAAATAAGTACATAAGTAATAGTGTCTTATTGTTTTTTACATTTACATTTTCCTAATGTTCAACTATGTTGACCACCTTTTCATGTGTTTCTCATCCTTCTTTCTTCTTTGGAGAAAAGCCTGTTCAAGTCCTTCAGCCATGTTAATTGTGTTATTTCTTTCCTTATTGTTAAGTTTGGGACTGCTTTTATATTTTGGAGACAAATCTTTCATATGTAGTTCTCAAACATATTCTTCCAATCTGTGTGGTCTCCTCACTTTTATGACAGTGCTTTGGAAAAGTATAAGTGTTTTGATGAAGTCCCATTTATCAATTTCTTTCCTTTTATGGATTATCTGTTTGATTTAATTTCTAAGAACTCTTTGCCTAATTCTAGATCACAAAGATTTACTGTATATTTTATAGTTTTACACTTTTCATTGGGATTATGATCCATTTTGAGTGGATTTTTATGTAAGATGTGAGCGTCATAACAAAGTTTACTTCTTTTCTTATGGGTGATCGTGGTTAGCCAATTGTCCCATACCATTAGTTGAAAAGATCTTTTCTCAACTGAATTATGTTTATACTTTGTCAAAGATCAAATGGTGATGTTTGCAGAGATCTACTATTGGACTTTCTATTTTGGTCCACTGATCTGTCTTTTTATATCCTCACTCTATGTCTTTTTTGGCTAGAAATTAGTCATGAGGAATAGCAGACAGGGCTTGGGAGAGGGGTTGTCCCTTGTGAGCCTAAGAACTAGGGTAATTAATTCTTCCAATCAGCAATCTCTTGCCACCTTCTAACTCAGTCAGCTCAGCAACTGAGCTAAAAGGTTAAGTAAAGTTCCCAGTTCGCTTCACTGTATAACAAATTAATAAAACCAAGTGCCTGCTTTATTAAATGCCTTCCTCACTCTCAAGTTTTTCTGGTGGTGTAAACTTAAAAATAGGCTGGACTCACAGGCCTGAGGCAGAGGGAAGGGGGTTGTACCCCAACTTCAGACGAAGTTTCAGATGAAAATACTTTTTAAAAACCAGACAAGGAAATAGAAAATGGAAACACCTCTTACTATTTGATTTGAAAATAAAGTGTCATCTAAGCCAAAACAGAAGTTTAATTACCTTGATAACTAGTCTCTGTTAAAAATAATTTTCTGGGTTGCTTCTGGTCTGGGAAAATTGAATGAAGAAGTCCCAGAATACTGTTCTACTGCACAAAATATGGATGGAGGGACACATAGAGAGATGGAAACAGATGAACCCAAACTAGGGTAATTTCTTATATAAGATTTTTTGGTAATGAATCCAGGTCATCTTTGCTGAGTAGAAAGCTGGAGTCGACGGCACTTGTTCCTTCCTATTGTTTCCCATGAGCTGTATAAATGGTAGATCCGCTGGTGTTAAGTGATCATTTATTTTCTTCCTTCAGGCTGATGTTGGAAGGCTGCTCCTCTTTCTGAAGATATGAGGATAATAATTGCAGCTAGGAAATAATGCACATTTTTATTGAAATGGCTAGATGGAGCCATGACTTTTACAAAGTGGGATTTTGGCTTCTAGGATGCACATGGCCTGGTCTCATTATTGGGTAGTTTTTCAGCATTCTTGACATATTTAGGGTGTGAATAGTGGTTTCTTTCACGAGCAAACACTCCTACCCTGTTGCTTTGCTCTTTCTGAGTCAAAGTCAGCTTTTCCAAGGGACATTTCCCTATTCCTTTCTACTGTTGTTAATTGTATTTCCAGATGAACCAGTGAGTGCTTACTCATTATTCAGCTTTTACTGTTCTTGTTTTATCTGATGCTTGTAGGTAGGAAAGGATTAGACTACAGAATGAGAAAAAGGACCACCCTCATTTATTCACTTGTTCATGCATTCATTCATTCATTCAATCTTCATTCATTCATTTATTGAGCTACGTGTCAAATACTGTTTCCAGCAAGGTAAATCCTTTCCTTCAAGAAGCTTGTGATGTAACGGGATAGATGCAAGTAAATGAGCAAAATGTGTGTGATAAAACCTAAAGTAGGACTTTCACATTGAGTAGCTGTCTTAGTTACTTTTCTCATTGCTGAGACAAAATACCTGACACCCAAAATTAAAGGAGGAAAGGTTTATTTTGGTGCACAGTTTGTAGAGGTTTCAGTCCATATCGGCTGTCTCCAAGGCAGGGTGGTGTGGCAGAGGCGCATCACAGAGGAAAACTGTTCATGGCAGGCAGAAGGCAGCAAAAGCAGCAAGCAACAAGTGACCACAGCAGCCCTCTTTTTGTCCCTTATATTCTATCCAGGCTACACACCATTAGTGTGGGTAGCACTCACACCCATAGCGGGCCTTTCCGTTATCTCGCCCGTCTTCTACATTCTGCCAAACCAATCGGTGGACTGATTTAGTAATCACACACCCTTGATCCCAGTATCACATACTCTAGATCTAGCCACCTCTGAAAAGCCCCACCTATATCCGCATGAGACTTTGGGGCAACATCTAAACACGAGCCACAACAGTAGCTTAGGAACATCAGGTGCAGGTCTTTTCTCTGCCTTGAAAATCAGAGAGGTCCCTGAAGCAGGTGGCAGTTAAGCTGCATCTTGAAAGAGTTGGCCAGTAACAGGGTAGGAGGAGAGGAGGGTGTCCGAACCGAGAGTATTGCCTGGGTAAGGGCCCAAAGAAGACATCAGGGGCTCTCTCAGCAAACTGCAACTATTTCAGGATCACAGGTGCATAAAGTGCCAGGGAGAGTCTTGTGGACAGTTCTGCTCTGTTTAATGAAACAAAAGACAAACAAGGAAATAAAAACGTCAACACCTTAGAATATCCGAGGTAGAACTTTTATTCTTAAAACTACCACAGGCTCCACTTCTTTTCCCAGTTCCCCTCTGTCCTGATTTATTTTGTAATCTCCCCGGGCCATGTAGGAATTTGAATTTTGGATCCCTAATATCTGAACCTAGGCAACAGACCAAGTTCTAGCTATCTCCTTTGCCATTTCTGGTACAAGGGGAAAGAAGACCCCCCTTTTTGTGGAGCTGTGATGAGCACGCTGTCAAATAATCTTGCCCAGCAAGTAAAACTGGGAGAATTACTCACATACATTAAAAGAGGGTCCTTTTCCTCCATGAATAAAGTAGATCAGGAAGACAAATATTTACTGAGGTCCTATCCTGTGCCAGGCAGTGTGTTAATGCTTTTATACCAGGGCTTTCTGTAGAGGAAGATGGTAATTTAAATGGTCACAGGTTCATGTATATAATTTAATTTATAATTAATAAAGTGATTTTATGCACTCTAGAATATCACTTTAATGTTTAACACAATCAAGTAAATATTCCATGATATTTGTTGAGGGTCAGTTATGTATTAGGTCCTGAAGTTTCAGTATGGACATGGTTTCTGTCTCAAACTGTTCCCTCTTGTTTCGCTATGGCACAGAGGATTCTTTCTGTCTGGTCTTCTGAGCTGTCAGCATTGAGTCACTTCCAGATTAGAGGACATTTTTGAAGCATAAGTCAGAGAGTCAGGGTTTGTAAGCCTGGTGAACTTTAACAAACTTACATGCTTAAGATTGACACGGGGTGCTGTGGCAGGCACCTGTGGTCCTGGCTGCTCAGGAAGCAGAGCCAGGGAGGTCACTTGAGTCCAGGAGTTTAAGACCAGCCCAGGCAATACAGTAAGAACCTACCCTCCATGCCTACACATACCTTGTCTCAGTGTCTCAAAACAAAGTAGATGGATTTGGCTGAAGCTAACCTTTCTCTTTATTGGCACAAAATCCTCAGCAATAGGATTCAGTAATGCAGTAGAAAAACACTTCCGCTGGTGAGCCAGGGCAAGCCCAGTCTTCTCAGGACTTCTTTTTTTTTTTTTTTTTGTGGGTACCGGGGGGTCGACCTCAGGACCTCGCGCGCCAGCAGGCGCCCATGCCGCTGAGCGATATCACCGGCCCCTTTTTCGTATGTGGGTTCTGGGAGTCGAACTCGGGCCCTTGCGCTTGCCGGGCAGGCGCTTAAGCCGCTGAGCCATCTCACTGGCCCTCTCAGGACTTCTTAAACTGAAGGTTTAGATTCAGTATAAAATTTTGAATACCTTGTTTAACTGAATTTAAAAGATAAGTTATTGGTCTTCACAGTAGAAATTGACCCAAAGCTGGTTTGCATTTTTATGCTTGGTTTTGGTATTAGTTCATGACAAATGTGGGCCCTTGTTTCCCAAGGAAGGAGGAGAATCTAGGCTACTTTTGAATCCCCCTCAGGGGCCTGGCACAGTGCGTTAGGCACACTGTTACTCAGTAAATAGTTGCGGATCCCTTATTCAGCAACAAGAGATCTAGAGCTATCAAGAAAGCTTGTCTTCACTAACGTATGAGGTAGGAGCTGTAGTTGAGAGAATCTGGGTTTGTGAGACTGCCCTAGATTGCTCATAAGAAGTAAGGGCCTAGACTGTGTTCATACAACACCCCTATTTCCAGGATGTGGGTCGCTGCCCAGAACACATACTTCCTTCTTCTCCCGGGCTCCTCAGGTGGCCCAGCTCACATGTGACAAATGTCTCTGGTTCTTAGGGCAAGAGACAATTTCAGATGTAACCATTTTGGTCAGCTGTGGCACTGAAGGGACCAAGAGAGGGGAGCCACAGATGCAAAAAGGGAGAAGGTTTGCACATGTAATGACAGGAGCCTGGGATAACCCTGGTTTCCTGGGAAAGATCCCCCCAGAGGAAAGAGACTCCCAAGTTGATGGTTCCAGTGAGACCAGAGGTAAGGATGAAAACAAGAGCCAAGGGAGGGTAAGGTGGAGTGGGACTTTGAGGAGCTGAAAGTTGGAATTGAGGAGGAGGGAGAGTTTTGAATGGTCGGCTCAGAGGGAGAGGCTCTTGTTTCATCGGTGAAAAGCTGGTATGATACTTTGGCAGGATGATTAGTGATGAGAGAAGCCAACGGAATAAGATTTGGAATAGTTGGGAGCATTTGGTACTTTTTAAAAAGAGGAGGATTATGATTACATACAGAAGCAGGTGGAAAACCAGGGCAGCCTTGGAATACTTGGAAGCTCATTGGAGAAGCTGTAGCTTTCCAAGATTCACATCAGACTATGCATTAGTGGAAGGGATCTGCAGAAACAGGATTATAAACCAGTACTAAGGAGGTGGGTGGAGCACCCAGCCACTAGGGAGCTCTGATGTGGCTTTCACAGGGCAGAGTCTGGGAGGTTATGCAAATGTGAAACCACAGAAAGCCAGTGGTGGAGGCGCGGCAGTTGCTGAGTCCCTGGAGGCAGGCTTAAAGGTAAGTTTGGGAAGACACTGGCTGGCCAGGGAAGCATTGCTCAGAAGGGAGCTGGACTCTGGCTGGGCTGTCACTTCTTTAGATCATCTGATAGCAGGCTGTGATGTATACTAGCTTCAGAGAAATCAAGCCGTTGTGATTCTTTTTTTCTGTAGTAAAACTAGCCCTAGCAAGTCAGACTAGGAATCTACTACCTCAACTGTTTTCCAACATGAGTTTTACTGGCAAAACCACATCTGAGTGTTTCCTCAACTCTCAAGGAGCCCGTTTACACTGATTTTATTTTCAACGCAGCTTCAAGTGGAAAGAGGGAAATTACTCTCAACAGTAAGTCAGCAGGTGAGCAGTAGGATCCCTGCCCTGCCATTCTCTGTGGCGTACCTGTGTGTCAGCATGTGTGTATGTGTGTACGTGCATGTGTACGACTGTGTGTGTTCTTTTCCAAATGCCAACTGTTGTGCCCTGGTCTGATTGACAAGTCCTGATCCCTTGTTTGTAGGTATCATGCCAAGCTGGTTGTTGGGCAATTTCTTATTTGTTTATTGTAAAGAAGGTAAATCAGTCTGTGGGATTTCCTGGATTGGAGGGCAAGGGATATTTACTGTCAACAGGATAAGGACAAAGATATAGGAAGATACTGAGCTCCCAGGTGTAAAAAGAGGATAAAACAGAAGGGAGACACCAATTACAGGGCTTTCTGCCTTGAACAGAACTTTTAAGTATTTGGGTGGGAAATACAATTTTTGGGGTACCAGGAATTGAACTCAGGACCTCGCATTTTCAAGACGGCCACTGTGCCACTGAGCTATATCCCTGGCCAGGAAAAACAATTTAGAAAATTGCCTTCTGGCCATAGAAGTAAGTAGGGTAACATAAATAAACATTGAAACATAAGAAAACATTGGCCTGAGCAGGTCTTAAAAAAAAAAATTGGTTGGATTCAAATTCAGTTTCATCAACTCTCATTTTTAGTTTTTTTTTTTTTTTAATTTCTCAATAGATAACAGATGGATTCTCCACTGCAATTGGTAAATGAGAACTTGACTGAAGAAGTAAAAAGACAAGTTCCTGGTCCGCTTACACAGTTCCAGAGAAATTTCATCCAGACAGTAACGTTGCTGCGGAAGCTGCCCACAAGGGTCCTCCACTGCAAAAAACCTCGCGCAGCTGTTGCTCTACTCAGGATTGACCAAGAGGCCATGAAATCCCTCACAGAGGAGGACACAGAAGATATCTTGCTAAGCAAAGTAAGGACAAATGCTGGCCTTTCCCACACATCCCTCCTCTCCCTCCATCCTCTTCCCTGTAACAGTGATCCAGAAAGGACCTCATTGCCTCTAAAGATGTGTAAAATGCTCAGGTGCCAAAGACCATCCCCACAAGTGTATTTAGGGACTGGACATAATCCATTACTGTCTTTGTGGTTCTGATGTACAGAGGCATGGTGGATAGTAACTATAGAACAGAGCTCTGGCTCTGTTGCTCAAACTTGGTGCCCATGAGCAAATCACTGAACACACCCAAGACTCAGCTTTCTTCTCCGTAAAATGGGAGTGATAGTAACAGTATCAGGGATCATGGAAAAAAAGCAAAGGAAATTAAAACAAAGTTTTTCAAAAACTGCGAAAGCTAGTTATTTTTTTTTTTAAATCACTGTTTTTCAGTATACGTCAATGAAGAACTAATTTAATTTCTTCTGTTTAGAGCCATAGGTTCTTAGAATATTAGAATTTGAAAGGACATTAGTTATCATCTAATTTAAGCCTTTGCATTTAGAGATGAAGCTACTAAGGTACAATATTAATGTTTAAACTTAATGATTAAACTAAGAGGTCAAAGATCATTATAGCGATAAGTAAAGTGTATTTCTTAGGCAAAACCACTAAAAGAGATAAAGAGCACCTATGATGATAAAAAATAAAAGCAATTTCCCTTATTTTTCCTTTTGGGGGCTCTAATTGGAAGGGATATTGTCTGACATCTTCCCATGTGTCCTGTAGTTTCTGTAAAAAAAGAAATCTAAATTTTTTCTAGCATGACATTCAAGTGATTTCAACTGCCCTATCCTTCTACCCTCTGCTTCCCCTGAATTTCCAACAGCGAAAGTTCTGAACAGTGATTCCCATGTTGAATCCAACCTGTGTACGTGTTTGATTTGATCCACAGAGCATTTTCTAAATTTTCCAAAGTTTTTACAAACATTTCAAAATAGATTTTTGCATAGAAATCTAGATTTTTGCCTTTTCTGGGGGAAAAAATCAAGACCAGGCAACCACATGTCCAAATCTGCTGCTTAGAAACCATGCGCTGGAGCTGCGTGTCAGTCCCCAAAGGGTTACAGCCCTCTGGGGATCTGACACTGTCCCCTGTCCACCTCCCATATGTGTCCCCTACTGCATTGCTGTAGGGGGCTGAGTTTCCCACGAAAACATTGGCCTGAGCAGGTCTTAGTCCTAAGTCCTCCACTCCACTTTTCTAGTTCATATGCATCTTTCAAACTCAGCTCAGAGTCCACCTTCTCAAGAAAGATTCCTCGGACACCCAGCACAAAATGTCTTTGGCCTCTTAAGGACTCCCATCATGATATGCCTGATATTGTTGTGTGGGCAATCTATTGTGCGTTGACTCGTGAAACTTTTTCTATTAGTACTTTGGTTGATGAGTTAAATAGTAAGTTTCTGGAGGTGAGAACAGTGTTTTGGGTATCTTTATTCCCTTTAACCAGCACAGAATGTCTTGTACTTATGGTTAGAATATCTTCAGTATCCATTGACAGTAAGGCAAGAGTAGTATAGAAGGCGAAGCACATATAGCATCTCATTTTCTCTAATCAACAACCATGTGATGTGCGTATTACCTCCATTTTTATAAAAGAGGAAACAGGCTCCCAGAGATGGAATAATTGTCCAAAATCCCACAGCTATCTAGTGAAGGTGCTGAGGTTTCATCCTGGTCTCTGTACTCCACAGGCCAGTTTCCTCTGCTGAACTCCTGTGACTCTCAGCAAGCACCACTGAGTACCGTTGGGTGCCAAGCCTGTACTGAGGTTTGTGGAGTTCCAGGCCTGAGATGCAGCCTGCTCACTGAGGGAGAAATCTTGTGTTTGTCTCAAGGACGGCCCTGTCTTTCCTGCAGGTTTTGCACATAGCTCCCAGTGCAGACAGGCAGATGCTTCCAATACCACCCAGCAGATCCAAGGTTGCAGTAGAGAACCCAGAAGAGTGCTGGAGAAAAGGGGTGTTAGCTCTGATGGGAGAAGTGCTCCAAAGACACTTCGGGGGCAAAAGGGTCATGGATGGGGTTTTAGAGAGAGAAGTACAGAAAAGGTCTAGGCCAAAGGAGCGCCATTAAAAAATTGAGGTGACTTTCTTCTCAACCACCTTTTCTTTGGGGAGGCAGAACAGGGCAGTGGTTGCAAATACAGGCTTCACAATGATATTGCCTGGGTGTAAAATCCTTGTTCTGTAACAACTTAACAACTCTGGGACCTTTGACTTAAACTTTCTAAGCTTTGGCTTCCTAATTATAAAATGGGAACCATCATACTGTCTGCCATAAAGGATTACTGAAAGGCTCACGTGAGCCTACTCTGATAAAGCGTGCTGCACCCAGGCAGGACACAATCATCTCAGCTCCACGGTACTGCTGCTGTACAGCTTCTGCTACAAATACCCCTAGTGGCCCAAGCATTCAGCTCATGGAGAAATTAGTCTGAAAATGCAGGAAAATGATGGTGGAAAGCCCACTGCCTCTTCTGATATAGATATAGCTGAGCTTAAGTATCCATCCCGTTATTTATTTATTTTTATTTTAAAGAGAAAAGGGCTGGTGAGATGGCTCAGTGGTGTAAGTGCCGGCCTGGCAAGCGCGAGGTCCTGAGTTCGACTCCTGGTACCCGCATAAAGGAAAAAAAGGGCCGGTGATATCTCTTAGTGGTACAAGTGCCTGGTGGCAAGTGCAAGGTCCTGAGTTCAACTCCCGGTACCCACATAAAGGAAAAAAAGGGCCAATGATATCGCTCAGCAGCACAAATGCTTGCTGGCAAGTGCGAGGTCCTGAGGTCGACTCCCGGTACCCACATAAAAAAAAAAAAAAAAAGAGAGAGAAAAAACAATAAAAAGATACAGAATTTCAAAACAAGCTAATAGGGGATAAGCAATGGTCAATATATTGTGTATTCTTATCTTCAAAGTAGTTGCTCAGAATACAAGATATAGACATGAAAAGTTGATCAAACAATATAAGCATAAACTGTTCTTTTCAATGAACTAATAGAAATTAGTAGTATAATTAACTTAGCTATCTTGTGTGTATATATATATTTATTTTTCTTTTCTTTTCCCTTCCTTCTTTTCTCCTTTCCCCCATCCCAGTTCTTTCCTTTTAAGCAGTTTCTTCCTCTTTCACATTATCTATTGTACATTTTGGATCTTATTTACTCTTTCAGTTTCTTACACTAGGGAGACAATACGATGTTTACACATGCGAGTCTGATTTATTTCACTTATGAGTATGGTCTCACGTTGCATCCATTTACCTATAAATGCCTTGAGTTTGTCCTTCTTTATAGCTGAGTAGTACTCCATTATATAAAAATACCACATCATTTTTATCCATTCCTCGGTTGATGGGCATTTGGGTTGTTTCCAAGATTTAGCTATTATAAATTGTGCTGGTATAAACATGGGTGCACATATATCACTGTGGTATGATGTTTTTAATTCTTCTGGGAAAATACCCAGACGGGGAATAGCTGGGTCAAATGGAACCTCTAATCCTAGTTTTCTGAGTAATCTCCACTGATTTCCACAGTGGTTGCACCAGCCTGCACTCCCACCAACAGTGCAGAAGGGTTCCTTTTTCCCCAGAGCCCCACCAGCATTTGTTATTGGTTGATTTCTTGATGATAGCCATTCTTTCTGGGGTGAGATGGAATCTCAGTGTTGTTTTAATTTGCATATCTCAAATGACCAATGATGATGAGTATTTTTCCATATATTTATTTGCCATTTGTATTTCTTTATCTGAGAAGTGTGTATTCATCTCAGATGCCCATTTTTAGATTGAGTCTTTGAATTTGGGGGGGTCTGAGTTTTTTCAACTCTTTATATGTTCTAGATAGAAGTCCTTTGTCTGAAGGATGGTTGGCTAAAATTTTTTTCCACTCTGGGTTTTCTTTTCATTCTGTCGGTGATTTCTTTTGATGTGCAAGAACGTTTTAATGAGATCCCAGTTGTTGATTCTTTGAAGTACTTCCCATGCAGTTTGGGTTTTGTTCATGAACTCTCGCACCCTTTAAATTATTAGTCTCTGGAAGACAATGAAAGTGCCTTCTTGTTTGTTTGTTGTTGTGTTTCTGATTATTGAGTTTAAAGGCAATTCTCGAATTAAATGCTTGACTTCCTTTCTTGTGGAAGGAAGTTCTCAGCCGTCTTTCCCAGCACTCATCCTGGATGGGGTTCACGCTGCTCACCTGCCCTAGGTGTGCCCAGGCCTGTGTGACATATCTGGCATTCTGCCTAGCACCCCTCCACCTCTCTCAAGGAAGCATGTTCCAATGCGAGTGAGTCAGAGTTGTGTTGTTACAGGGAACAATCCTGAATTCTCAATAATTTATATTTGAAACAGTAAATTACTCCCGAACTTGAGCTATTAATAGTAAGAAATGACTTGTGGGACAACACTACGCCAGAGGCTGTGGTTGAGGGTAGCCAAAGAGGGCATGTGGACACAAGTGCAGACACGTAGAGCGCAGACAGAGCGAAGCCCACATAGGGTGGATGGCACTGTGACCTAACTTGCTGGGTTGGTGCAGCAGGGGACTGGACAGGATGATCTACGAGCATCTAGCCTCGTGGGCCTGGTTAGTTTAATAACAATCACTTCTGCCTTTCCCCTGTCACATCTGCAAATGCAGTTTTTTAAAAAGAAAAATGTGCCATACTTCATTGATTTAATCAGCAGAGGAGGGGAGTAAAACTTGAACAGACACCCGAGGTCAAGTTTGGATTGAATATGCTTGAATTCATTTCTTAAATTATCTTTCCATTTAAAGTTTCTTTCTAAAAGCTTTTCTCTGAAATAAAATTGGTGATGAGGTTGCCTCAGGGCTGCACCTGGTGTCTTGCTTCCTGAATTGTGAGAGGCAATAGGCTCTGAGGCTGGGCTTGGAGGGTTCTCTGTGGCAGAGCACCCTTCTTTTACTAAGATCACCCTGTAAGCCACCTCTGGTCCCACACCATGCTTTTTTGCACCCTAGAATAGAATCTTCTTGGTCTATCTCTCTGGCCTGTGGTCAGAGTAAGTAAGGAGCAACAGAAGGGGGGATTCTTTGTTGGGGTTTATACTGTGAGAATAACAGGTACATGGGATGGAGCTAGGGGCCCCGAGCATAATGCACTTCTGGGGCTGCTGATTGCCCAGCGATCCTATAAAGGTCAGAGCCCAGGGAAGGAATTGTGGACAGAGATGGAGAGGAACAGGACTGGGTGCACCTAGTGGGAAGGAGACTGCAGCCCAGCTCCTGTGGGGACAGATTTGTCCAGGGCAGGTCTCTGCCTCCCCACCCACCTGGCCTCACTCTGGTCCATAGCTAGCATCACTGTCTGGCCACTGTTAGTGTGTTTGTGGGATGCCAGAAAGATTGGTGACACCCAAATAAATGGAGACTTTGGGTTCATTATTTCATAAGACTTGACTCCAAATTAAGGGCACTTTTTGGATTTAGGAAGAAGATAAAACGTAGGTATTGCTTCCAGTGCTTGTGTTCTTACAGCACAGCACAGTGTGGTGGAAGGAGGAGCTAGGGAACCAGGAGGTGCTGGAGAATATCTCACCGCGGAGCGCACTTGCGTCACACAGTCTCATGGGCCCTACTGCCGCCGAGTCTTCCTACTGCCCGGCCGTCTTTACCCATGTGCCTAACTAGTCCTTCATTCCTTGCAAAGCTATTTCAACAGTTTGCCACCTGAAGTCCTCTACCTGCTACCTCCCCATTTTACTCACCACATTGCCTTGTCCCCACTCCACAAAGAAAACAAATGATAGGCACGAAGTCTCTCCAATTCCCACCATTCCCTCCCCTTTCCGCTACATCTGCACCCTTTGTCCTTCCTTCCTTCTGACACACCAGTTGAATTCCGCACCAAGGCTCCCGGATTTGCATGATTTCTTCCACCTGGGAAATCCCTACTCAGTAGATTTGATCTCTGCTGCCTTTTCCTTCTCCCCTGGCCTTTTTCTTTTAGCATTTAAACATGCTCAACCTGTGTGCCATTTTGAAAACAAACAAACAAACAAACACCTGTTGGCGCCCCTGTTTTCGTTCATTCTGCTTGCTTCCACTGTCAAACTTTGTGGAGGCATTGCTTACCTCTGCCCTCTTGTGCGTATCTCCCAGACACTCTTAATCCACTTCTTAATGCCCACCCCTCTGCCAGACACAGCAATCCTAGCATAGTGGCAAAACTCTTTAGATGTTTGTGGAGCACTTGTGAAAATAGTCTTCTTTTGTTTTTAAGAACTCTTGCTGTTTAGTCTCCCACCTTACCAAGGCAGTCTCTGCTCCAACAATAACCTAGGAATAATTGTGATTCTCTTTGTTGTTCTCTTCATGCCTAGGTACCTACCATCTTCTCTTTCTGGAAAAACCTTCATGTCTTTTTCTTCCTAGTCAACTCATACTAAGTTGAGTTGATTTTCAAGATGCTAAGTTAACTCTTACTAATTTTTCAACTCCAATATGCTCTGCCTCCAGAAAGCTGAGTGGCTTCCACCCAGAGGAGTTGTTCCTTTTTTTGGTATCCACAGCATCCTATGCAAACCTGTCCTCAGAACATGACTGTGGCAATTGTAACCTTGAGTTTATTAGTCTTGCTTTGCCAACTCATCTGCGAATCTCTGGATGTGCACCATGGAGCCCAGCAGGAAGTGGATGTTCAGCAAAAACTGGTCAAATGAAGGTGAATCACAACATGTAGGGTAAGTCCCACACTGGAGAGGGCCTTTAATTACAAGCTTCTAAAAGCGTCCCACTCTATTTTTGGCAGAGTGAATGGCTTGCCCCTCTGTGATCATCTTCTCTCTTCTGCTAGTACACTCTAGAAGGTGCAGAGCCTCCATAATTTAAAAATGTTCAGCTGGTGAGATAGCTCAGTGGCATGGGCGCCTGCCTGGCAAGCGTGAGGTCCTGAGTTCGACTCCCGGTACCCACATAAAGGAAAAAAATGGGCCAGTGATATTGCTCAGCAGCACGGGCGCCTGCTGGTGCACGAGGTCCTGAGTTCGACCCCCCACTACCCACAAAAAAAGAAAAAAAAATGTTCAAGGAGGGCACCCTTGGTCCCTTCTCCATGATAAATACAGTGAGGTGGACATTAAAGGCATATAGAGGAGTGAGTGGCTGCTGGAGGAGAGCAAAGATGTTAAAAGATGGTGTGGACACAATTACCATATTCAAGATGAGGCAAGACACATGCTTTGGAAAATATCATTCCATGTGTATGGTGTATTTCCAGCGCGATTGTAAGTTTCTTAAAATCGGGGGCTTCATCCCACGTTTCTGCTCTTTGCTGTGTTAGGCCTCTGGACGGTATTAGCTTATTTTTCAGAGATGGTCTTCTGCATGGGGATTTGTTCACATCAGCCTGCAGACTGGATCCACTGTCTCTGCGGGACTCGGTGGGCGTCACGCTTCTCCATGATGGTCCCCCACATTTACATTCTCTACTGACATCTGTCGGCCTCGCGTGGGAAGGGCATGGTTATGTGTCTTATTCATTTCTGTGACCCAGTATGTAACCATGCCCAGCATATAGCAGGTGCAAAATATTTATAGATGAACTGATTCTATATGGGATATGTAACATGGGTATCAAGAGATATGCACTCATTTATGTAGTCTGTGTATGTGTGGAATTGCTTATTGGTTGATGGGAAGTGTAAGATCTCAGGTGACTGAAGTTGATGATTTAGGAAACAGAAATCTCTCTCACTGGACTTTTTTTCTGGTTATTTTGACCAATTTATAGGTGTCTCAAAACTACTCTGGAATATGTAGAAATAGCTATTAAACCAAACTCAGAAGAAATGTAAAATTCATTGATAGGTATTGCATTTCATTATACCATATTTTGCTTAAAATCAGCCCTGCCTGAAGGAGGCCTGAGAGCCCACAGGTGCCTCCTGAGGAATGTAACAAAGAGCCCCCTGCACACAGAAGAAATGTGAAGACTCTTTCCATTTCTTCTTTCATTTGGATTTTGGGGTGCCTCCTGGAGTTTACTAAAGTTCCTTTGTGTTTCCCACAAACATCTATTTCCTTTAGTTATCTTACTGATGTTCAGTTTTCTATGGGAATTTTCCAGCTCTTGGTGACTCATAGCAGCCAGAAGAAACATAAATACACACTTATCCTTCAGGGCCTAGCACAGTGGTGGCGAACCTATGACACACATGCTACAGTGGGCTGTTTGTTATTATTGAAAGCTCTAAAAGGTTCACTGTCTCTGTTCTATCAACAGAAGGAGGAGTGAATGAAGAGCTGAAGGGAACTATTGCCCAGTGATGACATAAGTGAGAAGCAATTGGCTGTGTGTTTATATACACTAAACTATTTAATATTTACCAACCTGAAGATCTGGCATTATTATTCTGCTCTGGTCTCAGAATGGTTCACAGAGCCTTTTGTGATCATCTAGACCCCATATTAATCTCATCACTTTTCCTCATCTTTCCCAGCTCCAACCACTGTGGCCTGCCTCCTCACTGGCCCTTAAGCCTTGTCATGCTGCTGCTGATTTAGGAGTATTGGAATTTGCTTTCTCAAGCTGCCTGCCTGACTCAGCCAAGTGTCTCTTCTTTAGAGACACTCTCCCTGGGTACTCCATGTAAAATAGCCCCTTTATTCACTACTTCTTTGTCCTAATCTATTTTTCTTCATGCCAGTTAGCAAACATAATACTATATTACATGCACACCTGTGCACACGCACCCTGTATAGTCAAGAGAAGGGCAAGAATCTCTAACTTGTTTGCTGTTGTCATGATCACTGTTGTGTCCCAGCACCCGGGCTGGTGGCTATCACGTAGTAGATACTTGGCAGATACTGACAGAATGCACCCATTTCTTGAAAGAACACTGAGGTACTGACAAGTTACATCTCAGTTGGCATCAAGTTCATCTCCCCTGGAGTCTTGGGTAGGTGAGATTGTTATTCAGAACTTGTCTGGTCATTCACCACTGAATCCTTGTCATGTCACTTAGGCCAGTGCCTCAGGGCTCCCACAGGAAATAACCACCTTGCTGACCCCCTCACATCCAGGTGGACTTGAGGCGCCAGTGGATTTCCCAGACAGTGGACGAGGTACAAGAAGTTATCCACCAGCTGACTACAGAAATCAGCCATCAAGACTTACGATTTCAAGCTGTGCCTTATTCTGACACATACAATGGGAACATTAAGGTAAGAAGTCTCACTTGTGTCTAAGTGTCCGCCAACAGAGTCAGGATACTTGGGTGGGTGGAACTCAGTATGTGACGGGTACTGTAGCACTAATAACACATCATGTTCCCATGGGTACTCTTAGTGTTTACCGTTTACAGTCTTGTTTCACAGATGTCATCTCATTTGAGCATTCTCATTCCTAGATGATTGTACTAGTCATTTTCCTGTTCTTGGGACAAAATACCTGATACCCCCAATTTAAAGGAGGAGAGGTTTATTTGATTCATAGTTTTTTCCAGTGGGTTCAATCCATGATTGGATAGTTCTGAGGCAGAAATAGCTTGGTGGCTGGGCGTGGTGGTACAAACCTGTAATCCTGGCACTCAGGAGGCTTAGGCAGGATTGCCGTGAGTTCAAGGACAGCCTGGGCTGCATAGTGAGTTCAAGGTCATCCTGAACTGCATAGTAAGACCCTGTCTCAAAAAAATTAAAATAAAATAAAATGGCATGGTGAAAGGGCAAGGCAGAAAAATCCTGTTCATCCCATGGCAGCAAGGAAGCAGAGAACAAAGGGAAGAGCCAGGGATAAGAATATACCCTTTTAGGTCATGTCTCCAGTGACCTGCCCTCTCCAAACAAGAACCACCTCTGAACACAGGACTTTGCGGAGATATTTTTATACCTAAACCATAACATTCTGTGCCTGACCCCCAAAAGGCTCATGTCCATCTTATTATGCAAAATGCATTGACTTCTTTTCTGAGTCATCAAATTCTTAATAGTTTCAGCATTGCAAAACTAGAGGAGATTACAAAATCTCCTCTGAGATTCAAAGGAAACTCTTAGCTGTCAGACCCTGGAAAAAAATCAAACAGAAAGTGAAACACTTCCAGCGTACAATGGCGCAGGGTTAACATTCCCATTCTAAAAGGAAGAAATAGGAACATACCACAAAATCTGACCGAAGCAAGACTGAAAACCAGCAGGACAAATATTAAATCCTGTAGCTCCATATCTATCACCCAGGGCAAGTTGTAGTTTAATGTGAGCTCCAAAAGACTTGGGCAGCTGCACCCCTGTGGCATTGCCAGTTGCAGTTCACATGGCCTTTCTCTTGGGCTGGCTTTGCTCACTGCCTGTATCCTTTCTCAGAAGACATTCCATGTGTTCCTGGTATCTCTAACTTCCTGGGGTCTCCAATGCTCCTTTTGCTTCACTCTCACAGCTTCGTGCATTGTCCTATCAGGGGCTCCTGGTAGGGAATATGACTCTGTCACAAATTTTTACCTGGCCTTCTGGACCTTCTGAAATCTGGGTGGAAACTTCCATGACCCCTTAACTCTTGCATGCTGCATGCTTGAAAAATGGGCACGATGTGGATGATGCCAGGGTTTGCTGTTAGTTTGAACAGGAAACTGGCCCCTTTGGGTTATGGCTGCAGCTGCTTCTGAGTGCTTGGATGGCTGAACTCAAGGAAATACTTCCCTAGATAGCCTTTAATGAGCAGGGTGCCCAGTTAAGTCTTTTAAAAGTGTTATATTTGTACTCTTGAGCCTAAGATGAATGAGGTCTGGCCATTTCCTGGGATACCCACAAGACATCTTTCCTGTTGTCCTGATGCAAGTTTTGTATACCTTTTCAACAACCAAGGTCTTCATTGCCTCAACTTTACAGGTGCTTCTTTCTGGCCAAGTTGTATAATTTTTACATTCTTCAGTTCTGCTTTTTGTCCCTGATTTTTAGTATAAATCTGGCTAAAAGTAGCCAACAGTACCCATGCCATAGCCTGAATATTGGGCCATCTTGAAATTTCCTCTGTGAGATTAATTAGTATGCTGCCCTTAATCTGAGCCTCTTGCAAAATCTCAGGATATGGATAAAATGCAGACATGTTCCTTGCCAGAATATAATACCCATGACCTCTAGTCCAGTTTCCAATAGAGTTTTTGTTCCAACTGAAACTTCCTGAGCCTGGCTTTTACTGCCTGCATTCCTGTCAGCATCCTAGCCTTCTGAGCTCCCACCAGGATCACCACTGAACTCTGTTTAAAGAATTCTATGGCTTCTCTACCCTGCATCTTCAAACCTTTCCAAATTTTTCCCACGAACCAGTTCCAATGGCTTCTGAACTACATGATCAGGTATAGTCACAGCAGCTGATTCTAATCCCATTCCAGGAACTAACTTTCTGAATTACTCAATTTCCCATCACAGAGACAAAATATCCAACACCTGAAACTTAAAGGAAGCAGAGTTTATTTTTGGTCATGGTTTTAGAGGATTCATTCCATGGTTGGCTGGCTCCAAGGCAAAAGCATAGAAAAAAGGGTGGAGCCAGAGAAAAGAATACAGGTCACACCCCCAGTGACCTACCCCTCCCGACCAGGCCCTACCTTCAAACAAAAGACTTTTGGGGGACATTTTAGATCTAAGTTAGAAGCCCCCAAACCTTTTGAAACCAGGGACCATTATCCTGGAAGACAATTTTTTTACAGACTGAGGTACAAAGCAACAGGGAAATGGTTTGGGGATGATTCAAATCAGTGAGCAACCTAGATTGCATACGTGTACAGTTCCCTGTAGGATTTGTGCTCCTGTGAAAACATAATGCCGCTGCTGATCTGATAGGAAACAAAGGTCAGGCAGAATGTGAGTGACGGGGAATGGCTGTAAATACTGTTGAAATTTTACTCACTTGCCCACTGCTCACCTTGATTTTGGTGTTCACTCCATAATTGATCAATGACTGAGTCCTGGGCAAATTCCATTGTCAGAACTTTCCGTGAAGAGGAGGTAGCTGACCTACAGGGAAGGTGCAGGCTTGAGTGGGCTGCTGTGCATCACAGTAAAGTTCAAGTTCCCTTTGGCAATACTGCAGTGTTGACCGACTTGTTCTAGCCTTTGAACTGTTGACCTGGCCCTTTTCTCCCTGACCACTGCTTACCTGGTTCCTGGAAAAAGGGAGTGGGTAGACTCTGTTTGCTTTTCTCCACTATACTTACAATCATCTCAATAGCTCACATTGTCTAAGCAAACAGGCTTTCATTTCACCTTTGATTTTGCAATGTCATTAATTCTGGCTATGGGTCATCAGTACAGATGAAAAGAAAGGAAGGCATTCTGCAAATTTCATTCACCTCTTCTCCCATCCCTTCCCACCCTTTATTTTTGCCAGAACTTTCACACATTCCATGTCATTCATTCTGGATGGAGAACTAGCCCAGGGTAGGAAAATAATCTCTGAATGAACTATCGGAAGATCTAAGCTCAAATTCTGGTTCTTCTGCTGACTATTTGTCCCTGAGATGTCCAGGTCCCTTTAGCTTCAGGTCCTCCATTTGCCCACCTTAGTGAGCAACTGTGAAGGCTGGATGGGCAAATGGAGGAGAATTACCATTTTCGTACATGTAGAACTCGGTGAATACCAGTTCCCTTTCCTCCCTTTTCTTCTTCCCCAAACTTAGGTCCCCTCTGGAGTTCCAGGTTTCCTTCACTCCTTTTCACTTTTGGATCCAGGAAACCAAAATCTCAGTGAGTTAATTTGCCTGCCACAGCATTACGATGGATTAGTGGATTAGTGGCAGAGCAAAGATGTAATCATCTTGCAACACCCAGGCCTAGTTTTCTGTCTACCTGGGCACATTGCTGAGGGCTGAGTGGTTACCTGAGCTGCCTGGCTCATCAAGTCAGCTCCCAGAGGGCTTCTGTTCCCTAACAGTCAGTGAGCTCATGAACATCCTCTTTCCTGACCCCAGGTTTTGGCCCCCAGTCAGTTCCTCGTCACAGTGCCAGTGAGGGGCCTGGCTGGGTATAGAGAAGCCAGGGAGCAGCGCTGGCGGTACTACAACCTGAAGGGCACCCGGCTCTCCTGTCCCTTGCGGGCCCCTGAGGGCCTACAGCAGTGGCTGCAGGTGGAGCAGTTCATGAAGAACATCTGGCAGTGGCACGAGGCCGACGTGAACATCGAGGGGGACATTGTGCCTGCCAAGGTCCTCCACATATTCCGGCAGCTGGTGGAAAAAGCGATTACAACCTGTCACCTCTCAGGTGAGCTGATCGAGGAAAGGTGCAAGGGACTTTGTGCTGTTCCCCTTCGGCTCTAAAAGCTCTGTTGGATGTTACTGAGATAGGAATCACGTGCTTGTTACATCAGTGAACGAGGTAGGAAGTTCTCTTTCTTCTGTGGTGACAAAGAGAAGATGGGAACTTGTACTCACTGCACACTCCTGAGGATTGAAGCCGATTACTGTCCTGGCTCAGATGCAACATGCTGTGAGTTACGCACCTTTCCAGGACCTACACGCACTTGTTTAAAGGAGCAAATTATTCCCAAGCCCTAAATCCTATTAGCAATTTCTTCTACAACAGCCTCCACCTGACTACAGTACGCCAGTGCATTGAGATACCACCTTTGCAATGTGCAATTCCGTTTGTTTAAAGAAAAGAAACATTTGAAAAATTTCATAGTAATCATAACTCATGCATAGAAAACACTTTCATAGATTATTTAATCACCACAACAACCCTAGAGAGTAATAATTACTTCTGTACCAATTTTACAGATGAGAAAGCCAAGGCTCAGGTTAAGACTGGAATAAGTAACTAGCTGATGGCCTGCACATCAAGTGCAGTAGCGAGCAGAGTGAGCTCCAGAGGCGGGGGAGGGACCAGACAGGCCGGCTTCCATTTGCTCACCTCTTAGCTTGCAACATTGTTATGAGTGAAAGTACAAGTAAGCAATTCAGCCTGGACCAGGATGGTGAGGTGATTTAGTAAATGATGCTGAAGTGCCAGACATGCTCGAGTTCCTGTCCGGGCAGCTCTAATGAGCTGCAGACAATTAGCCCTTTCTCACACCTGGCCAAGGAAAGTAAAGTTTTCCTGCTCGGCAGACTAACACAATTAATGCGCTTCCATTTACTTCTCTGAGTAAGGAAGAGCAAAATAATAGATCCTGATTCACGACTCATCCTTATCTGTAACAGAGGCAAACAAACAAAACATACTGTGTGTTGAAAGAATGGGGAGCAAATTACAAATGAGGACAGTCTAGTGTGTAAGCTGGAAAACTTTGCCAGAATCATTTTCCTTTCCTCCCTCCCTATGTCTCTGTCTCTGTGTCTCTGTCACTGTCACTGTCTCTGTCTTTCCGTCTCTCTCTCTCTCTCTCTGCCTGGTTGGTAGACGAGGCAGTGAGGGCCTTTTTCCACACACATGACCCCCTAAAACAGTGACCATGACATACTTTGAAAGACCTTATGATTACAGGGGCTTATGGTGATAAATACATCTATGGCCTGGGTGGCTCTGGCTGGATGGTGGAAATACCATCCAAGAGACTTTGACTCAGATAAGAATTCCACCAAAGTGACTGTCCTTAAGCAATGTCAGAACTTCTGGGTGAAGAATGAAGAAATGGCACTGTCCTTCCTTATGTTTGCATTCTGTGGAAAACCGATGTCTGGGTGCTTGGGTGAAATGAAGAAGGATACAGAGGAATTACTTCTCTCTCATTGCTGGGACAAAACACCCAACCCCCAAAGTTAAAATGGGGAAAGGTTTATTTAGCTCACAGTTTGTAGAAGTTTCAGTCCATAATCGGCTGGCTCCAAGGCAGGGTGGCACATGGCAGAGGGGCAACAGTTCAGGCCCAGAAGACAACAAAAGCAACAAGAGTGAGTGAGACAAGCCTCTTTCTGTCCCTTACAGTGTATGCAGGCTACCCGCCCTAGTGCGGGTGTAGCACTCACACCCTTAATCCCAGCATTGGACCATGAATCAATCACAAACTCTAGAAGCCCACCTGCATGACTGCATGAGGCTTTGGGGGAACATCCAGACATAAACCATAACAGAGGGTTACCTTTCATTTTACAGTAGCAAAAGTACTATCCTTTTCCATTTTTTCATTCTATGGCTTCTTCAGTTGGATCTTCTGAAAATAATCTATTAATTTAAATGAAAAGGTACTGGTTTGGGGGTGTAGCTCAGTGAGAGCACATGCTTGTCATATGTGAGGGTTAGGGTTCAATCTCCAGTACCACATATGTAAAATAAAATAAGCTAAGTACCATAAAAATTTTCAGGGAATGGGGATTTTCTAACAATGCTCTAACGAAGGCTGGCTGGCTAACAGTGAGGTTTGGCTGCAGATGTCCCCTTTTGAGTGCTGCAGACACTGTGGGAAAGCTGCCCCCACGGTGACCAGGAGCCCTCACAGGCACTGCTCACAGACAGATTCCTTCTCTGAATGCTTGCGTTGCCCATGGCCCATGGCTCTCTTCTCATTGTCTGTCTGGTCATCTCCCTTCAGGTAAGGTGAGCATGCTGACAAATAGCCCTGCAGTCTGGGTTGCCGTGGAAACATCTGTCTATCAAGTAGAAATCCAGCTGGCCCCCACAGTGGAGATTCCCACTGCCTGGCCCGAGAAAGCCCAGTGGCCACGATGTATGAAGCGCTGGCCTTCCCCAGAGAAAGTGGAGTGCATCAAGGTATCTGTGATTGGGACCCTGGCTCTCCAGGGCAGAGATGCTAACAGCTTATCGGTCTCAGCATTGCTACCACTCAGCTTCTGAAGCAGAGCTGAGAGTTCACTGGATCTGCAGTTCTGGAAGTGAAGCATGGGGCCCCTGTGGACTTGGTGGAAAGGAAGGGCCCCAGGCCCCACCCTGGACCTACTGAATAAGACTTAGTGGGCAGGCCCCGCAGTCTGTGTGTTCAGGAGCCCTAGAGGTGGGTGGGGCTCTGGTGCAGGCTGGAGCCTTCTTCTGCCAGCTGCCCACACCGAGGATGGCTTGTGCCTTCCCCAGGCTCCTGTTCCGGTCCCATGGAGGATGTACTGCCACCCTCCATAGGTTCCGCAGGCCAGCGAACAGCTTTCTACCTCAACAAGCATCACCCTTCTCATTTTCTAAATCTGGATTTTTCTCTTCTTCCAGTCCTTTGGATTCAACTTGTTGGCCTGTTCAAACTATCACTGGCAGCTGAGCTTCTCCCAGGCTGAGCAAGTGCTGCTGGAGCAGCTGGATGAGGATGGGGGCTGCCGCAGACAGTGCTTTCAGGCCCTGAGGCAGCTGATGGAGGATGTCTGGTGTCCCAGGAAAAGGCCAGTTATCACCTCCCACCATCTGCAGGTGAGCTGGAGCTGGGGTGCGGTAGAGCCACAGGCAGCTGTGGTTAGGTGGGTACCCATAGCCTCTGTGGGCTCAGCAGAGCCACTCAGAAGTGGGAGAAGGGTGTGATGAATATAGGATGGGGCTATAGTATCCACAACTCCCATTCCACTAATTATTACTCACGTGGAAATATGTAGACCTTAGCAGTAAGTGCGGTAAGTGCGTCTGCAACACTCTGACAGGGGAAAACAGCCTCTGGCTCCCTCCCTTCCCCTTTCCAGTTCCCTGGTTCTTTTCCCTCTTTTTCTACTCTCCCTCTCTCTCCCTCCCATTCTCCTCCTCCTCCTCCCCCTCCCCCTCCTTCACCTCTCTTTCTTCCTCCTCATCCTTCTTCTTCTTTGGTATGATATCAGTGATAATTTAGTGATTTTTAAAAATTAACACATAATAAGTGCATATATTTATGGGGTACACTATGATACCATGATATATTACACAATGTATAATGATCGAATCAGGGCAATTAGCATTTCCTTCTCGTCAAACATTTATCACTTCTATGTTTTGGGAAGCTTTGAACTCTTGTAGTTATTTTGAAACATAAAATCATTATAATTTGTGGTCACCCTAACGTGCTTCAGAACGCTGCACTCACTCCAGTAAGGTGCTCTGCGGGAGCTTCTTAGTTCGACATCGATAATCCTGTTTGTCTATTTTTACTTTTGCTATGTGTGCTTTTGGGTCTTTCTCAAAAATCTTTGCCAACACCAATGTCTTCAGAGTTTCCCCTGCTTTCTTTTGGTGGTTTCATAGTTTCAGGTCTTACACTTAGGTCTTTGATCCACTTTGAGTGGATTTTTGTATATATGGTGAGAGGTATACATGAATCTCCACATTTCCCAGAACCATTTAAAGGAGACATTATCCTTCACTGCATGTTCATTCTTTTAAAAGATATTTTATTTTTTGACATGTATTAATTGAACATATTAAAAGGGCTCAGTGTGATATTTTCACACATGTATATAACATGTACTGGCCAAATCCAACTTTTCTGTATCCCCCCTCCCCACCTATACCCCATGCCTTTCCAATCCTATTCCACGTTTGGGTCAACATTTTCCTTAGCTTCCACCTGGGAGAGAACAAATGGTATTTGTTTTTCTGTGTCTGGTTTATTTCACTTAACATGATTTCCTCTAGTTCCATCCATTTTGATCCAAATGGCAGCTTTTATTCTTTTTATGGCTGAATAATATTCCACAGTGTATCTGTATCACATTTTCTTTGTTCACTCATCTACTGATGGACACCTATACTGATTCTATGCTTTTCTTTCTTTCTTTCTTTCTTTCTTTCTTTCTTTCTTTCTTTCTTTCTTTCTTTTTTTTGTGGGTACTGGGGATCAACCTCAGGACCTCAACACGCCAGCAGGCGCCCGTGCTGCTGAGCGATATCACCGGCCCTTTTCTCGTATGTGGGTTCTGGGAGTCGAACTCGGGCCCTCGCGCTTGCCAGGCAGGCGCTTATGCCGCTGAGCCATCTCACTGGCCCTCCATGTCTTTCTTAGTGCCTTTTTTGGAAGGTTGGAAAGGAAGGGAGGGACCAATCCTCATAGACCAAATCATATTAAAAATTGTATTTTTAAGCACTCTGGGAAGCTGAGGCAAGAGAATCACAAGTTTGAGCCCAGACTGGGCAACTTAGCAAGACCCTGTCTCAAAATAATGAATAAATACAAAGGCTTGGGGATGTAGGTCAGTGCAAAGGCCTAGGGTTTAAACCCCAGGACCCAGGCTTGAAAAAAAAAAAAAGTGGGGCATCAAACAGTGGGATGAATTTGAAGTGCTTAGAGAAGGAGCAGGGTTTTATATTTTAAAAAGTTCTTGTGGACTGCAGCATGGATGGTGACATGTTGGGTGGTACTGAGTAGCCAGGAGACACTGCTGCAGGGGGCCAGTGAGTTGTGGTGGCAACATGAAGGAATATCATTGGCGAGGAAGGCAGTGGGTAGATCTGAGAAATCCTTGGGCAGGAGGATTGGCAGGTCTTGAGTGTGGGTGGTGAGGGAGAAGGATGACTCCAGGCTTGTAGCTTGCGTATCGGGCTGGATAAACAACTCTGGAGGCAGATCAGGTTTGTGGCGCAAGGCCATCGGTTTGGTTTGGACACGTTCAGACTGAGAACCTTCATGTTACCAAGCACTGCAGGTAAGGAGGTCAGAGGAAGTCTGAGCTGGAGAACGTGATTTGCAAGTCACCCATATTACGAGGAATGAAAGCCTCTCAAGAGGGAGGGTATGGATGGGAGAAGCTGATCAGCTGAAAGACCAGATAAAGCGAAGGCTGGAAAAGCCTCTTGGATTAAGAAACATGGAGGTCATTGGGCTTAAAGAGAGCAGCTTTTAGGGTTAATGGCAGGAAACCATGATGGAGTGAATGGAGGCAGGGGATAAATGAGAGGAAATGATGCTAAACAGTGGAGCTAACTCTGGGAGCCTAGATTTGCAGAGGTCAGAGTGAGGGCAGGGGGGAAGTGAGGGATTGGGGGAGCAGGAGAACAGGGACAGGCTGAAAGGCCATGGAGGAAGAGGGCAGTCAGTCATACACAGTCCCTGGGAAGCAGGACCCGGAGTCCTGGGAGGGGAGAGAGGAGGTGCCCTGTAGGGCAGAACTGTCTGGTTTGGAGCAATGGGTTTCAGAGTTCCCTGTAGAGAAGGCAGTGGAGGTGTCTGCCTGGAGTGGGGTATTACAGATTTAAGGAGAGTTGTGATCACTGGAAATGTCAGAGGACAGTAAGAAAATAAAGTAGTGAAGAGGCATAGGAGACCGGCTGGGCAAGAGTGAGCGCGCACCTGAGCGCGCACCTGAGGTTGGGATCATGAATTCATGGTGGATCCAGTTTTTCCGGGTGACTCCTTCTCCCTCCTTCCAAGGCCAGGCAAACTCAGCACTTGTTTCTGAAGATCTTTTCCGCAGCTGCCTGAGCCACGTCTGACAGCTGCTCTTCCTTCCTCAGATGGTGCTCCTCTGGACTTGTGAGAAGTATCCCCACCGGAAGGACTGGCAGGATTTCGAGAATGCCTTCCCGCGCCTGGTGCGGAAGCTGCACAAGTGTGTGAGCCAGCACTTCCTCAAGCACTACTTCGTCCCCAAGAGCAACCTGCTTCAGTCCACCAGTGCCAGCGAACTGGACTCCCTGGCCCAAACACTGGCCCTCTTCCTCAAGAACCCCCGGATCAGCCTGCCCTGAGGGTGGCCCTGCCCAGGTGTCCTTGGCCATTTCATTCTGACTTGACCTTTCTCTCTCAGGATGGGTCCTCTACCAGGTGCTGGTGTCCAACCCAGAGAGGCATAACACAAGGCAGCGGAGGTCGCCTCAATCTGGTGGCACTGCACAGTGAGAAAGCTGCCCCAAGCATCGGAGCCAGGCATCCCGGAAGCCAAGCAAGTGTTCCACTCTCATTACCTTCCTTGGGCACAGCGCCTATCAAGCTTCCCACACCACCAATTCTGCACTGACACCACTGTGATGAGTTTAGTTTCCCCTGTGCAGGCTCTGACAGTCTATTGAGAAAATGGAGACAGAGACTCTGGGAGGCCAGAGAGTGGTATGCCTCCCAGGAGTGTTCTCTGACTGGCTGAGCACGGGGCTCCTTCTCTTTCCTTTTGTAAAGAGGGGATGTTAATATGCATTCCTCAGAGCAAGGTGGGAGCCTCTGGCACTGTATAGGGGCCTCTGTAAGAGGAGGACTTTGGAGCAATAGGGAGCCTACTAGCTGGCCTAGTAGCTGGTGCTTGCAGCTAGTGGACCAGGACTATGTGCAGATGAAATGGTAGCAGCTGACGATCTGGCATGCTTGTGCCGCCTGTGCTGCCGGTTCAGTGGTCTGCTCCTCTGCTGCTCTCTCAGTACGGAGGGAGTGGTCTTGATGGCTGTGTAAGTCCACAGTGAAAGTGCAGCTGTGGCTGCTGCCAGCCAGCCACAGGCCTCTCTGTTCCCAAGCTGTGGGTCACGGATGGGACTTCCTTCTGTCTATGGAATGAGCTTCATATTTTGAACTTGCATGGATTGCCCTTGGTGTCATTCACCTCTCAATACATTTCTGTTGTCATTCACCTCTCAATACATTTCTGTTGTCATTCACCTCTCAATACATTTCTGTTGTCATTCATTCACTCATTCATTGATAAATAAATATGCCTTACATGTTAGGCACTGGGAATACAGTGTGATGGACTGGCAATTGGGGTAACACCTAATGGGGAAGGTAAGATACACATAGTTATTACAGATGAAGCAAGTGTGCTGAAGGAAATAAATAAAATGTTGAAATAGAGTCATGGAAAGACCCCTGAAGGATAGAAATGCAAGCAGCTGAAGGGGAAGGAAAGGTGACCAAGGTCAGGCTTGGGGGTCATGAGCCAGATCACCTGACCTGGCAAAGCTAGGGAGGAATCAGTATTGTGTTCTAAGATCAAAGTTGTGACATTTGGCCTCTCCCAAAGCAGAGGGACATAGGGAGCTGACTGTGTATGACTGCATTAGGAGGTCTGGGGGCTCACACAAGAGTCAGGGGCACTGAAAACCAACACACCACCCATTTTCAAGGGCACTGAGGACCACATAACAACACACCCTGTACAGCACAACTGACCGGTAATCAGGTGTTCTTGGGGAGATCAATGGTTTCTTCTGGCACTTAGTGCTTCTCAACTAATGGGGTTCCTTTATTACCTTTAAGCAAACACACATTTGGAACAAAGTAAAATTTCCAAAAGAATAAACTACTGATTTTTTTAATGGAAATAAAAACACATTGGAAATTAAATATTATTGAATAATCAATGGAGCATAGAAAAATCAGGGAAGAAATTTTAAAAGTTTGTAGAATCAAATGACAGTGGGAACACAACATACCAAAACCAATGGGACACAATGAAAGCATTTCTAAGAGGGAAGTTTATAGCTGTAAATGCACTGAACAAAGCAAAGAACACAGCAATCTTAAATAAATAACCCAATGATACATATAAAGGTCCTAGGAGAACAAGAATAATCAAAATCCAAAACTAGTAGAAGGAAAGAAATTACAAAGATCAGAATGGAAATTAATGAAATTGAAACTAAAAAATCAATACAAAGTATCAATGAATCAAAGAGTTGGTTCTTTGAGAGAATAAACCCTTAGCCAAATTTACTGAAAGAAGGAAAGGGCAAAAAACAAACCCATATCAATGCAATTAGAAATGAAAGTGGTGAAATCACAAGGAAAACCACTGAAACCCTGAGGATTAAAAGACGCTATTTCAAAATCTTATATTCCAATAAATTGGAGAACCTGGAAGAAATGGATAAATTCCTAAACACACATGAATCACCAAACAAATTGAACCAAGAAGATATACAAACTCTTATTAGAGCAATCACAGGCAACAAAATAGAGGCAGTAATAAAAAAAACTTACTAAGAAAAACCAAAGACCTGATGGTTTCATTGCAGAATTCTACTAGACCTTGAGGGAAGAGCTGATGTTAATACTCCTCAAACTCTTCCATGAAACTGAAAGGGAAGGAGACTGCCAAACTCATTCCCGGAACCAAGCATTTCCCTGATACCGAAACTAGACAAGGATTTAACAAACAAAACAGAGAAAAGAAAAGAAAACTGTAGGCCAATCTCCTTAATGAACATTCATGCAAATACCCTCTACAAGAAAATATTCTCTACAAGTACTAGCAAACAAAATGCAACAAATCATTAACAAACCATACATCATGACCAAGTCAGCTTCATCCCAGGGATGCAAGGATGGTTCAGCATATGTAAGTCAATAAATTCATCACATAAAAAGAAGCAAGGACAAAAGTCATGTGATCATCTCAATAGACATAGAAAAATCCTTTGATAGAAACCCAAATCCATTTATGTTAAAAACCCTGATGAAAATAGGTGTAGAAGGACCTTATCTGAAACTGATAAAAGTCATTTATGACAAACCCACTGTAATATTATTTTAAATGGGGAAAAACTGAAAGCTTTCCCTCTAAAATAGGGAACCAGATGGAGGTATCCACTCTTACCACTACTGTTCAATATAGTACTCGAACTTTAGCTAGAGTAATCAGAAAAGAGAAAAAATAAAAGGGATATATATAGGGAAGGAAGAAGTCAAAGTATCCTTATTTGCAGATGACACGATCTTTTACATTAAATGCCAGAAAAATTCCACCAAAAGACTCTTAGAACTAATAAACAAATGCAGCAAAGTAGCATGGTATAAAATCAACACAAATCAATAGCATTCCTGTAGGCCAACAATGAAAGGAATCAGGAAAATAGTTCTACTCACAGTAGTTTAAAAAAATTAAATACTTAAGAATTAACCTAACCAAGGAAGTGAAAGACCTCTATAACAAAAACTATAGTACTATGAAAAAAAGTAGGAAAGAAATTGAAGAGGACATCAGGAAATGGAAAGATGTCCCCTGATCCTGGATAGGCAGAACCAATATTGTCAAAATGGACATAGTACCAAAAATGATACATAGAATTTAATGTAATCCCAATAAAAATATCCACAGCATTCTTCACAGAACTAAAAAAAAATCAAAATTTATATGGGACCAGAAGAGATCCAGAAGAGCCAAAGCACCAAGAGCAAAACAAGAGACTTCATAACCCCAGGTTTCAAGTTTTATTATAAAGGTACAGTGATAAAAACAACATGGTACTCACGCAAAAACAGACATGCAGATCAATAGAACATAATCGAGGATGCAGAAACAACCCTAGGCACATTCAGCTATCTGATCTTCAACAAAGGGGCAAAGAGCGGGAGGAAAAGTACCTCTTTAACAGACGGTGCTGAGAAAACTGGTTATCCACAAGCAGAAGAATGAATGTAGACCATACCTCTCACCCTGTACTGAAGTCAAGTCAAAATGGATCAAAGGCCTAGATATAAAAACAGAAACACTGAATCTGCTGCAAGATAAAGTAAATTAAACTCTTGAAGACACAGGCAAGGACTTTGAACAGAACCCCAACTGTATATGAAATAACACTAACAACAAATGAGATCATATCAAATTTAAAAGCTGCTACAGAGCAAAGAAAACAAACAACATAGTGAAGAGACAACCTACAGAATGGGATAAAACTTTGCCAGGTACTTCTCAAAAGACCCATGTCTGGAATATATAGAGAACTCAAAAAAATTAAATTCCTCAGAATAAAAGGCCCAATAAAAAATATGGACAAATGAAGTGAAGAGACACTTAGAAGAAGAAGTACAAATGGCCAATAGGTACACAAAAAATGTTCAACATCTCTGGTCATTAGAGAATTTCAAAACAACCCCTAGATTCCATCTTACTCCAGAAAGAATGGCTTTCATCAAGAACTCAAAAATCAACAAGTGCTGATGAGGTTGTGGGGAAAAGGAACCCTACTGCATTCCTTTGTTGGTGGGAATGTAAACTAGCAAAACCAATATGAAAATCAGTGTGGAGATTCCTCAAAAAGCTAAAAATAGAAATTCTCTTTGACCCAGCTATACTTCTTCTGGGTATCTTTAAGAGAGAGTTGAAGATGGCATATTATAGTGATATATACATACCCATGTTTACAGCAACACAACTCGTAATAGCTAAATCTTGAAAGCAGACTGTATACACATCAACAGATGAATGGATAAAGAAAACGTGGTATTTATACACAACTCTGCCATAAATAAGGATAAACATGAGTCACTTGTGGGAAAATGAATACACCTTGAGACCATAATGCTAAGTGAAATAAATCAGACACAGTTAAACATCACATAGCTTGTCTTAGATAAGAAACCCGAAGTTTAAATAATTTTAAGAGTAAAATAAAAGATGCATGATAGGAAAGAGGGAGATAGACTTTGTGGAGATGGGAAGGTGATCTGGTAATGGGAGAAACAGGAGAAGAAGGGAAAATAAAAAAGATCAAGACGTGATATGTGTATATACTGATTCCTTACAATGGATGTTTTTTTATGTCTCACAAACATAGACTAATTTATTTAATTAAAAAATTATTTTCAAAAGTACCGTAAGCAAATGGTGGGACCTCTAAGTTATCACACAGGAAATCATGTTTTTATTTTTAAAATTAATTAATTAGACACACGTTTGGCAGTCGGACCTACCAGAACCCGGAGACCCAGGACAGCCAGCACCTGGTGCATGGAGTAATCAGTGAGGCCAGCAATATGGAAGTGTCCAAAGCAGCAGCGAGGAGCCAGCAGCTGGGTGCTGGAGAACTCCGCCAACAGAAGACCAGTCCCAGCCCCCGCATCCAGAGGCCAAGATCAGCTCCATACCCAGCACATTTCTGGGATAGAACATGGACACTACCACAGAACTGTAAACACCAGAGGTATTTTACTGCTTTTATTCTCCCTTGTTTGTCTGATTGGCTACCCCTTTCCTGTCTGGTTGGATATCCTCTTGTTTTGTTTTGTATTCTGTGGTTATTTTTGTATTTAGGGTTTTTTTTTTCCTTCTCTCCTCTCTTTCTCTAGTCTCCTTTTTCTTTCTTTCTTTTCTTATTTTCTTTTTCATTCTCTTTCTCTTTCTTCTTTCTTTCACTGTTTAGGTTTCTTACCTTTCTTTTTTGTTTTCTTCTGTTGCTCCTCTTTCTCTTTCCTCAACCACTTCTTGAATTTAAACTTCCAAGTGAGTAAACATTGTCTCTTCTCTTTCTGAATACTCCTGTGCATTCTATTTCATTCTTTCCCTCCTGTCTCCTCCAGTTTCCCAAAACTCGGGTGATCATCCTTTCACCTCCAGCCTTGACTCTACTATATTTGACCCCATTCATCACTTTATCCTGTCCCCTACCCATTTTCACCCCCTCATCCCCCCCAAAAGGGTAAAACCACCCCACTGAGAGGAAAATCACTACATACAAGTACCTGGTACATGTTTGATTTTGTTATATAACTTTAGAGTTTGCTCCTGTGGTTGGAGGTAGCAGGTTAATGGTTACCATAGTTTGTCAGTAGTTAAGCCGTACTTGAAACTATTGTTATTACTAACTGTACTACTTTAACCAGGATGTCATACATGTTATAATAGGTTTTTCTCCCCTGTATGACAATGCTGTGATAGTACGGGTTCATAATCACCACCACAGCCCAGTACCAAAGGATAGGGTACTGAGCCAAATAATAACTATGCACCCTTTACAAATTGGGCAGGTAGGTTCTTGGGATAGCTATAAAGAATCACCTACATCTAGAGGACATCCCCAAAGAACAGACATCTCCTAGGGAAGATTTAGTACTAGTGATAAAGCTATCTATCATAAGAAATCGGCAAGCATCAACATAGAAAACAAAATAAAATAAAAAAGAGAGAATAGAAAATGACCAGATGCGGAAGCAAAATGCAACCTCAGACACCCAGCCCACCCAGGACAAACCTGGAACTCAATGAGATAGATGAACTTGGAAGTTAAACACTGGAACTTTCTTCAATGATAGCAACACAAGTGAAAAAACAAGTGGAAAAGGCTATAGAGAAAATAATCTCTCAGGTACAAAAAGAAATAATGCTTAAAATCAAAGATATTAGAGAAGACACAGATAAAAGAATAGATGAGCTTGAGAAATGATGAAAACAAAAAATGCCCAACATAGGAAAGAAATAGAATCCATGAAACAGATCTAAACAGAAATCCAAGAGATTAAAACCTCCATTGAAAGTATATGCAACAGACTGAATGAAGAAGAGGCTAGAATATCAGATCTTGAAGACAATTGCAGTAAGTGATCATGAAAAGAAAGATATCTTAAACATAGCAAGAGACCATGAAAAGTCAATCCAACAGCTACAAGATGACACAAAGAAGAATAACATAAGATTGGGGTCAATGAGAAAGCTGGAGACAGTGCAAATGCCATAAAAAACTTTTCACAGAAATAATGGTAGAAAACTTCCCAAGCATGGATAAAGAATTTGACATACAGGGCCGGTGAGATAGCTCAGCGGCACAAGTGCCTGACTGGCTAGCGTGAAGTCCTGAGTTTGACTCCTGGTACCCACAAAAAAAAAAAAAAAAAAAAAAAAAAAAAAGAATTTGACATACAAATAAATAAAGCATATAGAACTCCAAACAGCCATGACCAAAATAAAACTACACCAAGACATATAATAATCAAGATCCCAGAAATTCAGCACAGGAACAGAATATTAAAAGCTGTTAGAGAGAAGAAACAGATCACCTATAAAGGAAAGCCCATCAGAATCACAGCAGATTTCTCAACACAAACCCTCAAGAAGAGCTTGAAGTAAAGGATTTCAAGTCCTGAAGAAAAACAACTTCCAACCCAGACTGATGAACCCTGCAAAACTATCTTTCAAAATTAATGAAGAAATAAGATACTTCCATGACAAAAAACAACTGAAGAAATTCATGACCACCAAACCAAGTACAAAGAGTACTGCAAGATATTCTAGGCAGAGATAAAAATGACCACAATTCCAAGAACAACAATAGAAAGAAACCATCAGGCAGGGCAAGCCATTAAACACAAGGGAAAAGCAGGGAACCAACAGCAGGAAAATATCATGACAAAGATAACCCAATACATATCAGTTATAACCACCAATGTAAATGGCCTCAATTCATCACTCAAAAGAAACAGACTGACAGAATGGATCAAGAAACAAGATCCAACAATATGCTGTATACAAGAAACACATTTAACTCAAAAAGAAATTATAGACTGAAGATCAAAGGATGTAAAACAATCTTCCATGCAACAGGAACCCACAAAAAAGCAGGGGTAGCTATCCTGTTTGCTGACAACCCAAGAATGATCAAAAGAAATAGATTAGGTCATTACATACTTGTTGGGGAAAACTTCAAGAGGAAGAGATAACAATCATAAATATGTGTGCACCAAATATGGGAGCACCCAACTATATAAGACAAGTATTAATAGACATGAAAAACCAAATAAGCAATAACACAATTATAATGGAAGACCTTAATACCCCATTGTCACAAAGAGATAGATCAACTAGGCAAAAATCAGCAAAGACATATCAGAACTGAACCAAACCTGTGAACACATGGACTTAGTAGATGTTTTCAGAGTGTTCCACCCAACATCATCAGAATACACATTCTTCTCAGCTGCACATGGGATGTTCTCTAAAACAGACCATATACTAGCCCACAAAACATGCTTAAGTAAATTCAAAGGAATTGAAATTATCCCATGCATATTATCTGACCAGAGAGCAATGAAATTGGAAATTAATGGCAAAAGAAACTGCAAAAACTCCATAAACACATGGAAATTAAATAACACCCTCCTAAACAACCAATAGGTCACAGATTAAATTAAAGAAGAAATTAAACAATATCTACAACTAAATGAGAAAGCAGATACAACATACTGAAACTTATGGGATGCAATAAAAGCAGTCCTAAGAGGGAAATTTATTGTGGTGAATTCTCACATCAGGAAAACAGAACGAGCACAAATAAATGACCTAATGTTGCACCTCAAGCTTCTAGAAAAAGAAGAGCAAGACAAGCCCAAAGCCCACACAAAGGAGGAAATTATAAAGATCAGAGCAGAAATTAATGCAAAGGAGATCAAGAAAACAATACAAAGAATTAATGAAGTGAAGGGTTGGTTCTTTGAAAGAATAAATAAAATTGATAAACCCTTAGCCAACCTTATCAAAGGAAGGAAAGAAAAGACTCAAATTCATGCACTGAGGAATGAAAAGGGTGAAATCACTACAGATCCTGTGGAAATTCAGAAGATCATCAATATCTACTTTGAAAATCTTTACTCACATAGGATGGAAAACACAGAAGAAATGGACAGATTCCTAGATACGTGTGAATTACCAAAGCTGAATCAAGAAAATATAAAAATTCTGAATAACCCAATATCAGCGAATGAGATTGAAAATGTAATTAAAAACTTACCAACAAAGAAAAGGCCAGGTCCTGATGGATTCATGGTTCAATTCTACAAGAAATTTAGAGAAGATTTAACGCCAATACTCCTCACACTCTTTAGTGAAATTGAAAGGGAAGGAATACTCCCTAACTCATTCCTGGAGGCAAATATTACCCTGATACTAAAACCAGAGGAAGACCAGACCAAAAAAGAGAACTACAGGCCAATCTCCCTAATGAACATAGATGCAAAAATCCTCAGCAAGATACTAGCAAACAGAATGCAGCAATTCATCAAAAAGATTATACACTATGACCAAGTGGGATTCATCCCAGGAATGCAGGGATGTTTCAACATATGCAAATCAATAAATGTAATACACCATATCAATAGAGCCAAAGACAAAAATCACACGATCATCTCAATACATGCAGAAAAAGCTTTTGATAAAGTCCAGCACTCATTCATAATAAAAACCCCACAGAAAATCAGAATAGATGGTCTTTACCTCAATCTGATAAAAACCGTCTATGACAAACCAACAGCCAACACCATACTAAATGGACAAAAACTGAAAGCTTTCACTCTAAAATCAGGAACAAGACAAGGCTGTCCACTATCACCATTCCTATTCCATATAGTTCTGGAAACATTAGCCAGAGCAATTAGACAAGAGAGAGAAATAAAAGGAATAAGGATAGGAAAGGAAGAAGTTAAATTATTATTATTTGCAGATGATATGATACTCTGCATAGAAGACCCCAAAAACTCCACCAAAAGACTCCTAGAGTTAATAACCAAATTCATTATCATAGCTGGATACAAAGTCAACACTCAAAAATCAATAGCATTCCTGTGCATAAACAACAAACTCACTGAGAAACAAATTAGTGAAACCACACCCTTCACAATAGCATCAAAAACATGAAATACTTAGGAATCAATCTGACAAAGGAAGTAAAAGATTTATCTATTTCAGTACTCTGAAAAAGGAGATTGAAGAGGATATCAGAAAATGGAAAGATATCCCTTGCTCATGTATAGGAAGAACTAACATAGTGAAAATGGCCTTACTCCCAAAATTGTACAGATTTAATACAATCCCAATCAAAATACCATTAGCATACCTCACTGAACTACAGAAAACATTCCTAAAATTCATTTGGAACCAGAAGAGACCTAGAATAGTAAAAGCAATTCTGGGCAACAAAGGCAAGGCAGTAGCAACCACAATCCCTGACTTGAAATTATACTACAAAGCTACTGTGATAAAATCAGCATGGTACTGGCAAAAAAACAGACCTGAGGATCAGTGGAACAGATTAGAAGATGCAGATGCAACTACAAACACACTCATCCACCTTATCTTTGACAAAAGGGCCAAACATGTTCACTGGAAGAAAGATAGCCTCTTTAATAAATGGTGCTGGAAAAACTGGCTTTCCACATGCCAAAGACTAAAACTAGACCCATGTCTATCACTATGCACTAAACTAAAGTAAAAATGGATCAAAAATCTAAATATTAAAACAGAAACACTGAATCTACTGGAAGAGAAAGTAGGTAGAAGTCTTGAAGACATAGGTGTAGGCAGAGACTTCATGAACAAAACCCAAACTTCACGGAAAATACTCCAAAGAATCCACAATTGGGATCTCATCTCATTTAGAAGATTTTGCATCAAAAGAAATCAACAACAGAGTAAAAAGAAAACCCACAGACTGGGAAAAATTTTAGCCAACAGTCCCTCAGACAAAGGACTTTTATCTAGAACATATAAAGAACTGAATAAAACCAGACCCCCCCAAATTTAAAGATCCAATCCAAAAATGTGCATCTGAGATGAATACGTACTTCTCAGATGAAGAAATGCAGATAGCAAATAAATATATGAAAAAATGTTCAACATCATTGGTCATTCAAGAGATGCAAATTAAAACAACACTGAGATTCCATCTCACCCCAGAAAGAATGGCTATCATCAAGATATCAACCAATAACAAACGCTGGAGTGGGTGTGAGGGAAAAGGAACTCTTCTCCATGTTGGTGGGAGTGTAGACTGGTGCAACCACTGTGGAAATCAGTGTGGAGGTTCCTCAAAAACTAGAATTAGAGGTCCCATTTGACACAGCTATCCCCCTTCTGGATATTTTCCCAGAAGAATTAAAAACATCATACCACAGCAATATATGTGCACCCATGTTTATAGCAGCACGATTTGTAATAGCTAGATCTTGGAAACAACCCAAATGCCCATCAACCCAAGGAATGGATGTGGTATTTTTATACGATGGAATACTACTCAGCTATAAAAAAGGATAAACTTGAGACTTTTATAGGTAAATGTGTGCAACTTGAGATCATACTCATAAGTGAAATAAATCAGTCACACATGTGTAAACATCATATCATGTCCCTAGTGTAAGAAACTGAAAGAGTAAATAAGATCCAAAATGTACAATAGATATTGGGAAATGGGAAGAAACTGTTCAAAAGGAAAGAGAAACTGGGATGGGGAAAGGAGAAATGAAGAAAGGGAAAGGAAAAGTAAATATATATATATGATAGTTAAGGTAGCTATACTACTAATTTCTATTAGTCCATTGAAAAGAAAGGTTTATGCTTATATAGTTTGATCAATTTTTCCTGCCTGTATCTTGTAATCTGAGCAACTACTTTGAAGATAACAATAAGCAATGTACTAATCATTGTTACTTTCCTATCTTGTTTTGAAAATTTGCATCATTTTTTATTGTTTTTTTCTCTTTAAAATAAAAAATAAAATTAATTGATTAATTAAGGCTTTTTTGAGACATGGTCTCACTATGCAGCTGAGGCTGCTCTTGAACTCATTATTTAGCCCAGGTTGGCCTCGAACTCACCGTGATCCTCCTGCCTCAGCCTCTGGAGCGCTGGGATTACAGGCATGTGCTACCACACCTTGGGGAAAATCACGCTTTTAAAACGTTAAGAACAAGTCTCAGCAAACATACAAAAAGTTTACAGTTTTTAAAAACATAAATGAACAAACCATTGTTTGGTTAAATCCTCAGAATCTCCACTCTACTATCTGATGTTTTGTTTTGTTTTGTTTTGTTTTGAGATGGATAGGGTCTTGCTAAATTGCCATGCTGGCACTGATTTCCAGATCCTCCTGCCTCAACTTCCGGAGGAGCTGGGATTACAGACGCGGGCCGCGATGCCTGGTGCTAAAACCTGCATTCTCATTCTCATATTTTTGGATCTTGGAAAATATTTTTGCGAAGGTGGCAGATGTAACAAGTTTTAGGTTTTGTTTTTAATGAGGCAAAAGTTTTAAAAAACAGCTGCGCAGTCACAGTATGCCAAAAAGTGCGTTGACTGTACCATAGATTCCAAATCTGCGCCTGCGTGGAGAGGGTGAAACTGACACAAGCCAGTCTGGTCCCTGCGTCCCTTTCCCAGTAGATCTGCGGATTGTGCGGCGGCGCGGGGGAGGCGGGGGATACTCCTTGCTGATTTTTCTCTCCCTGGTTTTTTTGTTTTTTTTTTTTTTGGTACCGGGAATCGACTCTTTCCTGATTTCTGAATGTGCCAGTATCTGGCCAGCAGATGGCAGGACAAGACCACATAAGAAAGAGTCAGCCCTGACCTATCCTTCCCAGCCAGCAGGTGTCACCCCTCTGGGCGCTTCCGTAACCTACACCTGGCTTCTCCGTGGAGGGAGCTAGGGACAGTGGATTCTGGCTGATGCTGCATTGTTTACCTTCCCTGCCATTATAGCAAAAGTGCCAGTCTTTCCGCTTAAAGCTGGGATCTGAAAGAGAAGCCTATGCTAGGGCCGTCCATCCCGGGCACTGTTCACCTCCATTTTGTTTCCAGGGACACACTGCATAGTTCAGAAAGTATTATTCTGGCCCGTTTCTTTTGTTTTTGTTTTTGAATTCTGCAAAAGACCTTTCCCATCTTTCCCCAGTCTTTAGCACAGGACTGTGTTGTACCACGGACCGGCTGGTTTTCAGCTACTGCAGCTCACCCGGTTATATTTGCGTCTCAGCTCGGATGCTGTGTGACCGCATAACCTTGGCAAGACCTGCGAGCTCTCTAAACCTCCCCTTCTCTCCAAAGAGCGCAGGGTATGGTCTGAAGTGAGCCTCCCACTCACATGCGAAAGTCCTAACCGCCTCCCTCTCAAAATGACTATTTTAAGAGGCGACTAAGTTAAAATGCCGCCTTTAGGATGGGCCCTTACTCCAGTGTGACTGGTGTCTATGGAAAGAGTCGGTAATGTCACACAGAGCTCCCAGAGATGCACCGGCATGGAGGGAAGTCAGCCACCCACGAGCCAAGGAGGGAGACTGGAGGAACCTGACCCTGCTGCGCCCTGATCTTAGACTGGTGGCCCCAGTCCTGTGGGAAAATAAACGTATTTGGCGAAGCCGCCAGATTGGTGTTCTTAGTACAGCGGCCCTAGCAAACTCATGCAGGCATTGTGAGAAAATACATACTCTTCACTGTCAGAGCAATAAAGGGAACAAACACATTTTTTGGTGGCATACCAGGGACGGGAAAGCCGCTGAGTCGATGGTCGTCATTTTCGGTGCCTCCCGCTGTGGTCATTCGCCCACTTGTGCCACTGCTGATAACTGTTCCTTGCCACACATCCGTTCTTCCTACAGAAAGTAGAAGCCATCACGAGGCAAGCATGCAGGAAACCCCACTGCACGTTTCATAATCCCATTTTTCCTGCTCCTCTTGCTAAAGGGGAAGGATCTCCCCTGCAAGGCCGGCTGTTCCGTGGGCTGGGGCTCTGACCCTCCAACCTCTAGCTGTTCCTCAGTTCTCGAAGCCTCCACTTCCTCCCGCCCCACCGCCTGGCTCCTCACCCACTCCCTGATTAGGCTGAGACCTGCATCTCCCCTTCCCCATGTCTTGCACACACTCCCCTTTTAAATCGTGAAAAATATTCCTACATGGGAAAGTCCAACGAGGAGAATAAAACCAACACCTGTATAGTCTACGTGGGTGAGAAACGCACATTGCCGTACTTTAGAATTCTCCTGGTGCCTCTTCCTTCCCGGGCCTCCATTCCAGACAAGGAGTGGCAGGTACCCCAGGCTTTGCTTTAATCATTCTGTTGTTTTTCCTTATAGTTTCCCTACTTATCATATTTCATTGAATTTAAGCCTCTAACACTGTGAGATGCAATGTTATTTTATGCCAAAAAAGAGAAAGGTATTGCTAAATCTGCTGGCCATAAGATATATGTCCATCATAGAGAGTTTAAAATATGGGGAAAAGTATAAAGCAACAAACATCCCAAACAATGTGGTTTTTGTTTTGCCTCTTTTTGAGCTTTACATAAATGGAATCATACTGGATTAAAGTCTTCCAGTTACCTCTTGTGTTCCACAGTCTGTCTGTCTGCCTGCCTGTCTTGTCTGTCTGTCTTTCTCTCTCTCTTTCTGTACTGGGTATTGAACCCAAGGCACTAAGCTGCATTCCCAGCCCTTTTTTATTCTTATTTTGAAACAGGGTCTTGCTAAGTTGCCCAGACTGGGCTCAAACTTGTGATCCTCCTGCCTCACCCTCTCAGATTGGCGGGATTACAAGTGTGTGCTCCCGCACCCAGCCCGAAGTACGCTTTTTAGATTCCATGTGGGTGCATGTGGCAGTGGCAGTTTGCTCCTTTTCACTACCGTGTAATTAATATTCCACTGTAGGAAGCTGCCATACTTTATATATTTGTGTTATTGTCCTTGGACATTAGACTGTTTCTAGTTTTAGTGATCTAAACTGTTCTATGCATAAACTTATATGTGTTTTCTGATGCACATAGTCTTTTAAGTGTACATAAAAATAAAAATCAGTTTCACAAGATATATGCATGCTTACATACAAAAATATATCAGAATATTTTCCAAGGTGATTGTACAAGTGGATTTTCTTATTAGATGGAACACATTCAGCATGTGTGTAAGAAATCCCCTTTTCAAGGTCTTAGGGATGTGCTCTTGCATTTATCGTTCCCTGGAGTTGTATAGTTATTCTTTCCACCAGTGTTAGAAAATGCTTTGTCTCCCACTGTATGCCTTTCTCTCTCTCTTTCTTTCTGTACTGGGGATTGATTCTATTGTATTATTGTTCTAAAATGTTGTTTCTATTCCATTTCAATAATTTTGCTTGAAAGTTTGGTAAAGCTCACACCAAATGGTGACTGGGCCTTGTGTTTTGTCAGAACATTTTAAACTATTAATACATTTACTTTTAGAGGTAAAAGATACTGAGGTTTTCTATTTCTTCTTGAATATGTTGTCAGTTTGTATTTTACTAGGCATTTATTCATTTCATCTGAGTTTCAAATTAACTAGCATTACATTATTCAAAATATTTTATTTAATTTTGGATGTATCTATATTCATTTTTTTGATAAAACCGTTAGATTTATCAAAGAATCCTTTTTGTTTTGTTGATCTTTTCTGTTGTAAGTTTTCTTTGTCATTAATTTCTGTTTTATTGTTTCTTTTTCTCTACTTCCCTTAGGTTTACTCCAATGATCTTCTTAATAACTTACTAAATTAGATGCAAATCACCTCTGGTTCCCAACGCCCATTTTCTGGGAGGGCCTGGCTCTTCCGGCCAGGCAAGCGCAGCCTGCAGTGGCAGGGCTGAGAAAAAGCACAGTCATGCTGCAGAGGGCCAGCCTGCTGTCCTAGCAGGTGTCTGCCAGGCACACTGGTGCCACTGGGCTCCAGCGTGTGTTCTGCAGGCTGTGTGCAACACACGCCTTACACTTACACAAAGCTCGGTCAGAGGGGAGTTTAGGCTTTCATCCTCCCTTCCTGCCTAGCACAGAGACTAAGAGTAGTGGTCTTGGCAGACGCTTTCTGTCCAGTTCTCTTCGTCTCTGAGTCTAGACCACTCATTTCCTTTCATTCAACCAGCTTTACTTTGGCTGAGCGACTTTCTTTTGCGAGCTGCTGTCTTAAGTTCTCACACTTTGAAACTCATGAACCTCCCCCAGGACCCAACCATGACTGCTCCGATACAAAGGACCCAGTGAACAAGTGCCCTGTGGGAAAGAACGTCATTGGAATGAATAAGAACACCTTCACGGCCCAAGGCAAAATCTTACATCTAGTGTAAAATGTAGCCTTCCTCTTCCCTGCGTGGAGGGATATCAGAGCACCCATCAATTGAGGTGCTCCCCAAAAGACCCCAGCCTGTCTTTTCAGGTCTGAGAGAGCAGGTGAGCATGGCAGGCAGCCTGGGGGAGGGCAGTTGGGGGCATTCGGCGGGCGAGGTGTAAGGGAGCGAGCTGGCTCTGGGGTCCTTTTCCTTCCTTTCCTGCTGTCACAGCCCTAGGAGGGGGCCTCCTCTTCTTCCCTCTGGCCTCCCCTGCCTCCTGCCATGATGCTTTGTCCCTTTCGTGAGAGATGTGAGGGGCATCAAGAAAGCCCCCCGCCCTCGACTTCTGTCCAGGGGCCACCGAGTGTCACTTGCGCCCTCTGTGACCCCCACGGAGCGCGGTCTGTGTGCGGGCAGCCCTCCTGGCCAGCGCCCCCGTGTGGCGGCAGCAGGGGGCGCCCGCGGCCCCTCTCCGAGCCCAGCCCCAGCCGCGCGCCGTCCGGAGGGGAAATTCCGCCTGCGGAAGGGAGAGCGGGTGGGGACACTGCGGCCCTCGCGGGCGCCGGGCGCCCCAACGAGCCGTGCGGCTTTGCGGTGACACTGCAGCCTTCCCAGCGTCCAAAAGGCTGTCCTGACCCCGGGGTTCCCGTGCTCCCCGGGTAAGAGTGTCTTGCACAGTTCGGGGGTGCTTTATGCTTTATCTCATTGAATCCCCCAGTGATTCTTTGAAGCAGGTAGGCATCATAAACCCATTTGCCCATGAGCGTTTGGATACTCACAGAAAAAAAGAAGTGACCCAAGGTCACCATCTGGATTCGATGCGGGCAGAGCCGTGTGCTTTGTGTGTTTGGTAATAATGACTTACAGTACAGGTGACAGAAGAGACACATGGAAACAAAGCAGACCAGGACCTGAGCCCCAGGCGGAAACCTCAGTCCTTCCTGCTGGTCCCTACAGCCAAATGAGCTTGGCAGGAGCCAAGGGACAGGGGCAGGGCAGGGAGGGACCCACACATGCCACTCCCTGCCCTTGGCATGGTGGACACTCCCCACCTGGACAGGGGTCAATGTCCTAGGGAAGGCAGAATGGACGGAGCTCATGAGGTGAGGGACAGGAGAGGAAGACATTTGAATGCTGTAAAAAAAAATCCTCAAAAATCACTTTCACAAAAGTTAATCATTAACTTTCCCCACAGGCCAGATGACCTTTGCGATGTGGTTGAGGTTTTGTTTGCTTTTCTTAAAAGTTTTGGAGTCTGTAGTTGGACCATTGTCCTTCAGGTGAAAAAAAAAAAGGAATTTGGGGGTCCAGTAAAAGACTTAGTTTGCTTCCTGTCCTCTGTCTCCCGAGTTTGGCAACATTTCCTTGGTGCAAGTTTAAGAACTGAGAACTGAAAAACTGTTGATCTTCTCTGGCTGTGGGCCTCATGGAGTGCTATGTACAGGAGACCTGAGCAGACACCCCCCAGCCAAAGGAATAAAATCCAGCCACCATGGCCCTGCCCCTGATTCCTTAGGATCCTACTTGCATTTGGGAGGCTGCCAAATTTACCAAGAGAAAAGATGATCTTTATTTCATTAATACAATGCCTCAGTGAACTTGGAACATGAACAGAGATGTAAATTAGGTGTTTCTCTATTAAAACAGAAAATATTACTATACTAAAATTTTAATCACCTAAAAGATAACTGACCTCCTGTATGAATCAGGGAGGACAAATTGGCTATGTGAACTGAGGGAAGTCACCCGACCTCCCGTGACCTTGGGTTCTCCTCCTGTGCAGAGGTGGAGAGGGAGCTCCGTGTTCCCTGCTGAGGCCTATGCTCCGCAGTGTGTAATCCTCCAGGCTGCGTCATCAGGTTGTCACAGTGCTGTGCCCTGCCTATCTTTGAATTCATGATCAAAAGGGCTTGCTGGGGCACACCCAAATCTCTGACCTTCTGCCAACTGGCTGACATTTTCGCCAGGCATCTCGTAGGACCCTGAAATGTGACATGCACAAACCCAACACATCATCCCTCCCTTCTCTTCTCAGCCTAATTCCTCTTACTATCCCCATCTCTTCCAGGCACCTGAGCTGGGAACCTTCCTATCATCTTTGATGTCTTCCTGGAAGTCCTGTCTGTGAAGAGCCCTTCTTCTTCATAGTCGCCTACTTCTATCCAGCTCAGGCCCTTGTCACCTCTCCCAGCTGGGTCCTTGGTACACGCACCCCCCCAGCACACCCAACAGCTGCTCCTCCTTTCACCACTATCAGACTTGTCACTAAATCCACAGCTCTGGCCAGCTTCTCCTCTATGACAGGAAATTGAATAGTTTCCTGTTGTCAACTAAATGAACAATTGCCATTTGGGGCTGTCATGAAGTAGCCCCTCACTTGTTCCTCACACTTAAACCAAACTCAGCATTGCCCACACACAGCCTGTTTTTCTTTTCTTCTCTCACCCACACTGGAGATCCAACCGAAGACCCTCTGCACATGCTGGGCAAGCGCTTTACCACTGAGCTACATCCCCAGCTCTGCTTTTCTTGTTTGTCACCTCACTCATAATAGTCTCTCCATTTGCTTTCGTAGGAACTAATATACCATCCAGAGTCCTGTGATAACTATATTAATTCTTTACAAGGGAAATGCCCTCTAAAGACCCTCTTCTAGGCTTCTTAAGCGTTCCACTATATCTCAGCATCTCCATAGTGGGGACCAACGTTCCAGCACATGACTCTTCAGGAGCCACATTCAAGCTATATGTGACAATAGCAGCCTCTGACCCACCAAAGCCAGAGAAACGCTGGAGTCCCTGCAGCCAGAGGAAAGAGGAATGGCAAACTGCGAGAGGAAACATTAGCTGCAACTTGGAGAGCTCTGGCTTAACGCATAGGGAACAAGGTGGAAAATGTGAGGTGAAATGACGCCCATCCCTCTGAGACCCTTGAGGAATCAAGGAGTGTAAAAGAATCCTGGGGAAAGAGAGAATCAGTGAGTCAGAGTCCTTGTAGCCAAGTCTTTTTCATCATTCCTGAAGTTTTCAGTCATACTTCACCTTCTTCTCCATTTTTCTTCAAAAACTGACCTATCTGATCTGCTTTGGACTTTTAATGACGAACAGAATAAAAGTGATCTCTCTAAAATGTTTGGAATTTGCATTTTTTCTATCAATTTATTTTGCACATTCATATTTTTGTTTTTACTGAAGAAAGATTGTATATATGTTGGTGACTTAACAAAAAGGAAATATTTGTTTATAAAGTCTTCTAGCAAAGATTCAAATGACTAGATTTAATTGAAATTTCAATTTCTTTTTTTTTTTTTTTTTTTTTTTGGTCTTTTTGAGACAGGGTTTCACTCTGCAGTTCAGGTTGGGCTTGAACTCATTTTGTAGCCCAGGCTGGCCTCAAACTAGCAGCAATCTTCCTGCCTCAGCTTCCCGAGTGCTGGGATTACAGGCGTGCACCACCATGCCCGGCCTGAAAATTCTATTTTTTAAAAGAAAATTATTTATTGCTCATTGAATTTCCTTGGGCCAGGTAATTAAACTCTTTAGTCTCACTTTCTTTACCTGGAAAATAGAAACAGTAATACATACCTCATGGGGTTGCCATGACATGGGAAAATCAGCCATCCAAAGAGCACTTAGCCCAGTTGGGCAAATGTAGGCTGTGGATATGGAGAGGAACTCCAGGATAAATCACCCCAAAGCTTTAGAAATCCTGTCATGGAACTTCCAAATAATGCTAGGAAGTCAAAATGAATCCTGTGGCCTTAGCATATAGCCCCCAAATGAAAGGTCCATATAACCTGTTTTCTCTTGTAATTGACTAGTTTGCTCTAAAGAGAAATAATTCTAAAGCAGAAAGAATTTTTGTGAACAGCCAGATTCTGATTTATGTAAGAACAAAGTATGCTAAGGGATTCTGTATTTTTATGGTGCTTTTTAGTTTAGAAAGGGCTTTAACATGCTCCACCTCTTTTGGATTACCAAAATCACTCTTAGTAAAAGGTCTGGAAAGGGACTGACCACTTTGGTTTTATAAATGGGGAAGTAAAGACTCTAAGAGGGTAAAAAACTTAGTTATGGATAACAAGGGCCTACAGTCATCTCAGATCCCATCTTCTGTGTCCAATTCTAACTAAGGTCCCTTGGCTTCAGGAGTGATAATTAAACCTATTCACAAGGATGATTGAACCCTTTTCGACCAGTGGGTACATTTTTCAGTTTTCTCACATACAGAATACCTACAAGCACTTGAATAAGGGTATTCACTTTCATGAGGAGAGTAGATGAACTTTTACCTTGGTTACTAAAGTGCCCGTGTTAATAAAGTCCAGACAGATAATGGAGTTGAACTGAGAAAGAAGGGGGGAAGTCAAGAGGGTACCCTGCAGGGTGGCTCTGGGTTACTGGGTAGAGCACTGCTACAATTGAATAGCCCTCCTCCCAAATTCATATGCTGGACCCTAATACCCAGTGTGACAGTAGTTAAGAGGTGGGGCCTTGTATTGGTTACTTTCCTGTCCCTGGGGGGAGATATCTGACACCTGCAACTTAAGGAGGAGAGGCTTATTTGGTTTCAGGGCACGTTTGGCTGGCTCTGAGGCAGAAATGGCATAGTGGAGGGTGGGTGCCCACCCCCAGGGCATCCAGGAAACAGAGAACAAGGAGCCAGGGACAGAATACTCTTCCAGTCATACCCTAGTAACCTCCTCCATCCAGCCTCACCTCCTAACAGCACATTCAGCTACTGAACTCATTAATGGAGTAACCCACTTATTAGCATAGTGCCCCATCATCCGATCACCTTCCAAACACATGAGAATTGGGGGGCAGCTTTTATTATTTATTTATTTATTTATTTATTTATTTAGGTCATTTGAGACAGGGTCTCACATTGTAGTACAGGCTGGCCTTGAACTCACTGTGTAGCCCAGGCAGGCTTCGAATTCACTGTGATCCTCCTGCCTCAGCCTCCTGAGTGCTGAGGTTACAGGCGTGCGCCTCCACATCTGGCATGGGGGACATTTTAAATCTAAACCATAACAAACCTATCGGGAAGTGATGAAGCCATGAGGGCTCTGCTCTTGTAAATGGGATTGGCATCCTTATAAAAGAGATTGAAGGGAGTTACCTGGTCCCCTTCACCGTGTGAGGACACAGTAATGAGGCACCAGCTGTGAGGAATGGGCCCTCCCCAGACACCAAATCTGCAAGTGCCTTGATCTTGGACTCCCCAGCCTCCAGAATTGGAGCAATAAATTTCTATTGTTTATAAATTACCCAGTCGAAGATATTTTGTTATCTAGCCCGAAAGAACTAACACAAATGCTAACCCAGCCTTTTCATTGCACCATCCCGTCTGCTTGGGGCTGCATTTTAAATGAAGCCTGGCCATACGCATCTCGGCGCCTCCCAACACTCGCTGAGGGACAGTCCTGTCTAACGGCTCTGGTCTAGCTGAGAGAGGTCTTGATCTGTTTTTAGGGATCCCTGTTTCAGTTCAGAGTTCTTAGGTGAATTGTTAGTCCCTCCGCTTCTCAGTCCTCAGGCTAGCTCTGCCTGGGGGAAGCCTAGAAGATACAGTGGGTTCGTGCAATTTTGAGGCTCTGGCACCCTCTGCCAAGCCTCGCGGCACCGCTGGGTAAGATGTAGAGACACAGAGGCCTTCGATGGGCTCAGCGCCAAAGATCCCAGGAGGAACCAAGAGTGTGTGCCTGCAAGGTCCTGGCATGTGACCTCAGCCCTCCTACTCAGTGCTTAGGCAGCTGGCTCTGAGCAGGATTTGGCCCTCTAATGCCTTTGCTTTCAGGGAATTCCCGAGGCAATTTGCTGCTAGCCCACCCTGTGCATTGCTGAATGCTCAGTGTCCCTGGCTGCTGGGCACTAAGTGCTGTTAACTTTCTCCCTCTTGTCAATGTGACAACCAAAAACATCTGTATAAACTTGACTTCTTCGTTCTGAAATGGCTGCGTGGCCATCAACATGAAATTCACTGATGTAGTTTGACTAGTAATACTTTTGTTTAGAAATGTCGTACCCACTGAAAGTAGAGTCAGCAAACTACTGCTGACAAAATTTGGCCCACAGCTGGGTTTTGTATGATTCTCAAGCTAAGAATGGTTTTCATGCTTTTAAAGGGTTTTGGGAAGGAGGAAGAGGAGGAGATGGAAAAGAGAGAGTCGGTGTGTGGTCTACAGTGTCTAAAATATTCTCTGCCTCTTCTCAGGAAAAGTTCACACTGAGCAAGTGACGACCAAGTAGCAAGCACATCCCAGGAGCAGGGTGACAATGCCATGGCTTAGACACCACTCTGTCTGGGGGACACCACAGTCGTGTGTGGAAGAAAACAAATGCACTCCAACAGCAAGTGTTGGGTGAGCCATGTCATGGGAGCACAAAAAAAGGGGGCACCCACCTCAGCCTTGGGGACTTCTACAGATCAGGGTCCCTACAAGAGGAGGCGACAGGCAAATGAGTCTGGAAAAATAAGTAGGCATTAGTCAGAAGAAGGGTACAGTGTAGTGGGGGTGGGTGAGATAGATAAAGTAGCAGAGAGAGAGAGAGACCAACAGACAGAATTAGAAACAGAAAGAAGAGGCAGAAGCCAGCGTCAGACTTTGTGTCTCCCAGTTAGATAGAAGCCTGGACTTTACCCAGGTGCAGATGCTGGCCCTACCACTTAGTAGTTATGTGGCCTTGGGCAAAAACAGCTAACCTTTCTTGTGCCTCAACTTCCTCTTCTGTATCGTGTGATTAAGAAGAGTTCCTGTCTCTCAGGGTCTCTGGTAATGTTAAACTAGATTATGCAGATGAAGCCTATCAACTGTTCCAGCCTTGAATTCGCCTCACATGTTGGCCCTGCTCTCACTGCCAGTGCTGTTATTATGCAATGAGCAACAGGAGGGATTGAAAGCCATGAGCTGTGTGGATGTTTCTGCATTAAGCACGGGGAATACAGTGGTCTCGTTTGTCTCGTGGCACTTGTATGAGATCTAGACCTTGCAGAAGTGCTGGAACCGTGTTGTGACCATGGAGTTCCCAGGTGCCGGGTGCTCAGGCAGCGGTAATGGTCCCTTCAGGCTTCACCGAAGATGGGTGGGAGTGAGCCCTGGGGAGATCCCAGGAAGGCAAGGTCTTGGGAATAATGGCATTGAGAAATCCTTAAGGGGCTGAGAGTGGAGCTTGCGGGTAGAGCTCTTGCTTAGCATTGTAAGGCCTTGGATTTGATCCCCTATACTGGAAAAAAAAAACCAAAAACCAAAAAAAACCCCTCAAATTAGGAGCCACACGCTTCCCTCTTTCTCCTAAATGGAAACTATCAAATCTGGCTTAACAGTGGAGAAAGTATGAAGTCTTCTCAGACTCACACGGGATCCTGCACAGCTTTTCTCTGCCTCAGTGCCCCTGTTGGGTCATCAGCTCTGAATTTTCCTGGGACCCGTGCGAGTAATCCATCAGTGAGGCACTGCTTTTTCACATGAAGGAGAAAATATCAGGCCGGTGAGACAGCTCAGTGGCGTAAGCGCCTGCCTGGCAAGCGCGAGGGCCTGAGTTCGACTCGTGGAACCCACATACGAAAAAAGGTCCGGTGATATCGCTCAGCAGCACGGGCCTGCTGGCGCACGAGGTCCTGATTTCGACCCCGGTACCCACCAAAAAAAAGAAAAGAAAAGAAAAGAAAATATCTATTCCTGCACATGCAGTCCAGTCTCAGAGCGGAAGCTCTGGCACAGAGTCCATGACGCAGTGCACTAAGGGCTGTGGCGGGCAGGAGCCTGCTCTGCCCTGTGAACCCTCCCTCTAGCTGCTCAAATTGCCGCAGGGAGGCAGGGGTGAGCACCAGGCCTGCACCCCTCCCACTTCTGCTGGCAGTGCGGTGGGCACACAGGGCTCTCTTCTCCTGTGGAGCCCCTACCAGCTGGCTTCTATGCTACAGTGGCCTCTCTGCCAGGAGCACTGAGGGTGCAGCACTTCTGCGGAGTGCGGCTGCTCCCCCGATGCCCTTGGCTTGGGTTCTGCCTTCCCCACTGTGGTAGCAGCCTGGCACTGGCAGCTTCAGCCATCCAACCCAAGGCCTGTTTGAGCTGGACACTGCATATGCAATCTGTAAGTGCCCTGGCCTCCTTGCGAAGGAGGACATTATCTCTGATATTACTATATAGTAATGAGAAAATGTTCCTGCCCGCTGCAGCTTTCGGAGGAGCACACTGTGCTCTGAGAGGCAATGTGGTTACAGGAATTAGGCTCTTGTTTATCTTCCCTCCAGAGCATCAAAGCTGACAGCCCAGACACAGATCTGTGGCCATTTCTGGATTATCTCCCTCCTCTTGCCCCAAACTCCTCTGTCATCAGCTACTCTGTCTCCTGCCCCCAGCCTCATGAACCTGGCCTGTCTTCCTTCCACTCTGGAGTGCTCTTGATGTACAGCAACTGTTTGAGTACTTTGCTTGCATTTCCTCACTGAACTCTTACAATAGACATAAGAATTGGGTATACTATTGTTCTCATTTATAGGTGAAAGCACCGAGGCCTAGAGAAGTTAAGTAACTTAGCCAGGGTCACAGTTAGTAGGTGGCACAGCATGGATTGGAACCCAGGCAGGCTGGCTCCATAACTTGTGCTTTTAACCCTGTGCTATGCAGACTCCAGGTCTGGTGCTTTTCCTATGTGCTTGTTCTAGGGACAGAACAAACCCATGCTTGGCATCCAAATCAGGGCACTCTGTGGAGGCAGGAGGTGCTGTTGATCAGCACCAACCGTCTGCCCTTGTGAGAAGAAAAGCCCCTGTGGAAGTGTCAGCCATCCAAAGCAGACAAAGCTCTCCTCTCCTCCGTGTGTCTCCAGAGTTTTTCCAGCAACCCCTCAGCCCGAGTGTCTGGTTATTGGGAGCACCAATGGCCTCCTCCAGAGCACTTCCTGGGATTTGCAGAGCTTCCCAGAACCAGCCTTGGTCTGAACAGCTAAGCTATGAACGAACAGCTGCCGGACACCTGGGCTCCAGGCCAGCTCTCAGCGCTTGGCTGTCAATGGGCGGTGGAGAGTCACCCCAGGAACGACAGTCAACAGGAGCTGTGCATCTCTGGGTGTGGGCCTGCCGGGGAAATAAAGGAGCAGGTGTGTACCTCAGTAAGGGCACTCCTCACTGTGCTCGCTTTCACCCTGCCTCTGCACTCTGACCCACTAGTGTGTGTATGGCTTGTGTCTCCATATGGGTGTGCACTAATGGGAGCAAAGTGTGTCAAAGTCTATGTGTGTGCGTAAGAGCAGTAGGCTGAGGTATATGGCCTTGTAGGCACACGTGTACAGAGCACTCTCCTCGTGGTTCACCTCTGTGGCCGACAGCTGCCTTTGCACTGTCCCCTTCTGCTGCTCTCAGATGCCGGCAATGTTCCAAGCCAATATGGACCCCAATATGGCTTGCAGTAACAGGCAGCTTGATTTCATGCCTGTAGGGTCCAGGTCATCTCAGCTCTCCCTCTCCTCCCATACTCTGCCCAGCCTTGCTGATACCACTCTGGCCACAACAGAAGGGAACCGGACGCCATTCAGTTGGATGGTAGTTCTTGAGTCAAGAAAGGACAGCACATAGGAGCCTCTGCAGCCATGGCAGGGCTGAATATCTGAGTTTCTGCGTACCACACCTCCATCTCCTTCTGTCCTGCGCCTCTCTCCCTACTCTGCAGAAGGGAGCATAGCCTGTGGGCGAGGGCCTTTCCCTCCTTAGTCATTCTGTCACTAAGTGCTTGCTTGTGGGAAGCAGCATCATTCTCTGGGATGCTGCCAGTGGCTTTTCTAGGTCTCTGGGGATTTCACTCAGAGCCTCCATGTTACCTGGCAAAGTGGAGGACCAGGGGCTGTGGGGCCACAAACCTGTGAGGGTTTGGAGTCTGCTGGGAGGAAGATACTCACCTGCATGTGGGCTCTAGGAGAGGAGACACGTGCCAAGAGGCAGGTGCAGGCCATGGCTTCTGCACCCTGGCAGAGACCACAGCTCTGCACCTGCTCTGGGAGGCCTACTGCAGCGTCAGTCCCACCATAACAGCTCTCTTCTGTGTAGCACTCTGCCTCAGTGCCCCTGGCTCAGCCTTCCCAGTGCTTGGCGGCCCTCTGTGTTGCTCTTTGGCAAGGAGGGGTTAGCTGGGTGCCTCCACGCGGGGCTTTAGTTATGATGAGGAAGACAATCCGAAAGCTGTGTGACCTTGGATAAATTGCTTAAGTTCTCTGTGACTTCAATTGTTAGTCTGTAATGTGGGGATGCTAACAGTGTACACTTAATAGGGTATGGCAAAAATTAAAGTCACTCTACGTAAAGCACTTAGAACAATACCTGGGGTGTAGAAAGCGCTCCATAATGATTTGCTACTATGAGATTATCCCATAGGTCAACTGGAGGGGAAAAGGTGGGACACCTGTCTTTTGCTGGGTCTAGCATTGGAAGACAGGAAGGACAATGGCTGTTCACCTTGGAAGGGATTCCCACTGTCACGGCATGATTTGGTACATCCAGGATGCCTGGTGGACTCGGCCCAGGGTTGCCTCCCTGTCTAAGTGGGTGAGGGTTGTGAGCATGACACCTACCCTCCCAGGACAACCTACTGTCATTCTGAAGCCTCTTCTTAAAGGTCAGCAGAGCAGAGAGACCCCACTAGAATTTGTTGATAAGGCCAGCAGACATAAGTTCTAAAAATAAATCTTAATAAGATTTTAAGTAAACACTTTCTCAACAACAATTCAGGTCACGATTCCTCTTCTCTCCTAGAGCTGTGTGACCTATAGTAAAGCCCATTCCACAGAAGAAGAAATGTCAAAGGATTCATGCGGGGCTTGGGCGGGGGAGCAGGGACTCGCAGATCGGCCGTTCTGCTTATGGCCTGCTTTGTCAGAAGGACCTACAGCCTCAGTGCAAGAGCTGCCAGCCCACTGCAGGGTGCGTGGGCACTCCTGCCCGCACCCCGCAGGCCAGCGTCCGACCCGGGCCCTGCGCAAGTGTGTGCACCCAGAGCCCTGCAGGGAGGGGCCCAGGGGTCCAGGCTGTGTTACATTTCGCCCTGCCCACCCCGTTCGTGGCTCTCAGAGATGCTATGGGATCACTGTGTGGGTCCCGTCTACTGGGGCGCGGGGACAGCGCAGGGCATGCTCGGGCTGCGGAATGCGGGGAGAAGGGCAGGCCGGGGTCTCTTTTGCTGCACACGCAAAAGGCTGGGAGCCGAGCCCGCCGGGGATGTCTGCGGATGGGCTGGTCCTTTTCCTGGCTGTGAGGCGACAGAAGGTCAGAGGGCTGCTGGCCAGGCGGTCTACGGCGCCAGCCTCCCGAGGTTTCCACAAAGGGGCGGTGCCGTGGGTAGGAGGGGGCGGCAGCGGAGGGAGGGCAGGGTCTGCGCGGGAGGCTGGCTCCCTCCGCGCTCTGGTTGCCCTCCACGCCAGCCTGGGCCTTCGGGCACCTGGAGAGGGGCGCAGAGGAATAACCGAGCGGCAGGAGCACCTCGCCACCGCTCAGAAAGCGGCCTGGATGGCTGCCGGGAGCTCCGCGGAGGAAACGACGCAGAGCGGAAAGGGGAGCGCACGCGCCGCGGGCTCCTACCTGCGCGGGGGCGCCCCCTGCCTGCTGCCCGGGGCTCCGCGGCCGCGCCCTTCCTCTGCATTTCCAGGAGAACGGTTGGAAGGTTCTCACTGTTTGCTTCACGGAGCTGTGGTTGAGGCCTGTGACTGGAGTTGGCGAAAGGCCCGGCTGGGTTCCGGGGGTCCTAACACGCAAGGGTTTGCCATCTGTCCCAAAATGCCAGTCAAGAGGCGCAGTGGCAAAGGGCAGGAAAAGAGCTTCTATCAGCATGACCACGCCTGGGAGACAGATAAAGCAGTTCACGATCAAGAAGTTGAAGTGCTGCCTTCGAGAGGCGGGAACTTGGGGTTTTATAGAAAAGGCAAAAAAAGGCAAAGCTTGGGGGTTTGCACAGCTGGGGGTCCGCATAGCGGGCAGCTTAGGTAATGCTGGTTAAGCTGGGGCTGGTTGCCGGATCTCTGGACTGGCGCTTGGAGGTTGCCCAGAGGAGTCTGCGGGACTCCAGCGGGCGCAGCGCTTCCCGGGAACTCGTTGTTCTGCTTAAAGGGGTGCGTGGGGAGGTGACCTCACCATGGGGTGGCCTTCGAGGCTGTGCTTTTTCTGGAATCCAGGGCGGCTGCAGGTTTAGGATAATGCCTAGAGACTTCTGGGCAGTGCTCCGGGGGTCTGGAACAGGACACTAACAGTCAAGAGCTGGCATCTGAACATTGCTGCAAATCCTGAAAATCAATTTTCTCTCCTCTTGGTATCCTCACTCTTGAAGGACTGCATAGGCTAGGTAAATATAGGGATAGGCTTTCCTTTGGTGATTAACATGCCTACTGCAGAGCTGAACAGCGATTGGACTCAAATATAAAATGAAGGCAGAGAGGCCAAGCTTTATCCTGCTGTTAGTTACCCATAGGACGTCTGCAGGCCCTGCCTCTAAATCCATTACAGTGCCAACCCTGAAGAAATATTGTTGTACTGTTCCTTGTGTTTCGGGTTTGCAATCTAAGGATGGAAAAGATGCATTCTCTCATAATTTAGGTGGATGCAGGCAAAGGCACAGCCTGCGGAATTCAGGCGAGGGAAGGGAAATTGTGACCACGGAAGACTGGCCACAAATAAAGGCTTGCGTAACCTACTACTGAGTGCGCCTCCTGGTGGTGGATGCTGATCATCTCTCTACCAAGCACTTTGTCTATGTTGTCTGCTTAATTTCCAGAATCACTTGATAGTTCAGCTAGGCTTAGCCTCATCTTACAGATGAGAAAACAGCAATTCAAAGAGTTAAAGTAACTTTCTCACGGTCACACTGCTAGCAGCAAGAGCTCAGATTTGAACCCAGATGTGTCTGACTTTGCAACAGTATCTGTCTGACTTTACAATGTTACCTGTATACCAGGCGGCCCCTACCCACAATCCTTCACAATTCCTCCTTTGAAGTAGTCCAACACTCAATTTTCTCTCATCTATTTCAGCCTCAACCCTGCCTGATTTCCCCTCTGTACCTTATAATGTGCTCTATGAGAAGGATCTGGAACTGTTTTACACCCGGATTCAGTGACAGATAACGGCTTGATGTGTTCTACTTCTCCTGCCCCCAATATTTGTCCTTATTTTTTAAAGTGGTACCTGGCATTGAATCCAGGGCCTTCACCCTGGGCTGTATCCCCAGACCTTTTTTATTTTTTATTTTGAGATAGGGTCTCACTAAGCTGGGGCTTGAACTTGTGATCCTCATGCCTCAGCCTCCCAGACTGAGATTTGTCTTAAGTAGAATCTCAGCCTCAAGTAGGATGGAAGTTCTTAAAGGAATTGATGTGACAGCCAGGCATATGGAGGACTCTCTTGGCCACAGCAAACCCTGCAGGTTCCACTGTAGCACATAGGTAAGGCCCATTCTGTTGATGGGTGGGCCCTTACAAGATGGCTCAGAAAGAAAAGTGACCGGACCTTAGTTGCAAACCAACTCAATAGTAACTTGCCCAAGGAAATGCAGCTAGTAAATGACTGAGTTTGTATTTAAACCCACTCATCTGATCATTCATTAAGTGTCTTTAATCTTTAGGTATTATTTTGCTGTGTGCTTCAACATAGAGATGACGTGTAATCCTTCTCTGTATTCCCAAGGGGCTGCATTGACCAATAAATGAGTCACCGCAGCAAGGTGCTGTGTGATGGATGTGGCATGGGGTGTCCTGGGCAGGCCACAGACACCAGACACATAGTGAGTTCCAGTCAAAGGCAAGAGCCAAAGAGGACAAAAGAAAACTTGGAAAGACAAAGATGGATTTGGTCCTCCCCACCCATTCCAGGAGCCAGTGGCATGGGAGAAGGGGCCTCTTAAAACATCCTTTCTTCTCCCTCCTGGGAGCCACCTGACTTCGCTGTGGCATTCTGATGATTCTTTCATAATTATAAAGAATCTTGAATTTCTTGGTATATTTAGGCAGCCTAAATGTATAGGAATCATTTTTTTCCCTTTCCCTGTTCAACAGAGGATGATTTAAAAAATACGCTTGACTTGAAGAATCAAGGAATAAAAAAAAAAAAAAAATGTGGGAGCCCAAGGTATAAATGGAAAATAGATGAAACCCAAAGTATTTTCAAGGTGTCTTTTTCTCTGTGTTTCTATTTTGCAGGTTTTAAAGGCAGAATTAAAGTGTAAAGTAGAGGGAAATTTCTCTGATGCAGCATTTACATAAGAAACACATTCAGAAAAAGAGGCTGTGATTCTGAAAGTGTCCTTATTATGCTGCACTAAAAATTTCCCTGGGGATGGGGGAGGTTTAAATTAGAGGAGGAAACAACTCCCTTCCCCTCTCCCAGTGTAAAACTCTCCCAAAGCAAAAATTCCACCTTAGGAAAGGGCCACACCGTGCAAAGACTCCATCTTCTCAAGCCTTCATTACAGTTCACCAGGGTCCTCCTACCTCCATCTGATGAGTCTGGACACTGAACTTGGTGCTGAATCATAGACCCCAGCATAATTCACAAGATGGTCTTTGTTTCTAGTGGTCATGTATTTTGCTGTAGAAAGTTATCCACAGGCCATTTACTTGACTAGAGTAATCAAAATCAATGGGAATGACACAAAATGTCATGCACCCCCACAACTCCACATTATATATGTGTACTTTTGCACCTATTTTCTTTGACATCAATAAAACATTTGCATGCTAAACTGCAAAGAATTTTACATACAAGGAAAATGCTATTAACACAATGTTCTACTGTAGCATAATGAACTACCCCCAATTCAGTGATTTAAATAGCAACTCTTTTATTACCTACCATGGTTTTGTGGATCAGGAGTTAGGATAGGGTTCCACTGGGTAATTCTTCTGCTCCAAAGTGACATTGATTGTGGTCACTGGGTGGTATTCATCTAGTGGTAATGCTGGTCTGGAGGATCCAAGACAGTTTTACTAACACAGTTGGCACCTTGGCAAGGAAGGGTAAAAGGCTAGATTCCATGGCCTCCTCTCCATCTACATAGACTCAGCCCCCCCCTTGGTAATTTCTTTAGCAAGAGGGTCAAACTTCTTACATTACAGCTTGGGACTATAAGACCAAGTGTTCCAGGACACATAAAAGCCCATACTTCCAGTCCCCATCAAAGGCCTTTCCTTGGAGTCCAAACATCACCGATTTCTTCCTCATCCTCTCTTCCCTTCCCTTCCCTTACACCCACCTATGCTCAAATGCCCACTTGCTATACTCAGAACTGGCTCATTGCTATCTATTACTGGTCAAAGAAAATTATAGTTCAGCCCAGAATCAGGAGACAGGAGACAGACCACCCTGCACCCCACTGTGAAACCAGGATCGATGAATTTATGGCCTTCTCTACTCCACTCCACTCGCTACTAATAGGGTTTTTGTTTATTTTTCCACAGATAAGAATAGAATAGTTAGAATCATAGAAACTAGATTTGTAAGAGGCCTTAAAGATTACCTAGCTCACATTCTAATTTTACAGATAAGGTAACCTAGGCTCAGGATAGATCTACTAACCTGGGTCACATTGCCACCAGTTGCAATTTAGATGTTTTGACCTCAGCGTCAATAAAATAGTCTCTGAACGCCTACCTGGTTCATAGTCCAGCACTTACTCAGAAGGGAGAAATGGAAATTTGAGAGTTATACAGCTGTGTGTATCCAAGAGCTTACTATTCAGTGGAAGAGGAGGGTCCAGAAGTAACCTCAAGGCAGGTAAAATAAGAATTGCAAATAATATACACAAGAATACACATAAGAAGCCATACAATTTCAATGAAAGATGAATCTAATCTGGCTAGGGAGTTTAGCAAGGGATTTCAGAAGACCTGGAGTTTGACAAGAACATTTTAGGAAGAGTGCAATTTTAACTGATGATCCTAGAGCAGGGAGGGTGCTGTAGCTACAGCACATTATGAACAAAGATAGAGAGGCAGGAGAATGTGGGAAATGAGCAGCTGCAATCTGAGGTGTGTGTAGGGCTGCCATGGACCGGTCTGAGGAGTAGGTGCTCCTAAAGCAGAGATGGGGACCTCAAGCCATACCAGCTTGGTTCTCTGTTTGCATCAGGGTCTTGCTTTGTGGTTTAGTCTGGTCGTGAACTCATTATGTAATCAAGGCTGGCCTCATACTCGTGGTGATCCTCCTGCCTCAGCCTCTTGAGTGCTAGGATTATAGGCTAGGATTATGGCCTGCTCTTGTCACAGAAAAGAGTTTCAGGATATGTCAGTGAAAGTCAACAGTACTGTTTCTTTGAGAATGGAAGTCTTTGGAATTTATGAATTTATACTATTGGAAGGAAAACACTATATATATATATATACACACACACACACACTATATATTGTTGGGCCAAATTTATGGACTTCTTGTATCTTTAAGACTCTTATGGATTTAGGAGTGAGGAGCCTAAAAGAAAACGAGCCCAGGGGTAAAAAAGGCATTATTAACCTTGGGTAAGATTGTTTGTGTTTTGAAGCTGTTGTTTCCTCAAAATTACAACTTTAAAATTACAATTTACTGTGTCCTTTCTAACCTGTCTTTATTTCTTCTGTCCTGCCTGAGGGCAACGATGAGATATTTCCGGGTGAGGAGTGAGGATTTATTTCTGTACCTTATACCCTCTGGAACACACTCCCCTCAGAGCCCCAAGCACCCACTGTTCCAATTATCTGTCCCGATTCTGCAGCCAGCCCATCGTGGTTTACTAAGATGCCTACCTGAGTGCCTGAGCCCAGCTGTTCCTGTTACTGACCAGATATTAGAATCTGCATGCACGCCTTTTCTTTTTGCAACGTTGGTGATTGAACTCAGAGTCTTTCACATGGTAGACATCACTCAATCTCTGAGCTACATCTCCAGCCCTCCAAGGATGCCTTTAAAATATCCCAATGCCTGGGGCACTGCGGAACTGCGGAAGGATAATAGATTCTCTGGGCTGGGCTCTGTGTTTTGTGTTTGTTATTAACTCTGACTTTAATGTGCTAGAGCAGTTGTTCTCAAGAATCACCTGGAGGGTTTATTAAAACACACCTTACTCCATCCCACTCGCAGAGTTTATGGAGCCCAAGAATTAGCATTCTGAACAAGTTCTCAAGCAGTGCACACTGTGCTTAAGTCCCTGGACCATCCTTTGAGAATCAGTGCACTACATGAGTGATCTAAGCAGTTACACATCTAAATCCACCTCTGTGGCAAGTCTATCATTGAAAAGAGAACCGAGGTGGCAGAATGTACAGTGCAAAGCCCTGCTCCTCAAAGCATGGTCCCTGGACCAGAAGCACAGGCATGTCTGAGAGCTTGGTATGGATGAAGAATCCCAGGCTACCCCCAGACCTACTGAACCAGGGTCCAGGTTCAGGGCAAGGCTGTCCAGGTGACTGCAGGCACAGTACCACTGAGAAGACAGTTCAGTTCTTCCTGTCACCTCCTGAGTCTTGATAGAATCCCCAGGTTCCCCAGATGAGCAGAGTTCCCCAGGCACAGCAGGTGGAAGGGCTTAGGGGAGATAGTCACTAACTGAGGAGTCTATGACACACAAACGCTCCTGATTTTTTAAATTCCTACATTATGAATTTGATAATAGAAGCTAGATAACAAAATACGAGTTTGTTTTCTAGCCTTTTGCAGATTACGAAGAACTATGACTAATGCTGCATCTATTTAAAAATGTTGAAATACCCAACACAAGCACAGAGAAGGGAAACAAACTCTAATTGCTCAACTGTCAGGGAGAATTTACTGCTTCAAACTTCTTTACCTTGTGCCAAATTTCTTTATCTTATGGCCACCAACAGGTGGCCCTAGTCCAGTGATAGCGAACCTTTTAGAGACTGAGTGCCCGGACTGCAACCCTAAACACACGTATTTACCAAAAAGTGCCAACACTGTGATTAAACCTGAATACGGAGGTTTTAGATGAGAAAAAACGTCTGGTATTTGATGCTTAGCTGTTGGGTTGACTTGTCTCGCGTGCCGACAGAGGGTTCTGTGTGCCCACTGCAGTATGCATGCCATGGGTTTGCCACCACTACCCTAGTCCATTTTCACAGCTTTTGGCCCAGTTCCAGCTAGGATGCAGCTGTTATTTTGAATTCAGGTGTTGATTACCTCCTTCACATTGCTCTGCTACTGCTCAAAACTAAATGCCCCCAGCTGGTTCATAGCGTCTTGCTTAAGGGGAATTTTCTTCTGCTTGATGATACTGAAATTTAATGGTCTGTTCCACCAAGATGTTACCTAGTGGATTTGGAATTCACCTTCTTTTGGCATGGATTGCTTGAAACTAAATTCCTTGCCTTGGTTACACAGTGGACAGTCAACCACGGTAAGATAATGAAAGTCTTCCCAGCTCCTTCCAAGGTGCTAGCCCCCTTTAGTCAATTAGTCCAGTTTAATCTCTTCCAGGGAAGGTTGCCATAGGGATCAGGCTGCTGCCCTATGCATTTTGATTGCCGGTTGGGTCCCTCTGTGTCCTTTTGCCAATTTTGTGACCTACTGGTTTTTCCTAAACCTGAAATTCAGTTTTTCCCAGAAGAGGAAAAAATCTACCTGAGGAGGCCCAGACAGCGTCGTCGTGTATCCAGTGCTGCACTGGCCAGGCTCCAAGCAAGACAACTCCCTATGGAAATGCCATTTTCACAGGATGCTGTGTCTTTCTATTTTTAACAAAGGAACACTATTGTCTGGGGATGAGAAAAGGTTTTGGCTCACGTGAAAGAAGAAAGCCCAATCGTGCCAGCAGAAGAGTGATGTGTACTGATAGCATAATCAATGTTCTTGTTGAGGTACATGTGGTTCTGCTATGAGTAAACACAGCTATCAACACAGCTCCAGTCTGCTTTAATTGAGAATATTGTCCTGTGGGACGAAGGAGAGGGTGAATTGCTACATAGGATTTTTGAGGGTGCAAATTTATGTGGCCAGCTTTGAGAAAAACAATGGACAAAAATTAGTGATTATGAACTGGTTCGATCAGGAGGGTTGTCTGCATTGCAAAGAGACTTTGCTATACGTTTCCTTAAGTACAAAGGACCCAGGAGCTGGAAAATCTTGAAGGAGATAGAAATGCTTTGAGGAAGTGGACTGGCCAGGTGTCTCAGGAAAACAGCACCTGTAAAGGAATAACATAGTTCATCGTCTGTTAGACCCATAGTTCTGTAGACCCAGAAGCTCAGTCTGGAAATGCAGAGGTGATGGGGCTCTGTGGGACTGATTACCAGTAATTTAACTCATAAGAGTCCAAGGTATAACTTAGTTACTAATTTGTTGGCTTACTATGGGAACTCCCCCTCCCATTATTTAATTCAACACATCTTTTTGAAAGCCTACCATCGGCTCAAATTTTCTGCCTTCTTGCTGCTTACGTTCTAGCAGGAGAGATACACACAAATAAATAAATGACGTGTCCGGTGGTAGTATGGACTGAGAGAAAAACAGGGAAAGTTGAGGGAAAGAGAAAGTGTTGAGGTGGAAGTGAGGGTAGGGTGTTGTTCCTATTTCACTTAGGAATGTCGGGGAAATCCCTGCTGATAAGGAGGCCTCTGAACAGCAAACAGAAGGAGCTAGGCCCCCTGGCATCTGCTACAGAGGCCTGTCAGTGAAGGCTCAGTTCCTTTCCGAGAGGCATGCCTGCACCTGAAGTCTTCAGGGCGTAGTGGGGGGCTACCATGGCTGCAGAGAAGGGGGGGTGCTTAAGTTAAAGCCATAGCCCTATACATCCCTAGCAGGCCTGTGTGAGGATTGGGCTTTTGCTCTGAGTGAGATTTTTAGCAGAAGAGTGACATAATCTGATTTGAATTTAAATGCAAATTCTGGCTGACTGTGTTGAAAATCGATGGTGGCATAGAAGGGAAGAAGCAGGGAGCTCAGTGGAGATGTGTATGTAGTAATTGAAGCAGGAGATGAGAATGGTTGGTACCAGAGTTGGTGGCAGAAAAAGGTGTGAGAAGGGGTCAGATACCAGATATATTTTGAGAGTACTGCAGAGCAAAGGTTTTTGCTGATGGTTTGAATGTGGTATGTGAACAAGTCACCAGCCAAGCTTGACTCCAAGTTGGGGGGGTGGTTTGAGGAACTAGAAAAACAGAGTTTCCACTGCTGAGAGTAGGAAGAGAAGCGTGTGTGCGTGTGTGTGTGTGTGCGCACACGCATGCACGCGTGATTGTGTGTGTTGCTGGGGAGGATTCAGGAGGTTGGTTTTGGAGATGTTGACTTTGACATGCCCATCATAGATCTGCAGGTGACAGAGCCAGAAGACACAGGTCTTTGGAATTCAGTGGGGAAGTCTGGACTGAAGATGCAAATTTGGAAGTCACAGCATGTAGGTGGCATTTAAAGTTCCAACACTACATAAAATGACTTAGATAGACAGAGAGTGCAGCTGCAGAGCTGTGAGTCCTGGGATGCGCTAGCATTAGAGGTCTGGGAATCAAAGCAAACCCAGGGGAGAAGACTGGGAGGCAGCAGCCGTAAGGCAGGAGGGAGCCTGAGAACAAGGGCTGTGTTGCATGTGTTGACGAGTGAGTGAGACAAGAATTGAGACTGACCACCACCAGAGGAGCCAGGAAGCATCGCAAACTGCCATGCTTTGAATCTGTGTCCCTCAGACTTCATCTGTTGGAAACTTCCTCTCTGAAGTTACAAGTAACTGGTGTTTGGTATGGGACCTTTGGAAGGTGATTAGATCATGACAGTTCTGCCTTCTTGCATGGATCAATTCACTCATGTGTTAGTGGATTTTATGGAGAGAATGGGTTAGTTATCACAAGTGGGTCTGTTAAAAAGCCAGTTCAACTGCCTCTTCTGAGCTCCTTGTATGTGATGCCCTGCCCTTCCTTGGAGCTCTGTACAGAGGCCCATAAGAAGAAGTCCTTATCAGATGTGGGCCTAGACCTTGGATTTTTCAGTTTCCAAAAGTGTAAGAAATCTTTTTTTTCTTTACAAATTATCCAGTCAAGCTGGGCATGGTGGTGCATACCTGTAATCCCAGCATTTGGGAGGCTGAGGCAGGAGGATCACAGTAAGTTCAGGCCAGGCTGGGCTACATAGAGTTCAAGGCCAATGTGAACTACATATCGAAAACCTATCTCAAAAAAAAAAAAAAAAAAAAAAATTACCCAGTCTTACATATTTTAAGACACTAACCTTGACAAGTGTGGTGTCAATAAATTGATGGCAACAAAAATTTGATTAGTCTGGGTTCAAGAGAGAATGAAGGAAAAGAAGGGAGAGGGTGAGCATAGATAGGGACTTCGAGAGTTTTGCCAGAAAGGAAATCAGAGAATGGAGGTAATAGCTGGGATTGGGGACAATGGAGGCTTCTGTTTATTTGTTTTGCTGTAGTTTGGTTTTCTTTTAGAATGTAAATGACCCATACCAGAGATTAGCTCCAGCAGCAGAAGGGGGCCTTAATAGAAGGATGATGGTGGGTGGTGGGTCATGAGTAGCAGGAAGGAAATGGACGTACACAAGCACACCTTAGGTCCGATGGCCAGGGAACAGTTTCCTCTCTGTTTATCTTTGTTGTCAGTTAGAAGGGCACCAAGTTTAAATGGTTGAGATTAGCAGCAACTGGGGGAGGTGTGAGACATTTGAGGAGAAAGGAGATTATGGAAATTGTGATTATTTTGGACAGGTGAAGAGGCAGTGATCTAGAACAGTGGCTTCTGAAGTGTGACCTGGAACCCACACAATCAGCATTACCCACAAACTGATCAGAAATACAGATTCCAAGGCTCTGCGCTGGATCTGAATCTGGAACTTTGTGACCAAGTCTATCAGTCTGTGTTTCAACAGTTCTTCCAGGTGACTCTGACACTTCAGTTGTAGGAAAATAGAATAGAGTAGGGTATAAATGCAAACCAGCATTAAGAGTGTTCCTGAGGTCAGTGATGGTGACTTTACAGCTTCCAAGTCAGGGTCCTCCATGCACACCAGTCCTGCTCATCCTTTCCCCCTTCTGATGATTAGATTAACAACGGACATATACCTCTTCTAGCTACTGTGGCCAGAGGACGAGGCTGCAGAGAAGGGCTTCTCATGACAATTTCCTCAACCTTAAAAATGAGCCTGAGGGAGACCCAGTCCCGTGTACAGCTGGGTAGGTTTCACATACAAGACCTTGATGCTTAGGTCTGTGGTAGCCACTTCCTACCAAGGAAACCAGCCTGAGCACAAGGCCGAGAGGTAAGGAGCACAGAGTGGAAAGATGGGACGATCTGGGTGCTCCAGGGTCAAATCATCTGTTCCTTCAGGATGCCAGCCCCCCTTGGGCCTCACAGATGGAGGTGTTGTTCTAGTAAACCTGGTGGGTGTTGCTCATTGGCTCAGCACACAGGGGCAGTCTGCAGCCCAGCTGAGCAAAACAGAACCTGAAAGCAGGCTCAAAAGAGCAGATTACAGGACCCAGAGCACTGCCATTCCTTGACCCATCTAAGTCTCTCCTCTGTAAATGTCACAGCCATCCAATCTTTCCCCTGATGTTACATGGTTTATCCCACCTTGGGGGCCTTCCATAGCCAATAGCACCACCTTTGCCATAGCAGTCTTCCTCCATGGAGCAGGGATATGCCCTCTGCCCTCCATATTGAGTCCTTGGATGCCTGGACCAGAGTTTATTTCTTCACAGGATCACTTCCTGTAGCCACCCCTCCCCTTGCCAATTGGTGCCTTTCCCTGGACCCCCTCACATCCTGTCCCATTCAGCAGCATAAGGAGTTTTGGTCCATATTTCTTACTAAGGCTCACTCTCCAAAGCCCAGCTGGCCTTGTCCACTTTCTTTGAGCTCCACTTATAGGTGCCATCATAGAAGTGCCAAGCATGCACTGGGCCTGGAAAGTTGTGCTACCTGGCCTGTAAAGCATTCAAGGTTAGCCTGGCCGTGTCACACTCAACTGAGGGACCAGTTGGTTCTGCACTAAATGAGCTGACACGAGGGCTGCTGGCACTGAACATTATTTTGTCATTTCACTACTTTGTTGGTACTGCTGCATGCCTGGTGCTGACCATTGCTGGCTCGGTCTCTGTCCCCTGACGAACCTTACTAAAGGTCGCCCAGAAAGGAGACATTATAAATCCATGTGAAGCAGGGAATGTGAAGAAAAGGAGAGACCAGATTGCATGCAGTCCTTGCAATAAAAAGGTAACAGGGAAAACAATAAAACAATCCACTAAAGGGACAGGGGGCACAGCTATCCATAGAGGGCAGGTAACCCATGGATTGCTGTAGATGTGGCCGAAGGGACTTCAGCTTTATGGGTCTACCCACACCTGTTTGCAGAGTGCCAGTTGGAACTGGTTGGCACAGGGTGATGCCTGGGTGTGAGAGCAATCTGACGTCCGGACACCCACGGGACCATCTGCTGGAGGTACTTCAGTCCACTGCTGCAGAACGGGACACTCCGTGGAATCAGGAGTGGTCAGGATCCTGTGTAGGGGCCACAGTGCTTCATACACATGCTAGGAGCACCCTGAACTATGATGTGGCTCAGTGCCCTTCTTCAGCACTGGTCCTGTGAAGACAAGATAGTACTTCGCTCATCATGTGCCCCCAGGGTAAGTGGAGCCCACCCACATCCCTTCTCAGTGAAGGTCACTTGCATTTAAGACCTGGACCAAGAATGTGCAAACCTTTATTGTTAAGGTCCCAAAAGTAAATAAATATTTCAAGCTGGGTGGCCCAATAGCCTCCTTCACGGCTTGGTTTCAATTGTGGAAGCAGCCACAAGTGATGTGAAAAGGAGTGGGCTGAGTTCTGATGAAATGGTATTTAATGGACATTGATGTTTGATTTAACGTAATTTCCACAGGCCATGAAATATTTTTTTGATTTTTCAACCATTTAATAATGTAAAAATCATTCTTAGTCTGGAGTCCGTGACACATGAATCCCTGGACTAAAGCATCAGAGAAGACCCATTTCCTGTTTGCACTGGGGATAAGCACTGGTCTTCTTTGTAGGCACTTCCTGTTCTCTGAATAACCATTTTGGTGTGCAATAGATGTGCCACTGCACTCCTCCCTGGACACACACACACACACATACCTACAGAGCTATCCACACAAGGCCAATGCTCAGGACACCAGACTGTGACGTGGGCCATCCCCAGGTTGCCATGGTAATTGCAGATGCACTTTTAGGAATGTTGCTGCTTCTCGTGAGATGGAGGGGGTATTGGAGATGGTCAGCAACTTGTGGCTGATTTATTTTTCTACCTTATCCACCCACCATCTCTCCAGTGTATATTAGATCACGGTGGAAGTGTGAAGTTGGCAAGGACAGATAAAAAATGACAAGAAAAGCATTTCTAACCTTAGCAATGCTTCCTCCTGAACTTTTACATTTTTAGTGCATTTTAATTTATCAAGTTCTTTCACACACTTAAGTTAATTTATTCCTCACTACCTCATTGGTATAAGGCACCTTGCTGAGGATACGAGCTGAGGAGCTTTGGGGATTTGCTTACTGTCACTTGGACTTTAAGTGGCATAACTAAGAGGATCCAGGTATTTTTATTCAAAATGTATTCAAATTTGAGTTCATCAAATGTTAGGCACTATGAAATAAAGATGAATAAGAAAAGGTACCTAACCCCAAGGTAGCATTGCCTAGCTGTGTTTCCGCAGCTGGCCTTGGCAACGACACCCCTGGAAGAACTCTTTGATGAAGATTCTCAGGCACAGGTGCGGTGCACTGAATCTGGGTCTCCAGTCGGAGCAAACATCCTATGGGGTAAAGAGCTCAGGCCCAAACCCCCTTACTGCCAGCTCTGACCCAGCTTCAGCTTGGGGAAAAGCTGGCCCCAGACTACGGAGGAAGCATCTTTAGTCCAGGCTGCTGAGAGCACTTCTGGAGTAGGGTTTAGTGTCAGGTCATTGGGAAACCCCAGTGAGTCTCCAGACCAACTTGCGCATATAGGAGCATCTTGCTCCAAAGGTGGAATTCCCGCTGACTCTTCCCTCATGCCCAGTGGGAACGCCTGGCACTGCAGCACAGGAAAGGAAGAAAAGCTTGGGATTTGAGGCAAGAAGTCCCAGGTCTGTGTGATCCAGGGTATATCCTCTAACCCCTCTGAATGCCTATTTCCTCATCTGAGGAAACAGTGGGGACAGTAATAGCTATGGTCTAACATCCCTATGCAAAAATTCTAAAAGAACAGCCCAGGAACTCACACAGGTGCCATCACATCAGGAGTCCAGCTCCCTTCCTCAGTGTGGGTCTGCCCTTGGCCTTGGCCTGTCATGGATGGTTTGCACATTCCAGGTCTAGTCTACCAAGACTTTATCCTGGATGCTGGCATCACCTTCAGAAAGTATGTTCTAAAGTCTTAGGTGCCCAGGAATCTTGCAAGATGAACATGGCCTCTGGTCTCCTCCTGCAGGCTGTGTTTGGTGTGAACTTGCTCCATGGAGGGAGACCACATGAAATTCATATTCAGTTAGTTGAAACACCCTAGGCTTTGTTTCCCAGTGCATTGTGTTGACAAGTGATATTTGGGTGACAGATTTAAGCTTGCAACCTGCCCTCTTTTGTTTTCCAGGTGTACCCTTAGTATTCTCCATTCAGTTTTCATTTTTGTGACCCTCAAGTGAGTTCTGTCAGGTGTGATTTAAGTTGCCACACTCCTGTTTTGACTGTGAGGTGGTAAGAAGACCCTACCACCTCCTAGCCTGCTTTCTTGTCCTCCCAAGGATTACATGATCCTCCTTGGGGTCTGCTCCCCTCCGAGGGTGATGTGTTTTCTTCCTAGCAAAAGGTATCTGCTTCATTTCCATAGTTTCTTACCTCAGTTAAATGTGGTTTTTATTAGTACTTTTTTTGAGAAGCTAAACTTAAAATTATATTTAATTGGGATATAGCTGGGGCTGGGATATAGCTCAAGCAGCATGGTCCCTGCCTGGCAAGCACAAGGTCCTAAGTTCGATTCCCAGTTCCCCCCCCAAAAAATTATATTTAATTTTAATTAACTTCAATTTATAGCCACATGTGGCTACTATAGTGAGCAATACAGCTTTATTTAATATTTTTTATTGGTATTTGTTTGCCACACATAATGAATATATTCATTGTGGGGTATTGGTACATATGTATATCACATCTCAATTCTTTTTACTTCCTTTTAGTACCCAATACTTCCAAGTGGGCTTTGGGATGATTCATATTGCTGCTAATGAGTCTGTCTTCTGATCTAAAGGAAGAAGCCCCTCCCCAGTTGAGATTTATAGCCTGGCTGCTCTAGGTTCACAAAGCTTTCCCATTAAGTCTCTCTCTTCTGCTGATAATTTATTGCTAGAGTCACTGTTTACCCAGAAGCTACTGTCTGCTGCATCTTCTGGGAAATGAAATTTATGTCTCCTGGCACTGATGGGGGGCTGACATCACTGAAGCACTGTTTACATCACCCAGTGGTACAGCCCAGAGCTCTGAAGATGGCAAAGGAGATGGGGGAGGGATGGAGTAGGTTTACATAAACTGATACTGTCCCCTGCTTCCTCTCTTCTTTCTGCAGTATCATCATTATGTATTTATGGAATCTCTGAAAATTAACACCCCTCAAAGTTAGCATTGAGGGGTTGGGGCCAATAGCAGTGGAAGTTTGACCAGGAGGAGGTGAATGCTCAAAGGGCAGCCACTCCGTCAGCAAGCCACCCTTGGGTGAGCCATGTGTTGGCAAGGGAGCTAGCTCAGGCACAGGAATGGGGGTGTGCTCATCCACAGCAGAGGTGGGTTTGGATCCTGGCCCCACTGGAGGGCCTGGAGCTCTGCAGAGGGCTGGACCTCCCCAGGGCTGAGTGCAGCTCCTGTCCAGCCCCTCCCCACCTGCCTTAGGAAAGTCACTCCCAAGCTCCAGCACAACTTGCCCAGGACAAAGAGACAGAAAATGCTGAGCAGCAGTTTGCTGGATACATTTGGCCTCCACCCACTTTCTTCTATTTTCCCCTATTTTCTCAGCTTCCTCCTCTGTCTATTTTCTCCCGGAAGAGTTGGTGCCTCTCCACTTCCTCACCTCACATTCACTCCTCAGCCCCCTGCATTCTTTCTCCTTTTTGCCCTCCCCAGTCCTTCCAGATTGAACAAGGGTCTCCTGCCTGCCCAGCTCCGTGGGCAGTTTTGCATCCAGGGTGGACTTCATGGGCATGGCACCTCTGCTCTCTCCTAGACGCTAAACTCAGAAAGCCTATGATTGCTGTAATGCTCCACTGTTGCTGTCACAAAAATTCTTAACAAGTCTTGAACAAGGATTTTGAGTTCTCATTTTGCACTGGAACTTGCAAATTATGGAGCAGGTTCTAGCTGAATCTTCTAAAATATAACTTCTGTAACAGACGCCATCCATTGTCCAACATCCATCCCTCCTCCTTCCCTCTAACAGAATCCCAATCTTTTCAGTCACCCTTGGGTACACTTCGGTTTCAGGGAGAGGCCCTTCCTTCAGCACAGAGGATGAACCACACTGCTGATTTAAACAGGGATGGAAGCTCAAGACTCTTGGTCCGGAAGTGAGCCAGAAGTGACTATATGTAAGACTTACATGTCATCAAAGAAAGGAAAGTAAAAGCATATTCTGGGGGAAGCCTTTGTGTTTTTGCAGAACTTTGCCAGAGTCAGCTTTTTCCCTTCTCTACTTTTTCAGCTGTGGAAAGTGGGCTTGCTGTTTGCAGGTGCAACAGCCCTTTTGTGACACAGGGAGGAAATCTAACATACAGTACTACGAACAGAAAAGAGACAGAGAAGGAGGTAGGTCCCTGCTGGCATTGTTGAGTGCTGCCCCAGTCTTACACCACAGCTCTCTGAACTTCCTATCATGCACCAAAGAACACCGATACCTCTTCTAAGAAAACAAATCATTACTATGACAGTTTTCTTTTTTGCCTACAGTTAAATGTTTTGTAACTGCTATGACTTCTCAGCAGCAACTAAGTGCAATGTTGTTCATCTCCTACACTTAAAACACTCTTTCTGCTGGGCATGGTGGTGCACACCTGTAATCCCAGAACTTTGGGAGGCCAAGGTAGGAGGATTCCAAGTTTGAACCCAGCCTGGGTAACTTAGCAGTTTAAAGAGATCCTGTCTTAAAAAAAAAAAAAGCTGAGATGTAGCTCAGTGCAAAGGCAGATTCAATTCCTAGTACCAAAAAATCAAAATGAAACAACAACTTTCCTTGGCTTTGGGGATACAAACTTGGTTGGATTTTCTCATATTCCTTCTCAGCTTAGTCCTTACTGGCATGATCTGGCAAGATGTAGAGACGCCTTCTCTTGCTGATCACTGGGTATTTACCGAGTACACCTGTGTATTGGGCTCCGTACTGAGCGTGGCAATGGAGCTGAGAAGACAAGCAGGCCCTTGTCCCTGCAGAGCTGTCCCTGCACTGCTCAGCCACTGTCCCTGCAGCTCTGGGAAATCTTGCCACCTCATGTTAGCACTTGCAGGGGCTTTGTTCCAGGGCACACCCCACACTGCTAAGCCTAATTATTCAACGGGCACAGGGTCTCCTGGAAGGGAAGAGAGGCTGACCTGTCCTGGACAAGTCACTCATGAAATCATCTTTACCCCACCTTCCCACCATTCTATGAAGAAAGAGGTAGCGGCTTTGCTGGCTCCTCCCCGGTTGATTTTTCTGTGCCACTCAGGCATATTATGAGATTCTGCAGCAGGAAGTTCCCCTTTCAGAATCCTGCCACATGTGGACATTTTCCTTAATTTCCTATAAAAGGTGTTGAAAGACCCCATCATTCACAATTACTGTATAGCTTCTCATGAACCGTGGCAGAAAACAATATGAGATCCTCCAAGAAGTGTGTGTCAGAGTCCCCCAGACTGCTAGCAAAGGAACACTGCTAGGACTGATAATAGTGTATTTAAAAAAAAAAAAAAAAGTGCTTTGCTTGGGAATAGTGTAAAATAAAGGAGATTAAAATGAAATTGCAGCCCACTAATCCCACAATGGAGGATTTTCCCTAAGGATGCAATCCAAATGACACAAAATAATTTATCCATAAAGATGCTCATTGTTTATTTAGGATAACAACACATCGTCTTGTTGAATCTTTGGAATTCGTTATGCTCTTAAGTTAGAGGGGAAATACCAAATGGTCATCCTTCATTTGCTTAATTTCAATGGCTATTCCCCATAAAAGTTTTTAGAAAGTCAGGAATAAAAGGATTAATTTATGAAGGTGTATAAGGAAAACCCCACGATAAATATTACACTAAAAAGGAAAGAGAAGAAACCTTCCCCTCAGAGTATGGGAAAACATCCTGCAGAGACTCAGAGCTGGGACAATGGTTATGTGAGCGAGGAACTTGCCCAAATTACAGAATTGAAGAACGTGCCCCAAAACTAGAAAATTCGCACAGGTACAGTGACTACATGTCAATTAAAAATTCAAAAACTAAAAACCCCTTACTCATCAGTAAAAAAATATTTACTAAATTAAAATTAATTCAAAAAATCCTTTAAGGATAAAATACAGGGCCGGTGAGATGGCTCAGCGGTGTAAGCGCCTGCCTGGCAAGCGTGAAGGCCTGAGTTCCACTCCTGTTACCCACATACGAAAAAAGGGGCCGGTGATATCGCTCAGCGGCACGGGCGCCTACTGGCGCGCGAGGTCCTGAGGTCGACCCGGTACCCACCAAAAAAAAAAAAAAAAAAAAAAAAGAATAAAATATGTAAATTTCAAACAAAGGCAGGCTTCAGTGTTACTAATTTCTCCTTTTGCTTCCAAGTCTTATATGGTGCTAGTATTCATTAAAATATTCTTTGTCCTGATTAATGAACTTTCAGATGCCTCCCTAAGTTTCGCAACTGAGGTAAGCAACTTACTCACCTCTTCCTAGTTCCACCCCTGTGGCAATATTCTTAGAATGTTGGTAAATGTTACATGAAAAAAATTTTAAAATTAAGCAAAAACACTGTAGAAGGAGCAAATCTATTATTTGCAAATAAGACTGTAGAGAGGTAAATACCAATGCAAGCATTTACTGTGTGGCCTTGGGCAAGTCACTTAACCCCTCAGCTAAAAAACAGAGCTAATAAGTTACTACCTGGTGAAGCAGTTGCAAGAATTAAATGAGTTAATATGTGTAGGTCCTTAGATGCCGGGCAAAGACTGAGCGGTGTTATTTATTACAATCGTCTCTCTAGACAGTCCAAAGAAAACAACTGAAAAAATATTAGATCTGTCATTGAACAGGGTCCAAGGAGGTCCCCCAAAGAGGAGATGGGGATCTCAGCTCACCCCACCTGCGGGGTAGGTAGTAGGTTCACTGAGTCTCATCACGGAAAAATAATTTTCAGGATGTATAATGAGAGGCATCAGAAAGGTTTATTAAGCAGAATTAAAGAAGTATACGCTCTGAAAGAGTAGAGTGTGAGCCCTCAAGAGAGAGGTACATTATGGTCCGGGCTTGGGGGTGTTTATGTAATCTTGTGGGGTGTCCTCAAAATAGGTGATCTAGGATACGTATTTCTACTGTCTGCCAAGTTAACCATGTGGTGGGCCATGTGCTTGAAGTTCAGAGATAAGTTTGAAGATGGAAAGAATCAAGATGGAAATCCGGGAGGAAACACAAGGCTCACTTTGCAGGCTTACTGTATCTTTAAGACCCTTAGCAAAAAAAAAAAAAAATTTGGAGTAGTTTCTTGAAAGGGAGAAAGGGACTATAACCTTAAGTAGCTTTGTGTCCTGAAGCTGCAGGCTTTCTTAAAAATGCACTTTAAAAATTATGATTTTTCCTTGTCTCCTTTCTACCTATCTTTATTTCTTCTATCCTACCATTTCAGAAAACAAACAAACAAAACTAGCTAGCTTTTCTACACACAAGCAATATTCAGTTAATATTTAATATACATATTTATATATATACAGATTTAGAACACAATACTATCACATAACAACTAAAATTATTGATCCAGAGTACATTTAAAAATATAAATGTACTCTGTGTGAAGAAACCATAGTATTTTATTGACTATAGTAAAAAAAAACCTGATCAAAACCAGTGACACAGATTTTGCATGGGAACACTCAGTACTGAAAAGCCACAGTGATTCTCCCCCAAATTAATCTATATTCAACATAATTCCGATCAAAGTTGCAATAGAAGTTTCCAATCAATTTTGGTTGATTCTAAAATTCATATATTGTACATAGATAGTCAAGAAAATCCTGTGCTTCGAGATATCAAACATACTACAAATTATGATAATAAAAACAGTGTGGTGCCAGCATAGCAACAATATAACTGAAAAGAAACTCAGAAACTTTGCTTATGGAAATTACCTGTCAGCTATGGGAATCAGCATATGCTAGAATCATCCTTTCAAGTCAGTGGGAGAGGGGTGAACAGACCAACGCACAGCACGGGGAAAATTTGCTCTCCTTTTACAAAGAATAAGTTAGTTCCCTGTTTATACCATATAATAATTCAATTCATGGTTGTCTATTACTGAGTTATGGCTTTAAGCAAATTATTTTTTCTCTAAGATTCCTGTCCCTCATCAGTACCCAAGGGAAATAACACGTCCCATGTCATGAGGACACAAGGAAATCCAGAGGGAGCTATGTGTTCTTCACTCAGGGACACCTGCACCATCTGATGTGGCCCTAACACAATGGAGGTGTTTTGTGTTGTTAGTTTTTTTCGGTCTCCCTCTGTTTTCCCTGTAAGCACATGGGCTCTCCAAGGATGTTTGGGTGAGAAGTAAGAGAGAAAGCATTTGCAGTTTTCTGAGACACAAATGAACTTCACTGTGGTCTCCTGTGTTGGCTTGTTCAGGACAATAATTCACCAGTAGTGCTTTGATTTTCTTTACCCTGACCTTTCCTTCACCCGATCCCCCCATCCTTCAACCCAATATCTGAGAAGGGCCTAGAATAGAGCTTTACTTTTAGTATATATTTCATAAGCACCTATCATGTATCAGCACTAAAAATACAATTATGCACACACTCCCAGCCTCCACAGAGCTTACAGCTGGCTGATGGAAAACAACAAACAGGCAGGAACTGTAAAGTATATTAGATGCTATGGTAGGGCAGGGGACATCGGGAGTTATAAGAGCACCTGGCAGGACTTCTGACCTAGTTCAGAAAGTCAGAGGAAGTGAGGTTCAGTCTAATGCTTGAGAGTTGGTTAGGAGCTCAAGAGGCAAAAAGGATGCAAGGAGAAGATAGAGAATGTTTCAAAGGGAAACAAGTACTTTTGAAAAATTTTATTTAAGAATGTGAAAGAATTGTACTGTGGCTGAAATTTCCAAGTAGGAAGTATAATGTAGCAAGAAATAAAGGTAGGCAGGAGGAAGATTGGGGAGGGCTTTGTAAACCATGTTAGGAGCTGGAGGACAATGTTTTAGAAAGACTATTCCAGCTATGCAGTAGAGAATGCGAGAAGGTAGAATTGCATTCAAGAAGACCAGCTGGGAGGCTGTTATGATAATGTAGACAGCGATGACTGTAGCCTGGATTAGGGTGGTGGCAGAGAGATTTTAGAAATATTGAGTAGGGATAATCAGCAGGATTTGATGACTGATTAGATGTGGAAAGTGACAGAGTAGAATCATGGTCGATATCTAGGTTTATGATTTTGTTCATTCGTTTTCTTATATATTAGTCATATATCCAGCAATCTTGTTGAACTTTCTTTGTATTTCTAAAGCTTAAGTGTACATTTGCCTTGATTTCAATTGTATTGACTACTAATAAGAATGGTTTGGGTTCTACCCTTTGGTTTTACTGGTGTAGGATCAATGTCCAGTAGGAAAAAGAAAATGTTCTTGGTATTTCAAGCAGACCGTCATAATACAGGGAATTAGGTGCTTGCAAGACTGCTAGGAGGGTGAGAGTAGGGAAAGTCAGGGGAAACTGGCTAGCTTTTAGGTTCTTACCCTACAGCTGTGGCCTTTCAAGTCAGGAAGTTGTGTTACAACCCAGGTCAAGAAACTGCCACTAAGGATGACAGATGTCCTATGGCAGGTAGGTGAGAAAGGGTGCTTTGAAAATGTTATAAATCATCATTTCTGCTAAAGCCCAAATATCTACAAGCCACTGCCAGAGGGAGAACGACTTAGTTTGTTCCTGATTCTCTTCCATCTTCAAATATTAAACAGGTGCATCTTGTTGGCTAAGTATTCATGATGTTCAGACTCTGATGGTTAAAGAGCATGGGACTAATAGTTTCCATGCTTTTTGCCCCTGCGATAAAGGGGTAGGAGAAATAAAAGCTTCTTGCAAAAACAAACCACTGGATACCAGTATCCAGTACAGTCTTGCCTTAGTTTTTTTTTTTTTTTTTTTTTTTTTTTTTGTGGGTACCGGGGGTCGACCTCAGGACCTCGCGCGCCAACAGGCACCCGTGCCACTGAGCGATATCACCGGCCCCTTTTCCGTATGTGGGTTCCGGGAGTCGAACTCAGGCCCTCGCGCTTGCAAGGCAGGCGCTTACGCCGCTGAGCCATCTCACCGGCCCTTGCCTTAGTTTTTTAGGCCTACCCTTTTGTATGCAAGATATCCAAATATTTTCAAAACAAGATCAATTGTCTAGGTCCTCATCACCACTCTCTTCCATGTAGGCTATGCTTTAGATGTACCAAATGACATGTGGTTTTCCAAACATATTTCTATGCCTTTGCACTGTGGTGCCTCTCAAAAATTATCATTTCCCTGCCTGTGGGGACTCTTGCTAATCCTTCACTTCCTACTTTTTTCTTCTCCACACCTGCACCAGGCCTGCCTGACTTCCATCCCTCCTTAGTTTCCACTGTACTTGGTCTATGATTCTGCCATAACAATTTGTCCCACTGAATTTTAACTTAAGTCAAGTGTCCATCTCTCTCAGAAGACACAAGCATCCTAAGATAAAGTCCAAGGTTTATTTCAGATTTATGACCCAAGTACTTACTACAGAGCTCATAGTACGTGCTCATTGAAGATGTCTTCACTGTGTGAAGGAAGGTGTCCTACCTGCTCAGGTAAGCACCTAAGGTTTACAGGGACCAATGACCTTATGACCAGTGATAGAATGTTAGGACAAAAATTCATACTAATAATTTGCCCATTAATGGTAGCTTAAAGTTCTAAATTCTTATTTTTTATTTATGCTGGTTGCTTTCTTTCTTTTCTAAGCTTCTATCACCTTCCTTGTTTCTAAAGCTTGTGGCACTGTTACCATTCAAAATGTGATTTCTGTGCAATGTCCTGATTGTCCATCATATCAAATTAATGCAAAGACCACTGAAGTTACTGGGAAAATATGGGTCATTACCTGCTTCTGACAGGAATACTGAGAGAGACACTGAAACAGGGACAGAGAATGTCTTAAATAATTATTCATACAGAACCGGAGAACTCTATAGAGTTTGAAGTGTCCTTAGAGATTCAATCCTTTCATTCACACAAAAATGGAGATTGGGAATTTCCCATGATTCTTTTGCATTGTAAAAAAAAACTGGTCAGTAAGATCAGCTAGCAAGTTCTTCCTTCTTCATGTCGCGAAAACATTTACAACCAAACCTCTGAAACTTCCTAGCACCTAGTAAGATATAAAATGAGTATTTAAGGAGATGTTTCAACATAAGGCCATGAGCAGCATTTCCCCCAGTGTAACCAGGAAAATCTTTATTTTTTTCTTTGTGGTATACACTGAATATTGAGGACTCTGCACCCATTCCTAACCCCATTTTCTCTTGTCCACCTTAATTATAAAGCTCAGGGAAGCTAAATACTTTTCCAGCCTCACCTGTACCTGAAGTGACTGTGTGATAGTTTGGCCAGTGAGCGGTAAGCAGAAGGCGGTAAGAGGCTTCCGTAGAAGCTTTGCTTTCCTGATAGTACAAAGAAGGCGGGTGTTTCCCTTGCTTCCTTTATTGCCTGGATGGGGACAGTGTTGACTGCACCTACTTCAGCTTTTTGCGCTCATTACAGGAAGGCCAAGAGGCTCAGAGATGCTGGCCCTGACATTGCTGAGCTGCCAAACCATCACTGCACCATCCACCTCCTGACTTCTTGTTACGTGAGAGAAACAAATACCTCTTTGTTTGAGCCACTGAATTTCTGCTACTTGCTCCTAAGTGCTTTTCCAATATTTGCTTTATTCTAGCTGCTGGATTTTCCTAAGGTCATTGTCCAAATCAGGATGGACAAATCTGTGTCTATCAAATGGAGAAATGTGGAAACCATTACTATAACATCTACTTTATAAGTTTAGTTTTGTAACATTTTCTTGTCATCAAGTCAATCTAAAGGCGAAAAGCTGTTTCAGTGAACAGGTAACATTTGACAGCAAGGGAGACCATACTGCTCCAGTCTAATAATAATAATAATAATAATAATAACCACCTCAGCGCTACGTGTGCTGATTGATTTTGTTTTTGTAGCACGGAATTGAAAATTTTTAATTCCCACAAATGAAAGGTTACAAATGTAAGAGTTCGTTTGCCTTATAGTTGAGGTCAGAAAGTTTGGAAGAGGAGTGTTTGGATGGTTTCCCTTTGAAGTGGAGTCAGTCACACCCTGGAAGACCTGTTTTCATTCCTTAACTGGCAAATGTCCAGCCTGAAGCGTAGGGGAGCGAGGGAGTAGAAAAACAACTGTTAACAATTATGAGATGTCTGGTGATGTCTCAGATCCCCCATTACCAGCCTTTGTTAGATATTTACTCAAAAATTTTTAAAAGAATTTGTTTTGCTTAGAACACTGAATGTATATTTTATGCCTACGATCCTTGCTGACCAATGACCTAGAATTGACCCAGAAGTTTTGCTTTGCCAAATGTGAACTTCTTCACCCTTTAAAAAGAAGAGAGGGCCGGTGAGATGGCTCAGCAGCGTAAGCACCTGCCTGGAAAGCGCGAGGTCCTGAGTTCGACTCCTGATACCCACATAATGGAAAAAAAGGGCCGGTGATATCGCTCAGCGGCACAAGCGCCTGCTGGCAAGTGCGAGGTCCTGAGATTGACTCCCGGTACCCACATAAAAAAAAAAAGAAGAGAGAAGCATTCAAATCTTTAAGTTCTAAGAGTATACATAATGTAACATTATAAAACTTGTCCGGTTGTTATCTTAAAACTGATTATTACACTATGATCACACCAGATACTGAACAAAAGTGTGTTTTGCCTGGTATTTGATTGCATAAAGGCTATGCATGCTATATTTGAAACATATGTATACAATTTTATGTAAAGACACTGGAAGATCTGCATTAAAAAATAACAATAATAATAGAGAAAAGATCAGTACAGAGCTGCAATATTCTGAATCAATAGCATTTACAAAAAAATTATGGCAGAATCTTCATACACGGAAACATGCAAACTCAGAAGTGCAGTTTAATACATTAGTTGTTTCTAACATGTAAGCATAAACATGTAAGCAAAATTCTTTTTAATTTAAGGATTTTAATTGTAAAATAAAATTCTAAATAAATTTGAATAAAAGTTTGGAAGTTAGTAAAGCATCTCTGCCTAACCATTGGAGTCCATTGGTCAGAGCTTTAAAAATCACCTAAAAAACTATCCCAAAAGTCCCTTCTATTCTAAACTTTGCAATTTTGGATTAGATCGGTAAACCCATGAGACCTAATAATACTCTCCTATGATGATCATTCATCCAATTATAGTGCTTCTTTATTATCTATAAGGTGAGTTTATTTCAAAAATAATAAAACCATCTTACTTTAAGATATTCCATAGAAGGCTGTTCCACGGCACAGGGCTTGTTTTAATTAGCACATTTTTGCCAAAAAATAACTGTCAATGCCATTCAAAATAGCTTAAGCATAACATAATATATGTCACACAGCATAATATTTAGAAAATGGGAAACTTCAGGACTGGTTAGTTCACAATTTAAGTAACCCCAGCGAGAGTGCAGGGTTTTTCTGTACTTTTGCCTGGCAACCTCTCTCATGCCAGCCATTTTCCCTCATGACTGCGAGATTGCCACCCAAGCTCTGGCGATCATTTCTCTGTGTAAATACATTCAAAACCGGAAGAGACCTCTGAATTTCTTGTAGTTCTTTTTTGTGTGTGTGAGTACCGGGGTCGACCTCAGGACCTCCCACGCCAGCAGGCGCCCGTGCCGCTGAGCGATATCACCGGCCCTTTTTTCGTATATGGGTTCTGGGAGTCGAACTCGGGCCCTCGCGCTTGCGAGGCAGGCGCGTACACCGCTGAGCCATCTCATCGGCACCCCTTGTAGTTCTTTTAAAAGCTGAAAAACATTTTTCCAGAAGCACCCACAGAAGAGTTACCCTCCAATCTCATGGACCAGAATTGAGTTATGTTTCTTCTTCAGCCAATTCCTACTAAGTAAAATAAGATTGATGTGCTAGGGCCGGGAATAAGGCCGAATTCAGGGACGTCCATGGCCCTGCAGAGGAATGTGCAGGATGGAAAAGATGGAGGTTCTGGGTGGGAAACCATTAGTGTCTGTTAGAGAGGCTGGAAAGATCACACTCTAAAGAAGCCCCAAAAGTTATCTCTTGGCTATCCAACCATCTTCCCTTCCCTGGCTGTATGGGGATGGAAGGAAATGACAGAGGGAACAGTGAGGACTGTGAAAGCATAGGCTGTGTGTATGCATTGCCTAAACATTCCGATAAAGTAAATCCAATTGATCTGAATATGTTGTGTAGCTCAGTGCCAAATATCTTTGGAATAGCTATAAAGGGTTTAGTTTGGAGGTTGTTATACTTATGGTAACAATTTAGTTTTTGTTTGTAGTGGTGTGTATGGTGGTCCAATGACAGCTTTTCCTTCTATCAGTGCTGATTAATCTTCTGTGCATCAAAGTATGGACTCCATCCTCAGAAAAAGAGTATACACCCACTTTCATTCTAATTCCACATGCAATTTTAAGAGTTTCACTGAGGACTGACACCCATTCATGGGCTTAACGTTAGGGCCTTAAGACATTAAAGATATCCCTGATTAGTATAGTGGTGATGGGGAGGAGCCTACAAGATTTTGTGTTGGTAAATAAATCAAATAGCAAACCCAGGAAATCTGATGAGTACTTGTTAGCTATGTGACCTTATTTGACTCTTTTTTAAGGGCTGAATTTTACCACTACAGAATGGAGCTAGTACGTTTATTTTAAGAACCAAGTAGATAATGTATAAGATTGTTTTAAATTATGCAGTATAGCCCTTTACAAATGTTGGATCTAAAATCTAATTGCCAATAAAGCCAAACAGCATGATGGCTCTTACTTCCCAACTGAATTTGTTTCTGAATTCAAAATAGCATACCCCATGAGGACATGCTTGAGAGTCTTTTGAAAACTCAAGCAGTAGAAATTTCCTTTCTCCATAAGAAAACACAGTTTCCAAACTCATGCATGGACCAAATCCTGCATCCTTTCTTGGTAACTCGTTGAAAAGAGTCACCATCCCTAAGCCCACTGACATTACTCCCAGTAGGTGATCAAAACAAAACAAGATGTGTGGGAGCTGGGGAGAGGGTGGAATGGTCTTCTAGACACTCCTTCTCCCTGCCTCGGTACCCTCCTCAGTACCATCTTTCCGGGCCCTATTCCAGCCCTGCACCACTGGTCCCACATATGGATCCACTCTAAGTCCCTCACAACCTTTAAGGCACATAGGCAGCTCCAGCTCCTCACCGTGGTACCCGGCCCTCACTCTTCACCTTTTACTTCACCCTTTGCCTTCATATCGCATTCTTCCTCTAGTTTGCAGAGCTGGAGATCCCACTTCTCCCAGACAAACAGGTAGCTGATTGGGGGAATTAGGAGATTTCATTGAGAGAAAATCGGATTAGGTTTAGCAATGAAGATCATCAGAATGGTAAATATACACTGATATTAAAACAACAAAAAGTTATTATCTGGGAGGTAAAAAAGAAAAGAACAGAATAGAAAAGGAGAGAAAAGCCAGGTGTGGTGGCACATGTCCTTAATCCTAGCACTTGGAGGCAGGAGGATTGTCATGAGTTCAAGGCCAGCCTGAACTACATAGTGAGACCCTGTCTCAGAAAACCAAAAAAAAAAAAAAAAAAAAAGAAAGAAAGAAAATTTCCTTAGATATGGCAAAGCCATAATGCTGCCACCAACACAATCATTCCTTGAACCCTTATTTCTCTGAGAAGTCCTGGATCTGTGCTGCCTGCTGGACAACTGTTGTTGTTTGTATCTGCGGGCTCTACAAACCCTCCGGCGCTCATAGGCAAAGCTTTGGAAGGTGATGGGATTATGGGGGCAGTGTAGTGGGCTTTCTGTTAGGGGTGGGGTCTGGTCAGAAGAGGTGGGCCACTGGGGGAGACATGGAAGGACCCCCCCCATCCACTGCTTCCCCATCTGCCTCCTGCCTGCCAGAAGTGAGCAGCTTTTCTGCCACGCTGCGCCTCTGCCACACTGGCCTGCCCTGAAGCCAGCAGACTATGGACTGAAACTTCTGCAAATGGTGAGCCAAAATAAATGTCTCCTCTTTTAATCTGTGGATGTTCAGGCTGGGGATGTAGCTCAGCAGTACAGCACCTGCCTGGCAAGTGTGAGGCCCTGGGTTCTATTCCTGGTACAAAAAAAAAAAAAAAAAAAAAGAATAATTTGTGAGTGTTGCATATTGTGTCTCAGCAAGGAGACAGTGACTAAGACAACAACAGTCCACACCTCAGGGCTCAGGACTGCCAGGGGGCCAGCTTCTCAGCATTCGCTGTGTTCCTGAGCTCGGCACACTCCCATGATTGGACTGCACAGGCTGCAGGGATAGGATGCAGAGGAGGGTCCTGCTCCCTCTCTCACCCATAGTCATCAACGCTCAACCTTATGTGTGTCAAAACAAGATCCTGAAAAAACAACGCCCTGATTCTGCACTCTTCTTATTCCTGAAACTCCCAGCTCCTATCCTCATGCAACAACGGAATTTGGAGAAACTGATGCCAAGTGATCTTATCAGTTTCGAACCCATCCAGAGATGGCTGAGGTTTGGGGATGGGGCAGACAAGCCAAACCACGGTTTACTCCTGTCCTCAGTACCAACTCAGACTGCAGCTTCTGACAAATACAGCTCCCTCCTTAGCAGGTCTGTGCAGAGCCTCTTTTGGGTTTACATTACTTTAGGAAGGGAAGAGTAGAAAGATCTACTGCAAATGGGGCATTCTTTCCCTCCTCATCCAACTGCTTCTGACTTAATGAACAGATCCCAGGGAACACACCGGCTCCCTGGCTATGGTTACATAAATACACAGATTATTATCCTAACAATCACATTCATCTTCAGAAGCACTTTCCTGAGCACTGCACAGTCTCTTTGTAGACTCTGATCTGGTCCTTGCTAAATGGGCCCTAGCTCATCTCTCTCTCCACATCTTTGTTTCTGCCTTTAATCTTTGATAAGGTGAAAATCTTCAATTATTTACACTGTTCTTCTGGCTTTAACTTACAAGGGGGCTTCTAATTACTGGCTTGTTTTTATTTTCCACGCATGGCAGGTTTGGGATTTGCTGTTTGGCCTTTGGGGATGTATGAAGCTTCCATCTCTGGTTCACTGGATTTAATGTCTCCAGCTCTAAATCATCTCTATAACTTCCACAGTCTGATAACACTATTCAGCTTTCCAGCTAACCTTCTTTATTTTCCCCCTTTCGATTATGATATTTTTAGGTCTGTTCAGTTCCTGAGATGTAAATGTGATTTATGAGTCACAAAGCCTTGTCTGTGTTTGGGCCCCATGCTGCCCCTTGCTAGCTGCGTGATTCTCAGTTAGCCCCTTTGGTTATCATCTGTTCCTTTGGCTACTCAGTGAACATAAGAGAATCTCTACTTGCTCTTTTAGAGGTATGTTTTGAGGATGAAATGAGGTCATAGATAAAAAAAGAACTGAAAACTAGTATAAAATATTAATTTTCATGTATCAAGTGCCACTGTGTGCCAGGAAGTCTTTATATATGATTTTGTTTCATCCTCATAACAATGCAATAAAGGATAGTACCATTACTATCTACATAATACCTACACGAGTTAATCTGAGCCCTGGAGAAGTTGAGTAATTGGCCTGAGATCACCCAGTGTGTAGAAAGTGAAGAACCAGGATTTGGTCCAGGTCTGTTTGGCTCTGGGCTGTGGGCTCTTAACCATGGTATCATCCTGACACCACTCAACCTAAGGTACCCTCATTCAGACAGAAGCTCATGGTATCAATAAAACTACGCACAGGAAATCCATTCCCGGCATGATCTGTGAGGGATTAGTCATTGGATGGTGGTCTGGAGAGGTGTCACTCTGGAGAGGTGTCACTTGCCAAAATTGTACTTGAATTTCCAGAATCAAAACCCATGCCAATGACCAAGGGGACACCATAGTACAGAGGTAATAAATATCTTTGTCTGCAATTAAAGAAATCAAGCAGTGACTGTGGCAAGTCAGTCTCTTTGGCCTTCTGTATCCTCACTGCGAAGAGTAAGAGCTCAGAAAAGGAAACCATTAGAGTCTCTGTAGGTCACAATAAAAACAAGAACTAATGTTTATTAAGTGCTTATTTTTCCTAAGCACTTTATGTTCAATCTTATGTGATCAATATAGTAACTTTAGAACATAGGTGCTATAGTTCTCAGTCCCTTTTTGTAGGTGAGAAAACTGAGGCACAGAAACTGTTTTCTCAAAGTTACATGAAAGAGAAAACATAATGTTACGTGACATAGATCAAACACATAAGCTTAATTACTGTATGGTTTCTCTCATTTGAGTAATGCAAGGTACAAAAAGAGAGCAAAATAAAAGATTGGTAGAAGGAAACGGGGATAGATCTTTTGCAAGTGGGAAGGCATTCAGGAGACTGAGGATAAGGGGAACAGGGAGGGGAAGGGGATATAAAAAGACTGAAGATGTGTCATGTACATGTACCAAATACCCACAACGAATGTAAACATTACATGTTGAAAACATGAACTATAAAATATGTAATAATAATAATAATAATAATAATAATAATGGGGAAAGAGGATCCAGAGGTGGAGGGAGGGAGGAAGGTGAGGAGGGGAAGGGGAATTAAAAAGAATCAAGATATGTTATGTACATGTACCTACTCCCTAAGATGAATGTAAACTTCATGTACTGCAAACAAGTACTAATAAAATAAAAAAGAGATAAGAGCAGAATTGGGAAACCACACTCAGCTTTCTTCTACAATTTATATGAATTACATTAGTAGTTGCCTCAGATGGATGAGTAACCACATCTGAACATTGCCCTAGTTTTTATCCTACTCTGATAGAAAATATTACGTGTTTTTAAAGACCCCCATCACATTGCCGGGGGATATTTGCTTACTTGATTTTTTTCATCATTAAAGAAACACTCTAAAAATACATGGAAACAAAGAAGAAGCCAAGAAGAAGCAGGAAAATAGTGAGGCTACATAAATGGGAGAAATGGCATGATTCAGATCTCCTGGTATGAACTATCTTACCACAGAATAACCGAGACACAAAACACAATATAACCCCATGTAGTTCTCATCCACCCTGAAACAAATGAAAAACTAGATAAATAAATCATCCTTGGTTGCAGAAACTTGATTATTGACTTTGGCAATGGTTTTTCCATCTCTTTGGGCCAACAAAGTTGTTAGAATTGAGAGAGGCAGATGCACAAAGAGAGCCGAGATAAAGATGCTGAGCAGTTGAAATCAATGACCCGAAGAGCTGATCCTCTGCCAAAGGCTACAACAGCTCCTGGGAGGAATCCACCACTCTGGCTAGCAACCAGGCATTTCAGAAGCTGCTAGTCTGGTTTCTGGAGGGAGCTTTCAGGTGGCTGTGGGCCTGACTGCTGTGGGAAGAAGGAAAACAGCGCCCTTCCCACTACCAAGGGCTATGCCGGCCAGCACCTACCAGGCTCTGTTCTCCAGAGTTGGGAACTGCAAGTCTTTGCTAGTTTCACCATCCTCCCCAGGTTTTGGAAAGGCAAGAGGAGGCGCAGAGAAGGGTGGGAGAGAACACAGTGTGATTTGCAATCTGATTGTGACAAGAAGAAAAAGTGGCTTCATAACCCACAGCTAGATTAATGGAATATTCCTTCTCTCCCCTAGCAGAATCATCCTCTGGTGCCACCACCCATAAAATGGATGGCCACTGGTGGAGCCATGGAGCTAATATACAGATCTGCCCCCAAGTGTGCCAGAACCTATCGCACTAGGACTTCAGAGATGGAGAGTGATTAGACACTGGCTTAATGAGGATGTTCTGAAAGCCATCAGGACTACTTGGCATCTGTTTTAGCCATTGTGCCTCCCCAGTCAATCAGCTGCCTTCCCATCCCCTCCTGTGTCAACCCTGTGTCCTTCTTCCATTCACGTTCTCTGTCATTCACCTGCCGACACTGAAGTATCAAAGCTGCCATTCAAAGTTTGTGTCCAAATCACTGTGAGAATGATTGCTTCTTTGTAAGTCTGTCTGAGGATCCTAGCAAGGATGTGGAATTTTAGGTTAGCTGAAACTATATAGACATGTTTTTTCTCTTTGTACATCTTTTCTACAGTAATAATGATAATGCCAGCTGACATGTATTGAGCACTTGCTATGCGTCAGGCACTCTTTTAAGCCCTTAGAGTGCCTAGGTAATCTAAGAAGAACAGACCTAAAAACACCAACACGGGAAGGTCTCCAATAACACTGCTTTGCAAAACGAGTTCAAAGCTCCACACACTTGATTTCTGAATCAGTGCAAGAGCTTCCAGTCAAATCAAGAGTTCTGTACAGCAGTGATTGCATATGATCAAGAAATCATGATCAGTCATCCCAATATCACCAGATACCCAAGGAGAGCTGATAATGTGGTGATGTGGATGATAAACACCAAAACAAACAGCAAACACACAGAAATAAAAACATGGTGTAGAGGAATCAGAATACATAGGGAGAAGAGAATTAAGCAACAAAAGATACTACATCTAAGAAAAGAGAACATGGGCTGGTGATATAGCTCAGCGGCATAAGCGCCTGCCTGGCAAGCGCGAGGTCCTGAGTTCGACTCCCGGAACCCACACAAAGAGAAAAAAAGGGCCAGTGATATCGCTCAGCGGTGCAAGTGCTTGCCGGCAAGCATGAGGTCCTAAGGTCGATTCCCGGTACCCACATTAAAAAAAAAAAAAAAAAAAAAAAAAAGAGAACATGATATAACAAAAAAGGAACATTTCAAGGCCATAAAAGTACTTTTAGCAATTAAAAGGATGACAATAGAAATGGAAAAACTCAGTAACAGCTAGGCATGGTGGTGCACCCCTATAATCCCAGTACTCTGGGTGGTTAAAAAGATAGTTAGTCTGGCCTAAGCAATTACTGAGATTTGTCTCAAAATTAAAAATAAAAAAAGTCTGGGAAAAGATAGTTAAGATAGATATACTACTAACTTCTCTTTGTTCATTGAAAAGAAAGGTTTGTGCTGATATTGTTTAGACAATTGAATGCCTATATCTTGTACTCTGAGTAACTAATTTAAAGATAACAGTACGAAATGTATTAAACATTGTTACCCTCCTATTATGTTGTTTTGAAATTTTGTTCTATTTTTTTTCTCTTTAAAAAAAAAAAAAAGAGCTGGGGATATAGCTCAGTGTGAAGGCTTTGGATTTAATGCCCAGTACAGGAAAAGAAAACAAAAAAACAAACAAACAAACAAAAAACAAGGAAAGAACAAAGAAAAACTCAGTAGTAAGTCTCCTTGAAAGTAGAGTGAATAGTCAAAGATAGAAAACTGAAAAGAAAAGAAAATTAGAAGAATAGTCTAAGAAGTCCAATGTCTAAATAATAGGCATTCATAGAAAGAAGAGAGAAAACAAGAAAAAAAAAATCATTATACGTGATTCTACAAACATTTCCCAGAAATGAAACACAAGCATTTGGAGCTCCAAATAATATATTGGATACGCAATATAACAAGTGAAAATAGATACAAATGATGGCATCTCATTGGAAAATTTCAAAAGGAAACTTGGGGGAAGTAAAAAGCCTATGACAATCCAGAGAGTAAAAAATAATCACTTATAAAGGATGAGAAATTAGAATGGCTTTGAGTCTCCCAAAAGCATCAGTGGAAACAAAAAGAAAAGAGGGTATGTATATTCTAAATTCTAAAAGTAAATGCTTTCCAATCTGGAGTTCTATAACTAGCCAAACTATCAAACCAGTATAAGATAGACTAAAGACATTTTTAGACATGCATAGTCTCAAAAATGTATTTCCTGTGCAACCTTTCTCAAGAAAGAGGAACGTACAACAAGAACTGAAAGTTTAACACAAGAGAAGAAGTGAAGGGTATTTCCAGGAGGATAGTGAAGAAAGGTCCCAGAATGATACCATAAACTGACCACAGAGGACAGCAACCCCAATGGGTACACCACCAGTCAGGACACAGATATACTGGAACCTTTCATTTCTGAGATGCCCAGAGTCACTGTATTGTCTTTGCAATCCATAGACAGAATACCCAGGTAAACTTGGCCCATATTCATCACCACGCTTCTCTTTATCCTTTGCTTAGCATCTAGATCAGTCCTTCCACCACCCCCAGAACTGCTATGGTGTGACCTACTCTTAAACATGGAAGCAAGGGAGGGCGGAGTTAGATGCAGAACATAAAAGCCAGTCCATTTTCCCTGACAGTTTTCCTGTAGGAAGATCATAGAAGCTGGCAGGCATAAAAACAGTAAAAGGATCTGGCAGGAAAATGCAATGAAAACTGCTATAATAACTCACAATATCTAGGACTGGAGGTGTAGTTTACTGGTAGAATGCTTAGCATGTGCATGGCCTTGTGTTCAATCCCCAGCACCGCAAACAAAAACTCAAAAAACTAACAGCATCTGCTACAGCCAACAGATGGCCTGCAACTCTTCAGCAATGTGAAGTGTGAATAGGAACTCGGCTTTTAAATGTTCACATCCCACTTCTGTATGATCCCATGGTCACATGCACATACTCAGTGGCTACACCAGAGCTGGTGTGGTGGGTTCACGGAGGCTGCTGTCTGTAGGTACCAGAATCAGGCTCCCGACAGCTATCTTAGCCTACCATCGAGCTCAGTGGGTTCCACTTAGGGGTCTTTGCTCTTTTCTTACCAACATAATTCTGTATCATCAGCTAAGGTTTATGATCAGATCGATTATAAACAAACACCCGGTCTAAGACTTCTAGCTTTCAAGACATTCTTTGATATTAAGCAATTTGTCCCAATTTTTCCTAGGGGTATTTAGAAGAGCAGATTTGGTCTTGTCCAGAAAGTTCCTGTCACTTCTTTCTCACTCTAGAGTATGGGGTGCCTGTGAGGGAACTGTCATGGGATTTGAGAATATCTGCCATCAGGTGATTTGCTGTCCCCATCCCGAAAGAAAACAGATGACCCTTTTAGATGGCAGCTCCTTTTGCTAAAGTTTCACCTAGCTTGGTACTCCTGCCCCTATATCAACACTTTTAATGAACTCTGAGACTCCTTAGCTTTTTCTTCTGTAGTACAGTCCTTTGTGTCCATGTGTTCTTCTAGACTAAGTTCTTTGAGGACAGAAAGCAAGTCTGATGATTCTTCACATCTCCTTTATGTACCCACCACCTACTACAGTGCCTGACACTGAGTAGCTCTTCGCTATACATTTGTAGAGTGAACAAATAAATAAATACTTGAGTTAATGTCAACTTCTAAGACATCCAAGGTACACATCACTCTGCTAAGATAAGTCGCTTCTTCCTGTTCTAGAGGAAAATTGCATCTATAATTCATGAATCTGAATGTAAGGAGACAAAGCATTGTAAAATGGAAGACAGTCATAAATTATGAACTTATTTTCAAATAAATGGTTTAATTTTGTGTTCAATAACATAACTCAAATGAGGCCAAAAAGGGGGTTATAAAACAGAAGTCTGTTGGTAGAGGAGTGTTGTATTATTTCCATAACAATTGTTAGAATATTAATCGATACTTCTGAAGTATTCAGGGTTTTTAAAGGCCATAGTTCTTGTTAATATTTTAAGCATTTCTTATAGAATTGCATTGCCCATACAGTGCAAGCATCTGAATTGACAAACACTTTGGCAGTGTTATAGTTTAGACCAAAAATGTCCCTCTAGTGCTCATGTGTGCAGAGGAGGGACTTTTGGAAGGTGATTAAGTCACAGGGGCACTAACCACCATTAATGGATGGATTAATCCCTTAATGATTTCACATCTGAATGTGCTGTTAGGAGGTGGGGACTGGTAGAAGAAGTAGGACACTGGGGGTATAAACTGGAAGGGCATATTCTTGTCCCTTCCACTCTCTGGCTCTTTCCCTTTTACTTTACTTCCTGGCTGACATGAGGACAGCAGCTTTCCTCTCCCGCATCTTTCCATCACAACGTTTCTACCTTAGAACCAGACAACCATGCACTGAAACCCCTGAAACCTTGACCCAAAATACCCTTCCCTTCTTAAATTATGTAAGGTATTTTATCCTAACAACCAAAAGCTGACTGACATAGTCAGTATTTACTAAAATTGCACAAACTTTTACCCTATGACCCCGAAATAGCATTCTTGGGCATATACTCAACTGAGTGGCTGCTATTACCTTCAATGCACACATACAAGAAAATTCCTGCCAGCACTATTCGTAGTAGCCTGAGAGTAGGGAAAATTCTAGTATTTGTCAATAGGTAGAAACATGGGTATATTTATACAATAGAATACATCACAGCAATAAACAAGAATTTAACTAACGATTGCACACAATAAGTGACAGTGTTAAGAGAGAAAAAAAATCTGACTCAAAAGAATATAGGCTATGCAATTCCTATTTATAAGAAGGCCAAGGAACAGCAAAATGATGTAATGATAGAGGTCAGAAGTTTACTTTCAAGTGAGTATCAGTGGGTGGGGCTATACAAGAACCTTTTAGTGTGCTAGAGTAGTGGTTTCATGCATGTGTTTATTTGTGAAAATTCATCAAGTTGTACACTTTTTGGGTCCTTTACCTCAAAGGTTGTTATATCAATTAAACAATACTATAGAACTCAGTTATATTAATACCAAAGAACAAAACCAACCACAGATTATAGCGAAACAGTTTTAAGGCAGAGTTCCTGCCCTGGAAGAGATCCAAGATTGATTACAGAAGACAAGACATGTGTGGCAATGTAAAGCAGTGGCGACAATGTTAGGTGAGTGGTCCAAGAGAATGTCGTGGAGTTGTGGAGGAGGGAGAGAACAGAAAGGAAAAATGGAGTGCATCAGACCTGAGCTGAGCTCCCAGTATCCTCCGTGTGCTTGCTACATTCATTTTCTCTCTCTCCTCAGTCTCCTCTATAACCTGCTTCTTATGGATAAATAACTGTGTTCAAGTCTCCACTGAGTTTCCCTTCTTGATTCACCACCAAGTTCCCTCCTTCCCCTCCCAGCTTAGTTCCTGCATGGAACCTTCCATCTGTTGACACCACTACCTCAGTCCACAGCCTCCGGCTACTCCTTGCCCCTCTGCACGGAATCTTCTTTCAACCCCTCAGCACAGGTGCCAGATCTAACAGCTTCTTCTCAGTCCTCATCTTCCTTGATCAATGTACTGTGACACTGTGAAACCATACCCTGTCTTCAAAAGTCTCCCTCCCTTTGTTTTCTAATAAGATTGTCTCCTCCCATTTCTCTATTTGCTCTCCTTGATGGGTTCATGTTGCTCTACCCTTGGCATTTTCTATAGTGACATCCTTCCTCTGCATCACTCTTTATGTTTTGGGCCCTCCCTAGGCAAGTGGCTTAGTCTATTCAGGCTGCTATAACCAAATATTTTATACTTTATAAACAACAAGAATTTACTGCTCATGGTTCTAAGATCAAAGCACCAGTAGGTTCATTGTCTAGAGAGGGCCTGCTTCTCATAGACAGTGCCTTCCACGTGTCCTCACATGACAGAATGAAACACAAGCTCTCTCAGGCCTCTTTTTAAGGGCACAAATCCCCTTCATGACCTAATCACCTGATAAGGGCTCTATTTCTTAGTACTATCATTTTGGGGGTTAGATTTCAACCCATGACTTTGCCATTGGCAACCGACTCTCTCAGTTTTATTGTTCAAGTAACTCTCTAATCTGTCTCTGTGTTTTCAACCTTGGTGCTTTGTTTTAGTCCCCAGCCATTTCTCTCCCAGATAATACAAGAGTCACTTTATTCATCCCTTTCTTCCTTCTAGTCTTGCTCTCCTAGGCCATCAATGGATGATACCTTCCTAAAACTGGCATCTGACCGTGCCTCTTCCCAGCTTCCTTCCAGGATAAAGCCCAGATTCTTGGCCTGGATCTCACCCTCAACGTCTTCTTGGTCTTATCTTCTTTTTGGACTTACCTCCTGCCCCTTTCTCTTAGGCAGCTTGAGCTTCATGCAAAATGATCTGTTGCTTCCCCAAAGTTTCTTCATGCTCATGTCTGCCTGAAACCCTCTCCTCTCCTTTTTATCTCCACCACAGAACTCCAGGTCATCCTTCAAAGCTAACTCCTACAGGTGGACAGACCCTCTGTCCTCCCTTTTCCCCTAATACCTGCAGTATTAGAGCTGTTTGCCTGTTATCCCCACTGGGTACACTCCTGAAAGGCAGCTATTTTGTCTTATTCATTCTTGTATCCTAAGCCCATGGCTTAGTTGGTGCTCAAAAACCGTGTTGGTCGTCAGGTATGGTGGTGCATACCCATAATCGTAGCTCTTGGGAAGCTGAGGCAGGAGGATTGCAAGTTCAAGGCCAGCCTTAGCTAACTAGATGCTGTCTCAAAACAAAACAAAAAAACCGACACAATCCCAAACCCCCAAAATGTGCTGCATAAATAAGCTAGGGAGATACATAGCTCAGCAACTGCATTTCTGGCACCATCACTGTTTCTATTTCTGAATCTAATTGCTAATGCACAAACTGTTCAGGGTAGAAACTGCAGTTAGTGGAATGGTCCAGCAAGTCACTTCCAATGCAAATGCTTCAGCTCTTGTGAAACTGCTGCAGTCTTGAAAGGGTACACACCTTTGGGGTTTCAGGCAGAAAAAAAATTCTGCCTGAGAGATTGCCCTGCTTCTGCTAGAAAGCCCTTTTATTCAGGATTGCCTCCCCCCAGTTGAGATTATTAACAGCTTAGGAAAGTCATGAATCTAAGAACTCTGAAAGGACAAATCCATGGGCGTGTGAATTGCTACATGGGCCAGAACCCGAAGCCAGAGGCTATTCTCTTTCTGTAGGCTCTTGAAAATGCCAAGTGAAATTCCTGGTAGCAATCTCAAAGGATCATGGTTAGAGCCCAGCCAACCATGAATTTGCCTGAAATTTTTATGCATTCTTTCTTTGTTCACACTCAACCCTCTCTTGGCTAATGAGTCCTGGCTGGAAGCAAATAGTATTTGCTTTCATTAAACCTGAAAGTCCTCTTGCTCAAAGGTCACCAAGCCCTTCTTCAACCTCTAACATCAGGACAGTGAGAACAAGGACTTGCTCCCTTTGGCACTTTAGGGACATCTCGAGCAGCCCCTCTCAGCCTTCAGCTTTCCAGGCTGAAGTAAATATATGGTGTCTGGAAAGATGCCTTGTACATCATAAATATTGAATAGTGATTATGGAGCTGAATCATGCGAAGAACTGCCTTAAATGGGGATTTAAATTCTTGCCACGAGTCTGAGATGTGAGAATGAACCAATAAATCATTGCAAGCAGAGTGGTGAGTGAAACAAATGAGTGTGATTGGGTTCCCCTCAGTCGAGGGCTGAGTGACCATTTGTCCCTAGATCTTTTTCCATTTGTTCCTGTTTGCAAGCCTGAACTCTCTCTGTAAGCACAGCCCGCCTTTGTGGGATGGTGGGGCACTTTGCTGAGGCTTTCTGAGGACAGGCTATTTGTACAGGGATGATTGCATTCCTATTTAGGACGAGGAAAAAGAGAAGGAAGAAGTGACAACCAAAGATGAAACTTGATACATTAGGCCAGACGCTGTTGTAAGTTCTTTACATGGCTTGTGTCCTTTACCCTGCACCATCATCCTGTTTAAGGGATTGGGAGCCTTGATGTACAGATGAGGAAACTGAGGCCCAACAGAGGCTGGGTAACTTGCCCAGGGTGCTAGGAGCAGTGAATCTGGACCTGTGTTAAGGACACCATCCTAGATTCCTTACTGAGAGGACCATGCAGCCTGTGTGACCCTCCCAGCCCCTCGTGGGCATGATTCCTGCCCCTCCTTTCCTGTTCCTTCCCTTGTCTCTCTGCAGGAAGCAGCCGCCGGACAAGATGGCCACAATGACTCATCACGAGAAAAATAAAATCTTGAGTGGGGGCTGCCTGAGTGCGGTGGCTGGACACTCTGACAATGGAAGAATGTCCCCTGAGCTTTGAAAGGGCGTTGCCACTCACTGCTATAAGACAAAGGCGGCAGCCACAGCGGCGCAGGGAGGGATAGGAGAGCTGCAGAGGAGACTCAGCGCTTTCCAAGGTGAAAAAGGAGGAACAAAGGGGATCAGAGATTTGTCTGTAGCTGTAGTTGAAGCTCTTTGCAATATTAGGCAAATCCTGCGTTTTTTGTTCATTCCTATTTTTATTTGGCGGATGAACCTGGCCTTCACATATGAGGGAAGTTTTCTGCATCGTAGGCCAGACAGCTAAAGACCCCCCACCAAGCTCTCTAATGGTTTCACCTGGGCAGAGCGCAAGGCAGCCTGGCCAAGCACAGGCGTTGTTCGGCAGCTGTGTTCTGTCCTGGGCGGGTTCTTACTCCTGCCACAGAACAGATGGTATGTGTCACACTCTGCTTCATCTTGCTTCTCCCTAAGGTCCGCCCCATTCCATGGCCAAGAGAAGGGACAGGGACAATCAGACATCATCTAGATCGGGGTGGCTCTCTGGACAGAGTGCCATCCAGAGAGCTCTGCGGGCCGTATTCTTATCACTTTTTCAAAGCCACTGTCCCACTCCCACTGCATAGTGCGGCAGGAACACAGCCAGGGCCTAGGATGGGGCAGGGAGCCTGGGGTGGGCAGGCTAGAAGAGGAGACCTGGGGCTTTGATTGTGAGGCCAGCAAATACCCCAAAACTGCCACCTCCCTCGAGTGTCTTCCTGTTTGACCACTGCTATGGGACTAAATTGTGCCCACATTTTGTATGTTGACGCCTATCCCCCAGTGTTACCGTATTTAGTCCTGGGGCTGGGGAGGTGGGGGGAGATAATTAAGGTTAAAGGAAATCATAAGAGTGAAACCCTAATCCAATACGATAGGCAAAGAGACACTAGAGAGGGACAAGGTAGCTCCCTGCGAGCCAGGAAGAAAGCCCTCATCAGTAACCACACTAGCCTGCACCTTGATCTTGGACTTTCCAGGTGCCAGAACTGTGAGAAATCAATTTCGGTGGTTTAAGCTATTGATTCTTTGGGCCAGCCAGCCCTCCATCTCTGCAGGTTCCACATCAGTGGATTCTACCAACTGTGAATCAAAAAATATTTGGGGAATGGGCCGGTGAGATAGTTCAGCGGCATACGCGCCTGCCTGGCAAGCATGAGGGCCCGAGTTCGACTCCTGAAACCCACATACGAAAAAAGGGCTGGTGATATTGCTCAGCTGCATGGGTGCCTGCTGGCGCACGAGGTCCTGAGGTCGACCCCTGGTACCCACAAAAAAAAAAAAAAAAAAAAAAAATTGGGGGAAAATTGTCCATCTGTACTGAAAATGTACAGACTTTTTTTCTTGTCATGATTCTTATGCTGTATAACAACTATTTGCATAGTGTTTATAGTATATTTGGAATTGTAAGTAATTTAGAGATTTAAAGTAGGACATAAATGGGTTACATGCAAATACTATGCTGTTTTATATAAGGAGCCTGAACATCTGAGGAGTCTGGTGTCCAGTAGAGGTCTTAAACCAATATCCCACTGCCACTGGTAGACAACTGTATTTTGTTACGGCAGCCTGAACAGACTAGTATAACCACTAAGGTGTTAGCTGCTCACTGATCGAACTGACCCTTCTTTTCCCTCTGCTTCTAATAATGAGTTTTCATCCTAGTTCAAACAACAAGCATACCACAAATCACCTTGTAAAATTAGCTATAAAGCTGCTACTCATGAAGAGTCTGCATGCCACTCATTAAGAAGGGCCTCTTCTCTCCCGGGCCATACCTCTGAGGGAGGCTGTAGCAGTCTCACAGAATCCAGTCCAGGCTTCAGTGCTCTGGGGAAAAGGACTTGCTCTGGAAACTGGATATTCTAATTGTGACAATGATATCTGGAACTGGCTCTGACCCCACCTCACACCAGCCCTTTGTCAAGATCAGTATCAGGGCCAAGACTAGGGTCTACGCTCCCCAGACAGTCAGATTCACAGGCCACACTGTGTCTCTCTATGCAAAAATCCTTCAAGGTGAACCATTTCACTAGGAACCCAGAGCTTTAACATGAAGTCCCTAGGAAAATATAGTTTATTCCAGGCCTTAAGGGACCCAATGTTGAAAAAGATGTTTTACTAACTAGGTGTGATTTATAAAAAGATTTATAACTGAAGTCTTTTTATTAGACTTTCTTTCTGCATTAGTTAACTTTCCCATTACTGAGATGCCATACCTGACACCCACAAATTAAAGAAGGAGAGATTTAATTCAGCTTACAGTTTCAGGGGACTCAGTCCATGGTGGGCTGGCTCCAGTCAGGAACATCATGGTGGAAGGGCATGGTGGAGCAAAGATGCTTAGTTTTTTAGTGGCCATGAAGGAGAGCAGGGAAGAGCACCAGAGAGGAAAAGGCCAGAGACCATAGTACCAAGGCTATGCCTCCATGATTCACCCAAACACACCAGAAATGTGCTTTACCAATCTCTTAGGCAGCTCCCAAGCTAGTAGAGTTCACAAGTAATCTCACCATCCCACTTTCTTTCCTAACAAAAATATAAGGATTTTTAAATTTTTAAATTTTTACTTAAATTTCTCAAACAAATATGGATTCTGAGAAAAAAGTACATGTGGATTTGGAACAAGTTCGGGTCTTGATTTTCTGAGAACAAGTCTGCCTTAAGCCTCAGGAATAACTAGATCAGGCCCACTGCAGTGAGCAGAGAGGACCAGGTGGGAAAGCGTGAAGAGCTATGCTCAAGGAAGCTTAATGTTTGCTGTTTCCTGGTTCTAGTGAGGTAACCTCTTGATATCATTTGAGCCAAGTATGTGTCCAATTTCTGTAGCAACCATGAGCACTTCTGAACACAGCTCAGTGTGAGAAAGGCAGCTCCATTTCACTGCTTAGGCCTTGCCTCAGCTTTTGCTTTGGGTCACTCACTTATTAAAATGCAATCCTGGTGCTGTACTCTATGGGCGGCACAGCCTGGAGTGCACCAAGGAACCCCAAAGGTGTATTCCACTTCTCTTCTCAGCATGAAGTGCTTTGTGGAGACACCTCGCTGCTCCATGAGATTGTGCGATGAACTGGCCCTTGAACTCCCCATTTTCTTTTTGGACCTCAGACACAAACAAGAATGAAGCTTGCTTGCATGCTAGGACATTTGTAAGCTCCAGTGCCCACAAAATTTCCCAGCACTGAGAATACAAAGCTGTCATTATGGCATCTGCAGAGCCAAATACTGTATTTAAGGCTTCGGAATGATGCTTATTATAACCCTTTTCTGGACTCTAATGCCAAAAACTCTACATGAATAGTCTCTTGCAAGGAAATTTGCCAGAGAAGGCAGAATGTATCTGATCACATAGGCAGTGTTTTGGATTGGTTTCAAGCTGTGGAGTTGTGGGGAGAAGTGAGTTTCCCCAAGGCGAATCCATGCAGGGCTGCTCTCTGTGCAGCGCAGCAGCTGCCAGCGTCAGAGGCTGTGATGGGAATGGTACCTCAGGGCTGAGTACTGTGGCAGCCCTGATGTCACCCATGGGAAGTGGGCAACTGTGGAGGATGTGAAATCCTGGATTAAAGATTGATGGCTGGGAAACTCATGCTTTGGTGGGAATGTGAAGATTTTAAGGTCTTCTGGGGGAGAACAAGGAGGGGAACATGCGGAAAAGCAAGCCCAGCATGTAGAACTCCAAGAGGAGTCATGATTGGGGTGAGGGGACAGAGGCATTTGCACTCCAGGAAGTTTTAATTTTCTGAAAACACTTTCAGATTCATCTTCACTACTCAATGGTCAAAAAAGTCTTGTTTTTAATTTCTCCTTTAAAAAAAATGAATTCAAAGTGAGAAAAGAAGGAAAAAATGGAAACAAAGCTTTTGTAAATGGGGAGGGGAGGAGAAGTTGAAGGAAGGGAGGAGAATGGGATAAAAGAAGAATCAAATTATATCATGTACAGGTACTAATTCTCTATAATGAATGCGATCATTATGTATATCTAAAATGTACCAATAAAATCTGATTTAAAAAAACTGAATTCAATTAGAAAGATTACAGCCCACATCAGTAGTATCACCAAGATCCATTGCCTTAGTTATTTGTTTTTGGTGTGACTTGGGATTGAGCTACAGCCCCAGCCTTATTTTTTTAATTTTGAGATAGGATCTTGGTAAATTGCTAATTTGCCTCGGCTGGGCTCAAACTTCCTGTCTTCCTGCTTCAGCGTCCCACAGTGCTGGGATTACATTCATGTACCACCACACCCATTTTTTGGTTGTTAAAACCAAACCTGCTGTTACTTTGCCTGTGGGGAGGAAAGGAAGTCATCCACAAAAGGTTGTGCTCTAGAAAGATGGATCTGGAAGTGATACAGAAATTGATTAGGGAGGTGTAGCAATGGCCTGGCAGACTGCCCATTCTTTCATTCATCCAGCAAACATTCACCGGGCGCTTGTTGTGTGTCAGTATAGGTGCTAAGCATCAGGTAAATGGAGATGGTTTCTGATATTCAGTCATTTCAGCTCCTCCAAGAAACAGACAGCCAAACCAGATTTGGTGGGCTAGAAAAATACTGGGGAAGTGCTGTGAAAGATAAAGGGGGAAGACGCAGGAGTGGGAGTGGAGAGTCCTCAGACTGTGACATGGGTGCGGCTCTAGCAGGAAGAGAGAGGGAAGAGGAGCGCTGACTGTCATGCAGCTGACAGAGCCTCAGCTGAACCAGCAGGGAGGTGCCCATGCCAAGGAGCCCACACAGGCAGGAACGGGCAGCATCAGCATGCTAGGTACACACTGGGAGGACCAATGGGAGACCCAAAGTCCTGGTGGACCCACAGGGGAGCAGCTGGAGGCTGTCCCTCACCCACACAGCCTGCAGGGCTCCTTGAGAGGGAATCTGAGTGGAGCTCCCATGGGATATGGCCTTCCAGGAGTTCTTGATTTAGAGACATAGCCATGACACCTGCGTCCCAGGTCTGCGGACAGCCCTTTCCGGTTCAGTCAGCCACAGCCTGGCCCAGTGGGCAGCAAGCACGCATGGCTGCTTTACAGGGAGGGGTCGCTCGCATGCCTCGTACAGCAGAGATGGTTGATAGCATCCAGTGATGTACCAGAGAGAATGACAAGAAGGAGAAAGTTAACTCCTGAGCAAAGAATGGTCAGGGAGGGGTCTCAGATAATGGGATGTGGCAATTGACATGTAGAGCTTGATTGGGATGTATTACGCACACAGGAGGACAGGTAGTAGAAGCTGCCTCATTGGAATTCCAGATTCCTAGGCCAGCTCTGTCAGTTACCAGCTGTGTGACCCCCCATACACTCCTAAGCTTTTCAAGTCCCAGTTCTTTTTTTCTCTTTTTTTGAGAAGGGGGGGCCTCACTGTGTTGCTCTGGCTGGCCTTAAATCTCTGGATTTAAGTAAGCAATCCTCCTGCTTCAGCCTCCCGAGTAGCTGGGACTATTGGCATATGCCACCACACCTTGCCCCAAGTCTCAGTTTCTTAACATGTAAAATAGAGATTATAATAATACCTATTTTATAGGATTGCTATGATGACACATATAATTCATTCAGAGTGCCTGACTCATATATGATCAATACGTGGTGACAGTAGTTGTGTTGTTTTTACCTCTGACATCCTAGACAATGAAAACATCTGCATAAAGCTACAATAGGACAGAGGCCAGCCAGGCTAGGGAGCTGCTGGTTTTTCTCTAAGGTTGTATCATTCAGATACAGGGAAGAAAGAAACAGGGTTGGGAAAACAGGCTGAGTCAGATGTAAAGCCTGCGGGGTATTGTAGGGTCATGCAAACTTCCCTGGAAAAAGGAGTCCAATTAATCAGGCTGTGGTGGGGGCAGGGAGGGGATTAGAAGTGGATGCAGATAGAAGAAGCCACTGGTTAACAAGAGACTTTGTTTCTGTCAAGGTCATGCTGTGGCTGTGAAACGGATGGCTCCCACTTTCTTTTCAGCCATACCCCTGGCGAACCTTTTAGAGCTTTCAGTGATAAAGAGCTGCAGCACACGAGCCATAGGTTCGACACCAGTGCCCTAGATCCACTTTGCTAAACTCGTCTATGACTGAGGACACCCAGTTGCTAAGCTGTCCTGGTCTCATGACTGTGCTCCATCCTCCCCTCTTCCTCTGACCTCACCTCAGAAAGCAAAGTCTGGAGTTGATTCTTGCTCTCCTTCTACCCTCCTGGAATCCTTCAGCAGAAACACAGAACTTACCAAGGGTGCAGCCCCCTCCCTCTTGTCCAGCAGCATTGCCCTGTACCTATGGAGCCATGTCAGTGCAGTAAATTTGTATGTGTGCATGTGTGTACGTGTGTGTTCCCATGCCTGTGCGTTTACATGTGTGCATTTGTGTGTGTGTGTGCATGCACGTGTGTGTATGGGTTTATGCCTGGTGATCTTTGGTGATGTGGTTTTAGTAATATGTGCACCTTAAAAGCAGAAGTATCGCTGATGACAGCCTGTTAACCAGCTATATCCACAGGGGCCCCTGAACCCCTCCCTGGAATAAAATATAAAAGGAACAACTTTAATTAGAAGTCTGGATGGGAACAGGCCTGCCCCACATGGCTGGGAACCCATCAACCCACACCCAGAGAACTGCTTTCTCTTCTGGGCTACATCTTAAAAGGCGAATGGACCCTCATTTAAGGCAGAATGGTCAGGTTACTAAAATAACTCAAAATCAGTCATGGGAGGAATGTTTGTGGGAAGCAGAGGTATTTAGTTCTCGAACTGAAAATGCAAGAAAACCACCCTCTATTATCTGGAGTAACATTTAGGAGGATGGAGTAAGAGCACTGAGGGGATTTCCAGGCAGTCAGAGCCAGCGCCACAGAGGAAGAAGTCCACTAGCAGTCACTCAGGCCACATGAGGACCTCAGGGGGCACAGATAGAGCTCCCAGCTGCAGGAGGCAGTCAAGCAGAGGCCGAACACTGTCTCAGCCAGGCCAGTCTAAACCCTGCGGGGACATTAGATTGGATGACTTACAAGGTCCTTCCTACTCAGAGCACGTGTGCAGAATGCACAGGGACAGAACAAGCCCTCAAATACCTCCAGCTCCCTTTTCAGGGAGGTGAGGCAAATGTGGGTGTGGAAAGGGGAATGAAACCAGCCCAAGCCCTCTACTAAGGACATACCTCCCTTGGAATGAACCATGACAACGTGCACACTCAGTCATCTGGCTGTGACTGCTGGGCCAGCAGCTGGGCCAGCAATATTGCAAGAAAGCTCTAGCCAGACAGGGATCTGAGGTGGAGGTTATGAAGAAAGGGCTGCTGGTTTTGGAAGCAGGAAAGAGACTGAAAAAGAAGTCCCCAGAGAGTGGGCCAGCAAGGAGAGCCATGAAGGTTGTAGGGGCCTGATGCAGCAGAAGTGGCAGGCAGTGCACAGTTCTTGGCATTCCCAAGTGATGTGGGGAGCAAGGCAGGAGGCAGAACAGGGAGGGAACAAAGAAGAAGGAGGGAGGAAGGTGGAAGGAAAAAAAGTCTTCATCATGGTAGGAAATGAAGGCACTGCTGGGGCTAAGGCAACAGAGAGAGCAAGTGGCCTACTCCTACCTGGATCCCTGGCTCTGGCTCCTGTCCCCTTTGCTCCCTCGTTAGGGTCAAGTTTCGAGCTGTCCATAGATTCCCATGATAGACCAGTTGTCCTTACAATCCAAACACATCTATGGATATAAGCCCCATACTTGACATATCGTGAATCAGAGTCTGTGTCTAGAGGCTCAGAGCATGTAAGAGAAGGTGGAGGAAGAAATGCACTGACCGGTGACCACTCTGACTTTGGAAACAGTAAGTGCAGGGGTGCGTCTGGGGACAGGCTGGCAAGCAGGACTCAAACAGAGAATTCAAATGCTGTTATCAGTTCCTCATCTCCCCTAGCCCTTGCCAACTCCCTAGTCCTCCTGCCTTTGGGGAACAAGCAGGTCATGTTTTCCTTGTTCATCAGCTTCTCTACCATGGAAATAACAAGCCTAGAAGGAGAAAGCAGTGCCCCAGATGGGTGAGGCCTTCCAGGTGGATAGAATTCTTGTCATTTCCACCAGGAAGGGGTTGACCACAGATAGAAGGCAGCTTCCCTCAGAGCAGGGAGAGGGCATCTGAGGTGATGGAACAGGCTCTGAACCTTGCCAGCAATCGTGCTCTGTTCAGAAACGTGGCCAGCCAGGGCCACAGCCCAGGAGACCCGGAGCTGCAGAGGGAGGCCAGTGACATCACCCGAGGGTCCTTGTCCTTTCACCAAAATTTTGCCCACTGCAAGATGACTGCAGCATCATCTGGGGAGGCAGGAGCTTGCGTTGAAGTGTGATTTATGAAGTCTTCTTTGGCCCTGCTTTGTTACTGCAGTGCACATATTCAATGCCACTCAGAGCACTGCAGCGACTAATCCGGTTATCGATGCCACATCTGTGCTCACTGGTCATGGCCCAGGCTGTTACTATGATTATGCTTAATATTACTACTTTACCAAGCCATTTCCTGTGAGGGGCAATGACCTCATCTTTTTCTATATCCCCAGTATTCAACTTACTGCCTACAAGAGATTGGGGCTCAGTGAATGTTTGGTGAATAACTGAACTTCACATTAATAATCAAATATATATGTTCATTGAAAATGTCTGATTTCTGGCCCCTACTAAGCAACAGCCTCCCCCACCCTGACACAATGATGCATCCACTTTGAAAGGTAGTGGGTATTTATACACTTAGGTTTTGATTTCCAATTTCCTCTGCTGTAGCCAACTTCACCTAGGCCCAGACTCCTGAGGACACAGGCTGTGTTACAAGCTTTCCTATTAAGACTTCAAGAGATATGGTTGGAAGATAGGTCCTCATTCTCTGAGTTTTGTTAGGATGTACATTAGTAAAAATGACTCTAAGTCATGCCTTACTAGATAGAGAATGTTAAGTCCAAGGTGTAATGGTGAAAGGAGAGTGATTGAAAAAGCAGGGGCTTTGTATCTGCAACCCAAGGACTGAGTCCTGACTCTACTATTTACTGTTACTGTGACTGTGGACTTGTTTCTCAACTTCTCTAGGACCCAGTTTCCCCATCTGTAGAAGCAGGCACTGAGCACTGGCCTGCACAGGATAAACACAGAATAAATGCTAACTGTTAATGATAGAATAGCCGTAGAATTCAAAATGGTCCCAGGTTTCATGCTGAGTTCTTCAGCATCTGGGCAAAGCTTCTTTGGGAGGAGGGGAGCAAATGTGGACAATCAGGCAGACAGATCCTCACCGAGCCAGAATCATGCTGCCTTTATCTGCTCGAGCTTTTCTGTGGATTTTGGGGAATTGCCAAAATGAGCCCAAACTGGTGCCTTCAACATTCTGGCCAAATGGTTGTTCTGTGCTTTCCTAAACACTTAAATTCTCTGTGAGGCCCCAAACTAATTTGCTTAGCAATTTTCTTACTCTTCACAATATTCAGAAGCTCTGACAAAAGCTAACAAAATTTATTGCCTTGTCCCATCAGACCTACTTGAATGAAAAGAGCATTGTTCAAAATCAATTGAGCCAGGAGTGGCGACGCATGCCTGTAATCCCAGCACTTGTGAGGCTGAGGCAGGAGGCTTGCCAAAAGTTAGAGGGCAGTCTGGGCTACATAGTGAGTTCAAAGCCAGCCTGGACTACATAGAGAGACCCTGACTCAAAACAAAAACAAAAACAAAAAAACAAAAACAAAAACAACAACAATGACAGCAACAAAATCAATTGAAGTACAATACTCCTTCAATAGTGCTGCCATCATCACTGTAAATGATGGTCCTCCCTGGGTTGGACATGTCTCCTGGCCAGCCTGGCCACCTTGTTAATTTGCTCAGCAAATCCTTCTAGATGTGTTGAGCATAAAGGTAATTTTCAGCCTACCTAAACCCTTATGCAAATTTCCCCAAATTTTGAATCAAGGAAGTTTGAAATAACAAGATTTTAGTGTTGCCGTAATGATATTCTCCATTCTGTAGCACTTCTGATTTTTCAAACTGTCATCCAGAGAGGAGATGGAGACCTCAGCTCTCCCCCCCCTCCTATGACGTAGTTTCTTGACTTGTCACTGCAAAGCATTTCAGCAAGTGTCCTTGAGTAGCACGCACAGATTTATTAAGCAGAAAAGAAGGACACACTCAGAAAAGAGTCCAGGTGCTCAGGGGTGAGGCATGTTATAGGCTGGGATGTGAGGTGTCTGTGTACTGGGGCTGCAAATCTCTGGCATTTGTGAAATTCCAGTATCAGATGAAGAGGGGAGCTTAATTTATAGTTGAAAGGCAAGGGCCCATTTTACAGGCTTACTTTACAAGACTTAGGAATGTCATAGTGAATTTCCTGAAAGGGGAAGAAAAGGTGGCATTGTATCTTTGGGTAACTTTATTTCCTGAACTGAGGTTTTCTTTAAAGTATAATTGTAAAACTATGATTTTTTCTTGTCTCCTTACTACTTATTTTAACTTTTTCTGTCATACCTTAAAATCATTTTTATCATTGATGTCCTACTTTAACCAGTCTCTCTGAGTTGAAATGAGGTGAAATTTAAATCAAATAAAATTCTAAGGTCTGCATGCTCTGCAAACTGCAAAGCTCTGGAAGTGGTTGTTATTAATAAGTTATGATATCCCAGGCCCCGGCTCTGACTCACTGCCTGGTCCACCTTCTCAGGCAGTGCACTTGCTTGCTCTCGGGTGCAGAGGATGACTCCAGGATCTCCCAGGGCAGAGGTAGACATAGAGGCTGGAGACTGGCGTGTGCTAAACAGATGGGTACAGAAAGAAATGGGTGGACCTATGTAGAGAGCTGTCTGGAAATGATAGTAAAGAATCCCTCCTTCACCCCTGAAACAGGCCCTTTGGTTTATGATTTTCGCTGCTCTTTGATCAGTTTTTGCCCCCACTTCATGTTCATTTTCAGCATTATAGCCATCTTTTCAGCCCAGTCCAGTCAAATGCCACTTCCTTCAGGACTGAGTTTGATCATCTCAACTTCCAGGATCCTTCCCTCTCCTCTGAATGTTTTGCACTCTCTGCCCCACTCCCCGACTCTTCTTCCACACTGCCTTGCATACTGCTAGGAAGCAGAGCATTTCTGTTTCATTAGTTTACAAGCAACTCAGCAGGGAGACTTGTATTTTCATCTCACTCAGGGCACTGCTATGTAGGACCAATTGTGGTGGACACCACTGTTGTCCCAACTACCATTCTTCCCTTCTTTCTTGTCTTAAGTTTTGTCAGAGCACACAGGTGTCTGGCTAGAGCTACATTTCTCAGATTCCTTCACAGAATCTGGTTGGCACAGCCCAACCAGAATTTTGTCTATTGGATAAGAGCAGAAGTAAGGTGAACCTGCACATCAGATCTTAACAGCGGAAGAATTTGTCCCCTTTGCTCTTTCCCCTTCCCATGGTCTGGAAAGAGGATATGACAGATAAGTACCATACTGTAAGGATGGCAGAGCAACAAGATAGAAGGAACCCAGTAAAGACCCTGCCACTGGACTGCTAACCCCACACACTTATGTGACAGAGAGGGATAAACTAATATTTTTCTTAAATGATTCTATTTGGCGATTGCTTTTTAAAAACTCTTTTGCCTAATCACTATTCACTTCACAGGTGGTCAATACAATTGGTGGGTGAATGAATGGGTGCATGAATAAATGAAAGAAAAACACAAAATGAGGGCATAAATGAGTACAGTTGTAGAGCTGCTTGAAATATACCTACCTAATCTTCCTAATGGAGACTCTGATGAAAAGGAATCAGGAAAAATCTGGGGGAAGATGGGGAAAATCTATGCTTTAGAGAGTGGATACCTCCGGGATTCCAGTGAGCAATTCATTTTTTGTATCTTAGGCTACTCCCTAGGGATCTGCTATCAGAAAACTCAGAAGGGCATTTCCTACTGTCAGGGGCTGAGCTGAAACATCTGGAGTATGGAGCATCAGAGTATCATACAGCAAATCTATGGAACTGACAGCAATGTCTTCAAGAAATCCAGCTGTTTTGGCTAATGTGCAACCAACTACCACTGTAGGTCAAAGTGGCATCACAGCATGAAGACAGATAATAGGTGCTCTACGTTCCTCACAGGGAAATGAGATGCACGTGATAGTGCTCTGTGAAAGGTTAAGCATCACAACGGATGGCCATTACATCTACTTGGCAACTTCCTTCCATTAGCCTTGTGAATTCACCCATGGATCCACAATCCAAGTTACATTTCTTCCTCAGGTTCCCATCATGAAAAATTTGTCAAACTCTTGAGATGACCCAGCTTATGTCATAGTTATAACTGTCCCTTAACATTGGAGAAAGCTCTAAACCAATGGCAGTGACAGAATGATCCCACAGAGAGATTGAAGCAATACAGATGCCCTGGGCATCTGGGGCCATGGGAGCTTTAGAAGGAGGTAGGGGAGAAATCAAGAGACAATTTCCTCCTGTTCAGTTTCCCTGGACAGGTCTTATAGAGACATATGGTAGATCTAATCAATGTGCATGCAGCTCTTTCCACTTTGAAATAGTGATGAAATAGTATAAATACAGTACTGCAAAGACAGCCCTGTACTTCTAACCAGAACCAGCATACCCCCATGACAAGGATCATAGAGACATTTTTTGACGAGAGCCCTGGAGCTCAGCAGGTAAGTAATTGTACCAAATGTCCTTAAAAAATAGAGTATGGGGCTCAGCTGAGCACATGTGGGGATGGTGATATTGGGTCTACACTGCAGCAGGGAGGGCAGAGCTCGGGTGGAGGAGCAGAAGAGTTTGGGGACCTTGCGGAAGTAGGTGCTTTGTGCAAGTGCGGAGCCAGAGAAGGTGGCCAGGACTTCCACAAGCACCATATACTACTGAGTTCAGGCCTGGATGTTTATATGAAAACGTTGCCATAAACGTTTGCACATAATTTCCAAATTATACTTTTCATAGGGCTGCTGAAACAAATGACCCCAAATTGAGTGACTTAAAACAACAAACATATTCTCTTGGGCAGGAGGTGTAGCTCAGTGGTAGAATGCTTTTGTAGCATGTGAAGCTGGGTTTGATTCCCAGCACCAGAGGGAAAAAAAAATTTTAAAAAAGAAATTTATTCTCTCACAGTTCTGGAGTTTAGATGTCCGGATTCATGGTATTAACAGAATCAGCCTCCCTTCTTAAGCCCTGAGGGAGAATATATTCCATTCCTCTCCCCTGGCTTCTAGTGAATGCTGACGATCCTTGGCTCAGAGCCATATATATCAGTGTGATCTAAGCCTGTCTTCCAGTGCCTTCTCTTCTTCTGTCCATATTGGATCTCCCCCTGTTCTTCTATTATAAGGACACTGGTCATCAGATTTATGGCCCTCTGGATAATCCATGATGATATCATCTCAAAATTCTTAATTTAATTACAACTGCAAAGGCCCTTTCTCCAAATAAGGTGACATTCACAAATTTTAGGGGTTGGAGAGCATATCTTTTTTGAGAACCATCATTCAACTCACTATGAGAACTTATCTCAGTTTTCTTCTGCTAGTATCAAATCATCTCATCCTGACCCTTAACAGTGCTTTGGCTGCCAAGAGCAATCAAGACTTGCAATTGAAAATGAACAATTTGTGTATTACTGCCCGTGGATGGAAACACAGCATAATGTTCCCTGAGACCTGGAAAGAACACACACACACAGACACAGACACACACACACACACACACACACACAGAAACAGATAGATAGATGAGAGAGAGAGAGAGAGATCCATTGTTTTTTTATTCACTTGCTGCTTTTGGTTTTATTTAGTAGTTTGAAGACCACTTTTCGTTTATGATCAGATTATTGTATTTTTCCCTAGTCTCGCCATTTTCACTTGACAACACCCTGGTTCTCTCTCTCAGTTCTTCAGTGATGAACAAAGACATGAATTAGAAGTCTCTTCTTCCTGTAGCTGACGACTCTCCTCCCCATACTTTCCCCATTCCTAGGGACTCCTCCCACATATTATATCCATCTCAGCATGGTTGCTGTTGGACGGGTGGCACCCAAGGATCCCCTAGGAGCAGAGTTGGGGAGCTGATATAATCATTGTTACTGGAAGCTACAAGCCAAATTCATTCATTTGTCCTTCATTCATCGGATGACAAGCAACTGTCATGCACAAGTCATCTTTTTAGGTCTTAGGAGGTAGGGGAATGTAGAGTTGACCCTAGCCACAAAAGTGTTTAAAACCATTTCAAAGCATCTTTCAGACTGAGAATGTTGAATACAAAGTAAAGACAAGGTTGTGTCGATAAAGCAACTGCCTTAACCACTGCACATTGCCTTGCTGTTTTATTTCTATAAAGCACCATCCATATCCATTATCTCCTTAATACTGGTACTGGCATCCTCGTGAGGTTAGCAGCAGCTCAGTTTTCAGAGAAACTGAGGCTCATGTTGTAAGTTGGTTTGACCTAGATTCCCAGATATTGAGAGGTAGAGCTGAAGTCCAAGTTCAGGTTGCCTCCATGGAGTCTGGGTTCTTCCCAATTGGCCACAAAAGAGACGTTATTTGGCTTTGCTCTTTCCTGCCTTGAATTCTTAGCCATTTTCAGTCTCTCCCACTGCTCCTGGGACCCTGTGCTCTTCATGGTATCTCTGGTCAATCCCACCCTAAGATGGCACGAGCTGGCTCCTCTTCACCCTTGTTGTTTCTCAGTTCTGTAATTTGATAAATTATGCTAATGGATGAAAATAGGTCAAACACGGCAGATTTTCAATTCTATTTTAAGCTTTGGGGAGATGAAGCTTAAATGGAAATGAATACAAAGACTACTTAAGGAACATGCTGGCAGGAGAATAAACTATCTTCATCACTATACAAACTTTTACCCAGCACTTACCATCTTGGAGGAATTAGCTGGGAAATGCACACGAGGCAATGATAGAGTTGCGCTCCCAGTGTCTGACACAAAGAGTTTGGAGTTGAGGGCTGCTGAGTCCTTGCTGTCAGAAACCAAGCAAGTGACAAACTCCTGGCGCTTACTGATTTTAGAAATGGGGATGAAAAGAACTGCTCTCAAAGTTCTTGTGATGCAATGGGTTAAGTATAGACATGCCTGCCAGGTGTTAAGAGTTTGATTTTTGAATATGTCAGTTCCTTTCCTTCTCCAGGAGCTTACTTTCCAGCTGGAGAGGTAAAGTCACTAACATACATTGACTTGAGATTAACTACAAGTACAGCTCCATCATCCTCATTTTTCCTGAACTTTGCAAAAGAATAACACCTCTGGGAAGGTGGCAAGAGGATGCAGACACAGTGAGGGACACAGATGAGAGGGTGGGGAACAGCAACAGAATGAGGAACAGGTAAGAGGGCAGGACATAGGCGAGAGAGCAGGGTGCAGGAAAAGGATGGGTACAAGCGCGAGGGTGCAGTGCAGGTGTGTGGCCGGTGGGTAGGGCCGAGCATGTAGGGGTCTAGAGAGCAAAAAAGGAGAGTAGCGGTGGGTGTCAGGGAATGTGCCTTCCCTCTTTGGGTGGCTTCCTGTCTTCCTTGTGTTCTTTAAAAACATATTTTGAATTATAAAACTTATATATACTTTTTTTTTTTTTTGGCACCAGGAATTGAACTCATGACCTCACCCTTGTCAGGCAGGTGTTGTGCCAATGAGCTATATCCCCAGCCCAAACTTATATATACTTATAAAAAGAAAAAGGTCAACCAAAGCAAACTTTACAAATTCTTTATAAAATACATGTAAATTGCTTCTTTCACTCTCTCAGTCTCACCACCAAACGCTAAGTACTGTTACTGTGCAGTGTTACTCTTCCACACCTTTATGTCTTCCTGGTCAAATATATATTTTAGATTAAAATCATTGCTTTGGGATGGGGGAGTAGCTCAGGAGCCCAGTGTCAGAGCACTAGCTTAACATGCACAAGGCCCTGGGTTCAATCACCAGCATCACCAAAAAAAAAAAAAAAAAAAAAGGAGAGAATTGTTTTGATTTTAAAACAATGGCTCATCCACGAATTGTTCTTCAACTCTTTGTTGTTGCTATTTTATTCAAAATCTATCATGGCCAACTTTCCACAAATCTAATTCATTATTTGAAAGAGCTATGTACTCTTTCATAGCATGGATAAAAACCATAATTCATAATTTATGTAATTTGTTCTCCATAAATTGTCTCCAGTTTTTCCCTGTTATAAACAATTGTACAGCGTCTTCATTAGGTCAACAAATACGTGCTGAGTAGCTACACTGCACAGCACCAGGCTGTGCCTTAGGAACACAAAGGTCACTGTCCCTGTGCCCAAGGAGCTCATAGTCTGTGTGCAAGGCTGTGCAGCTATCACACAGGTAAGTGTAAAGCCACAGCCATGACTGATAGGCACACAGATCCCCGCTGGATTACAATAGCAGGGTGTGAGTTGCTTGGAAAGGAAGGAGGATTGCCAGTAGGAACCAGGGCTGAGGTAGTAGCAGTCATACAGGTGAAGGACAGAGGCATGGTTCTGTCGTGCAGAGAACAGTTCTTGAGTACCCAGCAGTGAAGGGAGCTGGCAGTGCCAGTGTGGCAGGAGCTCCTAGAAGCTGTGGCAGCCTGCAGGGCTGGAGGGCAGGGCCCATATCCTGCTTGGCGGCTTGCGCTTGTCCTAAGCACCATGCAAACCCAGAGAGGGGCAGGGGGGGGTAGTCTCAGGACAGAGATCACAGAGCTGAGACTGTAGTGGTAGCCGCGGAGAGAGAGGGGGGTGGTATTTTAGAAATATTAAGGAAATAAAATAAATAGCATTAATAGGGATTTGCCAACTGACTGGACATGGGGTGCTGTGGGTGGGGCAATGAGAGAGCAGGGTGACTCCCAGATTTCTGGTTTGTGTCATTTGCAGTGCTGGTGTTGCTGTTGGGACAAACAAGAGTAGGAAAGTAATGCTTGAGGTGGGGCAGGATACAATGGCCTCCTTCCTTCAGTCACAGGGCTGTTATCACTCTCCTTACTAAACACACCCACTCATAGTGATTTTCTTAATTTTAACATAATCCCAACCTATTTTTCTACTTTTACACTTCTCAAGAATGGGGTCCAGACTTTTTAATCTTCAAATCCTCACTGCCATAGCCAATTACTAAAAGCTGGGTGACTTAAAAACGATAAAAATTGAATCTCGCTGTTCTGGCAGCCAGCATTGCCAAACCAAGGTATCAACAGGGTCACACTCCTTCTGAAGGTTTCAGGGGATGCTCCTTCCTGGATTCTTCCAGCATCTGGGGGCTCCAGGTGTTCCTCGGCTTGAGGCAATGTAACACCAATCTAATCCTAAATCCAGGATGATCTCATCTCGGGATTCTTAACTTCATTACATCTAAAAGGCCCTTTTTCCAAAATGGGTCAGTCTCAGGGTCCGAGGGTTATGATGTGGACATATCTTTTGGGAGCAGTGTTATACCCACTACCCTATGTAAGCACTGGATAAATAAGAGCTTATCGTACAAAGAACTGTGTGTAGTACAATAGTGCCAAAGCAGGGAGGGTGTATCACCCTGATAAACTAGACAGAGCGGGGAGAGCCTCAAAGCCCCATAAACACAGCTCTGTGGTTAAGAATGTGTCCCCTAGCCTGGTGATTCACTTGCTGTACAAATCACCTACTCACCTGTTAAACATCTAGATTCCTGATTCCCAGATCCCTCCCAGATCTGGGAATCAGTTTTCCTAGGGGAGTAGAATGGTGCTCTGAATGCTTAACAAGTGCCCCAGACTATCACAATCTCATTCCGAAAGCACACTGAAACCTGCTGGTGGGAATGTGAAATGGGGAAACTGCTATGTAAAAAGTTAAATGTACACATACCATTTTATCGGGGACTTGGCCTAGCCCCCAGTCTCCTAAAATGAGTTACTGTGAAGACTTAAATAAAAAGAGATGAGTGGTGTGGTTTTGGGGGAGTGCAAGAAGGTCAGAATTCTCTCAGGAGTAGAGACCATCTGGGAGTAGAGATAAGGACTCTCGAGATCACTTTATTTACTGGGTTTTCACAGATTTGGGGGGGTGCAGGAAGAGGAGGGCACGTTGGAGGAAGAAGCCCTCAAAAATGACCACAGTTTTGAGAAACAAAGGCAGTAAATCTTGCCAATTAAGAGAACTGTTTGCTTTCTAAGGTTGGCAGCTTATTTGCTCTGGAATAGGGAGTGATGGCAGCCCATGTCCTCCTGTCCTCCGCTGTCTCAGCTGTGGTGTTATCTTGACTTCAGAGCACTGTGAATATGAGCTTTTCCAACACAGTTAGAGGTCCCTTCATGGTCAGCAATTTAATCCTTACATAGCCTGGTCTCTGTCACCATTTAATCCAGGCACTGTATTTACCTGAGAAAAGAGAAAGTGTAGATCTACACAAGACTTGTAGGCCAGTGTTCATAAGAGTAAAAAACTGGAATCAGCCCAAAGGTCCATGAGCAGGTGAGTGGATAATCAAATTGTGGTATATATTAGTGAGTTATATTCATCAATAAAAAGGAATGAACTACACAGCAACATGGATAAATCTCAAAATAATTATACTTAGTGAAAGAAGATAGATAAAAATAAGTGTATATACTCAATGACCCCATTTATGCAAAACCAAGAAAACACAAATTGATTTATGGTGACAGAAAACAAATCAGTGATTAGTTGGTGATGAGATGGGAGGATTGGGAAGGGACCAAAAAGGGACAAGGAAACCTTTGGGTGTGATAGATGTATTCACTACCTCTATCACAATAATGTTTTACAAGTTTGCATATATGCCCAAATACATCAAATTGTACACTTTCAATATATTGTTTACTGCATATCACTTATACCTCAATAAGGTATAATACCATTGTCTGAAATGCATGGGAGCATTTTTTAATTAAAGTAGGAGCATGGTCAGATTTTCAAAGGTCTGCTAGTTGTACCGAAATAGAGACACTAGAGATAAGGAAACCAGCAAGGGCACAATTACATCTATAGGCAGGTAGAAGAGGAGTTCTGGTTCCCCCAGTTTAGTTGCTGTATACTTTTTCATTGTGGGAATATTCTACAATTTATTTACCTATTCTCCCAATGAAGAACACTTAATTTATATCCAACTGTTAAGAATAACAAAATATGCTTTGATGAAAGATCTTGTGAGTTTCTCCAAGTCCTCACATGTGACAGTGTCTATCTGGTGAAATCTACAAACAAAATTGTTGAGTCATGGAGTTTGAGAGGCTTCAAGGCTTCAAGTTCATTAAATTGCTAAATTTTTCGCTCCAAGTCATTACAAATACTCTGCTCCTTTCAGTATGTTATGAAAGTTACCGCTGTTCTACGTCTTCATTAGCACTTGCCGTTGTCAAAAACTTTAAATTTCGATGAGTTTAAAACTGTACCTCACTATTGTTCTAGTTTGCATTTTCAAGATTATTAGTGAGGCTGTGCATCTTTTGTTAATCTTTTTTTTTTTTTTTTTGTGGGTACCGGGGGGTCGACCTCAGGACCTCGCGCCAGCAGGCGCCCGTGCCGCTGAGCGATATCACCGGCCACTTTTTCGTATGTGGGTTCCGGGAGTCGAAGCATCTTTTGTTTCTTCTGGCCATGGAGCTTTTCTCCTCTGTGGATTCTGTACATATCCTTCTAGTGGGCCTCTTGTCTTACTTCTGTTAATCTGTAGTTCACCTTATATTCTTTATTTGAATCATTTGCCAGCTACATGCTTCGCAAAATTTTTCTTCCAATATATAGCTTATCTTTTCATTTTGTTTTCTGGTGCCCGCTGTTACATGGGTTGTTAGTTTCCTGATGCTACTATAACCAGTTACTATAAACATAGTGACTTAAAGCAGCAAACTTATTATCTGCCAGTTCTGGAGCTCAGAAGCCCAAAATGACTTTCACTGGGCTACAGTCAAGGTGCTGGCAGGGGTGTGTTCCTGCTGGAGGCTCTGGGATGGGGTCAGGAATCAGTTTCCTGGCCTTTTCCAGCCCCTAGAGGCTACCTGGACTTTCAGCCTGTTCTCCAACTTCAAAGCCAGCCACATAGAATCTTCAAACCTCTCATTCGGACACTGCTGCCTCCTTATAAGGACATTGGACCAGCCCAATTTATGACACACCTCCCTTTCTGCTATGCACTTCATCATATATCAAGCTTTCATAACAGTGTAGGTTTGTTTCTGAGCTCTCTATTTCTGTTCTTTTACTTCTTTACTACCTTGTTTCTCAAAATGTGGTCCATGGGGCAGCTGTACCAGCATCATCTGTAGCTATTAGGAATGTTGAATCTCAAGCCCCACCCCAGGCCTTCCAAATCATAGCCTGTAGTGAACAGGATCCCAACAGATTCATATGGGCATGAAAGTCTGAGAAGCCCTAGTTTATCCAATACTTTTGAAATCTTAATGACTCCAGCTTTATATTACATATTCTTGTAAGTCAAATTTCCTTCTTTCTCTTCATGTAGTTTAACTTCACAAGAATTAGAAATTTTATAATAATCTAAATCAATTCAACTTGCTATATTTCTTCTCTTATTTTAGATTTTTTTTGTATTTTTAAATACGCTCTGGTAATTTTGCCATGGAGGTCTTGTACTGTATATCTTTCTTGTGGGTTTTGTCCTTGAAGCCTTATAGATTTTCTTGCTACTGAGATGGTGTGTTCTGTTATCTTTTCTAATTGTTGCAGATACATTGGGATATAATATGAATTTACATATTTATCTAGCAACCTTGCAAAACATTTTTAATTGGTGCTAATTGTCTTCATAGATTCCCTTGGCCTTTTCTCTTTTGTAGGCAATATTTCCCATGAATGATAATACCTTTAATTCTTCTTTCCTTGTTTTTTAAACTTTTTTTTTATATTAATCCGCTAGCTAGAATATCCAGTATAATGATGAATAGATCATCATCAATAATGATCTTGATCCTAAACTTGAGAGAATAATTATAAATTTCTAAACATTAGAAGTTTACAGTAGATGTTTGATGGATGTGCCTTATAAGATTTCTGTAGTTTGCTGAGTTTTATAAAATTAGGTGCTTTTTATGCACCTACTGTCCACTACACATGTAAAAACAATTACTAGGAAACCACAGAAGCAGTGATTATGTTAGAATGGAGAAGTTATAAGGGATTGTTTTCCCCTATTTTTCTATGGGTTCATAATATATAACCTTGCTTCCAAGTTTCAAGTCCAGTCATTCCTTCCTCGGAGTCCCCAGTGAGAGTGTTATAGGACCCAAATGAAATACGTATTTTCTGTCTCTTTTCAGGAGACACAGAAAGCAGCCATTCCGTGCTATCAAGAGTAGAATGTCCATAAAAATTCAGACCACATAAGCACTCATATACTAAAAACTATTTATTGAGCACTAGTTATATTCCAGACATTTCGCTAGAAGCAAGGATTTACAAGCTGAGTAATACTGGGTTGCTTGTTGAAAGAGTGAGCCTTGTTGGTACTTAAAAGTCCTGCGGCCAGATAAGCATTTTACAAGCACTTTAAATTGGGTAAGTTACTTACTTGGATTCTTTGAGCTTCAAGGGCCTCATTTGTAAAATGATAATATGAAATAATAATAGAATTTCTAAGGGGTTTTGCAACAATTAAGAGGCTAATAGAATTTCACCTGAATAAGGAAAATATATCTCCTTACATGAAAAGAAGTCTTGAAACACCTCGGTTGGTTAATTCAGTAATCAATAGACTCAATTACTTTTCATTGCTTGGTTCCAGCACTTTCTTATAACTCTTTTCTCTCAGACTAGTTCCCCTTCTAGGTGCAAAATGATTGCCAAAGTTTTTGGCATCCAAATGCTTTCATGACCTCCCCTTCTCTCCACCCATTAGCCTTCGTGTCATATTTCATTGGCCAAAATTGTATTACATGTCTGTGCTAAAACCAATTGCTCTAAGAGAGATGAGACCACAGTAAGTGGTTTAGACCAATTTGGTGTTTTTTTTTTTTTTTTTTTTGAGTTGTGAGGAAGGGTAGTCAACATTTGTTATGTTTTGGATTTTTTTTTTTGATTGGTGCATATTAGCAATAGAGAATAATGAGATTCATTTTAGTATACTGGTACATGCATATAATATAGTGTGATTATTTTCATCCCTGTAACCCTTCTCTCACTATCCTCTCCCTCCACTGATTCTCTTCCTTACCTCAAAAAGTCTATACGACTTGTATCTTAAATGTCCCCCAAAAGCTCATGTGTTGAAGGCTTGATCCCAGATTCTGGCTGTATTGTGAGTTGGTGGGAATTTTAGGAGGCAGGGACTCAGTGGAGAAATTAGGTCATTATGGGGTTGCCCTTGAAAGCACATTCACCCTCTGGCTCCTTCTTCTCTCTCTGCCTCCTGGCTGCCACAAGGGAAGCAGCCTCCTCTACCGCATGCTTCCTGCGTACTCTGCCTTACCACAGGCCCAAAAGCAATGGACGTGAAACCATAAGCCAGAAGAAACACCTTCTCTTTTCAAGTTGTTTATCTCAGCTATTTTGTCATGGCAATAGAAAGTTGATTAGCACAACATCGAAACAAATTAAGGCTCTGCCAGCAATGAAGAAAGGAACTGTTTGTGTGGTAGGCAACAATAGTGTCTACACATGGCTATTGTAAACTTTAATGAAAGAGTTTGTGTACAGACCTTAGAAAGGTATTTAGTGTATAATAAACATTCAAATAAATGTTAGCTACAAATATTTCTCATGCACATCAGGATTAACTTTTATTTATTTATTTATTTATTTATTTATTTATTTATTTATTTATTTTTTGGAGACAAATTCTCACTATATAGTTCAGGCCAGCCTTGAACTCACTCTGTAGCCCAGGCTGGCCTTGAATTCACAGTGATCTTCCTGTCTCAGCCTCCTGAGTGGTGAGATTACAGGCATACGCCATCATGCCCAACTACAATTAACTTTTAAAGCTGGGTGTTTTTTAATGTTTTTCTTATTGTGCCCAGTGATAGACGTTAAGAAGGTATCTATCGAAACACCAAGGAGAGTTCCTAGCCTGGGGTGCAGGCAGAGGGAAGGGTGAGGAGGGGCAGCAGACTCAAATAGGGGAGGCTTCTCAGAAAGAGATGGTATTCAGCAAAGTCTTGAAAACAGAATTTGCAGATTTAAGAAGAAAGAGGGGATTGTGCAGAGCATGGGGCTGGAGATCTGCCAGTCTTCTGTGCACTTGAAAGTGCCTTGGGGGAAAAACTGGAGAGATGGAAACTTGCAGCTGGGCGCACCCAGAGGGCAGGGAGATGCCAGAGCACTGTATGTCTTAGACACCCTGATTTTAAATGGAAAGTTTATTATCTTGCTAGTAAAAATCCAGCAAGGTTATAAAAGAGTGTGCTGGTTGGATAGGGGTTATATAGTTGGGAAAAAAGCATCTAAGTGGCCAGTTTTGAAAGAGAAATATTGCAAGGTCATAACTTCAAGTGCCTATTAGTATAGTTGTCATAACTTCAAGTGCTTGAAGGATAGTTGTAGCAAAATACAACTAAGATGTCAGGTATGCTGACCATCAGACAAAGGATAGAGCAGAAAGGTGGGTTAGAGAGAGAGAGAAAGAGAGAGAGAGTAGGAAGCCATAATAGGGACTTATTTCTATCTGCTGTGGACTAGCCAGGCTGCATCCCCAGCAGTAGGGCTGGGGCCTGCTGACATGCAAGCAGCAGTCGGAATCAGCTGCTCAGGGCATGAGCAGAAGCACGGGTGTGAGGGCAGATCACTTTCAACAAGTCATATCTCATGATTTGTTTAATTTGAGCCACGAAGATGGGAAATGCCATTGGCAAGTTTTGGGGAATGGTCTTTCCCATTGAAATCAAGAAGCAGGCTACATGCAATACTGGCAGGCAGAAGGAGGGAGGGGGTTGAAATTTATTTTGAAAGTTGAGGGAACCACTGCCCAGTTGTGAGACTCTCTGGTATCTAATCCCTTCTCCTGGGCCTGGAAATGCCTACAATTAACTGCCAAAGGGAAGACAAATGAAGACAAGCAACACACTCTATGGTGCAATTTCCTTCATTGTTATAAAGCAACTTGTCTCTGCTTTTTACTACCTGATAAAGAGACTGATGTGTGGAAACTGGTTTTCAACAAGAACCTGCAAATGCCAACTCTACCTTAAATAACCCATTTCAGCAAGCCCAAACAGGACCCGGCACACCCTCTTCAGAACCAGTGACTATGGATTCCTGGAGAATTTATGCCAGCCCAGGCTCCTTCCAAAAAGTCCCTGGCCTGCGACAGCACCCAACTGACATTCAGTTTGCTCTCACCCTTGAGGGCAGCTTCTTCTGAACTCTTTCCAAAAAGAGGTATCCTGCCAAGACAGAATGTTCCAATGCTGCCACACCCAAAGATAAAACAGCCAATATATTTGAGAGAAGCAGCAATCAAGCGAGGGAAGGTAAGTTTGCACTCACTGGGTTGGTTGGCTGGAAGTCAAGGAAGTGAAAATATCCTCCTGCCCTTCCATGGGCTCTGTTCCTCTGTGCCTCAGCCAGCCCTCTGTCCCAACTTCTGTCCCTGCACTCCCGATCTTTTGATCGGAAGGTCAGAGTGGATCAGAAAGATAAGGAGAAAGTGAGAAGCCATACTGTCCCGTCTGGCTGCCCATCTCCTGCCACGCCCTCTGCCATCTCACCTTGGCAAACACCACACTTCCTCCAGAAGCCCACGCAGGACATGCTGTTTCTCCTTGGGCCTCTGTCCCTGACCATGCTGGCGATCACTGTGAAAGCTGGGAGAGGTGCTCCTCCAAGCCAGAGCACCCTGAGTTTACACTAAACACCACCACTCTGCAGGAATCACTGATTATCTGTCTCCTCCGCCATCTTGTGACCTTCTCATGGGCAAGGACTAAGGCTCACATGTTTGTATTCCGCTATCTAGCACATGTGTGCATGCAGTAGGCTTTCAAGAAATACTTGTTAGAGTAAACTGAGCCGGAGCAGAGTCTGGCAAGTCTGCCTCATGCTGTCAGCGTTGCCCCCAGGTCCGCAGCATGGCCACTGTGTTTCCTTCATGCCTGAGATTGGGACAGACTGGTGACAGCTGCTGAAGAACAATGGAAAAAGAGATTGTCTCAGTAGCTGAATTCTGACTGCCAAAGCCAGGACAGAGCTCAGTACCCTTCTTCTGGGGCGCTTCCCATTTGGGTCCTCCGGTGCTGCCCTGGAGGAAGCGGGTATTTTCAGTGGTTGACTCCAGGGCTCCAAAGACTCTTCTCAGCTGCAAGGGCTTTTCTGGGGGTGCTTTGTGTCTGTTTGTTTGTTTGAACTCCTGAGTCAAATTACAAGGTGTGATCAAAAAATACAATGAATGTCTACATTTTAAAAAAATTTATTACAGGAAAAGACAGAGTACTATTAATTCTCCTCAATATACTCCCCCTTGCTTCAAACACACTTACCCATCATTCTTGATACTTTCTGAAGCACTTCTGGAAGTCTTTCGTGAGTGTCTTTAGTTGCAGCTGGGCCAAGGCTGATTCCCTGGGGAAAGGAATTAAGTGGCAGGGGAAGTAGGAGACACTTTGGAGAACAGATAATGTTTATCCTGTCAGAACAATAAGACACTTATCTGAAGGGGACAGGGGCAAAGAAAAAGTGACCCTACAAAATCTCTGGAGTTTAAGGATCCTGATTGTCTCCCAAGCAGGCTCCCAGTCCAAGCAAGGCAGATGGAAAGTTTCCTCTTGCTGCCTCTTAGCAGCAGTTATATGATTCCCATAACCATTAATGGGTCCCACCCAGGTGATAACTTTCCATTCCTCCTTCCTTTCTCTCAAGCTGTCTCCTCCCTTCCTTTCTTCACTCCTCTCTCCTTTTCCTCTTCATATTTTCAAACCCCGAATTTTCATGTGCGCACATGCGCACAGAGGTTTCCAGCCATCGTCAGCACATCCACTCACACCCTTCACTCCGCCCTTCCCATCCCACAGTTTCTGCAATCCAGTTCATTCCCCTCACCCACATTATACTGGGCCCTGCCTTTCACACCTAATTTGCTACACATTTAGGCAAATTTCTGTCCAAGTCAATTTATATTTATTTTAGGCCAAGACTAAGAGCAGGGGCTCAAAGGTGAGTAAGATCTTAGAGATTGTTTGGGAAGACATAAATAAACTAACACTTTAGTGCACCAAGTCAGTGAGGAATAAGAGATGTTCACAGACCCTGGGAGCCCTGAGTGGTACTCAACCTGGGAGATAAGGGGAGGCTTCTGGGAGACGGTGAAGCCAGAAGAAAGGTGGAAGGAAACCAGATGGAGGCAGCAGCACAAACAAAGGTCCATAGAGAGGAGAGGAGATGGTACGGTTTCTGAGAGGAGGCACTAAGGAGCTCTAGAATTGTGTTGTGAGATGCTATAGATGAGTCTGATGAAGAACTAGGAGAAGGTTCTGGAAGGCCTTTACATCAGTGGAGCTTGGACCCCTCTGTTCCAGATAGGGAAGCCATAACGGCTGTCAAGTAGAAAAAGTACATGACATTTTCTGGCGATTGACTGCAAGTGGTCTCACAGGAGGCAGGGAGCCTTGCTAGGAGTAGTTGATGGTGTGCATAAGTGATGAGGCAGGGACCAGGTCAGGGGTGATTGTGATGGAGAGGAGGCAACAGATTTGAGACATAGATGGTATTAAAAATTTATCACTACGTGGTGGATCATCAGAGTGTGGAATAAGTGAGACAGTTCCAGATGATTCTGAGGCATTTGGCCCAAATTACTGATGGGAAGGAGGGATATCTTTAACAGAAATTAAGGTGTGGGCAGAAGAGGGAAGATAATGAATTTAGTCCTAGACATTGTAGTAAGTTGACCAGCACCCCCCCCCAAGAAGATCTGTTCCCATCATAATTCTAAGAACCAATGAATGTTACATTATTTGGCGAAAGGAGCTTTACAGGATCACAAGACTAAGGATCATGAGATAAAGACACCATCCTGAATTATCTGGGTGGGTCCTAAATCAATAACCTCGTCCTTTATGAGATGCTTGGAAAGAGATATGAGCCACACAGGGGAGAAGGCCTGTGAAGACAGAGGGACAGAGGGGAATCACATGGCCACAAGCCTGGAAGCCAAGCGTTGTTGACAGCCACCAGAAGCTAGAAGAGAGAGGAAGGATTCCGTGGGAGCCTCCCGAGGGAGTGTGGCCCTGTCAAGCCTGCAGTTTCAGACTTCTGGCCTCCAGAGCAGGGAAAGAATAAATTTCTGTTATTTTAGGTCATTCATGTTGTAGCACTTTGTTACAGAGGTACAGGAGACATACACAGGTCTGTAGTTGGAGGCCATCTTAGTGTATACATACAGTAGATAGGCAAATGGTTCAAAAGCTGGGGAGTCAGAGGGCTGAAAATGTGGGTATGGGAGCTCTAGGTGACAGTGAAAGCCATGAGGTAAGGGAGATGGTCCAGAGACAATGAACAGAGTGACATGGACCCAGCACAGAACTCTGGACACACCATGTTTGATGAACATCCTGGGCAAAGAGCTTAGAAGCAGACAGAGAAAAATATGGTCAGAGAGGCCAGGGGAGAGCCAGAAAAGTACCAAATCGCAAAGGGTAGGAGAGCAGTTTTAAGGGAAGGATGGTCAAAGGTGTCAGTGTGGCAGAGGAGTCGTAAGACCTACAATATACGTTGGAGTTTACCGCTAGTTGTTTACCAATGACCCTGTGCAAATGGTGGTTGTGAGTGACTGTGAGGTCCTAATTTCCAGGGTAAGAAGGACTTCAGAGGCCTAAACAACGAGAAGATCATGTGTACTCCTCGTGTGTATTTCAAATTAAATAAACACTGACTTATATTTTGATAAAGTCCAACAGAATCTTAATATTTTCCCAAGATAGCATCAATTTAAGTATATTTTAATATACATATGTACTCATGTCTATTCTTTCCCAGTGCATTTGTTCTGCCCACTGCTGGTAGCAGGGGCTTGGTAGGGTGAAGGTGACATGGGGAAGTGACAAAAGTCACTAATGAGGAGTGAGGATGAGCGACAGATGTGTGAGGGAATGCTTGTGTCTAAAAGGAAGAAACCCGGGTAAGCTTATAGCTTGGGGCAGCGGGTAAGGATGGTGAGATGGACAATATGTGAGAGAGGAGGAAAGATCGATGGAGAAGCATCCAGCTGACAGGGCCTGGTGGGTGGAAGAAGGGGAAGAGGCATGGAAGAGACAGCAGGGAGGACCTCTCAGTCTTGGAGGCTGGAAGAAATGGGGTACAAGTGTGAAGATAGGATGGAAGCTGGTGGCCCCAAATGCTCCGAGAAGGAGACTTGGTGGGGATAGGATAGGAAATGGGGGTGCTGGGGATGCTGCTTGTTGAAAAGAGCTGACCCAGTATGCGACTCACTTATGCACATTTTTCCTCAGCTCCTCTGGGATCACCCCAGCCCATCAAGGTGTCCCTCACAAGAACCTGCCATCAGCAACAGCTTAACCAGGTGACTAAACCAGGGACAAAGGAGATGGTTGAGGGGCCACTGTGAAGACAGTAGGTTAAACCCCTTCTGTGGGGCCCCCTCCATCCTTCCCACAGCCCTGGCCTTTGCCATTGTCTTGGCTCATTATAAAGTCTCTTCCAAGTTCATATCTTAGGCTTCTTCATGGGTTTCTCTCCTCCAGATGTGTACTCTACATCATCTCCATGCCTTTCCCCCAACTTGGATTAATTTGATTGTATGCTGAATGCAATTTTAGAGCATGCATTTTCTGTATTTCTGTCTGCTTTGATTTATGGAACTGATAATAGTGGTTTATTTGTGGCAGAAATACAAACAGATAAAAAGCTGGGTGTGGTGGAGCACGTCTATGATCCCAGCACTCTGGGAGGTTGAGTCAAAAGGATTATGAATTTGAGCCTAGCCTGGGCAACTTAGCAACCTAGTGATAGCCTGTCTCAAAATAAAACAATGAAAAAAGGGCTGGGGATACAGTCCAGTGTGAAGTCCTTGGGTTCAATCCCTAGTACTACAAAAACAAACAAACACAAATGTACAAAAAAAAAAAAACTATGATACGTCCATAGAATGAAATACTATTCAGCAATAAAAAGGATTCAATTCCTGAATGTATGTTATAACCTTGATGAGTCAATGTTTTGTGTTTTGTGAGAAAAGCCAGACTCAGTTAGCTCCATGCTGTATGATTCCACTTGTACAATATTCTGGAAGAAGTCCTATTTGGGGTTCAGGAAACAGATCAGAAGTTGTCATCCCAGTGGTGCTTACACAACTATGTGTGTTTGTCAAAACTCTAAAAAGAGCAAGTTTAAGCAACAATTACATCTTTAAAAACTTGAACCAAAAAGAGAAAAGGTGCTGTGCTAATGCACACTGTTGTAAAACCTTTGATTCCTCATACTGGGTCACAGACACCCATACCATAATTTTCTAATGAAAATATGTACTTTAACGTACTGAGCTGTGCACCTCAGTGGCTGTGCTGGGAGATACAGGAAGCAATCTTTGAGTTCACCCATTTGATACAATGAATGGCAAGGTGTATACACGTGTGTCAAAGTGTAAATGGGTGAGTTTTAACCACATTATGCATCATGTTACATTTTTGTGTATTTATACTTTTTTTATTAAATGTTTTCTTTTGATTTTTCTTGCAGAATTAGCCCAATCCAGTACAATTTTAGTATATGTGCTGCTGAAGTGAGCACTGCCCAATTCAGTACAGTGTTGCATGAAAATCTACTTTTACAACTTGGGGAGGAGGTTGAAAGTGAGTCATCAGGTGATTTGGCTACCAATGATGACTTGGATCATGTAAGCCAAAGATGTTAGCAATATATGGCAGATAGAGATATGGCAGATAGACAAGTACAGGATGAAGACCTTGATTCAGATAAGGAAAAAACAGTAATACAAATAAATATTTGACCAGTCAAAATGCTGCAAAATGGTCATATATACCTGAATGACCCAATGTTAGAACTAGGTCAGAAAACGTTATTAGGTTCTTGCCAGGAGTGAAACCTATTGGACAGAATGCCAACACTGAGATTCAACATTGAAAATTGTTTGTAATGGATGATATGCTACAAGAAGTTTGGAAATATACTAATAATGAAATACAAGAAAACATTCCAAAAAAAAAGAAAACATTCTATATGCATCAACAGTAATACTAAAAAAAATTTATCATGACACCTCGCTATCTGAACTAAATAGCCTTTGTAGCAAGACTTTATTATTCTAATTGTCAGAATGTAAAGGATTTATGAAGTGACAGATGTGGCATTGAGATTTTTAGAAAAATAATGACACTCAAGAGGTTTGGTTTCCTTCAATGTTCCCTACATTTTGACTAAAAGACCCACCAAGAAAGAAAAAAATCCAACAATTTGGTTGGTATTTGCTCATTTTTTTTGTTTGTTTTTTTTTGTGGGTACCGGGGGTCGAACTCAGGATCTTGTGCGCCAGCAGGCGCCTGTGCTGCTGAGTGATATCACCGGCCCTTTTTTCGTATGTGGGTTCCTGGAGTCGAACTCAGGACCACATGCTTGCCAGGCAGGTGTTTATGCCACTGAGCCATCTCACCGGCCCTATTTGCTCAATTTTTGAAAGCTTTGTTTTGAACTGTCACTTATTTATACACCATCTGAATACGTAACAGTTGATGAACAATTTGCATCGTTTTGTGGTTGTTGAAGCTTTTGGCAATATATGCCAAGTAAACCTTCCAAATATGGTACAAAAACATATGCCCTGGTAAAGATGAAGACAGTTTACACCTTGAATTTAGAAATTTATCCTGGAACTCAGCCACCAGCTCTTTCTTCATGCAGTAATAAGCCATACAACGTTGTGAACAGACTTGTTGCCCCTATTTCAAAAAGTCACCCAAATGTCACACTCAACAATTGTTTTACTAGCCACCCATTGATGTTACATTTGCTAAAAGAACACCAGTTGACCAGCACAGAAGTATTTTCAAGAAGAAAGCTGTGATTCCTGAAAAAATGTTGAAGTTTGTAATAGAGAAATGTATAGTAGAGTCTTTGAATTTTAGAAAGACATAATATTGGTCTCCTATATGGTGAAGAAAAGCAAAGTAGTATTGGATACTGTCAACATTACACCACAATGATAAGATTGATAGTGAGGCCAGGTGTGATGGCACACACCTATAATCCAGCACTCAGGAGGCTCCTGAGGCAGGAAAATCCTGTGAGTTCAAGGTCAGCCTGTGCTATACAGTAAGTTCCAAACTAGCTTGGACTACATATCAAGACCCTGTCTCAAAACAAACAAACCAATGAAAAAGATTGATAATGAATCCTCAACAAAAACGCAGACAGAAAAGGTCACATTTTACAACAAAATGAAAGGCAAAGTAGATGTTGTTGATGAGTTATGCAGTAACTATGATGTTACTTGAAACATAAGGTGTTGGCCAATGGTTGTATTTTACTCAATCCTAAACATGTCAGGCATAAAGTTTCATAGTTTATAAAGAAAATAACAAGCACAAAATATCACGGAGAAATTTTCTTAGAGGATTGGTACTGGAATTGATAAATGATCAATTACAACAGAGGAAGAACAGTATGTATCTGCCCAAAGAACTCCTCAAAAGAATTCTGGCATTGAACCAACACAAGTCCAATGCCAGTGGGCAGACAGGTGAAACATCACAACAACCTCCTAAGAAAACAGGAAGACCAGCAAGATGTCAAGCATGTCCTACCAAAGAAGACAGGAAAACAAAACAATGTGCTATCAGTGTAAGTGATACTTGTGTACGGAACATGCTGTTCTCATGTGTAAAACTGCCTTATGTGCGATAATTAAAGCAAAGATTATTTCTGTGGTAGAGTTTTGTTTGTATTTTCATTGTAGTTCACATAGAAATTTATTCCTGCTGTTATTTTTTAGCTCTTGTAAGCAGATAAACTGTTGATATTGAAAATGTTGATGCTTATTCTACACACTCATTGCATATTAAAAATTTAATATTTTATTTTATTGATATTTTATTTTCCTGTTAAGTACACATTGTTTAATATAATTTATTTTTATTCTTATTATATTTTATTATTTATTATTTTTATTTTAACTCATAAAATTAAAATTAATAATTCATCAGTAGAAATATTCCTAAAAAATGAACATGGGCATTACACATCCCCATAACACGCCTTACCTAAAAATTTGCCATGGTGCCTGCAGGATCATCTACCTAGCAGCCCAGAAAACAAGTAACCTCACAGATGAAGGAGAGGTTGCTGTTCCTGCCCAGGTAGCACCTCCAGCCAATCCCAGCAGCCTTCTGTGGTGGCTGGGAGTGCTTTTTTCTGCTCTTGCCAGGTAAAGCTCTGAGTGGTTAAATTGTTTGCTAGCATCATACGACTGGTAAGTGACACAGCTACAAATGTAACCTGATTTTCTAATTTCTCTTTTCTCTTCCAATGTCATTATGTTGTCTGGGAATTTTAAATAAGGCCAGGTAAAGCCAAAACAACAACAAACCACTATTTATGGGGTGGGGTGGGATCAACACAAGTCCAATGCCAGTGGACTTTTTGTACCTCTGAGCGAATCTGGCTTTCTTTCATGCCCCAGGCAGAATCCTCTGTGGCTCACAGCTTTTCTCCTCGAAACGCAGCTGCTCTCTCATCCCTGGGGATTACAATGTGACTCATGCATCAGGAGGGGGCCTTTCTGGTTGTGGGAAAACAGCACAAAGGAGACACTATGGCTTCCAGAAATCAGTCCCTACTGCTCACCAATTGCACCCTTCCCATGGGCCATGGAAGTGGTGGATCCAGCCACCAGTGTCCCAGGGCTGGAACACATGGAAAAAGGAAGAGACCCTGCTTCTCAGTGCTGGATGGGAAGTGGGTGTGCGTGCTGAGCATTAAAGACATCTTTATTCACATCTGTGCATCAGAAAGATTGCCCACACCTTGCCAGTGCACATCTGTCTCTTAGTGTAGCAGGACAGTGATGTTTGTACTGCACATTAGCATAAATGAAGCATCCTCCCAGGTGCTGGGTTGTTTGAGTCTTACTATAACCCAGAGAAAAAGATGCCCCAGCATCCGTGTGTGCATGAGTCCAGAGAGCTAAGTTATTTTGCCAAAAACATCCTGCTAGGAAATGTTGCAACAGTACTGAACCCCAAAGTCCGTACTCTTCTAACATTCATTCTTTTCCTTATAGCCCTCTATTGCTCATTCTGCCACAGACTCTTGCCAGGCACACAGAGTACAGGAAGAACTGTGACTATGTAGCCCAAGATGGCTAGGGATACACTCCTAAACAGCTCTTCACTAGCAGTTGTTTATATTCATATTTAAACAGATCATACCTTTGGGGGGAAGTAAGCTCTTCAAGTATTGCCTTGCACTCCTCAAAATAAATTTCATTATGTCTCTCGAACTAACCTCTTTCAACTGGAAGTACTCATTTCCTAATCCTTCTCTTCCAGGTCCTATGAATGAGTGATGCCAGTCACACCTTTCACGATGTAGCCACATGCTGTGCTCTGTCTCAGTGCTCAGGTTACTGTGGGTCTGCCCTGGTCCTTGTCCCAAGAGGAAGGCTGCCAGGGAGAACTTGTTTCAATATGGCCCCAGGGTGTGGCCCCAGGGATGCTTTCAGCCAGAGACAACTGGAAGTTGGGGAAGGGGGGACTTTCAGGGGGTTTGCAGAGCAAAATCAAATGATGTTTCCCTATAAGGATTTTACTTTCTGCAAGGAGAAGAATTGTGAACTGTGATGATGACTTCTTTATTCTTGAAAGCCTGCCTCCTGCTGCAACTCATTTCTTTTGGGTTCACTGATGATTTCCAACTCACCTCACCCCATGTAACCCTGTTCCGTTTACTCCCTTGTAGCTTGGGCAGGCCCTCAGTTCCTCTAAGTGCTGACTTCTGTCCTGCCTAATTACCTGCCCAATGGAAGCTGGGAGGAGACTTCAGTCCCAGCTGGAGCCCAGCTGCTGGAGAGATGGAATATTAAGACATTTTCCTTTCTTTGGAGTCCTTGTTAATACGTCCTAGTGGTGATTAGCAAGTTATTTTTAGCTCCATCTAAGCTCCCTGGTTAGTATTCAGGGCTCGTTTAGACAATTCAGAGGCACACTAACCATATTAATGTGGCTGATTCCATTTGGTCCCATTGAAGTGAATACAATTAAGTGGCAGTGCTGGCCCCTCCCCCACCTCCCCAGGTGCAACTTTTCTGCTGCTCCTTCAAGCACTGGCTTCTGTCCAAAGGCCCCACATCTCTGGGCCAGGGACAAAGTCTTACAGGATAGATCTGGAAAATGAGCAATTTGGAGGCTATCTGAGGAGATGGAAATAACACTGCCATGGGCGTGACAAACTCAAGGTTTTAATCTGGACTGTCACTAGCTAGCTGGTGCAAGTTACCTTCCTTTTCTGAGCCATCAGTAAAATGGTATGGCTGGACTAATTGGCCCCTAAGTCCTTTCCAGGACTAAGATGCTGTACAATTCCCAGGACTCAAACACAAGCTGAATGGGAAGAAGTCTGGGTCTGTGTAAGGGTGTCTTGAGAGCCAGATATGTTTCCTTTTTCTTCCTTTGCCCTACCTGCCTTCTCTTTTCCAAAACCAATCCCAAACTCCCATCTAACTGTCACAGGTGCTGCACAAACTCAGGCTTTAATGTAGATAAAGCAGCAGAGCCTGTTGGGGACATTTGGGCTGAATTACAGCTCTTGCTATGCTTCCTTAAGCAAGCACAGCCTCTCAACCAGCTCAAAGGGATGTGTGCCTGGCCATTTACCCATTGCTCTGTGCAATGGTGGGCCAATCCTCCCTCCCTTTCTCTCATCTTCATTTGTCACATGGGAAGTTTATAACTGCTTGGATAAAATTATAAGGATTAAATAGTACATATTTGCATATACAGTTCAGCCCAATGCCTTATACATGGTGGGTACCTCTTTGCTTTCTTGTCAGTCTTAGCTTCACTAATTTAACTCTTGCTAATTGCTGGCTTCACCTTGGGCCAAGTAGTGCTGTACTGCTTTTCACAGATCAAATACTGAGCACTGCAGGGCTGGGCAATTTGCACAAGCTCACACTGTGTGAAGCTGAGAGTTGAATCCAAGTCCCCTGAGGTCAGCATTTGAGCTTTCAACCCATACTCCATAGCCTCTGAATATAAAGATATGACTTTTTAATGTACACAGTCTTGACAGTTGTGCTCACTTCTAAAACTCCCATGAGGCATGCAAAACAGTGTATTTTAATAAATATGGTATCAGTGAGTCAAAACTATGACCAGTCTTCCTCACATCCTAATGCTTTGGTGACTGTGCATTTTGCCTAAAGCCTGTGATGTGGTCCTCATCCCTCACTGCATTCCCCCCATCTCATTTCCAAGCTCATGGATGGTGATAGCTGTATGATTTTGTCCATGCCAAATCAGCTCAGTACCCCTTCTGTACAGGTTCCTTTGGCACCAAGATCTCTCCCATGTTTCTTTCCCATCAAAGCCATTTCCTCAAGTGGTGCCTGCTTTGTCACTGTTGATTGCTGGACCTGTCCGCATTCTCAGTCCTTTGGAGAACCCTGGCTCAAGGGCACTGCTCCCACTGATTGGGCTGGTCTCTGCCAGGACCACAGCGATGGTGCTTCTGATCACTGACCTGTGTGTGGCCCTGGGGCACACCTGGGAGTAAATTTGTGTTCACTTTTAAAAGGCTGATTGACCATTAATGGCCCAGAGTGCTGTTAAGATAATTTAGGACAAAGACTTTCAAGTAGAAGAGTTCAGCTAACCCTGGATGGGACCAGTCCTCTCCAGTTGGGATCCTGTCATTCTGGCCCTACCTTATCTCCACACTCCCCCCACAGTACCAACAAGGAGTGTCTGCACGGCCCTGCCCAACTGCTGCAGCTGGAGAGTTCCGTTTGGATCATGACTAAACTCAGTGCAGTAATTTTATGGACTCTCTCAAGCTGGTCACACTTGACAGGAACACAGCTGCCCCTCTCTCAATTCTGAGTTTGGGCGTTGCAGGAGACTCTTGTAAACCTTCTAATGCTGGGGCTATACATTTTATTGTAACCATAAACAACACCCAGTGCCACAACAGGTGCACCTGGGGACCTGGTTAACTAACGAATATAATCTGCTTTGTTTCCTATTCATCAGGCTGCAGGCCCCTGGACAGCCAGGGTGAAGCCAGAGCAGCTGAGCAGAGCCCAGCGTGTCCAGCCCCCAGGGACTTAGGGAGGAAGTGTTCTCACCTTGAACTCAGAGAGTGCGAGTGCGGTGTGGATGTTGACACAGCAATTCTTCCACATTTATGGTTCAGTTCAACTACCAGTTTACCAGCTGCAGGCCTTGAACAGACTGTTTATACACTGAGTCTGCTTTCTCACCTGTGAAATTAAGGCACCAGAATTTAGGGAAATTCTGAATAAATGGATTAGGGGGATGGGGCTCTGGGTTCTGTGATGCCTCTGTCAAAACTCCACCCAGTCTTTGGGGCTGTATGTGGAAAATCTGCCCTTGAAGCCTGGCTTTGGTCAGAGATGCTCCCTAAGGCCAGGCATAAGAGTTATGGAGCACATCGCCCCCAGTAAGATAGCTGTTGTGAAGAGCAAACAAAGAAACAAAAACAAAAGCCAGAAAATAAGTGTTGGTACAATGGGGAAATGAACCCTTGTGAACTGTTGATGGGCATATAAAATACTGTAGCCACTATGGGAAACAACGATGGTTCCTCAAAAAATTAAAAATAGAATTACAATACAATTCAGCAATTCACTTCTGGGTATATATCCAAAAAAATTAAAAACAAGGTCTTGGAGAAATATCTGTACACCCATGTTTATAGCAGCATCATTGATAGTAGCTAAATTGTGGAAGCAGCCCAGGTTCATTGATAGATGAATGAGTGATCCAAATGTGGTATAAATATGCATAGGAATATTTTTTAGCCTTTAAGGACAGAAGTTCTGAAATATACAACAACAGGTATGAACTTGGAGAATATTATGCTAGGCAGAGTAAGCCAATCACAAAGAGACAAATACTGAATCATTCCTTTTATATGAGGCACCTAGAATAGTAAAATTCAGAGACAGAACATAGAATGATGGTTGCCAGGATTTGTGGCAAGAAGGGATGGGGAATTATAGAGCATAGCGCTCTAGTTTTTCAAGATGAAAAGATTAATGGAGATTATATGACAATGTGAATGAATTTAATGCAAATGAACGATGGTGAAGATGGTAAATTTAACGACCTGTGTATTTTACCACAATAAGAGAGAGAGAGCTATGAGGCAAAATGCTCTCTGCAGATTCAGATAATAACAATAATTATAACATAATAAATTATTATATAATTATTACAATCATAACAACAATAATAAATTATTATATACAATTGTAATAACAACAATTATAACATAATAAAATTATAATATATAATTATATTATATAATATAAATGGGTTTTGCATTTATCATCACCTTCATTTCCTACAGCAATACAATTGAATGGGTAGTACATTCCTCAGTTTATAAGGTCATCAATGTTCAAGGGATTGAGTAAAAACTGAGTTCCATCCTTAGCTGGCTGGTGCCTGGCCAGGGCCTCCATGGTCGTGATGTTGTGTGCTGGGCTCTGGTGACCTAGGTGGACCTGGAGCTTCTCAGCGATCCCTGGGAGCTCCCAGTCTTACAGAAGAGACATACTGAGGGAGAGAGGCTTACAATAGAGTCTTGGGAGTATGGAAAGGGGAGTCAGAGAGACTCAGGAATTGGGTGAATTTGCAGAAAAGGGAAGTGTTCAGGAGGTCCAAGTTCTAGGGGCTGGGATAGAGATTTAGATGGAAAGACAGTATTTATTAGCAGGAGAAAGGAGAAGTAAAGTTACAAACAAGATTTCTTAACATGGGTATATGGCAAAAGGTCCTTAGGCTGGGGGAAGCCTGTGTAGGGATTGCTATTGAGAGCTCTTTAAATCTGCATAATAATAGTTCAAAATTAATAAACCCTGGTTGTGTGCCAGGCACTGTTTTAAGCTCTTTACACACATAGTGTATTTAATCCTCATGACAATCCTATGAGATAAGTCTTATTCATTTTATTCATTTTATTCATTTTATAGATGAAAAAATAAAGGCTCAGAGAAGTAAAGTAATTTAGTCCAGCATCACGAAGCCAGGGAGTAGCAAATCCAGGACTCATCCAAAGAGTGACTCCAGAACATAAACACCCAATCTCCACTCTAGGCGGTTTCATGGTGAAGGATTAATTGCAACTATGAACCTTTATTAGCCAACCCAAACTATTTTTGTTTTGTCAGAGGCAAGGTGAACAATCTTGTTTGGTCAAGAATGAATAGTTTGACGCAAGTTACTGATGTTCATTGTTTACGAATGGTGCATATCACAGATACTTACAAACACCTTGTAAATGTATACAGATCAGTAAAGACAGAGGACTTCTCCATATCCATTCTTGCAGTAACCATGCCAAGTGTTTCTGATGATAAATCTTAACTTTGCCCTGTAGGTCTTGTATTCACCACTCAACCAGTGGAAACCATAGAGGTCAGCAGGGACCTAAGTTAACCAGGATGTGGTAGTTTTAAGTGACAGGAACCCATCTCACACTGGTGCAAGCAAAGAGAAAATATGTTGGGTCACCAAACTTTAGGAATATCCTGGAATAGAACCTCTTAGAAATACACATGCACACATGCATGTGTATGCACGCACACACTCACGTGCACACACACACGCGCACAGAGTCAGCAAAGATGTTGCAGGTGACGGTCTCCGATTAAGACCCTTCCTTAATTTTAAGTCAGTCTTAAAATTCGGCCAAAGGCCATTTGCAAGAGAAACATTTAGAGAAATGTTTTGGAGGGACAGGTAAGCATATACATTTCTAGAAGGGATTCCAGACATAAATTGGACTCCCTGAGTTTGTTTCCCAGGAATCTTCATGTTAAACAAGCTTCCCAGAGGACTTTTGCAAATTACAGTGCAAGTCACTACCTATGTTATAAGAGCAAGAAGGCATGTCACGTGATCTGTCTCATGGAATGAAACTCTTTTCCTAATATCTCATAGACCATACATTTACTCAATGAATGTGATTACCTGATTAAATCCTTTCCTCCACCTTCTCTAGAGCAGGAACTATGTTGTTGGTAAAAGTCTCCTAACTATGTGTCTGGCACATAGTGAGGGCTCAACAAATATTTATTGAAAGAATGAATGAATAGGTGTATGGACAGATGGACAGACAGACAGATGGAGGGATGTGATTTATGGTCTGCAGGGTTACTCTGACATACTTATCTCATTTAATCTACACACCAGCCCCTAAGGAGTTATGTAGACTGGAAATCATGTCATTTTTCAGGCAAGAAAATAGAGCCCAGAAAGAGACTACCTTGCCCAGTCATGCGCAGAGTCTGTAGTAAGTGGTCTCTCGGCTCTCTTTCTCTGATCTTCCAGTACATCCTCCAAATAGGGTGGTACTAGAGCACAGGGGAATTGCTGGGTCATTAAAGGTATACCCAAAAAAGGAAAGGTGACATCTGAGATCCCAGTACTAGCTGAGCTACCAGCTTCTTTACTGGACATTCCCCTATATTTTATTTCTTATCACTTCCTAATTCAGTTCAATAGCTGTTTTATATTGAACTGATCTCTTTTCTCCAAGGGTCAGGTAAGGAAATCAAAGGAAGAGTCCAGCTACTCAGAGACCTGCAAATAAGGTCTGAGCCGCAGACAGTGGAGCAAAGAACTGCCCTCACATTACACCAAAACATCCCCAGCTTCAGTGTGCTGTGTGTGCACCTCAGGATGGGAGTCACACACACACACACAAACACACACACCTAGAAATGGAGGGGCAGCTAGTATTGTCAGTGTGATGATGTCACAAAGCCACAATCAGCTGCAAAGATGCAGCAGAACTTCCGGGTGTTCTGTCAAACTATCCCTGAGTATTTACCAAGCACCGTCGTGCCCTTAGCAATCTGCTGAACACGGGAGGAACACAGAAAGGACAGGAGACACAAAGCCTGGCCAAGGAGCACATGGCACCCTTTATGTTGGAAAGAATACAATATTATCACACAATCAAGAGAGGAATCAAAGAATGCCATTAATTATGTGAGACCTGTAATACTGTGGGAAGTCAGCACTGCTGTTTGGGCTGGAGAATAAAGAAACTGGTCATGGAAAATGGGGAGCCAGTGGTCTGGGGAGTGAGTGGAGAAGGGGGGAGCATCCCTGAGAAAGCAGGAATGAGCAGGTCCTGGAAGCTGAACAGGGATTGTCTGACCAGCAGTAAGAGGTAGTGAGGTGATAACATCTTGTGCTCTGGGGCCAGCTGCTCACTAGCTTGCGTTTTCATTTCCTCTCCAATAAAATGGGATGGCCATGATGATTGTAATAACAAACATTCTAAAAATAAATATAATAATCCATTTCATAGAGTTATTGTTTACAACAATCCTTACAGGATTAAATGAGTTAATGTATGTAAAGAGCTTTTTAAAAGTTCCTGGTTCCAGTAAACATAGCTGGTATTCTTCAGTGCTCTTCCTTGAGCTTCTTCCCCATGGTGGACAGCAGGATGGTCAGGTGGAAGACAAGATCCTTCCTCTCAAAGATCCCCCAGGAGGGAAGAGGAGAAAGTCAACAAACACAAATGGCTCACAACTGCACTACAAAAAAATCTCAAGCTACTCTGACACTCAAGAACAGGTAACCTCTAAGCCTGCCTAGAGGCATCCCAGGAAGACTTCTCAGAGGAGGTGATGGCTCTGGAGCCTACAGAGCAAAGAAATTTCTCAAACACAGAGGGAAAGAAGAGAATGGGCAGTGGAAATTGAGGAACCACTGAGTAAAAGTAGCAAACACAGTGGACAGGAAGTGAGATTAGAGAATTAGGACACAGGAGAGTCTGGAAGGGTTTGGGTACTGGGCCAAAGAGATAGGACTTAGCAGGCCATGAGGTGTAATTACTTAGGAAGACTTAGGAAGGGAAGTGAGAAGAATACATGTCCTAGCTACTTTTCTCTCATTGCTGAGACAAAATACCTGACATCCAAAGTTAAATGCTAAAGGGTTTATTTAGCTCACAGTTTGTAGAGTTTAGTCCATAATTAGCTGGCTCCAAGGCAGGGTGGCGTGGCAGAGGAGCATTGCAGAGGAGAAACGATTCATGGTGGGAGGAAGATAACGAAGCAACAAGAGATGACCACAGCTGTTTCTATCCCTTATATTTTATCCAGGCTACTTAGGGCGAATAGCACTCACACCTGGTGCACTTGATCCTAATGTTGCACCATGAATCAATTCCACTGTCACACACTCTAGGTCCGGCCACCTCTGAAAAAGTCCCAACTATGCCTGCACGAAGCTTTGGGAGGATATCTAGACACAAGCCATAACAACACGTAAGGCTGCTCTGAGAGGGAAGTCCTCTCTCCTTTCTGGGCTTAATTTCCCTATCTTTAGGTGAAGGCAGCTGGAGAAGCCAGAGCATGTCCCACACTCTGAGAACGACGGGCATTCATATGTGTTAGTGGATTCCTTCCCGCCTCCACTCTCCGTGTCCATTTTGCCTGCCACTGTTACATAATCACTGAACCACCAACAGCACAGCAGAGAGGAACAGGTTAATAAAGCTGAAATGTCAAATCATGGACTCAACAAATATTTATTGAGCACCTACTGTAGGTAGGCAATGATAAATAAAACAGCCATGATATTTGCTGTCCTGAAGCATACAATCTATCCCCTTGAGCACAGGTGGAGGGCGTGGGAGGTCTCACATGCTGAGACCAAAAGAAACATGGAGTCCAGGCTGGGTGCCTCTCTCCTGCAGCCCAGGCACAGACAGCACGGAGGCCCAGTGGAGATGCGTGTAAGTGTGTGCTGGGGTTGTGTGGGATGTGCCTTGGTGTAAGACTTTGTCTTTTGTTCTCCCTCCCATACCCACATGTTGTAGGTGTCTATCTCACCTATCAGTGTCATTAAGCAAGATTTTCAAGGTTGAAGTGGGAACAGCAGGTCCTGGAGGCTATGAGCAGAGACCTGGCAGGAAAGACTGGGCACCTTAGAATGGACCTACCACCCTCTCCCCCACACTAGCAGCTCCAGTAGTTTGTAGAGGCTCTGGGAAATATAAAGTCTTTTATTTCTGAGCTACAAAAAAATTCCCACTCCAGAAATGCTTCACAATAGCTCACTGGGCACTGTCTCACATAAAGGAATGTTTTCTTTGTTAATTCTTCTAACCCCATTGTCTCCTGATCATACCCTAGAGTTCCCACAGTCTCCTGGGAAGCCCTCTTTCTGATCTGATGCAGATTTATCCAACTGGAACCAGCTTAGGTCCAACAACAAGTGAACAGTAATAGCTAGAGTGGTTGCTGCCATTTGACCAAAGACAACAGATCAGTATGGGTGGATCTTGGTGGCAGTACTCAGCCTAGGGCCTGGGAACAGAAACTCCCCATAGGCTAGGCTATTCCTGGTGGCTGCTGACTAGGACACCTAGTCCTAACTCTCGGTTTTTCCTAGGTCCCGGCCTGTCTGACTCTCTAGACCCTTGCTTACCCACCTCTACACAACTACCTCCTGGGTGTTCCCAAGGGTGACCTGTGATTATCCCATGCCAATACGCTTAGGTGCTTATGGTCTTCTCACCCTGCTGTCAGGCCCTGGTCTCAACATTTACCACCTGTATAACTTGGGGCTATATGAAAAGTAGAAACAACATATACCTCACAAAATTATTTTGAACCCTAAATTAAATCATATACCTAAAATGCATGGTAAATCCTCAGTGGTTGTTGGACTCGTCTTTTCTTCAAGTTAGTCAGACACTCGATTGATAACTGTATTGGACATCAACTATATGCCCAGTACTATACTAAGTACCATGAGAGATGCAACAAGGTGTCTTTCACATGGCTGCCACCCCTACGTCAGCTAATCAGAAAACGTGTATGATGAGCTTAATATGGGCCCAGTATCTTGCTAGAAAAGTGACATATTAAAATACATATGAAGCATGATACAATCCCTTCCTATTCAACCCTGACTCTGAAAGAGATTAAACAAATACACAGAAAAAGTTAAACAACGACACATAATAATGGTGAAAAAAAAACAAATAGAAAAGACAACTGATGTGCATTTTGTTGCTAAGTGGGATGAATGGTCCAGCCAGGTAGAGGAGGTCTCAGGATAGAAATTCAGGGATCAAGAGAGATATAGCAAGAGCAGAGTGGGGCAGGGATGGGAATTCACACATACGACACATTCCTGAAGTTTTGCTAGTGGTGGTGATAGTAGTTGTGGTTAACAAAAGGTGCTTGGTCATGTAACTTGGTTCATACTGTAGAAAAGTAGAGCAATGTGGTAAGTTAAGGGCCATGGAGTCTGTTGGTTGGATAAGACAACATAGTTCTCCTCATCCCGAGCAACCTGGAGCAAGTCACTTAACTTCTCTAAATCCCACTTGGTGTTTCTACCACACAGAGTTATAAAGATTTAAGCAAGCCAGGCGCATGTCTGTAGTCCCAGCTACTCAGGAGGCTGAGGGGAAGAGTGTTTTGAATTCACAAGTTGGAGACTGGCTTGGGCAACATAGCGAGACCCCCACTTCAGAAAAAAAGATTAAATGCAATAGTTCATAAATATCAAACATAGCACCTGACACTTCTGTATCAGTATGTTTGCTTTATTATTAACAATAATATAAATGGAAGTCATGGTATCACATTTTTTTGCTCTTTACCCTGGAAATGAAATCCATCTTAAAAGGTTTTTTTTTTTTTTTTTGGCTGGGAAAGAGTGGACTATTGCTACAGTATGTGAGTTATGTTTTTAAGCAGTTTTCATATTTTATTTGACTTGGGAAAATAACCATTTAAATGAAGAAACGCAACTGTTCTGTTCTTTCTCAAAACCCAGTTTCCGCCATTTATCATAGAGATGATCCTTTAAAGGTGCTGAGTAAATAAATATAGATGGGCACCCCAGGCCCACAGAACAGGATGGTGTCAGGTGTAGCTGCCTTCTCAACCCAACTAGTCTCAGCCTGGGACTCTGCTGGCTCTAGGTGTGTGGACTTTATTCTTTTAATTTCTTTTCCTGGCAAGGCTTAGCAAATCAGAGGGGTTCAAAGAACTTAACATAGTTGTCTATTGCTCATGATAAGTGGGAATGGGATTAGCAAGAATATGCAAAGCCCACTGTTGTAGTCAGGGTTTGCAAGGGAAACAATACAATACAGGACACATAATTTATAGAGTTATTTTGTAATAGTCACCCAAAGAGTCATATACAAAAGAGTGCAGGAAATCTGTCCACACACTAAAGACCCAAAGAATCCAGCTGAAGGCCTGGATTCTACAGCAGTGTCCTGCATGAGTCCAGCTGAAGACCTAGAGCCCATGGCAATGCCTCCACGAGTCCAAGTAGAGGCCCAAGGCCACAACACTGTCTCATGCAAGGATATTTCACGGATCTGCACTGGGAAGGCCCAAAGGTCAGTGGTGGAAGCTAGAAAGTCTGCACCCGCAGAATGAAGGATCTGTGCCAGCAGGCTGAGGGATCTACCCCGGAGCCAGGAAGCGACGCTCAGAGTAAGGACCAGAGCTCCCCCGAAAGTCACCACAGCCATCCTCAGCGACAACGAGGTCCCGAGCTCCTCCGACGATGAGAACAGCCAAGTTCCTATCAGGAAAGCCAGCGTGACAAGCTCCTCAAGGAGAACCGACAGCAGCAACTCTTCCTCACCAGTTCTCCTTTTTATGTTGTTGGCAACAGTCCTCAGTGGGCCCTCCACACCCAGCACCACGCTGATTCAGTTTAGCTGGGTGTGACAAGTTGACCACCAGTTGTCAATCCACCACAATCCACCCCTGGTCAACTTGATAACCACACACATTTCCTTAAACCAATGGTCTCTAGTGGCAGATTTGTAAAAACTTAACATGTGTTGGTCTATTCAGATTTACATTAATATAACAATTACACATATACAATTCTTATTGCACTCATTTCTGCACCAAAAGCAAAATATACAAAGGGTGATCAAAATTCAAGGTTAAAACCACAACACTTTGACGAATTAACCTGATTACAAACATATCTAAAAACTACATTAAAATCAAATTGAAAGAACCATTACAATCACAGTCCTTGCATCCATTAACTTTTAACTACACGGCATGGCAAGACTAAAAAATGGGGATCTCCTGCAATTTAAATACACTCTTATCTTCAGGAGAAAGGTTTCAGTTTATTTTTCCATTGTCCTGTTTTTCTCAACAACCACGTTTTTTTTCTTTTTTAACCTTGCAACCCACAGTTCCATGGAGCCTTCCCTCTGGCCAAATGCTTCAAATCACCTTGTTGGCTCTTTAGTCTTAATTTTAAACATAGATCTGGCCAAAAGCTCTCAACAGTAACCATGCCACCGTCCCAACAGTAGACAACATTGAAAATTTTCTGCCACCCAGATAATATCTCTAAACACAAGCAAATTGCAGAACAACTTCCTGCCAAAGCACAATATACTACCTGGGATCCAGCAGCCAATGCAGTCAATAGGAGCCTCCTGAGCTTCATCTTAATCGGCAGCATTTCCATCAGTACTCTGATTTTCCAGGCTCCAACCAGAGTCTCCAAAATAGTTTACAGCATATTGGGGCTGCTCCTAGGCCAGTCTCTCAAGACCTTTCAAAATTAATTCCCAAGGCTCTTAAGCCACATGGTCAGGCAACATCACAGTAATGACCCCACTCTCCTGGTACCAATTTTGTTGTAGTCAGGGTTTGCAAGGGAAACAATACAATACAGGACACATAATTTATAGAGTTATTTTGTAATAGTCACCCGAAGAGTCATATACAAAAGAGTGCAGGAAATCTGTCCACACACTAAAGACCCAAAGAATCCAGCTGATTCAGTTCAGCTGGGTGTGACAAGTTGACCACCAGTTGTCAATCCACCACACCCACCCAACCTGTTCTTAAGCCAACTGTGGTTTCTAACAGGCTCCAACACTGATGGATCTTTCTTCTTCCACCTACCCCATGTCCAGTGCATTAGGAAGGGGAGCCAAAAGGGAGGTAAAGAGAGGGATGGCAAAGGGGCAAAAAGGAGGAAAGTCTACAAAGTGAACCATTAGTCTATAAATAACTGAGAGTTGCCTCTACTTGAAAATTGACTTTTATATTGGTTTAGCCAGCCCTGGGGCCCAACAGGCTCCATTCCAACCTCGTCATGGTAACCACGGGCCCAAATCCAGGCCTGAAGGATGCTTCTCTAAGTGGAACAGTTGTTGTCCTCATCCAGAGGAAGGTATCTCAGGGGGTTGGTAGCCCCAGACAGCACTTCAGCCATATTATCACTTGTAAGGAAGGGCCTGAAGACCAGGACCCATGGAGCCAAGAGGACAGTGGCCTTCTACATACTAGGTAGGAGGAAGGAATGAACTGGACCTTTGGCCTCAAGGCTCTGAAGTTTGGAGCCTTGGAAAGCTTTTGTAACTTCCTTTGGTTTTTCTTTGAATCCCATAAGATAAAGTTTTGTGGGAATTAAGCTCAGGGCAAGCCTCATCTGTGCCACAGGTAGAGACTTGCCGTCTCATCTCCATGTTGGCACAGAGCTCCCATTGTGAGCAACCGCAAGGCTGGGTCACACTCGCTTGACATCCACAGGGAGGCAAGTTGGGTATACATGAACACTCAGTCTGCTAATTCACTTACTAAGCAGTTGTTTACTACTTTAGATTGTGGGGTCCCCTCAGTTACCCAGAGAGGCTGATGGGTATTTCCAGGAAACAGACTAGGGTTTTAAACTGTGTAACCCTGGAAACTCACAGGATTCCTCTGAGCTTTAGTTCCCCTTTCTATAAAAAAAGAGTGAAAATGTTCATCACTCAGAATTGTTGGGAAGAATATTAGTGATCAAAATGTTGGTCAATAAAACTGTCTCCCTCTCCCATGTGCCTGTAGCACAACCACCTATGATCTCTTTCCAGTGGCGGTGGTGGGGAGGGGACTGTTCTCTTCTTCAGCAGAGTCCCCAGACAGGAGCTGCTATTGACTGAGAACTTTTCACTGAATCGTGCACTCTTCATTGTTCTCCCACTGAAGTTTGAAGTCTTTGGAGCTTTTGCTTCAAACAGTGAGGGTCTTTCTCTGCCTCTGAAAAAGAGCAGCTCAAGTTCAAGGCAGTGAAACAATGGAAAACAACAAGTATCATGGCGACCCTGAGGCTACTCTGAAGGCCAAACCATGAAAATTGGAATCAGAAGGCATGATTCTCAGTCAGCAGAAGCACCCAGCCAGACAAAGCTCCTGGGACACCCAGAACGAAGTGCGTCCCTTGAGCCGGTTCTTTGGGCTCTTCATGGGGAGCCTGGGATGGAGAACAGACTCGTCGGAGGACGTGACGGGGGTAATGAGGGAGCATGGTGCCAGGTCTGAGCTATAGGAGTCCTTCACTGTGACCCACAAGTACGAGGAGAAGCTGAAGGGAGACAGCGATTCTGGGATGGCACCGATGAAGTCCCCACTTCACCAATTTACCCAAATTACTATTTTATTCTTTTAGTCTTTTGGCTTTTGATAGTCAAGAAGGGGCAGAGGAAATGGAACAGAGGGGATTCTTGAAAAATAAGGAGGAAGAAGTTACTGTTGACAGGGTTGTAGAGAAACCAAGACTTGTCCCTGCCTGCAAGGTGGGGTCAGATGGGAGAGTCAGGGCTCCTCAAACTTTCCCCAGTGCCCTCACCTCTACCCATGGTGCTGGCATGGAAGCACTTGGCTCAGTCTCCAAACCCTTCCCTTCCTGGCCAGGCCATCTGTCTCCCCAGGGCAGCCAAAAGAGATGAGCTCATTTCCAGAACCCAAGAAGTGGCACTGACCCCATCTTCCCAGTTTCTGCTGCAGTTGGGCACCTGAAGCCAGGCAGGGGAGTACGCTGGTGTCAGGCCAACTTCTCATCAGGCAAATCTGCTGACTCATCTCCCTCTTCACAAGGCGCCCTGAGAGCTGGCATACAGAAAGCAGCACTGAGAAGTCTGATGGCATGGGCCACCTGGCAGGGACTGACCCAGGGGAGGTGGGAGCAGCAGCCACCTGCCATCCCCATCTCACATTCCACTAGCTGCACTGGGGACCAAAAAAAAGAAAGTGCTCACTGAAGGACTTCAGGGCCATGAGCAGAGACAAGTATATCTTAAGGGGAAATGTTGCAACATGAGAAATGCAAAGCTTTGCGTAAGAAAATGGGTAACTTGACTTTAACAATCTTCAAAACTTATGTTTAGTATATGGTGAAGGTTAGTGGCTTTAAAAAAAGGTACACATGGGCCAGTGATATAGCTCAGCAGCATAAGCGCCTGCCTGGCAAGTGTGAGGTCCTGATTTCAACTCCCGGTACCCACATAACAAAAAAAAAAAAAAAAAAAAAAAGGCATACATTAGCATTTGAAAAATAAATGCAAGGAAGTATAAAGAACAAAGCAGACATGGCTTAAAAACCCCCTCCACCAGATAACATCTGCAGACATTTAAAGAATACTAGTACTTGATTACATAATATGTATGTACCAAAAAGTACAAAAAGGAAAGTGAAAACCTCATCCCCCCACCCCTTGCACAAAGGCACTACTTTTCAAAGTTTCTTTTGTTCCTCCCACCCCAGGGAAAATATTTATGTGTATTACCTACATAAACATAAATGTTCATAAGCATTTTAATAAACCAAAATAACCTCTGGATTGCACAGCACTGTGGAACAACAATCAAGTTTTGCCATTTGATGTCCTGAGTAGCAGCAATATTTCCACTTAGCACACACTGTGAACGGTGCCTGTGGTAGGAAGGTTGTTTCTATATGGTAATATATCCTGGAACTTTTTGCAGGTTAACACATCTACATCTCTCCCTCTCTTCTTTAAAGCACCTCATAGATCCCATCACTTGAATGTACCATAATTTCTTTGACCAGTTCCATGTGAATGGACAATTTATTTTCCCCGCACTTAATAAAAACTCTATAATTAACATTCTTGTACAAATATCTCAGCAAGTGTTTGTGCATGTCTGTATATGTACATATAATACATTCTTACCAGTGGGGTTTTGCCTTCCCTCCCTCCCTCCTTTCCATTCCCCCTTCCTCCCTCCCTCCTTCCTTCTCTCCTCCCTCCCTTCCTCCCTTCCCTCCTTCCCTAAGGACTAAATTTAGGGTGCCACACATCCTAGGCAAGCACTGTACTACTGAGCTACATCCCCAACCTCTTGTCAGTGAGATTCTTCGAATCCATGGATATACACATTTTAATTTTGTAGATGCTGTTTGATTACTAACTTTACCATAAAAAATGGCTTCTCCAAGAACAAGTAAGTTTCCCCAATTTAATTTTTGCCTGAAGGAAAGTGAAAGGGATTGCCTTGACACTGACACAGCATCCTTTTCTTACATCAGACAAGGTTAAATGTATATGCATCCAGATTGGGGTAAGCCTGGAGCTATTGGTGGGAGAAGCCAAGAAAGAAAAGCGAGAAAAATGTGGGAGGCATGAGGGAGAAGAAAACAGGACATTCTTTGAAATTTCAGCAGGCCTGTTTTCTTGATCACTGATAAGGAAAGATGTAGATGAAGGGGTTATAAGGTCTCTGGTTCTCTACAACTTGGTTGTTGACCTTGGAGGAGTTCATTGTTTACAGCTTGTATTATTTACTTGCTGCACTGGGAGGGCAGTAGGAGTTAACCCTGGGTTTTATTGCAGGTGCCTAGGATTTTCTCAGAGGCTCATTGTTCATCATCTGTTCCAGTTATCTGTTGCAAGGATCTCCAATAAAGCACAATTTATTTATTATCATCTTTCCTGGTTCTGTGGGTTCACCTGTGAGGTTTTCACTTCAGATCTCCTGGATACTTGTATCATTTGTGAACTCTTGTTTCCACTGCAACTGCCAAGAGGAATTTGTAATTTTTTCCTCTGCTTCCTGTAGATTACTTTTCTCCTAAAGGGGGAAAAATGGAGGCTTGGTTAGATTTTGGGTCATAAGTGACAGCTAACTAACTCAAACAGAATTGAAGGAAAAAATGAATTTCTTGGTCCACAAAACTTCAGGAAATCTTTGAGATCAGCCGGATCTAGTAGTTAAAAGAATGTTACTAGGTGTTATTATGAATTCATTTCTCTCCATCTCTCAAATTTACTTCTCAAATAATGGCACCAAGAACTTCAGGCTTAAGATCAGCAACTTCAAGAGAAAGAAATCATTTTATTAACTACAGTAGCCTCAATACCACCTTGGCACTTTATTGGACTGACTTGGGTCACATTCATATCTCTCCACAAATCATCACAATCAGGAGAAAATACTCTGGCCAAGCCTGGGTTTGTGCCAAATTCAGGTCTGGGAACTGGTATCACACTCAGCCTAATCTTATGAACTGAAGTTGGGGATGAGTAGTTTCTTAAAGAGAGTGGAAGATGAGAGAATATAGACAAAGATACCTACAAGGCCCTTAAATGACACTGATGTGACAACAATTGGGAAGAAGTCACACTTTGGGTGACACTGTGGTTCATCTGGCTTTGGAATCTCTGGAAGTAATAAAAACATTTGAGATTGGTTTCGCCTTTGTCAATGATACGTAGATATGTAGACTGATGGAATCATTCCATAGTTGAGATATTGGATGTCATGATCTTCAGTCCTCTGCCCAGTGATGGCTTCCCTTCCGTGCTGTCTCTGGAAATACCTAGAAACTCTTGGTGACAGGAGGCTATTCAGTTCCTTTCCAGAGTTATCTATTCCAGCATCCTGTATCTCTTTGTGTTTTAAGGCATTATAAAGTAAAATAATGCTAACACTTTTAAGTGGTTCTTATATATGAGCCACTAGGCTATGAACTTTACAGATATTATTTCCATTTATTTTTATGATTTTCTATGAAAATTTATATTATTGGCCCCGGTTTATAGAAGAGGAAACAAGAGTAGAAGAAATTAAGTAACTCAGGTATTAGAGGACAGAATCCCTGTAGGAAATCTCTACATCTCTCACAGTACAACTTTTACCTATTGAACTTCCCCTGACTTTGGGAGTTTTTTTGAGTAAGTACTTCAAAGACTTGTAGGCTGTTATGACATACTTCCTAAGAGTTCGGTCTTCTAAGAGAAGCATCCTTAGTGCTTTTTCACATTCCAAATATAATGATTTGTAGAGTTTTCACTAAATGCCCTTCTTTGGATATGCTCAGCAACAAAATGTACTTAAAACTCAACCTGCTCCGAATAGGATTTAACCATGTGAAATGCTATGGCTAGTGTTCACCTGTCTGTCCAATTCAGATGACATTTGCTTCTTCAGGACAGACATTCCGCTGACATCTCGGGTTGAGCTTAGAGCCAATTCCCATTCCGAGATCTTCATCCATGCTTCTGCTGAGTCTCTTCCCACATAACTACGGGGTAGAAAGAACTTTCCGGAGCCTCAGGCAGGACTAGACCTTCATCCTTGTTAAATGTCACCTTGTTCATCTCAGTTTCTTGTCCTATCCATTCCTGGAACTTCTCACTGTAACGTTCACTTCAGTTATCTATCCTAGCTTGGACCATCTTCAAATTTGACAAGTACGCACTTGTCAAATTGGTGAAAAGACAGAACCCACAACAGAGGCAATAGGCTTAAATCAGGGCAAGAATAGAAAATGCTGCTGGAGGCCTTTTTATGGACTTGGTGATCTGTTTGCAAATCCCAACAAAGAAACTATCATCCTAGCTTCATCTCTCCAGTTCTACAAGGATTCATGGGAAGATTTTATCAAATACTGTGATGAAATATTGAGTAACTCAGGTATAAGAGGACAAAATCCTCTTATACCTACTGATAAGCCACATCCAAGGGTTATTCTGTTAAAATATTCAAGAGGAAAAGAAAATAGCTCATCATTCTTTTATTCATCCTATAATATATTGAACCCTTGCTGTGCTGTTTATTAGCTGAAAGGCCCTGAGCAAGTTGCTTAAACCACCAAAGCCTTACTTCACTTATCTGTGAAATGGGGATAACCTCGCATACCTCACAGACCTGAAGTAGAAAGGAGATGAGTTATTTAGGGTGGTTTCTGGCAGAGGGTAAATGCCCAATAAATAAACTGTAGAGCCCTATGGTAAGTCAGTTAATATTTATTTCACTCCGTTACTGCTAGCTTCTCTCCCTTCCTGCTTCCTGGGCCACACATTTGCCTTCTGTCCCCATCCCAGCTCTCCTGGGTCACCTCAGATGCTCCCACTCCCAGCTCACAGTCTTCCTCAAGAGCCTCGCCAGTCAGAACACCTATTGCTCTGGTGTTCTCCTCATTCCAAACTCTCAACTCCCAAACACACCTTCCTTCGGCCATGAACACTGGGGTAATAAGATTGTCGAAGGAAGATTCTTCCCCTCTCCCATCTCTTTGCTCCCTATATTCTCAAGGGCACCCCAAGATCACTGTACTACCAGGCCAGGAGAAGCCATTTATATAGAGTGCATTATAACCGGGTACCTTGGGTTTGTGCAGCTACAGCACAGCCCAGTTCTCCCCGTGCCTAAGGTCCCCTGTCTCCATCCAATTCTTGCTGTGATGTCTCAGCTTTTGCTAGGAGAAAGTGTTGCTGGCTTAGAGAGGTGCACTAAGGGACTGGGATGTATGGGTGGGAAGGGGGACGATATCTTTCTCACACTGAGGAGAGTGTCTAAAGAAGACAGCATTTGAGAGAGCCTAGTGACCAGTGTGAGGCTTGGTCCAACTGAGGGACCCCCTTCCCAGCATTCCTGAGGACACCTGCCATACCAGAGCTTGACCATGGCTCCTTACTCATTCTTCCCTAACCCCCATATAGATTAGGAAACAAAGGTTCAGGAAACTGGGCCACCCTCCTTCCCTGGGCCAGTGGGTTGCAGAGATAAGATCCAATCCAGTCTGTGTGGCTCCTTCCCTCCACACAGCATTGTTTCCTAGGAGAGGACAGAGGGAAAAAACAAAAATAACTGTAAAGAAGGCTGATTTAAAACACCGTATGTTTTTCTTCTTGTGTATTAGGTTCCTAGGGATGCGGTAACAAATTGCCACAAGTTGGATGACTTAACACAAAGGAAACTGATCCTCTCCCAGTTCTGGAGGCAGAGATTTCAGGTGGCAGCGGGGCTCTGTCCCTTTGGGAGATCCAGGGAAAGGTCCTCCTTGCCTCTTCACAGACTCCAGGGGCTCCTGGTAACCCCTGGCATCCACTGGCCTGTACATTTCACTCCAATCTCTGTCCTTCTCTTCACATGGGCTTCCTCTCAGGGTGCGTCTCTGTGTGCCCTCTACTTTTCTCATAAGGACACAGGTCTTTGGATGCAGGGCCCACTCTAATCCAGTATGATTTTGTCTTAACTTATTGTATCTGCAAACACCCAATTTCCAACTAAAGAAATTTAGGGGGACGTATTCAACACACTGAGCTGTGCTTCCCAATTCTGCATGAGGTTAGTCCAGGCTAGAGACTAGCACCAGCACCGCTTCACTTTCAGATTTCATCCTGCATGAATATCAGCTCAGTAGTAGCCTTTTCCAGTCAGCGGGAGTGTTTTTATAGATGTATAAATTGAGCCAGTAGTGGGAGCTCATTAGTAAGGGGGTGGGGATCACTGAGGGCTTGAATTTCTGGAAATGCATCTTGGGGCCAGCAGCTCTGATCCTTCAGGATATAGAAGCAGCAGGGGATCTTCCTTGCTCAGGAGTCAACTCTCACCCAATATGACCAATGTGTCTTAAATCTGCTATCCCTGTAATCGTGGTGCGTACTGGCCACATGCTAGAGCTGCTCTCAGTGTGGCTGTGTGAAAGCCATCTAAAGGAAGACAGTGGCCTGGCATTCTTCATCCTAGTCATCACCCAGACGGGCCCTGTCTGAATGGTAACATCATAGTGATGAGACATTTCTCGCCATTCTAGGTATCCTGGATGGCAATCTGGAGTGTTCTGGCACCCAGGCCAGCGTTCTGATAGTCCATGCTTTTCTCTCTTCCTTCTTGGTTGCTTCGGATGAGGTACTCCATCCAAGTGCCTGACACCTTCTCGGCCACCTCTGAAAACTGGGCTAGCAGTCAGTTCCATCACACTTCTGCCTCCTTCCACAATGTAAGGAGGGCACCCCCACCCAGCCCTTCACCCACTCTTGCCATCTACCTGTCTTCTTGTCCTCTCAGCCATTATCATTTGCCATTCTTGCCTTGAATATTTACCCTCACACATTCCTGCCTCCTTCTTGGACCTCTAGGGGCTACCTGCTCATCTCACCTGGCCATTCCCAGGTGGGGAAGCTGAAAACTGCCTGGCATGGATGACCAACCACAGTCACATGTTAAGATGCCAAGACCAAAAGGCAATGGCATGGATCCAGAGAGATCTATACCTTCCCAGCTCAGGTGCCAAGCTGTCTTTGCCCACCCAGCAGCACCCTAGTCCGGGAACAGCTGCATCCCAAGGAACAGCGTGGAAAGTAACGGAATGTACACGTAGCCTCCAGATCTTGCTGGGGGAAAATGCTGGCCACACATCTGTGCTGTGGTAGCAACCTCCTAGCCTTTTAAGAAGAGAGGGTAGAAGTGGCACAATCTTTTCATAATTCACAAATTTTTTACAAGGCAAAGGATTGATCTTAGCCTTGACTCTCCATAGTCCAGTTACTCACTCCCTCTTCAGTTACTACTTTTATTTTTCTCCACAGCTCTTCCGTCTGACTTTACTTGATTTATAATATAACATAAAACAAATCTGAGCATTTGTTTATTGTTGATCTTTCTGCTAGAATGTAGCTCCAAAAACAAAAGGCAGGGCATTTGCCTAGAAAAGAATGTAGAACAGTGCCTGCACAGACCAAAGTAGCACTCAGGGAAAAGTCACTGAATGAGTAAATGAATGAGAGTGAGGAAAGCATCCCATGCATACGACCCTGCTTGACTGTACCTCACACTCTGAGAAATGCAGTGACGGTAAACACAGAGGCTTGGAGAGGTTCAGTTGCTCAGATCACTCAGCCAGAATTTAAGCTCAGGTCTGTCTGACTCCAGCACTGCTGCTCTTTACCATTAGATTGGGGGTGACAAATATATTTCCTGTCAAGAGCCAAGTGCCATTATAGATGGAAAGCTACCTGGGATGCCCATTTTGAGAAGGAGTCTGGGCTGTATCCAGGTTGACGAGACAAGAATGCATGATTGATTCTCAATGTCTGCTGTGGGCACAAGATAGCATGACTTGATTCTCCTATCCCTGTGATGAAGTGATATTGCAATATTAGACTCCTTATCCTGGACTTTTTCTCTCTCCACACGTTGTTTCTGAAGTCAACATTCCTATGGCTTCTGCCTTTGCGATGAGAAACTACAGCAGAGCTGCCAAGTGCTGCCAAGATGGAGGCCAGCAAAGCACTTTTCAAAAGGAACACAATGCACATTTGGTCATTCCAGAATCTTCTGTCTACCACATAGGGCTTGGCATCACCTACATGTAAGAAGGACACCTATGTGTTAATGGCAGGGGTGGATAATCTAAAATTTTCTATCCTTAGAGGCTTTCCATGGCCTTTGGGCAGCAACCTTATCTTGCTTGGGGAATGTTGTCTTCTCAGAGTCTGCACTGAGAGCAAGGAAGACAGTTGCAAAATGTGTCCTCTGATGGTGGGACTGGAGACAACTCCTGGAAAAACATTTGCTGCCAGTGACCCACATGTCCAAGCTGGAGCATGAATCACCCCGTGGCTGGGGACCCCAGAACTGAGTCAGTGAAGCTAAAAATGGTTATTGAGTCAAGAGATAAACCCTGTAAAATATGTCCTACCACACGTACTATAGATAGACACAATAATAAGCATTTCCGTTTTCTTTTCTCTGCCTGGACATATTCTGCAGGATGCTAAATAATATGCGGTCTAGACATGGACCCTGAGTTGAAGGAGACTATGTCCCAGTTAGGGAGAAGTCTCATACCCCTCTTGCCAAGTTACCTGCCCTGTGCCTCGCCAGCTTCATTCCTTTCTCCTACCTAGAAATGGCATATCTTAATAACAAATATATTAAATTTCCTGGAATTCCCCTGACATTTTGTATGTTTGGTACCTCTGAGCTTTTGCTATCATTCCTGGACTACCAGAAAAATAGCTCCTCATGGCATTGATTCCTGTCTGTGCCCTCTGTTAGCTATGAAGCCCTGGACAAGTTATTTCGTTGCCTTTATGCATTCCTTTCTCCTCCAAAAATGGAGATAATAATGGTTTCATCTCCTAAGGTCATTGGGAAAATTAGATGAGTTCATACATATCAAGCACTTAGAAGAATACTCAGCATTTAAGAAGCATTAGAGAAGAGATACTGATTTGTATTATTACTCACCATTCAACACTCAACTTGAACATATCTCCACCAGGAAGCATTGCAGAAAGTACCACAATGAAGTCAGATGACAAAGATTACCTGGAAATGTATTTGCAACACACAACAAAAGACTAATTAATTTATAAGGAACAATTTTACAAATCTGTAGGAAGACAGCAATTTGATAGCCAAATGCCCAATGAACAGGAACATGAAGTTTACTGGGAAAGAAACAATGTGGTTAACAAGTAGGAAAAGATGCCCAATTTCACTCATAATTGGGAAGTCAAAGCAATGGTAAAAGTCTTCTTTTTTTTTCCTTAACAGATTGGCAAAACCTTTAAAGTTTGATAACACTTAGAGTTGGTGAGGATAGGAAAACCAAACATTTATAAATAACATGCACGTGTGTGTGAGAGTATGTGTGTTTGTGTGTGTGTGTGTGTGACTGGATATCAAAGGTCCTGCTTTTAATAAGATGAGATCCCAGTTGTTGATTCTTTGAAGTACTTCCCATGCAGTTTAGTTTCTGTTCATAAACTCTCTGCTTACCCCTATATCTTCAAGATTTCTACCTACTTTCTATTCCAGTAGATTTAGTGTTTCTGTTTTAATAATTAGAACTTTGATCCATTTTGACTTTAGTTTAGTGCATGGTGATAGACATGGGTCTAGTTTTAGTCTTTGGCATGTGGAAAGCCAGTTTTTCCAGAACCATTTATTAAAGAAGCTATCTTTTTTCCAGTGAACATGTTTGGCCTCTTTGTCAAAGATAAGGTGGCTGAGTGTGTTTGTAGTTGTGTCTACATCTTCTAATCTGTTCCACTGATCCTCAGGTCTGTTTTTTTGCCAGTACCATGCTGATTTTATTACAGTAGCTTTGTAGTATAATTTCAAGTCAGGGATTGCGATTGCTACTGCCTTGCCTTTGTTGTCCAGGATTGCTTTTGCTATTGTAGGTCTCTTCTGCTTCCAGATGAATTTTAGGAATGTTTTCTCTAGATCTGTGAGGTATTTTGATTGGGATTGCATTAAATCTGTATAACAATTTTGGGAGTATGGCCATTTTCACTATGTTGGTTCTTCCTATCCATGAGCAAGGGATATCTTTCCATTTGCTGATATCCTCTTCAATCTCTTTTTTCTGAGTGCTGTAATTTTCAATGTATACATCTTTTATTTCTTTATTAGATTGATTCCTAAGCATTTCATTTTTTGGATGCTATTGCGAAGGGTGTGATTTCCCTAATTTCTCTCTCAGTGAGTTTGTTGTTTGTGTACAGAAATATTATTGACTTTTGAGTGTTGATTTTGTATCCAGCCACACTACTGAATTTGGTTATTAATTCTAGAAGTCTTTTGGTGGAATTTTTGGGGTCTTCTATGTAGAGTATCATGTCATCTGCAAATAATGATAATTTAAATTCTTTCTTTCCTATCCTTATTCCTTTTATTTCTCTCTCTTGTCTAATTGCTCTGGCTAATGTTTCCAGAACTATATTGAATAGGAGCAGTGATAGTGGACATCTTTGTCTTGTTCCTGATTTTAGAGTGAAAGTTTTCAGTTTTTGTCCATTTAGTATGGTGTTGGCTGTTGGTTTGTCATAGGTGGTTTTTATCAGATTGAGGTAAAGACCATCTATTCTGATTTTCTGTAGGGTTTTTATCATGAATGAGTGTTGGACTTTGTCAAAAGCTTTTTCTGCATCCTTTGAGATGATCATGTGATTTTTGTCTTTGGCTCTTTTGATATGGTGTATTACGTTTATTGATTTGCATATCTTGAACCATCCCTGCATTCCTGGGATGCATCCCACTTGGTCATGGTATATAATCTTCTTGATGATTTGCTGCATTCTGTTTGTTAGTATCTCATTGAGGATTTTTGCATCTATGTTCATTAGGGAGATTGGCCTGTAGTTCTCTTTTTCGGGTGGGTCTTTCTCTGGTTTTGGTATCATAGTAACACTTGCCTCCAGGAATGAGTTAGGAAGTATTGCTTCCCTTTCAATTTCATTAAAGAGTTTGAGGAGTATTGGCATTAAATCTTCTCTAAATTTCCTGTAGAATTCAGCAGTGACTCCATCAGGACCTGGGCTTTTCTTTGTTGGTAAAATTTTAATTACTTTTTCAATTTCATTAACTGATATTGGGTTATTCAGAATTTTTATATCTTCTTGATTCAGCTTTGGTAATTCATACATATCTAGGAATCTGTCCATTTCTTCTGTGTTTTCCATCCTATGAGAGTAAAGATTTTCAAAGTAGATATTGATGATCTTCTGAATTTCCACAGGATCTGTAGTGATTTCACCCTTTTCATCCCTTAATGCATGAATTTGAGTTTTTTCTTTCCTTTTTTTGATAAGGTTGGCTAAGCGTTTATCAATTTTATTTATTCTTTCAAAGAACCAACTCTTTGATTCATTAATTCTTTGTATTGTTTTCTTGGTCTCCTTTGCATTAATTTCTGCTCTGATCTTTATAATTTCTTCCCTTGTATGGGCGTTGGGCTTGACTTGCTCTTCTTTTTCTAGAAGCTTGAGGTGCAGCATTTGGTCATTCATTTGTGCTTGTTCTGTTTTCCTGATGTGAGAATTCACTGCTATAAATTTCCCTCTTAGGACTGCTTTCATTGCATCCCATAGGTTCTGGTAAGTTGTATTTGCATTTTTGTTTGACTGTAGATATTGTTTAATTTCTTCTTTAATTTCATCTGTGATCCATTGGTTGTTCAGGAAGGTGCTATATAATTTCCATGTGTTTATGGAGTTTTTGAAGTTTCTTTTGTCATTAATTTCCAATTTTATTGCACTATGGTCAGATAACATGCATGGGATAGTTTCAATTCCTTTGTATTTACTTAAGCACATTCTATGGGCTAGTATGTGGTCTATTTTAGAGAACGTCCCATGTGCAGCTGAGAAGAGTGTGTATTCTGATGATGTTGAGTGGAACACTCTGAAAACGTCTACTAAGTACATATGTTCACAGGTTTGGTTCAGTTCTGTTATTTCTTTCTGATTTTTTGTTTAGTTGATCCATCTATTTGTGACAATGGTATATTAAGGTCCCCTGTTACAATTATGTTATTGTTTATTTGATTTTTCATGTCTATTAATACTTGTCTTATATAGTTGGGTGCTCCTGTATTTGGTTCATTTATATTTAAGATTGTTATCTCTTCCTCTTGAAGTTTTCCCCTAACAAGTATGTTGTGACCTTCTTTATATCTTTTGATCATTGTTGGTTTGAAGTTCACAATGTCAGCAAACAGGATAGCTACCCCTGCTTTTTTCTGGGTTCCTGTTGCATGGAAGATTGTTTTCCATCCTTTGACTTGCAGTCTATGAATTTTTTTTAATTAAATGTGTTGCTTTTTTACAGCATATTGTTGGATCTTGTTTCTTGATCCATTCTGCCAGTCTGTTTCTTTTGATTGGTGAGTTGAAGCCATTTACATTGATGGTTATAACTGATACATATTCGCTTGTCTTTGTCATCCTATTTTCCTGCTGTTCGTTCCCTAATTTCCCCTCTGTTTAACTGCTTGCCCTGCTTGGTGGTTTCTTTCTGTCGTTATTCTTGGAATTGTGGTCATTTTTGTCTCTGTCTAGAATATCTTTCAGTACCCTTTGTAGTATTGGTTTGGTGGTGATGAATTCTTCAGTTGTTCTTTGTCATGAAAGTATTTTATTTCTTCATTAATTTTGAAAGATAGTTTTGCAGGTTACATCAATCTGGGTTGGAAGTTGTTTTCCTTTAGGACTTGAAATACTTCACTCCAATCTCTTCTTGACTTGAGGGTTTGTGTTGAGAAGGCTGCTGTGATTCTGATGGGCTTTCCTTTATAGGTGATCTGTTTCTTTTCTCTAACAGCTTTTAATAGTTTGTTCTTTTGCTGAATTTCAGGAATCTTGATTATTATATGTCTGGGTGTTGATTTACTTTGGTTATGGCTAATTGGAGTTCTATATTCCTCACTTTATCTGTATGTCAGATTCTTTACCCATGCTTGGGAAATTTTCCGCTACTACTTCTGCAGATTTTTTTTTTTAATGTCATTTGTGTTGAATCCTGCTTTTTCATTGACACCAATTATTCTTATATTATTTTTCTTTGCATCATCTTGCAGCTGTTGAATTGTTATTTCCTGATCTTTTATTATTTTTGAGAGATCTTTCCTTTCATAATCTCTAGCTGTGATCCTGTCCTCAAGGTCTGAAAGTCTGTCTGCAGTTTCACTCAAGTGGTTTTGCCAACTTTCAATGGAATTTTTAATTTCCTGAATATCTGTTTAAATCTGTTTCATGCATTCTATTTCTTTCCTATATTGATCATTCACTATTTCCATCCTCTTCCTGTCATCATCTATTTTTTTATCTATTTCTACTCTAGATTTCCTGAGCAATTTCTTTATAAATGTTGACATTTCTTTTTTTTACCTGAGAGATGATTTCTGATCTGATTTCCTCTATAACCTCATGGATTTGTTTCTTTGCTTTGGTTGCTATCATTTCAGAAATTTCAGGTGTGTGTCTTCCAATTTCTTCTTTGTCGATGTCTCCTGGACTTGTTCTCAGTGGGCTGGAGGTGTGAGATTGCATTTTACTTCTTCATCTTGTCATTTTTTATTTCAAATAATTTTTTATTTTGTTCTCTATGATGATCCTTGTGAGTTTTTGTAGTAGATAGCTATATCACTAGTATCAAGGCCTCTCTAGGAAAAGTCTGTTCTTCAGCGATGTCTTCTGTGTTTAGGAGATTCTTGTTTTGTGTCCGTCAAAAGATTCTACCTTCTCAATTAATTAAGAGTGGGATGCTGGGGCCGGTGAGATGGCTCAGCAGCGTAAGCGCCTGCCTGGCAAGCACGAGGGCCTGAGTTTGACTCCCGGAACCCACATATGAAAAAAGGGCCGGTGATATCGCTCAGCGGCACGGGTGCCTGCTGGCATGCGAGGTCCTGAGGTTGACCCCCGGTACCCACACACAAAAAAAAAAGAGTGGGATGTTGGTATCTGTTTAACTTAGTCCCCAGTCCTTTGGTGTAGGGCTGTGGTGAGGTTATTACCCCAGATCTTCCCAGTATTGTTACAGAAGGGAGAACAACTGGTTGCAACATATATGACATCCTAGCTAAACTAGTAAAATTAGCAATAACAATAGCATCAAGCACAATTTAGAAACTGACAAACCGTGGTAAGTATTGATTTTGAACTTTAGACTATAGGAGCAGAGTCTATAGTTATATAACAGAACAGATTGTAAATTAGGAGTTTGTATGCAAAGTGTTTCCCCTTAGTAGAATGGTTTTACCCTGTGTTGGGGCAATTTAGGGAGGATAGTGTATAAAAGAAAGATAACTGGAACAGAAGAAAGGCTGGGGGACAAATGATGATCACGCAAGGTTTGGGAAACTAGAGAAGGGGGTAGAAGAGAAAGAATGAAGGAGTATTCAATAGATTATTTGAACTTGATCTCAGGGTTTGGGGGATGGGATTAGTTTTCTGTGGCTGGAGTTCTCCCCAGCCATTTTTTTGTTTGTTTGTTTTTGGGTACCGGGGGTTGAACTCAGAACCTCACGCACCAGCAGGTGCCCATGCTGCTGAGCGATATCACCGGCCCTTTTTTCGTATGTGGGTACCAGGAGTTGAACTTAGGACCTTTCGCTTGGCAAGCAGGCACTTATGCTACTGAGCTATCTCAATGGCCCTCCCCAGCCATTTAGAAAAGAGAGAAAAAAGAACAAAAGAAAGAAAAAAAACAAAGAAAAAAGGAAGAAAAGACGAAGAAGAAAAAGAAAAGAAAAAGAAGTGAAAAAAAATTGAGAGAAAATGGCCGGTTACCAAGTCCTGGATTCTTCCTGAGCTGGTTGCCAGTCCCTCGAAGGCCTCAGTCACCTGTTGGCTTGTATTGTTATTGTTTCTTCATACTTTTCATGGCACTGGTCTTGCCTGTCCATCCTGTGCGCCTTAGTCAGGACCCTGCTGTGTTTCTGGCATTCCCTCTCGTCTCGGGACTTCCCCAGCGGTTCACCTCAGTAGGGGTAGCAGTGAGGGGAGGGGCTGTTCTTTGGGCCTTCAGGCGGTTCACCTTGGTCAGGGCAGGGGAGAGGCAATGGGAGGGGCTGCCCTCCTCCCCAGTGTTCACCTCCTTCCCGCGGTGGCAGAGAGGCCTAATTCTTCCTTTTTATTTTGCTCTATAGATGTACTGATCTTATCTCAAAGTATCAATAAAGAATTGATCACTGTTCAGCAGCTGGCCAGGTTTCCCAGGATCTGCCCCTTCTTCTCCAGCCTCCGGTCTCCCACATCACATTCTGCCAATGCTGGCAGCCGCCAGTTCTCAGCATCTGCCATGTGGCCCTCTCCAGGGCTTGCCGCCTGCTATCTGGCCCCAGTGTCCCTCTCCCACCCACAGCTCACCTCTAGGCCCGGTTAGTGCCCACCGCAGTGCCCCACTGCGGCCTGTGCACAGCTCCGTGCTCACCATGGTTTCAGAATCCTTTGGGAGAAGGCAGGACCATGTTCCACTCCTCTGTGTGATCTGAGCTATCAGCACAGCGTTGCTCACATGAAAGGTTCCCAAGAAACGATGAATAGATGTATGTTCGGGGAGAGCTGCCTTACTTGGAAAATTTGGAAAAAAAAAAAAACTTTCTTAAATGCTGTGAAGACTGGTACTAGTCTCACATCAAAAAAGCCACTTACAAAGCTTGGATCATAGACTAAAGAGAGCTGCTTCTCCACCAGCAACTTGTTGGGAGTAATTGATTCCAACACCAGAACACTCTCTCTCAGAGGTGAGATATAACCTCTTCTGAGTCTCCTTCGCTTCTCACTCTGGCTGCTGCGACTTCTCCCCAGGTTTCTCTAGAGCAGCCCTAGCAAGCTAGTAAAGCCTGGGAAGAGAGGAGGAGTCAGTAGTTTATTCAGGCGTGAGCTCTTATGATGCACCAGGCCCTGTATCAGGAAATGAGGCAGCTGGGATTACAGAGAGAACAAAGCTATGCCTTTGCCCTTAAGTACCTGGTTTCACTGGAAGAGGGATAGTTGTGGAAGAAAATAAATTGGAGCAGAAGTAGAAAAAAAACAAATACTGCCCATCATAAAGTCAAAAGCCTCTCCATCTCCAAATCAAATCTGGTGATGAAACCTGTGCCCAGCAGCATGTGCGGGGGTGGGGGGGCTCGGGAGGTGCCCCAAGAACTACAAAAGCCTGCGGTCAAGACTGGATACAAACAGATTCCCATGGAAAGCGACCATCTGAGAGTGAAAGGGAGAGCCGACAAAGAGAGGCTGCGTGATTTTCTGGCAATTTCGTGGGACTTTGTTCCCCCAAGAAGGGAAAGTAGATGGCATATGTTCTGGGTGGTGAAGAATCAGGTCCTCGGGCCGGTGAGATGGCTCAGCGGCGTAAGCGCCTGCCTTGCAAGCGCGAGGGCCCGAGTTCGACTCCCGGATCCCACATACGAAAAAAGGGCCGGTGATATCGCTCAGCGGCACGGGCGCCTGCTGGCGCGCGAGGTCCTGAGGTCGACCCCCCGGTACCCACAAAAAAAAAAAAAAAAAGAATCAGGTCCTCACATGCCTGGATTACAAGCAGATGAGGTCCAGGGTTGTGGGTGTGGTGCTGAGCTGGTAACTGCCAACCTGCCACTCCACTTTCCCCAGCCGCTCCTTGTCCGAGCCCAGGTCTCTTCTATCTCTGTTCTGGCCCTGACTTCTGCAGCATAAAGGTCACTGTGGCTTTGACACCAACAGCCTAAGTGGTTTCAAAAACATGGCCTAGAAGCTCAGATGAGGTGACATGCAAAGCCACAGTGAAAACACGCACTAGGGAGTCCAGCACGCCAAGCCAGTTCCTGCTCTGCGATGAACTCACACTGCCCTGAGCAGGTAACTTCTCTCTCTGCCTTAGACTCGGTCTACAATATCTGAGCTTCTGTCTGTCTGACCACTGCCCACAGGAGTCCAAATGTCACGTGTTCTTGGACTCTGAACTTCTGGAAGCACTATAGGTTACCCAGGGAGAAAACGGTTCACTGAATTAAGGAAGTCAACACCTTTCACTTCTCACCAGGCATTTTATAAGCAGCAATTGGAACATCTCTCCCATAGGGTCTAACTAATGACATGACATTTATTAAAGGCTTTTTATACACATTCAGCAATTGGCTAATATGGTGGAGCAATCTGTGCAGATAATATTAACATCAATATGTTGAGTACTGTCCTGTATATTACCTCCCTTAACCTTCTGGTCTAAACAGGTAGATATTTTCATTCTCATTTACATAGGGAAAAAGACCTGAGCTCTGAGAATTTAAGAAAACTGACCAAGGGCACAGAGTTCAACAGCAGGGCAAGGAGAAAACCCCGTGGTGGCCTTGATTACTTCACTAAGATTTATTGACTCTTCTGGAAATGTTTATAGGTGGCTTAGAAAGAATGGCTGTTACCTGAACTGAAAAAAAATGCTACTGATCTAAGCAGTGCTTTCTCCTCCTCCATCCAATTAACTTTCCAATGAGCCTGGAATCTCTCACCGTGAGCCCTAACGCAGCTGATCACAGATTGCTGTATACAACTTTTTGAGGATGGATGGGTGGCTGCGGCTTCTCATGCCCCTGTATGCCCAAACTCTTTGCAGCCGATTAATTCTCTGTATGCAAGTTACCGCAAGCAGCTTTTCACAGAAAGCAAAAAGAACCCACTTCACAATATTATCCAGACTTTGGATGCTGCATTCTAATGGGCTAAAGAAACCCTGCTAGGAGCCTCAGTGATATTTGTTTTGTGGCTGTTATTTAAACTCAAGGGCTGCTGAGCAGTTTATTCAGACAAAGGGATAGATGAGAGTCTAACTTTCCAGAAGCCAGATGCCAGTAGCCAAGTAGCTCTTGATTTGTGGCTGAGGCCTGGACCTTAGGGTAAGAGAGTATTAAGCCTTTTTAGGTGTTCTGTGGCTGCTCAACTGTTGGTCCCTGCAAAAGTCCTGGAAGCCAGCAGAATTACCTTCCAAGCCAATTGGCAAATACAGAAAAAGATGAGTTTGGCTTAGCATTGCGGGTTTACAAAAAGCTAATCTGAGGCCCCAAGACAACACTCTGCTCACAGCCCTGAAGCAAAGGAAGCCAATGAGGTCATAAGTAACACATCAGCTTGAACACAAAGTCAGAGGATGCACGGAAATCCTTGGGAGAAAATTGAACTGAATGTACAATGGGAATAAGGGGCAGATCTTGCAAAGGGTGGGAAAGAAGAGTGATGTGTGTAAGTGTCCCCCTAGGAAATTCTCAGGAGTGAGGTGATGGGTATGCCCACTGAGACTTCTCCACCTGCTCAAGAATATCAGAATTCTCACTGCTAGAAGGACCCCAGCCAACTTCCCTGTTACAGATGAGAAAGTTGAGACCCAAGGAAAGAAAACGACTTGCCCAAGGTCACACATGGAGAACAGTCAGGAATCTCGCCTCTCTGACTTGCCCAATGCTCTTTTCAAGTCTCAGCATTAAACTAGTCTCACTCTTTGGCCCTGAGGAGTGGTTTCGCCATTTCTCATTGTGTATGACTTCAGTTGCTATCTTCACAGCTACCAACACCATCTCCTAGTGACTCTCCCCCAATGCTGGTGGCAGAGTTTGTCATCAATAAATTACATTTCATGAGCACAGTGGTTAAAGAGGCTGGGTTTTGCCTGAAGAAGATTTGGAGGTAATGTGCTATCAATGATCAGACATATGAGGAACTGGGTGAGAGGAACTGCTCGATTCCTCTCTACTGCCAGAGAATGCTGGTTCTCAAAGCGTGGTCTGTGCAGGATCAGCAGGACCTGGGAACTTGATAGGGAATAGAAAATCTGGGGCCTCACTCTGGACTCAGTCAGAATCTCTGGAGTAGAGCCCAGCAAGCTGTTTAAATTCCACACACGATTCTGGCGCACTAGCTTGAGGCCCTCTGCCCCAAGTACAGACCTACAACAAGTGGGTCAAATGAACAAGAAGACAGATAGGAAAGGCCTGGGTGACAGGGGTGGGGTCCCTGGGGCAGAGGTGGTAAGCTCCCTGACACTAGATGTGCTCACAGAGTGAGGGGAGCTGTGAGGAAGAGCTTCCCTGAAAGAGAGTACTGCAGAGATCCTCCACAACTCCAAAGTCTTTTTACGTGATGAACAGGCCAGGGTGAAATCGCTCCCCCTTTCTAGAATGTAAGCTCCACAGAGGCAAGCACTTGGGAGTTTATTTCACCATTACAACCTCAGTGTCTAGAGTAGGGGTACAGATTATGGGCCAAATCTGGCTCAGATCCTGCTTTTCCAAAATGACGTTTTATTGGAACACAATCACACTCATTCAATCCATGACTTCTTTCAAACTGCAACAGCCAAGTTGAGTCATGGGACTGACCATATGGCGGCAAAAGTAAAATATTTACTGTTTGATCCTTTATAGGAAAAAGTTTGACAGTCGCTGATCTAGAATATTGTCTGTATCACAGCAGATGCTTAGTAAACACTTGATGAGTGGACAAACTTCTTTCTCTGTTGGTAGCAGAGAGGTACAAAGACCTTTGTGTAGGGGAGAATATAGAGGTACAGGGGATAAAGGCAAAGAATTCAGAGATAGCCAGTCTTGGACTTGAATTCTGGCTCTACCACATACAAGGGTGTGACCTTAGGCAGATGATGTATCCTCTCTGTGTTTCGAATGCCTCATTTGTAGAACAGCAATAACACTAGCCATTCATGATCGGACCACTTATGATGAAGGATCAAAACTGCATACTGCACAGAAAGCACAGAGCCTGGTGGTTGTACTCACTGAACGAGGTTACCTAGTTATTAAGAACTGTGAGAGGTCTTTGGTGAGTGAGGCACAGACATGCAGGTTTGGACACCATGGAGTGGGGAATGGGCCATCAGAAACCTGGCTTCTCCCTGATTCTACTCCCAGGCATGAGCTCTCTGTAGAAGCAGGTAAAAGCGTGACTTCAGGGATGATTATTGTGCCACCCAACATTTAAATTTGCAGAAAGCCTAGTAGTCAGCCAATTTACATATGAAGATCTTTAAGATAGTGAATAAATAAGGAAGATCTAATTGGCTATAGACTTCCAGACATTTTTCCAATAGTGAAAAATAATGATCCATCACCATTCTGTGGCATATTCCCCTGATGACCCACTGGACTCAACTGGTTGGGAGTCAGGGCCGAGCAGCCTGAGAACTGGGAACCCCTCGGAGCTTCCTGGTCACAGAGGGGCCCACTGTGGCCCACTTTACCAGCTCTGGTGAGTTCTCCAAGACAAAAGAGCTTTCTCAAATAGTGCAAGTATGGCCCCCACGTGTTTGGGTAGTGGCGTTTTTTATTTATTTATTTATTTATTTATTTATTTATTTATTTATTTATTTATTTTATCTGGCAGGAACTCAACATAGCCTATGTTCTGGGAGAAATCTCCAAGCCCTCCAATTCCCCAGGATAAGAGAGAAATAAAATTAACCACAGGCAGGTACAAATCCACACTAGCAAGAGGCTGAGTCAGAAACATGTTGTAACTCAAGACTTTTAGTCACACGTTTATAGCTTCCTTGATTCTGAGATTTTGCAAATTATCCCACGTTACTGTTTCTAACGTATCAGAAGATTAACTTTCCTCACTCATGTCAGGAGGAGTGTGGCAATTCCCGGAACCCTCTGGGGCTAAGCTGGAAAGAGCATTTCACCTGTGAGAATGAGACCTTCATTCCTCCCCTCGATCACACACATCAAGCCCCAAAACCTGACCCTCAAACCACAGAGCTCATTAAGAACTGCTCATCTCTACCATGTAGAATTCAGTTATGACTCTCACTAAGGTTGGAGAATTTGCTGTGTTTTTTTCAAGGAATAGGGGTTTAATGAAAAGGAAAACCAAAGAAGCTCTAACCAGGTAGATGGATGATAGACAGATAGATAGATAGATAGATAGATAGATAGATAGATAGATAGATAATCAGGATTCAGGGCTGTAACTCCTATCCTGGGAGTCAGCTGCCACCTATGTGCAGAGAAAAACACAAAGAGTTTTCTTTCCTAAAGTTCTCAGCTGCGATACCTGCCCCCTCCCAGCCTTCAGCCCATAAACATCAGCCATTGGCTAGTAATCATACTGCCACCTGCCACCAACACAGTCTACAGTGGCCACAGATTTTTGTGTCTCACTGGTAACTCAAACATGTTGCTACATCCTTCCAGGAAGCACAACACATGGAATAGGCTGCCATAAACTTCCGTGGACCAATTGCAGTTCATCCGAGGAAGAATCCTTAAAAGTGTGAGAACCTGGTGGGGCTCTGAGTGAGGAGAGCTAGAATAGTGCCAGGCTCCATGCTCAAGTATAGGCTCCATCTTCACCTTGTCTCCCTCCCATAGCTCTGCACATTTTTACACAGGCCACACTCATTTCTCTCAAGCAATTAAAGTCATTTCTGATACAAATTTTATCAACCTCACCCATCACTGCCTTGGTCAAGGCATTGGCTTATTTGTCATGAAGTGGAGCTCAGCCTATTCTTGCCCTCCACGGGGGTCCACACCCTGGAGCCAATGAGAGCACAGCTAGCTTCAGGCCTTGCCACGGGAATCCCACCTCAGTATCTCCACTGGCACTTGGGATTGTGTCCCGGAGCTCTCCTCTTTTTCAAAGGTCTGGTCTTTTTCCTGTTGGTTTGTTTTCTGTCAGATGTTCACCTTCAACTCTTCTCCATGTTACCTGGCCCATCCTCTGCACCTGCCCTCTGCCCAGTACCTTGCTTCCATTGCCCGGCCACCTCTGGAAGTGCTTCCTTTTTCTCTGAGGCTTTCCAGGGCAGGGGAGAAGGGAGCAAGTGTTCCCTCCTCCCCTGGCTGATCTTTCAGTCTCCACTTCCAAAGCACGCTTAGCTGAAAAATAAAAAGCCAAACTAGCATAAGCCAACAGGTGGTTGGAGTGAGGAAGGAGACCATAGACAGCTAGGAAGGGAGAAGAGGACATCTCTCACCTTCATCCCCTACCAAGCAAGGCTACAGGGGGACCGAGCCAAAGAACTTGGTCAACACTGGCTGGGCAAGAAACATAATTTCAAGTACCTGGCCTACTTCCAGCTTAAAATCCCTCATTAATTCTCCAGTAAGTAAGAGGTCACTAGGGTTACAGGTTTTCCTTCTGCCTAATTCCTGTTTTGTTTAGCTCCCACCTCTAACTTTCCTATTCCTTTCTCTGCACTTTTAACTCACATGAATTTTTTATTACCCAAATAGGTTGCTAGTGTTCTTTCTGAAAAAAGAAAGATCTTTAAAAATTATTATTATTAACACATACTAATCAAACGTGCTACTACATGAAGAAATAGAAGTCTGGTTTATACTTCTTCAGTTTTCCTTTTCATTAAACCTCTATTCCTTGGAAAAAACAAATGAATGGTTTTCACCGTGACATTTACATGCGTGTGTATATGTTGTCTTGACCACATCCACTTTCCAGGAGGGATCTTAACTACATCTATTCATGTATTCTCTTTGTTCTGCTCTCATCCATGCAAATAAGTACAAATGTCTTCTGAACAACCAAGAACACACACAGACAAGTGGCTGGACGCCCAGATGACTAACACATGGAGATAAGCACAAAGCGAAGCATGTGTGCACAGCGTGAGGTATTCATTCAGGGGAGCCCAAAGACAAATACATCGATATAGGAGGCTGATTCAGAGCAGTGGGTGAGAGGGCTCCTGACTTGTGCTTTCTGGGAAAGAGTGAATGAAGGCAAAGGTGATGGCTGAGCAGGAAAGAGAGGGAGGTAGGCAGGTGGGGTGATCCAGAGAGTATGAGAAATGCAGGGTGCACTGCTTGGGGGATACTCTGGTCTTAGGTGTCTGTCCAGATTAGTTTCCCTTTCTGAGGCTGTAAACCTCTGGAGGACAAGACTGAGCCCACAACTATGCTGCCGTGGCTTCATTGGGCACAAAGGGCCTACACAGATAGTAACAAGGGCTGGCAACAAGTGTGCTTAGGTTTGTTGACTGGCTAAATGATTTAACATCCAGGCTTGACAATTCATGTTCTTCGGAGTTTTCACTGAAACAGAATTCTTCATCAGGCTGAAATAGTTTTGGTGTTGCACTACAGAAAGGCAGAAAATGAGCTACATAAGCTGTCGACAAACTCTTCAGCTTCAGAATTGCTGTGATGAGGAAATGTGCTGGCATTTCCTAGGACTTGAAATGCCATACCACAGCACTATGTTTTCACTGGTCATTTCCATATTTGTCTCCCTCAAGGGACAAAGGGCCTGAGCATTATTTATTTTTGCATTTTCAGAGCTCAGCACCTTGCTAAGAATGACACAGGTGCTCTAGAAACACTGATCGAGAGAAGATGGAATGAGTGAGCCCAGGCCCGCAGTCCAAGCCACCTTCACTCCCAGCACTGCTCAGTGTGTTCCAGGCAGAGGCCAAGCCTCAGGCTGGTCCACACTGCAGGACTCCTGACCCCAGGCTCCTGCAGGCATTTGAGTTTGCGATCTCAGAGGTAAACACGATTTTAATTCCTATTTGATAAAATACCTCTTTTATTTATAAAACTGAGGCTCAAAGATCTTACAAACATTATCAAGACCACACTGCTACGAGAAAGCAAAGTCAACACTGGTCTCCAGATCCCAGAGCCCATGGTCTTAAACATGGAGCTAATCCCGACACTCCTCTTAACTATGTGACAGTTAGGGAAAAGGAAAAGAAACAGAGGTACGAGCTCACAGGACAGGTTTACTTCAGAACAAACCTGAGAGAGATCACTCCTGCCCTGGCACTAGAGACCAGACCAGCAACTCTCATATAGACTATAAGGTATTTTTATAGAGTTATGGGCATAAGGGGGTGGGGTTCAGTGAAAAGGAGTTGTGGTTACCTGTTAGGGACAAGGCTTGTGGACGCACCGGGAGTTGCAGTTACTCGTCAAGCGCAGGGCTGAGTAATGATGGGAGTTATGGTTGTAGCTATGGTTTCTGGCCTTATCAACCCATGATTATACATTTGTAGCAGGTACAAAAGCATAGCAGTGTGTGTGTGGGGGGGAGTAATGTGATCTCTATTCAGCTCAGAACGGCAGCAGTCAGATTCCTTCAGTGACTATTACTTGTCACTTGAGTGCTCAAGCCCAAGTTTCCTCATCTATAAAAAGGGACAATTGGGCCGGTGAGATAGCTCAGTGGCATAAGCGCCTGCCCAGCAAGCGCAAGGTCCTGAGTTCGACTCCTGGAACCCACATAAAGGAAAAAAATGGCCTGTGATATTGCTCAGCAGCACAAGCACCTGCTGGCAAGTGCAAGGTCCTGAGGTCAACTCCCGGTACCTACATAAAAAAAAAAAAAAAAAGGGACAATTAAATCTATTTTGAATTAGTATCATACATAGATGAGGTATGGGAGACAATATGCAGAGGCTTACCCAAAATCTTGAAGAAAAGAGGCACATGAAGAATTTTCTTACCCGAACCAACAAAGGTAGAATGTTATATTCATGTAGAACCTCCTCCTCAAAATGAATAAAATAACGATCACGACTTCATCTACTTGCCCTATTCTTCAGCATCTATGTGCCATTTGAAAGCCATTCACCCACCAGCTGGGACCAAGGAATAGGAAAACCCAACGGGAAAGTGGGCTCTGAGTTGGAGGCTTAGACTGACACCGTCCTCACTCTTATCTTTACTAGCTGAGGGCATTTGGATCATTCCTTAAACTCCATCACCCCCAGTTTTCTCATCTATAAAATGGAAATGATAATACCTAACCCACACAGCTGTGAGATTTCGATAAGATTTATATACTAAAAGGATCAGACTAATCTCTGATACAATATATAAACCTACAAAATCATAGCTATTATTTTCATTATGGGTCAACAAAGGGCAGGGAAGTTGACTAGGCCAGCTCAACAGTAATCTTAGTATTGTTTAGACCTTAGATTAGTGGATTACTTATTGGGAAAAGGAGGAGATATTTTGCCATTGATATTGTTAAGGAATGCCAGTGCATGGTAATAATTGTTTTAAAAATTGACTTTTAGTCCATTTCATTATTGCTTTAAGTTCCCTATAGATAATGTACCTTTACCATCTGCACCTGAGACAAACTGTTCCCACCACCAACCCTTGGTAAGCACTGATTTACACACCTGTGCCGAATATTCAGGTGATCCTCAGAAGTAATTAGCACTGTATATACCAGTTATAGAACTCCTTTGGATTCTGCACACGAACTCAAATGGCTTTGTTAGATAGCAGCAACCATCTTAATCCAATAAAAATTATGGATTTTTTTCTATATAAAATTTTGTTATTAAAGTGTAATATATAGACAGAAAAGCATGCATACACTGTAGCTTGCTGAATTTTCATAAGCAAAATACATTTATGTAACAAGAACCCAGATAAATAAATACCACATGGCCAGAAGTCCAGAAGCCTTTCATGGCTGCCTCCGGACACTACATCTCATCCTTGTTTTTGTAAATAGGATTCATATAGTAAGCACTCCTTTATGTTTGGCTTCTTTTGCTGAAGATTATTTTTGTGAGATTTACGCACATTTTTATGTGGGACTGTAGATGGCTCATTCCCATTGTACCGTAGTTCATTGTGTGACTGTTTTACAATCTATTTATTGATTCAACCATCAGCAGTATCTGAGTTTATAGTTATTATCAATAGTGCAACTATGAATATTGATTTTTCATGAATTATGTACACATTTCTGTTGGGCCTCCACTTAGGAATGGAATTGCCCAATCATAGCAAATGTACAAATTTGGCTTTAGTAGATACTGCCAGATGATTTCCAAAGTGGTTTTCGAAAGACTTATGTTAAGAATTGCACTAATACCTCTAAATCTCCAAGACCTTTACCCCAAGTGAAATAACAGGCTCCTGGAGAAAGGCGTGAAATGAATGGTCTGGTTAAATGAATGTGAGGCAGACAGCCTAGTAGCATCAAAGCAGTCACTTGGGGCGAACACTCCAGGAACTGCCTGGAAGAACGCAGGCTCTTTTTCAGATAAAATACTCAAAGACTTTCCCCACAAGAGGTTCCTGGGCATTGTCAGGAATTTTTGAAATAACAAAGAGAAAGGAGAAAGTAGGAAAAGAAAAAAGAGCATTCACACAATGAAAAGAAACAATGAGGTTCTAGAGGAAAGTTATAAAATTCAGAGACCAATACTTGAAATCTGTAAATCACAAAATGAAGTGGTCAGCCTTCTCTTCCAGATGATAAAAAATTTCTTCAACATCAGACTTCTTAAAAACCATCCTGAGAAGAACAACATGAACATCTTTGTCTCCTCACCTTTCTCAGCCCTTACAAATCTTTTACTTGTCAAGGACTTCACTACCAAAAACACAGTTCTCTCTTCCGACCTTCAGATCTGTGTGTATCATTGATAGTCAGCCTACTGAGACAACACCTGAAACTCAGTACTTTCAAACACTCCTCACTGGAACTCAGTTTTCATTCCCTTCACAACCCTCATCCCCTACAACAAGACTCCATTTCCAGTCTACTTCTACTTTCCCCGAAGCCCTTCCACAACTGTCTTTCCCCTGGATGTCTGAAACATCGCACATATGTCTCCCAGCTTCCCAGCTGGTTTTCCCCCCAGATCTGTCTTTTACTTATTGGTCTTTACTTTACTTTTCTAAACTATGAATCTACTATGTTATTCCTCAGTTTAATCTCTTGGAAACCTTTCTAATGTCCTCAGGTTCAAATCTATAAAAATTCCTTAACATATTCAGCAAAACCATTTGGATAATGGGAGTCATTACTCATTATTTAATATGTTAATAAAAGGCAGTATCATATTATAGCCAAATTTGTCTTATTAAAATTTTAATTACAGTATTTCAATGTAATTGGCTTCATTAATAATCTTATGTATAGGTTGAGTAATCCTTATCCAATATGCTTAGGACCAGAGCTTTAGGATTTTGAAATATTTGTACAAACATAATGAGATAGCCTGGGAATAGGATCCAAGTCTAAGCATAAAATTTATGTGGTTTTATTTATAACTTACCCACATGGCCTGAAGATGATTATGTGCCTGTGACCTGATTCACATGAAGTCATATGTGGAAATTTCCACTTGTGATATCATGTCAATGCATTTCCTATTTTGGATTTTTGAATTAGGGATGCTCAACCAGTATCTTATTTTAAACATTTGTAAGGTGATAGAGGGTTAATTGACTTAATCAAACTGACAAACCAGTGCATAACATAAAAGTATTAAGGACCCTTCCACTAAATAATTCTCAATTGAGATTAGATATTTATAGATGGGGAAAATATGGACTGAGTTTGGAAGACAGATTGACAAATGAGCAGACAGATCACCTATTTAACTAAAGAAGGACTAATTCCTTCTTAAGGTTCCACAGGAAGCTATAGGTGATTTTTTACCTGATTCTTAAGAGATGAGTAAGGTTGGAGAGATTTTGTTCGTCTTGCCCAACCCTCTCCCAAACCTTGGATTGCTTCTACAGCACTCTATTACAATCCAGTCCAGTCTCTCCCTGAGAGATCTGAGCCAAGAAGTGCGCATCCAGAGGCTGGCTGGAGTCGGGAGTAGAAGGAAGAGGAGGAGAGAGATTTGGTAGATGAAGTCTCTTGGTAAAAGGCAGGTTTGTTTCTCACAGGTCTAATGTAAGACAAGATGGAAGGGAAGGAAGGAAGTGCAAGACCATCAGGACCCATAGGCTGGGGTCACATAAAATAAAATAAAGAGTTGAAAATCAGTCAACCTGGATTCAGATGCACAGCTAATAACCTGTACACCTTCCACAAATTATTTAATCTCTCTGAGCCTGTTTAGTCACAGGGAAGCATGAATTTATGCCTGCATTTCAAGCCAGGCCTCGTAGTGCACGTCTGTAATCCCAACACTCTGGGAGACTAAGGCAGGTGGATCACAAGTTCAAGCCCAGCCTGGGCAACTTAGTGACTTATGAGACCCTGTCTCAAAATATAAAATAAAAAAGGGCTGGGATGTAGCTCAGTGAGAAGGCCTTGAGTTCAATCCTCAGTACAACAAAAATAAAGGAGAGAGAGAGAAAAAGAAAGAAAGAAAGAAAGAAAGAAAGAAAGAAAGAAAGAAAGAAAGAAAGAAAGAAAGAAAGAAAGAGAAAAAAGAAAGAAAGGAAGGAAGAAAGAAAGACCCTTCATCTCATAGTTGTGAGGATCAACAGAGAATATGGAAAAGTCCTTCATGCAGAGTAGGCAACTGATAACTGTCAGATCCTAGTCTTTTCAGTTGGCCCAAAGCCAGCTCTGCTACCCTCTTCCGTACTGAGAATCTAACTTTGATTACACATTGTCTAGGCACAGTATTAATAGCTACATTTATTAACTTCTTACTATATACTGGATCCTATGCTAAGCATTGTCTGTTTTTGTTGTTGTTGTTGTTGTTTTTTGAGAAAGGGTCTAGCTATATAGTTCAGGCTGGCCTTAACTCACTATGTAGCCTAGGCTGGCCTCGAACTTGCAGCGATCCTCCTGTCTCAGCCTGCCAAGTTCTGGGATTACAGGCATGTGCCACCATGCCTGACGTAAGCATTGTCTATTTTTATCCTCACAAAAACCCCAATAAACTTGGAAATCTCTCTTTCACACACAAAGCAACTGAGGCTTAGACACGTTGGTATGATTTGCTCCAGGTCCCACAGTTAGGAAGTGATAAAACTGGAGTGCAAACCCAAGTATGGCTGACATCATGATCTATGCTGTGCTTTGTGCTACTTTAAGAAGACAGTCAGGGATCATTTTGTTGGGTAAACCTTTAAGTATTGATGTTTGAGCAAATCTCAACAATGTCCTGCTTTAATAAATGGTGACTTTAAACATCAAAATAAACAAAAGCAAAAAAGCAAAGGAGTAGGCTGAACAAGTGAAAATCCTTAAAAGGAAGATAATCAAAATAAATGCTTAATAACAGCAATCTCCTGGGTACTGGAGAATAATATCACCGTTGTCCCCAGGCAGCTGCAGTCACCAGTTATAGTAAAACTTGAGATAAAATAGTTCTTCCTTGGGGTTTTGTGACCATAGTCACCTGAGATGGTGATAACATCTTCTCACAGCTTCTGCACATACTGGCATTTAGCAATGGAGCCCACAGTCATGAAATCTAGTATTCGTGTGGTGCTTGCAGTTTACTGAACACTTACTCTAAAATGGCATCTCTTGATCTGACCCTGGGAGACATAGGAGCAAGGTCATTTCTATTCTCAGAACAGAATATAGGGACTCAGAGAAGCAAGGTGACTTGCTAAAGTTCAGTGAAATGAGAGACTCATGATTTAAACTCCATCTTTTGAGCCCTTTTTCCAATGTTATTTTTAACTCCATGGGTCATCTCCATCAGATAGAGTCCAAATCAGAATGGATGAGATTGAAGCTCTTTGGAAGCAAACTTCCAGATTCCTGGGTACTGTCTGGATTATGATGACAAATATGGAGGATAGGATGGGAGAAGACAAAAGGTAGTATTGATAATAAAGGCAAAAATACCCAACAGCAAAAGAAAAATAGTATATAATTCACACATCTAAAATTCATCCTTTTAAAATATATGACTGTGGCTTTTCATATATTCACAGATAAAACCATGGCTATTATTTAATTTCAGAACATTTCTATCACCACAGAAACCCATAGCCGTTGTAGTCATTCCCTGTTCCCACTCCAGCAACCACTAACCTACTTCGTTTCCACGGACTTGTGAATTTTGGACACTATATATATTTAACACCATTCAATAGTTGGCCTTTTCTAACCAGATTCTTTCACTCACTCATGTTGTTTTCAAGTTTTGTTAACATTGTAGGAAGCATCAGTACTGCAATCACTTTATGGTCAAATAATATTTCATTGTTTAATGTGCTATGTGTTATTTATTCATATATTACTGGAAATTTAGGCTGTCTCTACTTTTGGCTATTATGACTCATGCTGCTGTGCACATTTAAGTACAAGTTTTTGTATGGATATATGTTTTCCATTTTTGGGGGGTGTATGCATTGGAGTAGAATTGCTGGATCATACAGTAATTCTATGTTTAAGATTTTTTTGTGCAACTAATAGAATAGGGCAGTTCTTTATTGTATTTATTCTTCTATTCTTTTCTATTCTATTTAGTCTATTTCCAACGTAATTGTTCCATTTTGTATTCCCACCAGTAGAGCATGAGGATTCCATTTTCTCTACATCATTTCAACCCTTACTATTTTCTGATTCTTCATTAAAGTTATCCTTGTGGGTAGAAAGTGATATCCTATTATAGTTTTGACTTGTATTTCTCTGGTGGCTAGTGATGTTTATCTCTTTATGTATTTGTTGGTCGTTTATATATCTTTTTTGAAGAAGTATCTTTTATATCCTTTGCATGCCTAATTGAGTTATCTTTCTATTGTTGAGTTGTAAGAAATATTTATGTATTCTAGGGAAAAGTCCCTTATTAGAAATATGATTTGTAAACATTTTGTCCCATTTGGCTGGTTGTCATCATTTTTATGATAATATCTTGTTAAGTACCATAGGTTTTAATTTTGATATTTATACTTTTGATTTCATATCTTTAAAAATTGCCCAATCCAAGATCATGAAGATTACAGATAACTTTTCTTTTAAGAGTTTCAGAATTTTAGCTCTTAAATTTAGGTGTATGGCCTAGTTTTGATTTAATTTTTATATGAAAAAGTTAGAAATCCAACATCATTCTTTCACATATGGATATCCAGTTATATTAGCACAATTTGTTGAAAAGCCTACACTTTGCTGATAAAATTGGTTTGTCAGCCATATCAGAAATAAATTGATATTTATTTAAATATTTTGATATTGATATTTAAATATAAGGTTTTGTGGCTGGACTCTCAATTCCATTTCATTGATCTATATGTCTATATATTTTTAATACTTATTTTCTAGGTTTTTTTCTTTATTTTTCTTAGTGGAGTTTTCTCCCCAACATATTATTATGAAAATGTTCACAAAGAGAAAAATGGAATTTTACAATGAAGAATCATTTATCTACTGCCTGGATTCTACAATTAATATTTTACAGTATTTGCTGTATTTTAAAAATTTTTTATTAGTATACATTTGCCGTACATGTATACATCCCTTGTGTGGAAGTGGTACATGTACACAACACATCTTAATTGCTTTTTTCATCCCTATCCCTTCATGCCCTCCCCTCCCCCATCTCTTTATCCCCTTTCCGTTTGATAAAGATCTACTTCCCTCCTTCCTATTATCTATCTTTTATTTTGCTCTTTATTTATGGTTTGGGTTTCTCATGTAAGAGGTGCCATGTGATATTTAAACTTGTATGTCTAATTTACTTCACATAACATTATGGTCTCAAAGTGCATTCATTTTCCTATAAATGCCTCAAATTTGTCTTTTTTTTTTTTTTTTTTGTGGGTACCGGAGGGTCGACCTCAGGACCTCGCGTGCCAACAGGCACCCGTGCCGCTGAGCGATATCACCGGCCCCTTTTTCGTATGTGGGATCCGGGAGTCGAACTCGGGCCCTCGCGCTTGCAAGGCAGGCGCTTACGCCGCTGAGCCATCTCACCGGCCCCAAATTTGTCTTTCTTTATGGAAAGAACATTATGCTGTTCCATTGTGTGTAAATAACACATTTTCTTTATCCATTCATCTGTTGATGGATAATAGGCTGCTTCTAAGATTTAGCTATTATGAATTTTGCTGCTATGAACATGGATATGCATGTATCACTATAATATGATGTTTTTAAATCTTTTGGTAATATTTCTAGAAGGGGAATAGCTGGGTCAAATGGAATTTCTAGTTTTAGTTTTTTGAGGAATCTTCATACTGCTTTCCATAGTGGTTATACTAGTATACATGCACATGTACATTCTCACCAACAAGGAATGTAGAAGCATTCCTTTTTCCCTGCAGCCTCAACAACACTTGTTAATATTTGATTTCTTGATGATGTCCATTCTTTCTGGGGTAAAATAGAAGCTCACTGTTGTTCATGTTAATTTGCATTTCTCTAATGGCCAGCGATGTTGAACATTTAGTCATGTATTTATTGGCCATTTGTTCTTCTTTTGTGAAGTGACTATTCATTTCATTTGCCCATTTTTTATTGGATCTTCTATTTTGGGGGATCTAATTCATTTTGAGTTCTTTATGTATTCCTCTGAGGAATAGCTGGCAAAATTTTTTCCAATTCTATAGGTTGTCTTTTCACTTTGTTGGTTGTTTTTTTGCTGTGCAGAAGATTTCAATTTGATATGATCCCATTTGTTGATTCTCAGTACTGTTTTTTGTGCAACTGGTGTTCTGTTCAAAAAGTCCTTGCCTGTACCTATGACTTCAAGAGTTTTACCTATTTTATCTTTTACCAGGCTACATGTTTCTGTTTTAATATCTAGTTCTTTGATTCATTTTGATTTTAGTTTAGTACAAGGTAAGAGATATTCGTCTAGTTTCAGTCTTCTGAATGTGGATAACCAGTTTTCCCACCACCATTTATTAAAGCAGCTATCTTCCCTCCCATGTGATAGTTAACTGTGATGCCAATTTGAATATGAAATATCCATCTGATTGGCTTAGAAGAGTTCTGGGTATGTCTGGGTGATGGACTTACTGCAGAGCGAAGACACCCACCTAGGTGTAAGTGGTACCAAATAATAACCTTGTAGCCTGTATGTAATAAAAAGGGAATGAATAAGGAAGTCTTGCTTCTGTTTTTGGACATAGGTCTCTAGGCTTCCAGTGCAGACTCTTCAGCCTTTTAGCAGACACTTTGGCTTCATGATACGAACTTGCACAGGACTCTACAGTGAGTTTCAGGTCTTCAACTTTTGACTGGATCCTTTGGATCCCCAGCATGCCCCTTTTGCAACCCCCTTTTGTGGGGCTGTTGTTACGGTGCTCCTAACCATGTGGTTCAGAAGCCTTTGGAACTGGCTTGCAGGGGGAGTTTGGACAGGTTTGGAGATGCAGACTGGAGAAGCAGCCCTAAAATGCTGCAAGCCAAACTTGATTGGAGATTCTGGTTGGAGCTCAGTAGAACAGAATGCTGGTGAAAATGTAGCTAGCAAAGACTGAGCTCAGGAGACGTCAGTTGGGAACAAGGACTGCATTGGCAATTGGACTCCATGTCATGTGTGTTATGTTCTGGCAGATAATTTGTCTAGATTTTGCTCCTGTCCTGAGGAATTGCAGGAGACTGAGATTAAGGGCAGTGGGCTAATTAATCTGGTGGAAGAAATTTCAAGACAGTCCAATGTTGAGGCCATGGCATGGCTACTGTTCAGGGCTTTTAGTCAGCTCTACTTTGAGAATCAAGAACAAACACAGCTAAATAATTTTAAAAGTTTTGAGTTTCACTAGGAAGGAAGCTCCTATAAAGTTGGGGCCTGCAAAGATGGCCTGAAGGTCTCACAAAAACCAGTAAGACCTCACCCTTTAATGACTCAAAATTGCAAAAGTGAAAGACTTTGCCTTGAGAAGAGAGCCCCAGAGTACTGTTCTCCAGCTGGCAGGAGACCTTGGCATCATCCATATGGTGATGGATTTAGGCACATGCAGAATGCAAGAGTTATGTGGTCAAGAAACGAGGCTTCCACTAAGATTTCAGAGGAAGACCTGAAGACCCGTGTGTGGGCAGTGGGTGAAACCGTGAGGGTGAAGCCAAAAATGCAGTGGAGACTACAGGATGTTGGGAAAGCCAGGAATGGGGATCATCTGAGAAAGCTGCAAGAAGTTAGCAAAGCTGGCCCAAGAGAAAAGCCATGAAGGCTAAAACCACCAAGCAGGGCCACCTAATTCCTTTGGAGTTCACATCTTGCCACAGATTGCTATGGGCACTATACATGGAACTATGGGACTTAATGTTTACCCTGCTGGATTTTGGTGGTGCTTTGGTCCCATTCCTTACTACCCTCCTTTTGGAATGAGAATGTTTACCCTGTGCCTTTGTATGTTGGCACTGTTTAACTTTCTTTTCATTTTTACAGGGGCTTGCAACTAAAAGTTTGCCTTAAATCTCAAAGAAGACTCCGGACTTGGACTTTCTGGCAGTGCTAAAACTGTAGGAACTTTGGCAACTCTCAGAGATGGACCAAATGCATTTTTCATAAAGGAATGTGCATGAGTATTTTGGGAGTCAGGGACAAAATATTATGGTTTATATCTGGATGTCCTCCCCAAAGCCTCATGTGCTTACAAATGGGGACTTTTGAGAGATGATTGGATCATGGCGGTGTGATACTTATCAGTGGATTAGTCCACTGATGAGTTTATAGTTAAATGCGATTTGGGAGGTGAAGCCTGGTTGGGGAACGTGGATCACGGGGGTGTGCCCTGGAAGAATGTATCTCCTTTCTTCCTCCCTTGATCCTTCTTTCTGCTTCCTACCTTCATGTCATGGGCTCTTTCTCCTCCACTATGCCCCTCTGTTCTGCTGACCTGCCATGAAGCCAGTCAGATACGGACTGAAACCTCTAAAAACTATGAGCCATAATAAACTTCTTCTCTAATTTGTTGGTATTTGGTATTGTGCCTCAGCAATGAAGAAGGTAACTAAGACATCCAGTGTAGTTTTTGGCCCCTTTGTCAAAATTCAGAAAGTTAGACGTGCTTAGGGTTGTTAGATCAAAAAGTTGAACATGGTTGGAGTTGTTTATGCATCGTCTGTTCTGTTCCACTGATCCTCACGTCCGTTTTTGTGCAGACACCGTAGCTTTGTAATATAACTTCAAGTCTGAGATTGTATGCCCTCTATTTTGCCTTTGTTACCCAGGACTGTTTTTGCTATTCTGGGTTTTTCTGGTTCCAGATGAATTTTAGGATGGTTCTCTCTAGTTCTGTAAAAAATGCTGTTTGTATTTTAATTGGAATTGTGTTATATCTGTATATCAATTTTGGAAATATGGCCATTTTAACTATATTGGATTTGCCTATCCAGGAACAGAGGATCTTTCCTTTTTTTTTTTTTTTTTTTTTTTTTTTGGTACTGGGAATTGAACTCATGACCTCACGCTTGCCAAGCAGGCACTGTGCTGCTGAACTATATCCCCACCCCTATCTTTTCATTTTTTGATGTCCTCTTCAATTTCCTTTTTCAGAGTACTGTAGTTTTCATTGTAGAGGTCTTTCACTTCCTTAGTTAAATTAATTCCTAAGTATTTAATTTTTCTTGGTGTTATTGTGAATGATAATTTTTTCCTAAATTCTTTCTTGGTGAGTTCATTACTGGTGTATAGGAACACTATTGATTTTTTGTTGTTGACTTTGTGTCTTGCTATATTGCTGAATTTGGTTATTAATTCTAGGAGTCTTTTGGTAGAATTTTTGGGTCTTCTATGTAGAAGATTATGACATCTGCAAATAATGATAATTTGACTTCTTCCTTTCGTGTACATATCCCTTTTATTTCTTTTTCTTGCCTAATTGCTTTTGCTAATGTTTCCAGTACTATGTTAAATAGGTGTGGACATCCTTGCCTTGTTCCTGATTGTAGAGAGAAATCTTTCAGTTATTCCCCCCTAAATATGACATTGGCAGTAAGTTTGTCATAAATGGTTCTTATCAGATTGATAAAAGATCCTTTTTTTTTTTTTTGTGGGTACTGGGGGTCGAACTCAAGACCTCGCGTGCCAGCAGGCGCCCGTGCTGCTGAACAATATCACTGGCCCTTTTTTCGTATGTGGGTACTGGGAGTCGAACTCAGGACCTTGCGCTTGCCAGGCAGGCACTTATGCTGCTGAGCTATCTCACCGGCCCCAAAATAAGATCCTTCGATACCTATTTTCTCTAGTGTTTTCATCATGAAAGGATTTTGGATTTTTTCAAAGGCTTTTCCTGCATCTATCGAGATGATCATGTGATTTTTGTCCTTGCTTCTGTTTACGTGATGCATTATATTTATTGATTTGCATATGGTAAAGCATTCTTGCATCCATGAGATGAGGCCTACCTGGTCATAATGTAGATTTTTTTGATAATTTGTTGAATTCTGCTTGCCAGTGTCTTGTTGCAGAGTTTTCATCTATATTCATTAAAGAAATTTTTCTATAGTTCTAGTTTTTGGTTGGATCCTTGTCTGGTTTTGTAATCAGGATAATGGTAGCTTCATCGAATGACTTTGGAAATACTCCTTTCTTTTCAATTTCATTAAAGAACTTGAGGAGTATTGGTGTTAGATCTTCCCTGAAGTTTTTGTATAATTCAGCAGTGAATCAATTCAGACCTGGATTTTTTTTAGTTGATAAGTTTTTTCTTTCTGCTTTAATTTAATTGCCTGTCATTGGATTATTCAGGGTTTTTAAATCTTCTTTACTTTGGTAATTCATATGTATCTAGGAATCCATCCATTTCTTCTGAATTCTCCAATTTATTGCATATAGGTTTGCAAACTAATTGTTAATTACCTTTTTCATTTGACAGTGTCCATTGTGATTTCACTTTTTTCATCTCTACTTGAATTGATTTTGGTCTTTTCTTTCCTTTTTTTTTAGATTAGCTAAGATTTTGTCTATTTTCTTTACACTTTTGAAGAACCAACTTTGATTCATTCATCCTTTGTATTGTTTTCATGGTTTCAATTTCATTGATTTCTGCTCTGATCTTTATAATATTTTACATTGTAGCTTCAGGTTTGGATTGTTCTTGTTTTTCTAGGAGGTGCATTGTTAGTCTATTTATTTGGGCTCACTCTGTTTTTGTGATGTGGACATTGATAGCTATAAACTTCTCTCTTAGGGTTGCCTTCATTGTGTTCCATAAGTTCTGGTATGTTGTACTGGCATTATCATTTAGTTCTAGAAACTGTCTTATATTTTCCTTGATTTCTTTTGTAAAGCATTGTTTATTTAAGAGTATATTGTTCAGTTTCTGCGCACTTGCATAGTTTCTAGGTTTTCTTTTGTTGTTGATTCCTAGTTTCATTGCACTATTATCTGATAATATACATGATATAACTTCAATTATTTTATGTTTACTTGAGCTTGGTTTATTGGCTATTGTGTGGTCTATTTTGGAGAAAGTTCTGTGTGTTTCTGAGAAGAATATGTATTCTGTTTTCATTGGGTGGACCACTATAGATATCTATTTAGTCCCTTTGTTCAAAGGTTTTGTTCAACTCCAATATTTCTTTGTTGATTTTTTTGCCTAGTTGATCAGACTATTTGTGATAGTGAGGTATTGAGGCCTCCCACGATAATAGTGTGTCTGAGTTACTCTTTTCATTGCTGAGACAAAATACCCAACACCCAAAGTTAAAGGATAAAAGGTTTATTTGACTCACCATTTGTAGAGGTTTCAGTTCATAATCAGCTGGCTCCAATGCAGGGTGGCTTGGCAAAGGGGCATCACAGAGAAGAAAGAGTCCACGGCAAGCAGGCAGGCGAGAGCACATTGGTTCCCTTTCTGTCCCTTATAGCTCATGCAGGCTACCTGCCCTAGGGCAGGTGTAGCACTCAAGCCCTTAATCCTAGCCAGAACTATCCCAAACTAATCAGTGGACTGATTTAGTAACCACACATCCTTGATCCCAGCACCACACACTCTAGATCCAGCCACCTCTGAAAAGTTGCCCTTTGACATCATGAGGCTCTCAGAGGACATCTAGACACAACCCATAACATAGTGTTTATTTTATCTGGTCTTTTATGTCCAGTAGTACTTGCTTTATGAAGTAGGGTGCACCATTGTTCAGTGGATATATGTTAATAATTGTTATGACTTCCTGTTTTATTGTTCCCTTAACCAATATGTAGTGACCTTCTTTGTGTCTTTTGTTCAATTGGCTTGAAGTCCACTTTCTCTGAATATAGGATAGCTACACCTACTGTTCTTCAGGTTCTCGTTGCATGGAATATTGTTTCCATCCTTTAATTTTAGTCTATGAGTTTCTTTTTGGGTTAAATGTGTTGAATTTTATTTCTTGTTCTATTTTGCCAGTCTGTAACTTTTGATTTGGAAATTGAGACCACTCACATGGAGAATTATTACTGATAGCTAGTAACTCATTCCTGTCATTGCATTATTTTCCTATTGCTGATTCTCCGTCTTTCTCTTCTTATCTGCTTGCCTTACCTAGTGTACTCATTCTATTAGACCTTTTGCCATTGTTAGATTCCTTGTCTTTTTCTAGGGTATCCTTGAGAATTTTTGGAGTGGTGGTTTGATGATCGTGAATTTCTTTAGGTGCTGTTTATCATGAAAATATCTGATTTCTCCATTATTTTTGAAAGATAGTTTTGTAGGATCTATCACCCTTGTTTGGAAATTGTTTTCTTTTTGTGATCACATTTCACTCCAAGCTCTGCTGTCCTTTAAGATTAGTGTTGAGAAGTCTACTGTAATTTCAATGGTTTTACCTTCATAAATGATTTGTTGCTCTTCTCTAATGGCTTTTAAAATTCTGTTCTTGTGTTGGACTTCTGGGATTTGAACTATGATGTGTTGTGGTGAGCTTCTTTATTCAATAGTTGCAGGGTCTGGTTGCTCACTTCTATCCATCGATGTTGTCCTCATCCAGGATCAAGTCAGTTGGTTAGTCCTCACCTCTACCGCCCTGTGCCAAGGGGAAGCAAAATATATAGCTAGCTTGGAGTTTGTGGATAGTTTCACCCTTGCTTGGGGCAGGGGGAGGGGTGGGACACATCCAGTGCAAGTCTGCTTGCTTACATCAGGTTATATGTCTATGTATTATTCTAGACCCATGCTGCTATCTTGGTAACTGGAGCTTTGTAGTATGGTTTGAAATCAGGAAGTGTGAGTCTTCCAACTTTGTTCTTATTTTTCAAGATCATTCTGGCTGTTCTGGGTCACTTGGTTTTCCATATGAAGTTTAGGACCAGCTTGTTGAAATCTGAAAAACCAAACCAAAACAAAATGATGGCCAGGATTTTGAGTGGAAATTCACAGAATCTCTAGATCAATTTCCCATTTAATCATGTGATCAGCCCTTTTTATGTTGCAGATTTAGTTTTCTGGTATTTTTTTGAAACTGTTTGTACAGATGCTTCTCAACTTACAATAGAGTTATGTCCTGATAAACTCATTATAAGGAAAAATGCCTTAAGTAAAAAATGCATTTAACATAGCTTAACCTGCCAAACAACATAGCTTAACACAGTACACTGTAGAGTGCTGGATGTTTATTCTTTCAATCACGTGGCTGGCTGGGAGCTAAGCTACTGCTTAGCTTCACAATAGAGTATCATGCTGCATATTGGTAGACTGGCAAAAGATCAACTGCAAAATACAAAGTATGGTCTAGTAGAAACTCTAACATATTTAGTAGAATATATATTGTGTTCACATCATTGTAAAAGTGAAAATTGTAAGTCAAACTATTGTAAGTTGGGCATTGTCTGTATCTATATTAATGATTGATATTGGTCTATAGTCTTATTGTGATATCTTTGGTTTTGCTATCAGTGTAATACTGGCTTCATAGAATGAGTTGTGAAGTATTCCTTCTTTTCTTTTGCAAGCATATGTGAATGATATGTATTAATTCTTTATTTGTTATAATTATTTGTTATAATTCACCAGTGAAGCCATCTGGGATATGGGTTTGGGGGGCTGTTTCTTGATTAATAATTCAATCTTTTATTAAAAATATATCTAGATTATCTATTTTTAAAACAGTTTTAGTAGTTTATAACTGCCTATGAATTTATTTCATCTGTCTTATCTAATTTGTTGACATAAAATGGTTCATGGTATTTCCTTATAATTCCTTGTATTTCTGTAAGTTTGGTAGTGATGTCTGCTCTTTTATTCCTAATTTTAATAGTTTAAGTCTTTCCCTTTTTTTCTGTGGATAGTCTAGCTAAAGATTTGTCAATTTGGTTGATATTTTCAGAGAAACAGCTTTTGGTTTCATTGATATGTCTCTGATGTTTTTCTATTCTATATTTCATTAATTTCCCTCTAGTCTTTATTATTTCCTACCTTTAATTTGAGATCTTTCTTCTTATTAAATCATTTACGGTTGTGACTTTTCCTCTGAGCACTGTTTTAGTTTCATCCATGAGATTTGGTATGTTGTGTCTTTATTTCCATTCATCTCAAAGTGTTTTCTAATGTTTTTGTGGTTGCTCATTTAACCCGTTGGATAACTGGGAGTTTGTTTTTTAATCTGTGCAAAGGAATTAGTTTCCCTAATTTCCTTCTGTTATTGATTTCCAATTTCATTTCATTATAGTTAGAGAGGATATTTTGTATTATTTCCATCCTTAAAAGGATAGAAATGTGCTTAAAGGCACTTTGAGGCTTATTTTGTGGCAAAACGCATGGTCTATTTCCAGGAGAATATTCATGTGCAATTTAGAAGAATGTTTATTCTGCTATTAACACATCTTATGTGTGTCTTTTAGGTCTAATTCGTTTATAGTATTCAAATTCAATTTCTTCATTAATTTTCTGCGTAGTTGTTTTATCAATTGAAAGTGGGAATTAAAGTTTTACCTATTATTATTAAACTGCTTATTTCTCCCTTCAATTTTGCTAGCTTTAGCCTTACATATTTTGGGCCAGTATTATCTGGGCCAAGAGTGTTTATAATTATTATGTTTTCCTAATGGTTGGTTCTTTTATTATAAAATATACTTGTCTCTCTACACAGTTTTTTTGTCTCACACTCTATTTTGTCTCACATTGGTATGGCTACTCCAGCTCTCTTCCGTTTTGTTTGTCTGTTTGTTTTCTGTTTGTGCATGTGTGTGTGTGTTTTGAGACAGGATCTCACTATGTAATTTAGTCTGGCCTTGAACTCGAAACTGTTCTCCTGCCTCAGCCTCCCAAGTTCTGGGATTACAGACGTGTACCACCACATCCAACTCCAGCTCTCCTCTGTATACTATTTGTATGCTATATGTTTTTCCATACTTTTACTTTACCCTATACATGTTTTTAAATCTAAAGTATGCCTCTTACAGATAGCATATAATTGAATTAAGGTTTTAAAAAATCCACTCACCAATTCTTGCTTTTTCATTGGAGTTTAGTCCATTATATTTAAGTAATTACATAGGTTTTCATTTTCCATTTTGTTATTTTTTTCTGTATGCCTTATGTATATTTTTTACATATTATTTGTTCCTCTATTCCTTCAACTGCTTCCTTTTGTGTGAAATAGATAGTTTCCAGCATAAAATATTCCCTTGCTCTGTGTGTGTGTGTGTGTGTGTGTGTGTTATTTTCTTAGTGGTTCAGGTGGTAACAGGATTTTTTAACTTGAAACGATCTGCAGATGGTCTCAGACTTAAGATAGTTCAACTTACTAATTTTCACCTTTATGATGGTATGAAAGCAACACATATTCAATAGAAACTGTATTTCAAATTTTGATCTTTTCTTATCCAGTGATATGTGGAATAGTGCCTTGTGATTCTGGGCAGCAGCAGTGAACCACAGCACCCGGTCAACCTCTCAATCATACGGTAAACAACCAATACAGTGTACAGCACTGTCAGCGTGTCTTAAAGGTATTCAACAGATTATTTGAGATGTTCAATACTTTACTATAAAATAGACTTTATATTAGATGTTTTTCCCAACTGCAGGCTAATATAAATGGATGTTTAGTAGGTTAGCTGTAGTAAATAAATTTTAGACTTAATAATATTTTCAACTTACAGTGTATTTTTCAAGATGGAACCCCATTATAAATTGAGAGATATCAGGAGTTTGGATTAACACCCGGCATTTTCAAAGGCATACTCTCATTTATTTTTTAATTTAATTCTTTGGAAAGATAAAGTAAAAACTATGGGCTGGAAACCTTTCCTCTTGCTTGACTGAAGGGCTTGTTTGAAACAATGATAACTCACACATAATGCCACTCTGAGGGTAAATAGTAGCCATATGAAAAAGATCCTTTCTGAGTCCCTTTCTGAGTACATATCTTCATATTTTCCAGATGGTTACACTTTTTTTTCAGAACTGGGGATTGAAACCAAAGAGCTCTGATCTATACTTCTAGCTTTGTTTGTTTGTTTGTTTATATTCTGAGACAAGGTCTTGCTAAGTTACCCAGGCTGCAATCTTCCTGCTTCAGCACCCAGAGTATTTGGGATTATAGGCATGCATCATCAAGACTGGTCACAACACCTTGTTATGGATGTTTTAACTTCCAAAGTACCTTCACATACAGTGATTTGCCAAATGGGTCTGGGGTTCTCAGAGTATCCTTGAGATGTTTTCAGACATCCTTGTCTTAGCCGATTTTCTGTTACTACAACTGCACACCACAAATTGGATAATTTATAAAGAACGGAGGTTTATTTAGCTCATATTCAGGAGGCTGGGAAGTCCAACAGCAGGGTGAGGGCACCTGCTTGGCATCTGGTAAGGCCCTTCTTGCTGCATCCTAATATGGCAGAGGGTATCACATGATAAGACAGAGAAAGCATACTAGCTTGGTCTCTTTCCCTCTTCCTATGAAGCTGCTAAAGCCATCACAATGGCCCTATCTTCATGACCTCATCTAACCCTAATCATCTCCAAAAGGGCTTACCTATAAACAACATTAATAGTATATGAATTTGGGGACTAAGTTTGGGGACCATATTAAAACCATAGCAGTACTCAAGGACAAAACTATTTTTATAATAATATGGAGAAGTTATTTACCCCTGTAAACTCTCATTTTCTCACAAAAGTACAGTAAAATTGTCTGGGAGTTATGTGATATATATATATATATCATAACAGATTTGCATATGTAGATAAGAGAATTTACTGTTTCTATTAAGCCAGGCATTCAAGAGATGTGCAAAGCTATAAAATTATGTTGCTTTTGTTTTTGAGAGTATGTTATTTTGTGAAATAAGCTGTTTATGTTAATATATAAGAGTTTATGTTTAATTTTAAATGAGTTATTTTTTTAACATTTCTCAGTTTTCACTTATGGTAAATGTTGACACATATATATATGTAAAACACATGCAAATAAAAACTTTTTTTTTGAGTTCTTGACGAATTCTAAGAGTACAAAATTGTCCTGAAGCCAAAAATTTTGGGAACTGTGGGCATAGATAATCTTATTCAACGCTCATAACAGTACTACGTAGAACTTAGGACAGGTTCAGCCACACAAAGGTGCTGTGGCTCCTTGGAAGAGGAAATTGAGGTCTTGAACCCAGGGCTGTTCCCACAGGGACTAGGTTTGACAGGAAGCCAATCTGATTCTGAGGCCAGATTCAAGCCAGTTATTTGGAGTGGTACTTCTTGTGAGCTACAGACACTTGGTGACCCTCGACATGTCAACCTCTCATGTGTTCTGGATGCTCTCTGCATCTTAGCTTTGAGAACGTATTTCCAGTTTTGCAAATAGCTTCTTCTTTCCACCTGCCCTTTAAATTGCTATTATCTGAGATCCTATTCTTGGCTCTCCTCTGGTCTCACTCCATTGCCAAGTTCACTTACCATTGTATATTATTCCCAAATATTCCTCTCCTGCTCATATCTCTCCCTTGAATTTCAAAGTTAAATACCCAGTTTGTGTCTAGATATCTTTCAGACATCTTAAATCTACATGGTTAAACTGTCAGATCTCTAGGCATTCAACGCTTTTCACTAGACATGGATAAAATACCAGTAAATAAGACGTAAACCCTGTTCTCAAGGAAACAGCAGTCTGGTGGATATCAGTTTTCCTAAAACCAACTTTAGCATTTTGGGACTTGGTTATTATAACCATCTGTGCAATTATTCAAGACTCTTCCTTCTTCACTCTCCCACCATCCAGTGAATCACCAAGTCCCATGTATCCTATTTCTGTAATGTCTCCCCAGCCTTCTCTCCCTCACTACTGCAACTTCCACAGATCAACTACGGCAAAAACCTCCTAAGCAATTTCTCTACCTTCTGCTTCACCCTCATCTAATTCATTCTTCACACTGCTCCCAGAGTGATCATTTTATAACTGTACATCTATGTGTCTTACAACCATGGTGAAACCTTCAAACACTCCCTTTTCTCTGGAGAATAAGATCTAGTCTCATTAGTCTGTCTTGTAAGGTTCTCCAGGATATGACCTCTGCTTTACTTCCTATCATGCCTCTAAATATATCCTATGCCTTCAAAAAGAGTTTCTGATAGCAAGAATGCCTTCTCTGATCACCTGCTCATCTTGCATGACGCTCCTGAAGTGTCTTCTGCTCTGTTAAATTTTGTGTCCTTCTAAGATGTCTTGAATATTCCCCTTGTGTTCTACCACCATATCCTGCATGGGTGTCTTTTCATTATGGTATTTGTCACACTACATCATATTTGTTTTTTATTTCCCTGGCTGTCTCTACTCTGGAAAGAACACCTTGATGCTAGGGACTGCATCTATTTATCTTGGTATCACCAGCCCTTGCCTACTGCCTGGCACAGAGTAAATATTTATCTACTTAATGTTAAATGCCTATAAAATATGAGTCATATTTCACCTTTGTCCAATTTTCTAGGTATAGAATTATTTCTCATTTTCACCCAGTTACCCAACATGAAAACATGGATAAGTCTATTTAAATAGACTCCACACTCTTCCTCTTCTCCTATAGCCAATGAGTCCCTAAGTTAAACTTATCATTTCTTTTTGCGGGGGGAAATGGGGACAGGGTTTCATTATGTAGTTCAGGATGGCCTTGAACTCACTATGTAGCCCAAACTGGCCTCAAATTTGTGACAATCCTTGTGCCCCAGCCTCCCAAGTGCTGGGATTACAGGTGTGCACCACCATGCCGGGCACCATTTCTTTAAACTCCCTCCAATAAGTCAACTGCCCCCATCACTATCTTTAAAGAATTTTTCTATTTCTTATTAGTATCACAGCCTTATTTTCACACCCAAAATTGGAACATGGAATTTTTTTTATCATTTCTGGATATGAAATATTCCGAAAACAAATACAAATTCTAAAAGATTAGAATTCTTGAAATATTTCAATGATTTTTGAGATAGTAGTACAGAATATTTGATATCGTAATGCCACTAAGAATTGAGGTTGGGCAATCATTTATTCTTGGTTTTGTGGCTCTTGGTCTCTGTTTTAAGTTTCTAGATTCTTTTTTTTTTTTTTTTTTTTGTGGGTACCGGGGGGTCGACCTCAGGACCTCGCGCGCCAGCAGGCGCCCGTGCCGCTGAGCGATATCACCGGCCCCTTTTTTGTATGTGGGTTCCGGGAGTCGAACTCGGGCCCTCGCGCTTGCAAGGCAGGCGCTTAAACCGCTGAGCCATCTCACCGGCCCAGTTTCTAGATTCTTAAGTTATTTATCATCTAATATGTTAGCTTTCTGTCCCTGTGACAAAACTCCTGAGATAATCAACCTAAAAAGAAGAAGGATTTATTTGGGCTTACCATTTCACAAGTTTCAGTCCATGGTTGCACTGCTCCATTGTTTTGAGGCCTGTGGTGAGACAGAACATCATGGAGGGGAGCAAATGGTAAAGAATAGCTGCTCACCTCATGGAAGCCAAGAAGAAAAGAGAGAGGGAGAAGGGGCTGGAGTCCCAATGTCCCCCTCAAAGGCACATCCTAAAGATATAACTTTTTCCCAGAAGGCCCCATCTCCTAAATGTTCTACCATTCCCAGTAGCACCACAGACTGGGGACCAAGCCTTTAACATATGGGCTTTTTGGAGACATTTAAAATTCAAATCATAATATCTTTGTTACAAAGGACAAATCAACAGGAATAACTAAAAATATAGTGAATAACAAATAAGCGATGAAGTAATAGAGAAGAGAAATACAGAGAAGATATGAACTGATCCATGTTTAAAGGCCATTGTAACAAAGGTGTACCAGCTCATGTGGTACAAAGCTCAAAGCTGCCATGTGGAAACACCCCAACTCTATTCCCACCCATGGTCTTTGCCCCCTTCCCACCAGCCAAGGTTAAATGACCAGAAAAAGTATCTGACCCTGGAGCATGGTTCATCTTTGGGCAGCTTGACAGCTCTGACTTCAACCAGCATAAAAAGATGAGCTGTGTCACTCAGATTCTCTTCTGGAATCTGAATTTGGGAAACTGAAAGGAGAGATCTGGCAGCACGAGCAGCTGCTGAAAGACTTTCTTTAGGAATTACCTTGGAGTAAAGGTGGGACCAGAAAGCCCTGAGCAAACCAAAGCCATGTGCGGGCCAAAGTCATGAAGAAATATAAACTGTGGAGTAGCTAGAACAAGCTGGTCAGTAGAGGAGCAAATACTTTACACCCATAGCATTTAAAAAAAAAAAAAAAAAAAAAAGCGTCTGTTTGACCAAAACAAGAGCAGTCAGCTGGAGCAGCCAGTCCTGGGAGCTGCCCTGGAACTTGATGTCTTGCCAGCTCCAGGCTAAATCTATGTGTAGCCTTGCCACCACTTCTTGCCTCTCTTCTCCTGTGAGTGTTTGAATGCTGCTCCTTGTAAGCTGACAGCTAAACCAAAACAGATTCAGTCAGGCAGAGTAGAGAGGAAGAGAATTCAAGGGGCCCAGATCATCCTGGGTGGCCAAGTAGAGGTGAGATTTCTCATGGACTATTCAGGGACAGGAAGAAAGAGCACTTTCTGAAGTAGAAATAAAAATGATTAGCACATCTTAAATTTTTAAGTAGGCTAAATTGGTATTTGGTGAATGAATGAATGAATGAATGAATGAATATAGGGCTAAGGCTAGAGAATGAACAACTCTGAATAATAGTAACAAGTCTAGACTCAATACCATACACAATAGGAGACCCGCAACAGTTTGGAACAGAAAGGAAACACCACCCATATTTGAAAAATCACCAAGGTTTCAGAAGACATTCCATTTGCAACAGTGGAGAGTGCCTGTCCTGGTCCCACAGTCATGGGCTGTATGCTTAATGTATGGCTGAATGGCTGAGAAGAACAGGAAAGTAGCCCATGGTGGGAAGCAGAACTACGTGTTAGCATGGCTGAGGGAGATTTCCAACCAGCCAGCCTACCATGGCTGTCCAAACTTTTGGCTTACCTAGGCCACACTGAATGAAAAGGAACTGTCTTGTGCCTTTATATACAGAGATAGAGAGAGAGAGGGAGAGAAAGAGAGGACATTTACACTGAGCTACATTCTTGGACTCTTTTTAGTTTTTAATTTTGAGAAAGGGTCTTGCTAATTTGCCCAGGCCGAGCTCGAACTTGTAATCCTCTTGCCTCAGCTTCCCACAATTCTGGGATTACAGGCATGCACCATCATGCCTGGCTTATTTTTTATATTTTTTATTATAACACTAAAAAAAAAAAAAAAGGCAAGCAGGCTGCAGGTGGTCACACCTTGGGAGATGCCAAAGCCACTAGCCAGGTGTGCTTCACAGGTAAATACTTCATCTCTCTCCTAGGAAGCAGCTCTAAATTCCTGTATGAATGCGCCATCAGTTCTAAGAGGGCTTGATAGGATAAGGGCTGTGGGCCTCCTCCAGACTTTGACACAGCACCCAGATGTCACATGTGGACCCATGGCAGCTGTCTCCTCATTCTCTCAACCAGGCATTTGCAGTAGCTGTCTTCTTCACCACGTCAGCACGGGCACAGATCTCAGTAACTCTTCGAATGCTCCCCAGATCTACTCACATATCCCTCCTGAGAAGTGGAAAATCTCCTGACAGTGTCATCAAAGGGTGGAAGAGGAGCTAGCACTGCCCACTCCACAGCAAATAATTAAAGAATTAAAAAATAATTCCCACTATTGGTGGGAATGTAAATTAGTGTGGGCATTATGCAAAACCACATGGAAGTTCCTGAAAACATAAAAATGGGACTACCGTGTGACACAGCAACCCAACCACTGAGAATGTATACAATGGAAATAAAATCAGTACTTCAAAGAGACAGCTACACTCCTATGGTATGAAAGCACTGCTCAAAGCACAAGATTTGGACTCAGTTAAGTGCCTGATTTAGCCAGTGGATGAATGGATAAAGAAAATGAGGTACATATACACATAATGAAATATTCAACCATAAAAAGCTAGGATTTTGCCATTTGTGATAGCATGGATGAACCTGTAGGATGTTATGTTAAGTGAAATAAGCCAGGCACAGAGACAAGCACTACATGACCTCACTATATGTGAAATCTAAAAAAGTTGATTTCACCAAAGTGGAGAGTAGAATAGTGGTTACCAGAAAGTAGGATGGTTGGAGGATGGAGAAGATGGAGAGGTGTTGACCAAAGAATATATCATTACAGTGCAAAGGGAGGAGTAAGTTAGAGGCCTATCATACAGCAGGCAAGACACTACCAGGAACAACTGTAGGAGGTAACTCATTTGTTAGCTAGATTTCACCATTCCACAAGGTATGAATATTTTTAAACATTATGTTGTGCATGATAAATACATACAATTTTATCCAACAACTTAAAAAACCCACCAGTATGCTCTGGAAAGCCCTCCTTTCTTGGACAGCCACCAAGATTTTCTTTGCTTTCTTTTTTTCTTTTTTTGAGACAGGGTCTTGTATGTAGCCCAGGCTGGCTCACTGTGATCCTCCTGCCTCAGCCTCCCAAGTGCTGGGATTACAGGCATGTGCCACCACACCCACCAAGATTTTCTTTTTCAACTGGTAACACAGCATAGATACTCCTCCTGCCACCGTTTGTAAGGCCCACCTGCTTCAAAATGCCCTTTGAAGTTATAAATATAGCCTATTTTGTTGCTACACTCAGAGTAGTAAGCACACGGATTAGTATTAGTGTGGCACCAGCTGTGTTTCCTTTGCTCTCTGGGCTTGTTGTCTTATTCAGCAGCACCTGACCCAAGTGTTAAGGCCCATCTGGTTCCTCCCATCTACCACCCAGCTCTCAGTTTGGACACTGCGCAGCATAAAGTGGAAGGAGAATGGCAGTGATGATCCCCAACAGGGAAACAGGAAAAGAGATGAGGGCATGGGGGGGGATAGGTGGGCAGGGTCCCACTGGTGGCAGGAGAGGTGGCACCTCCTGCAGCTCTGGCTGCCCCTCTAGCAGGTTTGATGCAGCCTGCCCAGCACAGAGCAGGGAAGAGGAAGGGTTTTTTCTCTGCAGCCACCCACGTACCACTGCATTAAGGGTCACACTGGGCCCACAGTGACTTTTTGATGAAGTGAATGCAGCATCCTGCAGAGGCCAACAGGCCCTGGGAAGAGAGCTCAGCAGAAAGCACACCCGGCTTTCCAGTCTGCCCTTCTCATGCTGTCTTGCTTTGTAAAGTGAGCCTTTTTTGATGCTGTTTTCATTCTAAGCCATCTATGGCTTCTCCGTCAGTAAGGGGTGGGGGTGGGGGGCAGCAACAGCCACCGCCAAGGGGCCAGTGTCTGTGGGAACACCTATGGATGTATACTGTTCTGGGCAAGAGCAGAACAAAGTGGCTTTTATCTGCTGCTTTCCAAAAGCCTTTGTGTGCTGCAGAAGCTGGGTATTATTGCATTATTAAAGCCCTAGTGAGCCAGGCCAAGGCAAGGATACACTAGCGCTGTCCCAGGCAGCTTCAGCTGGTTCAAACCTCTCATCCTGTGACCTAGCCTGACTTCTGGCTGCTCTGCTGTCCTAGCATTGCAACCTGGGAGGGAGGGTCAGGCTGGGAGGACAGAGACCAGCCCTTATTGAGGGTGCCCCAGCTTCTCACCAGACTGGTCCATCCAGTTCCCAGAAATTATTCTAAGCATAATCCATTTTGCCAATATTGTGTTTCTTAAAGTACCAGCTGCATGAAGCGGGGCAAAGGGGGTGTTGCATAAGGTCACATCTGAAACCACACTTCCCTGGGCTTCAGCAAGCAGGGTGCTCAGAGAAGATTAGATGAACCAAATGTTCAGGTGTGTGGCTGTCATCCTTAGGGTTTGAGGGCTGCGATGGCCTAGGCCAACATGGTTTGCTGATAGTAAATGTGAGCCCCAACTCTCACAGCCAATCAGAGAAAGCCCAGGGAGGCAGGTGACTTGTCCGAGGTCACACTGTGCATTGGTATCCTGCTCAGATAACCGCTGTTGGGACGCACGCTGAACACGCAGAGGTGTCCTTTCCATGATGGTGCCAGCTGAACATCAGGGCTTGGGAAGATAAGTCTCCGGAAGGCATACGCTGTACTTTTCACTCGGCCCTATGTGGCACCCAGCAAGGCTCAGGCACATTTAGGAACTTGTAATTCTGGGTAAACTCTGGAAATATTTTTTCAATGTCACATTCTCAACAAGCTCCAGTGCACTTATTTTCATGTAAATATTGAACACCCTGCTGGAGAGGGCGCAGCATTGCAGAACCACAGAGGGCCACCAGGGACAGTGCTGCAGTCTGTGCCCTCCACAGAAGGCCTGGCTGTGGGGGCCAGCAGTGACCAAACCCAGCCTGCCACCACCAACCGGGCACCACCCTGGCAAAGTGTTCCTCATTTTTCTGGTCTCGTGTCAAGTTTACCTTTGTGTAGAAAAGCTTCCCTTTCAGGGTAACAAGGATAAAAATAATCAAAATGGTATGTGCATGTCCCAAAATACCAAAACCAATCACTTTTTTTTTTTTTTTTTTTTTTGGTACCAGGAGTCAAACTCAGGACCTTGCACTTGCCAGGCAAGACCTGTGCCACTGAGCTATATCCCCAGCCCCAATCACATTTTCTGTATTACTAATGTACATCAATTTAAAAGCGAGAAAGAAAAAGAAATCTTCCTTTGCTACCAGCCCTTCTTCTCAACCTCTTCTTCTGTCTCAGTCTTGTTCTATTAAAAGCTTTCCTTTTTTTAAAAAATACATTTTCTGGGTTTCTTTGTAAGCTATGACTACACAGTGATGAGTTCTTCCCGTACGGTCCTGTTCGAACCCATCTTCAGGCTGCTTCTCCTACCTTCTGGACGTGGTCTTCCCACGATGCCTCCGGCTACCTCTGTCCGTGTGTCTCTTCCTCTAGGAAGCCTTCCTGTCTTTCCGCACCACACGTTGGACCCCGTGCGTGAGGTTGGTCCCCCACAGCGTCCTGGGCATGTCCTGAAAGGAGCTCTTAGTAAGGTGCTGCAAGATGATCCATTCGCAAGCCCATCTCCCTCTTGGATCTGCCCTGTGTGATATGGTAGCCAGCAGCCATGTGTGGCATTGAGCATTTGAACTGTATCTAGTCTGAATATAGGTGTTTTATAAACGTAAGATAATACTAAATGTGAAATACATAGTACGAAAAATGGTAAAATATCTCAACAATAGTATTATCTTGATTACATGCTGAAATGATAATATTATAGATAACTGAAAGGTGTATTTTTTCTTGTTTTATTGGTACACTTTTGCAGTACATAATGATTACATTTATCGCTGGGAGTTGGTACGTGTATGGAACACATCTTAATCCTTTTTTATGTCCTCTAGTGCTCCCATCCCTTCCTGCTCCTTCCAACTCTTGGGCCCCTTCCCATTTACAACAGCTCTATTTGCATTTTTTCTTCAATTTTCCCTCTCTTTTTTCCATTCCCTTCCCCTATGCTCCCTTCACCCTCTCTCCATTTCTTATTCCCCTTCCCACTTAAAAAGGAAGTTTCTCCTGTTTCTTTCTTATGTGACTGCTAGAAAAAAACTGAATTACATACATGTGGTTGCACTCTATTTCTATCACTCTATGTTGCTTAGACTGTAAACCTGTAGGGGTCAGGTAGCACATTCCTCACCTTTGTATGCCAGTGTATAATGCAGACACACACAATGGGTGCTGAGGAAGTATTTGTTGCAATACAAGTGTCACCTTGTGTCATCTATCTTAGTTACTTTTCTCATTGCTAAGACAAAATACCTGACACTCAAAGTTAAAGGAAGAAGTTTATTTGGCTCATGGTTTGTAGAGGTTTCAGTCCATAATCAGTTGGCTCTAAGACAGGGTGACATGGCAGACAGGCATCGCAGAGGAGAAACCATTCATGGTAGGCAGAAGATAGCAAAGCAAGCAAGGGATGACCACAGCTCTTTCTATCCCTTGTATCTTGTCCAGGCTACTGGGGGAGGGGGTGTAGCACTCACACCCTTAATCCTAGTGACCTTGATCCTAGCATTGCACCATGAATCAATCCCAGCGTCACACACTCTAGATGCAGCCACCTCTGAAAAAGCCCCACCTATGACTGCCTGAGGCTTTGGGCAGACAAGCCATACCGTCATCTGTCATTTCTGCTGCCCTGAGCACAAAGGGTTGGCCTCACCTATCAAGCACTTGACAAGAGGCAGCTGCAGAATAAATGTTACAGAATGGAGGTAAAGTCAATACTTTATCTAAATAGGGAGGAGGAAATTTTTAAAAATTTAGTTCTGCTTTAATTCCACCTAGTGACCATAGACATGACACCTTACAAATGGGGGAAGTTGGTTTAGCTACAATACCCCGGAAGAATTTTTCCAGGTTAAGATAAGAGACCGTCAGGCTTTCAGATGAAGGGACAGACTTTTTAAAAACTTAATCATTTGAAAAACAGTTCTGGGCTCTGAAAACAAATACATGACAAAGTGCATAGAATACAGAAACTGATATTCACAATATCAGTTAGTAGTTTAGCTTGTCCTCCTGAGTACTCAATTCAACATTAAAAATTTTTATGAATATGGAAATAAAACTGGCTCATTGTAAAAAAGAATTTTTAAAAGGCTCTAAACCTTACAACTATGTAGAAATGTTTAGAACTAAAAGTCAGAATCCTCTGTTGCTCCAAAATAATCTCAGTAACAACTAATAAAAGGTTGGTGTTCTTTTTTCAAGTTGTTTACTTTTCTTTAAAAAAAAAACTGCATTCTAAATGTTATTCTGCAAGTTTTTTTTTTTTTTTTGTGGGTACCGGGGGGTCCACCTCAGGACCTCGCGCGCCAGGAGGCGCCCGTGCCGCTGAGCGATATCACCGGCCCTTTTATCGTATGTGGGTTCCAGGAGTTGAACTCGGGCCCTCATGCTTGCTGGGCAGGCGCTTAAGCCACTGAGCCACCTCACCGGCCCCCTCTGCAAGTTGTTTTTAATGTATAAATATATTGTCAACATTTTCCCATGTTAATACATGTAGACCTGTCACATTCTTTTTAGCTATAGCATCCCATTCCACTTATTGAAATAACCCCATCATCACAATCAGCAATAATGCCAAATACTTTTTCACTAATATAGAGAGGCTGCCTTCCTCACACACACCTTTGCAGTTTTTGTATTTCCATGGGAACAAAAGAGTTTCATTTATGTCCCAGTGAAGATGGTACAGCTGATCAGAATATTTTATCTAAATTATAAAACAAAAAATGATGGATAGTAGTGGGTGCACGAGGGGAATGAGGATGCTAATAGTGAATGTTTGGGCTTGGTTTGAGGATTTTTGTAATAATAAAAGAAAAGTGGGGCCGGTGAGATGGCTCAGCGGCATAAGCGCCTGCCTTGCAAGCGCGAGGGCCCGATTTCGACTCCCGGATCCCACATATGAAAAAGGGGCCGGTGATATCGCTCAGCAGCACGGGTGCCTGTTGGCGCGCGAGGTCCTGAGGTCGACCCCCCGGTACCCACAAAAAAAAAAAAAAAAGAGAAAAGTTACACAAATTTCATTTCTAGCTCTGCAATTCTAAAAGGGTTCCTTTTTAACTTAATCTAAATTATTTTCACATAAAATCTCCAATACGGATCAGCCTGTGTGAAGTTTAAGAATATCGTCTTACCTGTAATCCCAGGAAGAACTGTAATTGGATATATTCTCTCTCCTGGCATTCACTGGGTCAGTTTCCACTTTTTCCTATTGTAACTGAAGTTCTACCACTTCTTCAGTTACACAGGTAATTGGTCTGAAATTCAAAACAACCGTATGTCTTTCATAATTCTCCCGAGAAAGAAAATTCTAAGAATAAACAATGACACTAGGTTTTCTTCTCTCCCACAAGTTACAGCTAAAGGCCAGTCTGGCTTGGCCTTACCCTAATAGTGTAGACAGGTCACTAATCTCTCAAAATTAATGTCCACTAACCTGCAAAATGGTGGCACATCTCAGTCCGTTCTATGTTGCTATAACAAAATATATGAGAGTTCTGGAGGCTGAGAAGCTTGGCACTGGTTTCTGCTTAGCTTCTGGTGAGAGTACCACAGAGCAAGCACACTAGCTCAGGTCCCTCTTCCTCTTCTGAAAAAGCTGCTGAGGCCATCCTAGGTGCCCAACCTCATGACTTCCTCTGATCCTAATTACCTCCAAAAGGCCCCACCTCCAAATACCATGCACACATAAATTTGAGGATTAAGTTTCCAATACATGAACTTTGGGGGACACATTGAAACCATAGCACGGTGCCACATACTTTGAATTATTAATGTCAAGAGTAAAGATGATGTGTGTAGCATGAAAGCAGAGTCCATGTTCAAATAATGGGCAGTTGTTATTATTTTCTATTGAAACCATTAGGATTGATGGTGAAAGAGAAAAAAGGGAAAGGTGGTCAGGAGCAAAGAAAGTGCAAGCAATGTCAGCAGTAAATTTGGACGGTTTTGTTACAGCAGCGATGATACCCGTTGTCCATGGTACAGGAACCAGTAGCTACTAAGGGAGCACAGTGTGCCGAATTCTGTGCAGGGAATTTACATACAGCATCTTACTTCTCAGAACTACCTTGCTGGTATCTTTTCCCCACTTCATAGGTGGCCAAACTGAGACCCAGAATGTTGACTTCCTCTGATTTATCAAACTAGTAAGTAGATGAGTTCATTTTGTCCCAAATCTGTATTTGTTGACTTGCCAGGCTGCAGGCTACTGCCTCAGGCCACCGAGTGACATCTTAACTTATGTCTTGCGCATTTCTCTTCACTTGACCCTACTCTGATTACAGATCCAGGTCCTCCCTCTTGCCTTAATTCCCTGTTGCATTTCTCGGAACTCTTTCCATTGCAATTGCGAGAGAGTCCATGAAATTGGCTTTAGCATATCTGGGAACAATGTGCTTTTGTGCATCAGAAGTCTAAACGTGGGCTTTGGCTTCAGGCATGGCTGCGCTCAGGGGCTCAGATAGTGTTAGCAGGGTTCTATCTCTCCTGTCTGTCAGCTCAATTTCCCTCCAGATTCTGGGATTGGCTTTATTTTCAAAGGATTCTCTAAATCTTGTGGCCCATATCCACAGGGTCTAAAAAAAAGATGCATCTTTCCTCTTTTCCAGTGTCTATATTGTTCATGTACCAAATGTTTTTTAGTTTATTAGTACATCTGTGTAGTACATAATGTGTACATTCCTGTACCAAATATTAATGAAAATTCCCATGCCTGTTCCTCAACCAGTCATTGTGGCTTGAGGAATGGCATGCCCCACAAGCCAGATCCTTGTTTCAGCCCATCCCTGTAACCAGGGGATGTAGGGCCAGCCTTACCTGAATTACAAGGAAAGGCTCCCCATGGAACAGAGTCCTGTAATGAAAGAAAGGGCAAGAGAAGTCCTGCTTAAGCCAAAGCTACAGAGATCCTCTACAGAACTCTTCATTTTTCCACTCAGTGACAACTCTCACACCCAACTTGTTGGCTTAGACAAGCTCAGACTTTAGATATATAATGTTTCCATAACCATTTCCTTCTGCATATTTCTCTTGCATTCCTTTATCCGGTCTCCACGAGATACCCAAAAATACCATGTAGACACAGTATATCCTGCTCCCTCGTTCTGCTCGATTTAGCATGATAGCACTGCAAGTTTTGATGCTTTTGGCTGCAATTTACAAAAAAACACCAATCAAAATGGCTTACCCAAGGAGGAAAACGTCCTTTGGCACACACTCAGGGGTCCCAGGGTAGGGCAGCTCCAGGGTTCACTGAGTCAGCACCTCAGGTTCTCTCTATCATTCCTCTCTGCTATCCTCCCTCCATATGTTGGTTTTGTCCCCATTGCACCCTCAAGGTGACAGGAAGGCCCGCAGTCCTGGGCGCCGTACCCAGGTGTGACAGCACCCTGTGGGAGAAAGGACTGGCTCTCTGTTTTTTTATTGCAAAACTGAGTCACCTACTGTTACCTGACTACGCTGTCCAATACATGTGGCAATTAAAACTAAATTAATACAAATTTAATACAAGTGAAAGCTTCTAAGTCACAGTGGCCACATTTCCATCACCACAGAAAGTTCTACTGGGTACCTGCCTAAACTAGTCACTAATGCGGTTACGATTGTTAAGTTAAACATCAATGGTGAAGTTTGTCACTAATACTAAGCACACCAATTATATGCCTTGACTTTGCAGGAGGCCAGGAATGCAAACCCTCAAGAAATATAATCCAGTGGGGGAGAGAGACAAATATACAACCACAATGAAGGGTGACCCTTATAAATGCTGGAGGACAAGAACCAGCCAAAGGGCTCTGGGTGTAAAACCTAAGGACACATTGCTGTGGCTGAGGACAACAGTGTAGACTGCATGCAGAGGTGTGTTTTGAGCTGGGCTTGAATGAAAAAGTGAAGTTTTCTGTAGGTAGAGTTTTGGGAGAAGGGTCCCAGCTCAAAAGCAAAGAAATCCCTGTTAGGAAAGAGCCAGTGAAGCTCTTGAGGACAGGTAGAGCCTAATCAAGGGCAGCTATAGGACATTGACATGGTTATAAAGTGTAGGATGGATTAGGGCAGGAAGCCTGGATTCCCACAGTTCTAGTAAGAGTCTATCAGAAGCTGGGCATAGTGGCCCACACCTGTAATCTGAGTATTCTGGGAAGCTGAGGCAGGAGGATCAAAATTTCGAGCCCAACCTGGGTAACTTAGTGATTTAGCAAGATCCTGTCTCAAAATATAAATAAATGAATAGATGAATGAATGAATGGATGAATGGGCTGGGGATATAGCTCAGTGCAAAGGTTCTGGATTCAATCCCAAGTACTACAAAAAAAAAAAAAGAAAAGAAAAAAATGAGAAAAGAGGGGAAAATGGAAACAAAACTTTTGTAAATAAGGAGGGGAAGAGGGGTTGAAGGGAGGGTAGGGGAATGGGGAAAAAAGGATCAAGATGTATCATGTATGGGTACAAATTTCTTATGATGAATGGGATCATTATGTATACCTAAAATGTACCAATAAACTTTTTAAAAATAAACTTAATTAATTAAAAAATTAAAAAAAAACCTATTGCAAGAGTCCAAACAAGCAAAACTGAAGTCTTAAGAATGGATAGAAAACAAGTGGTAAAGATAGGGCAGGCGGGGTGCAATGCCCTAATAATTAGTTTGATTTCTGTTGAGTCAAAGACCACAATGACGTTGGTTTTTCTTTTTAATGCATTTGAAATGTATTAAGCCAGAAAATCCTTTCAAATGACAGAAATGACAGATATAGAAACTTACAGGAGAATAATTCAGTTTTCATAGCAGCTCATCAAAATAGAAGTACCCTTTTATCAGGAAGATACTTCATAATGTAGTGCATGCAATAACAAAATGAGTCTCCTTTGTTGTCATTTTTAATGGCAATTGTAAGCAACAGAGCTTGTGAGAATTCCTCTTTATAGGCATGTACTCTAAGCAGAATGCCAAAGGTAGTTTATTTATATGATATGTTTATATATGATAGAAATGGTAAAAGTGTTTTCAAATGTGAATACAATTATAAAAAGTTACATGACTTGGCTATAATAAGTTGGGAAGCCAAAAGAAATCTTTTAAAAATAATAATAATAATAAATTTTTATCAACCATTTCAAGGAAAATATTAAATTGTTTTTCTTCTCTTTAGGTAATAATATCACAAGGCTATAGTCAATAAAGACATAATCAAAGAGTTTGCAACCATAAAATAAATAAAATGTATTAAATAAAATGTATTTAAGAAAAAGATTTTGGAGTAGTTAATAAAAGCAGTTAATAAAAATATTTTGTTATTTTTCTGGATTTGCGATATTTGTAAACATTCAATTTCTTGTGATCCTTTTCTCAATCCAAATAAATCTCATATATGTACCTAAATTTTTCTCATAATTTTTAATAATTATCTTTATACAGTCTCCCCCAAATTTAAAAAGCTTCAGGTACCCCCAAAGCTTGGATCCATTGTTGGTCAGGGAAGAAAGGAAAGGAATGTTAAAGCTCACATTTGTGTTACTCACTGTTGGTGAGTAAGCATTTCTGGAAGATCCCACTCAAAGGAAACAGGATTAATTTTGGGGACCTGGAAAATTAATCTTTAACCAGAAGGACGCACAGTCAGCCTGGCATGGTGGCAGACACTGCATTTTGGTGCAGGTTTTGGTTGTTCAGCAGACAGAGCTTGGACATGTTCCTGATCCCTGAAAGTCAGACTCATGATCTCTAAATGAGAATTTGGGGTTGGACGCATGGAAGTTCCCTTTCAGCACCATTTTTCTTGTTTTCACATCTGAGTATAGCTGCATCAAGATCTTCCATGACTTACTGTGGACAACACCAAAGTCTGACTCATGAATTTTTAATTATAAAAGACTGCTATTAAGTTTGTGAAGCCTGATAATTCTCATAAGAAGGTTAAATATATCCCTCATCTATTATTTCACATTGTTCAATTATTTAGTAAATTCTTTTCTATAATAGGACCAAGGTAAACTTTTGCACCAACCCTAAGTCACCATGAATTCTGCTTAAGCAGCATCTGAAGCAATTAAGCTTTCCTGTTAAAACTGTTCTTCCATCTACATTGCTGCATCTCTCCTGGTTCTTTTTTTAAAACTACCTTGCCTATGTGATCTTATTTTATCTCCACCGAATTCTTTTTTTTGTTTTGTTTTGTTTTGTGGGTACCGGGGGGTCCACCTCATGACCTCACACGCCAGCAGGCGCCCGTGCCACTGAATGATATCACCGGCCCTTTTTTCATATGTGGGTTCCAGGAGTCGAACTTGGGCCCTTGCGCTTGCCAGGCAGGCACTTATGCCGCTGAGCCATCTCACCAACCCTCCACCAAATTCTTAAGGTGTAAATGGAACAAGAATAATAATTTCCATTTAACGGATTCCTAAACATTTGGGAAAGGCTAACTCAGCTTTCTATTACTTTTAGTTAACTAGGGGCAAAACTGATTGTAATATAAGTCCTTGGATGCCCACTTCCACTTTGAAAGCCAGTAAATGTCAGAAATAAATGTAGATTTATACATTTATATATACATATAAATGTAGATAGAGAGGTGGACACCCTGGCTATCACCAGTTACTAGCATATATTAGCCAAAAGCCCTAGGGCTTCACAGCAATGGGCACACGCATGGTAGTATAACATCTACACACTGTGAGAACCATGTTCATCCATTGTCGGAGACAAATCTAGAATTCATTTTGAATATTAAAGAAAGGCAGTTCAGAGTAGCCAGCCCCTGAAGCAAAATAAAACATCCTAATACCTCCTGCCAGTTCCAGTACACAACTAAATGCGCTACCTAAGCAACACGTAACCGCTGTCTAGCTCTGACTCCGCAGAGCACAGGTAACACACCTGGACACAGGTTGGGTCATTGACACTGGTAGTTTCTTCTGGGTAGAGTCAGAGGGGCCGCACAAGGAGAACAGAGTCCCTCCTGCACCTGTACACCTCACTCTGGGCATAGCTGCTCAGAGCCTCCGCTTAAATACTGATCAGCAGCAGATCTGTCACCATAGCTGCACTGCCAGTGCCTCTCTGCTCAACCTGCCATTGACCGGGGAGTTTCCATATAAGCACATGCGCATAGAGCTGAAGAACGAACTGTGTTTCAAAGAAGTGTCACTGGCAATCCAGCTTAGAAGGCCGGACAGCTCCTGAGTGTGTGTACAAGGCCCTTGCTCTTCAGTATGAGTTTGGTAGTTGGTTATCTTACAGTATTTGCCAGCTCTTCCTTTAATAGACACACAAACACACACACATTTGAAAATTTGAAATTTCACTGAGACAAACATCCTGAACACATTTTAGATGTGTAAGTGATGTAGGATAAGTTTGGGGCCCAAGCATATATAAGTTAGCTGATATCAGGGTGGGGTCTGTCCAGCCTGGTTGTCCAACACTGTCCTTCATGACTACATCAGGCCACTTATGACATTTGAAGTCATCAATGCAACCAAACGAGTATTCAAATATTCTTAAAGTGAGAACAGCAACATCTAACCGGTGATTCTAGTTTCTCAAAGTTTTTAAAGGAGAAAAACACATCTTGGCTTTATTATCTATCCACACACTGCTTTGTAAGATCTCTTTCTACCTAACATCTGATACTTCTGATATTAGAGTCACACGTGTATCTATGCTGCTTCTTTGTCAAAGATAAACTACAGCTATCAGAAAGGAAGGGCTGGAGTAGGAAAAGATAACTCACATTTAATGAACACCTTGGATGCTAGGATCTACCCAATGTGTAGGTTTTTCACATCTCTCCACAACGCTAAGAGGTCAGTACGAACTGAGGCTCCTAAATGCCAAGTAACTCCCATAAAGTCTTGTAAGGAGTGGATTCTGATCCGCTTAACAACTAAGACCCATGTCTAATGTCCAAATCTGTGAAATGTTTATGAAAGATGACAAATTTTCAAATTCTAGGGGCTTTTTGAAGATCAATAAATAAAATTGTTCTGTATTTGTGAGTTGTCTAATATTCCCAAGTCTGACATTCCACCACAGAAAAGCAGTCATAAAATGTTTTATGGGGTAGAATCACTGATAAAGGCTGATCTACCAGATAGGACCCAAAGAACAGATTGTTCGTTATTTTTGTAACTGTTCCTTAACACTAATTGACCTTGGTTAATGTTCTGGAAGTGGCATAAAGAAGCTGGGAATTTAAACCAAAAACTTGGTTCTTCTCCTTGATTACAAAGAGATCTTAGTGTTGTTGTTTACCTTTGCTGCATTCTGTTCTCCTTATCTATAAAATGAGTACAATAATATACTGCAGGTATAATGAGGCTACATACATGAAAGGTCTTGAAAATGTTATTCAGGAATCTTGACTTCCCTCTAAGAAATACAAGCATGGTGTGAAACATACACACATGTGTACTAAAGTGGTGATGGTCACTGACTGTTCACCATGTGTAGACACTGTGCTAAGTGCCTGAGGTCATTGCACTTAATTCTTGCAACACTATGTGTAGCAGTTAAACTCGGCTGTCAACTTGATCAGCTTAAGAGATGCCTAGATTACTAAAAGACACACTGAATGTGTCTGGGTAGGTAACTGGGAGTGTGATCTTGGGGACTGTATGTGGTCCCTGGCTGCTTCCTCTCGCACTTTTCCTTGTCTCTCTGCTTCCTGGATGCCATGAGTTGAGCAGCTTTCCTCCATCATGACCTTCTGCTGTGTTGTTTATGTCTTGGAGCCAGCTAGCCATGGACTGAATCCACTGAAATTCTGAAGCAAATTAAACCTCCCCTCCTTTAAGGTCCTGCTACCAGATATTTTATTCCATCAATGGAAAAGCTGACTGATATATTATGTGATAGGATTAGTATTCCCATTTTACAGATGGGAGAAACAAGGCAGAGAGATCTAGGGAAATTTCCACATCACATAGCTGAGAAAAAGCAGAGTTGAGTGGGATTCCAACCCATCTGGTTTTCATCTAGAGGTCATACTACTAATTACTCTCCTTTGCTGCTTCCCATATGTAAATAGAACACAATAGCATTATATAACAATTAGGATGATTATCAAAGGATAAGCATTTGATCAACAAACTCCTGCCAGAAGATTCTAATTTGAACATTTGCCTCCCAACATTGGCAACCTGGAAGACAGCTTCTTCAGTGCCCAGCCCTCATGGGTCATGCCTCAGTCCTGAGCATTTCCCAACCAGTCTCTTTCTATTTCTCCCCCCAACTGCCATCGCCTCCTGGCCTTCCTTTCTGCTGATAATCAGAGGTTTTCTCTTCACACTGTAGTCTTGCCTGACTCTCCAAGAAGCCTTCCCAAAGCCAAGCTTGGGCTGTCAGTCTGCCTTCTGTTGGCTCTGAGAATGCCAGGACCCTCCCTCCATCCCAGACCTCCTCTAGTGGAATCCCGCACTTCAGCTCCTCTTCCTTCTTGTGGGCACGTCAAGAGCTGCACTGCACTGTGGTTGTCTAATAGCTCTACACCTCCTTTCTGACCCACATTCAGAGTGGCCTGCAGTGAGTTTCCAGAAATTAGTAGACAATGGTATTTTGGGTTGGATCTCAGGAACAGATAGAGAACATTATAATGGAAAACCAGATGAAACCTGAATAAAATTTATAGTTTAGTTAATAATATTACACCAACTTTATTGGCTGACTTTTGATAAATGTTCCATGATTGTGTAGGATGTTAACATCAGAAGAAGCTGGGTGAATGGCATGGGAGAACTCTCTGAAATCTCTGCAATTCCTCTATAAATCTACAATTATTTTGAAATAAGAAGTTTAGAAGTTAAAATTTAAATGACTTTGTAGCATAATGTCTAAAGTCACATTTTTGGAATCAGGCAGACCTAAGCTACCTACTACATATACTTGTGATTTTAGGCAAAGCCATATAGCCTCTCCCTGCCTTGTCAAATGGACAGGCACAGTAGAAGCATTCACGAAGGTAGTTTTGATGCTCTGTATTATATTCACACTACTAAAGTACTGTTACTATAACAATTTATCAAGAATATGACCTGAGCCAGGTGTGATGGCACACTCTGTAATCTCAGCTACTTGGGGGGCTGAGGCAGGAGGATCACTTGAGCCCACAGTTTTGAGAACAGCCTAGCAACATAGTGAGACTCTGTCTTAAACTAAAAAACAAAAAGAACAATGACCCAAACTTGCCTTTTCAAACTTATCTCTCACTGCTCACCTCCCAGCATCCCATTATCCATCCAATCCCATATCCACTCAACAGTTGTTGAGTGTATTCTCCATACTATTCCAGGCACTGGAAGGCCAGCAGTGAACAAACATAAACACCCAAGAATGCCTATCATGGACAGCTTACCTTCTAGTGGGGACAATCAGGCAACAGACATAAAGTTTATAATACACTGTTCTCAAAGTGCTTTCCCAGACCAGCTGCATCAGCAGCATCCTTTGGAAACTTGTTAGAAATACACATTCTTGGGCCCTGCCCACACCTACTACATCAAGGTTCTGGGGTCTGGCCCTGCAGAGTAGCTGAACAAGCCTTCCTACAATTCTGGTCTGTTCTCAAGTTTAAGAACCACTGACATAGTATGTCAGTGATGATCAGTATTTCAGAGAAAACTAAAGCAGAAAATGGGGATGGAGTGCTGCGGTGAAGAGGCAGATTGTGATTTTAAGTAGGGTATACAAAAATGCCTTACTCTAAAGGTGGCATCTACTTAAAGACAAAAAAGAGAGGAAGTGGGTCTCCAGGATATCCAAAAGAAGAGCATTTTAGGCAGAAGAAAGGGCAGACGCAAAGGCCCTGAGGCAGCAGTGGACCTAGGGTTTTGAAGGAATAGCAACTGGACTGGGGTTCCCAATGGGGAGAAAGCAGGAGAGGCCATGGGACTCCAGACTCTGGTGGGGAGGTGGGAGCCACCGTGAAGAGTATGACATTTACATACTGAACCGCAGTTCTTCCAAAACCACTCTGCCTTTTCCTGAATGGCTGGAGCCCTTCCTCCATCTCACAAATCCAAATCCACTTCCCTGCCTTCCCTTCATGGTCCTGACCAATTCCTTCTCTTCCTAGGCTTTCTCATCCCTTGCTGTCAGACAGAGTCTATGCCACCCAGGGTTTCCATCTGTGTTTTGGTTTATTGTAAGCTCCTTGCCTGGATACAGGATTCGCCCACATTTTGTCCTCTATTGGACCGTGTTTGCCTAAAGAAGAAACTCAGTCTTTTTCTTCCTTTATTCCCATGCTTGTCTCAGTGTCTGTACGTTACAACTTCTCCATAAATATTTACTGATCTTCTCTTACAGTGCCTGGATAGAAACCAACACATAATTGGTATCAATAAATATTGCAAATATTGCTGATGGTTTTAAAATTCCCTCTGTCAGAGGTAATAGGAAAATGAACTCATGAATTTGTTCTCAAACCATTCGGGCACTTTAGATTTGATTGAAGGGCTAAGCCAGAGTTTGACAGAAAACTAGTACAGTCACTCCTGATTCCCATTTGCTCTCCCTTTGTGCCTAATGGACTAAATAGTTCTTGCTGCCTAAAGCTCTGATTATTGACAGAGAGTATCATGAATTTACTGCTAGCCCTGAGCCAAAATAAACAAAGATGGCGGACGGCAAGAAAAGAAATGGTCATTGGCATCCATCAGATCTGGGTTTGCATCCTAGTCCCATCAGCCTCAGAACTCTTAGCTTTGCTTTGCTTTGCCTTTGCCTTTCCCTTCCCTTCCCCTCCCCCCTTCCCTTCCCCTTCCCCTTTCTCTCTCTCCTTTCTTAATATCATGAATCTCCCTAGCAAATGGCCTAGTATTAAATTTTTAAAAACATAATGTAAAATATATAACATTACAGAGTGAAAAAAAAATTTTTTTTTCTTTATGTGGGTACCGGGAACCAAACTCAGGACCTCACGCTTGCCAGGCAGGCGCTTATGCTGCTGAGATACATCACCAGCCCAGAGTGAAAAAATTTTATAGAAATAATGTCAAAAGTTCTCAGAATAGTTTAAAAACTATACTATACTTGGGGGCTGGGGATATAGCTCAGTGGTAGAGTTCTTGCCTCGCATGCACAAGGCCCTGGGTTCCATCCCCAGCACCACAAAAACCAAACAAACAAAAAAACAATGCCATACTCACCAGAGCATGGTGGCACATGACTGTAATCCCAGATACTCAGGAGGCTATGACAGGAGAATTGCAACTTCATGCCCAGCCTGGGCAATGTAGCAAGAAACTGTCTTTAAGTTTTAAAAGGGGTTGGGGATGTGGCTTAGTGGGACAGTGCTTGCTTAGCATGTGCAAAGCCCTGGGTTGACCACCACCAAAATAAAAAAGCTATACTAATATTTCTGCTTCTCTATTAGTGCGTATTCGTGCATTAAGTAATTAGATTTAGAGGCAAATTTAATAAGTACCAAAAACTTGACATTATTTAATAATGGGTGTAAAAGACATTTCAAGATATTAACAACTGTAATAGGGTATAAAATTATCAGCAATTTCTATTACTGACAGAAATATAAATACTATAACTGTGGTGGTTTACGTCTTCCATTCACGACTAAAAAGAATACCAAGTGTTAGTTTGACTCTTTCTCTAATTGTTACAGGTTAATGGAGGAGGGTGATATTTTTTCATCCTATTTCAACCTGAATTCTATGCAAAAGTCTGTTAATAATCCAAGAATATGATTTGGGAAAATTACTTTACTTCTCTAAATTTTAGTACCCTTATTCATAAAATGATGCTTAATGAAAAGCAACTATTATTATTATTATTTTTTAGCAGCAGTGGTGGTAGTTAAGGACTCTCTGTAAATATTTCCTAATATACTCTGACTTACTCACTTCCTGGTTCTATAAATTGATGAATAGGAGGTTACCTTTCTACATAGAGAACCTCCCTACCATGTTAATTACAGGACTGAAATTTCACCTTGAGAGACACATGCATGCCTTGGAGACTGAAAGACTTCCAACTTCAAGAAACTAGAAAAAAATAAATATTCCTGAGAAACTATCACCTTAGATTCTAGTCATTCATCTCTATGGTCCTAAATAAGTCAATGAGAACTTTCCTGGACCAAGAGAAAAAGTCTTGGAACAATCTCCTCTCTGTTCACTTTTTCCCAAGGACACTTTCAGGAGACTAAATTATTTGCAAAACAAGATCATATTTATTCTATAGTCATGGTTAAAGAGGAGTTCCCTAAAGCTCAGCAGTGTATTTGCTTATATTAGCATGAGCCTGATTAACCATGTATTCTACTTTAGTCTCCAGTTAATTTCCTTCTTTTTTTCCCACACAAAGTATGGTTTCACTCCGGGGACACTTTGATTCCATTTTTATAAGCACAAGTAGAAAAAAACCTAACAAATTCCTGTTGGAAAAGATTTTTCAATCATACACTGTACTTAGCCAATTAAATTTCTGGATCACTTTTTTATTCAGTGCAATGAAACCACTTCCAAAATTTTTTTAATTTTCATTTTTAGCTCATTTTAGTCCATAGAACTCTCTTTCCCTTATATTGGGTAGGACTCAAGGAGGACTGAGCTACATCCCTAGCCTGTTTACAGAAAAAAAATTTTATTAAAGCATGTTAGTAATGCAGAATGGTGATATTTGTTTTGGTAAATTGGTACATGCATTTAACATAATCTTGCTCATTTTTAAACACATTACCCCCCTTTCTCTCCCCCCCACCCATTTATCCATCCCAAAAGTCCAATATATATATTAATTTTCTTTATCCATATCTTTATCTATTGATAGGCATCTAGGCAGTATTCATAGCTTAGCTTTTGTGAATCATACTGGTATAAATATGGGCATGGTATGATGTCTTTCATACTTTCAGGAATATATGCAGAACAGGTATAACTAGATCAAATGGAATCTCTACTTTTAGTTTCTTGAGGCATCCCCACACTCATTTTCATAGTGGTTATACTAGCTCACATTGCCATAAAAAATGTAGGAGTGTTCTTCCACCCGCTTCCCATCTCCAAGAGCATTCAGTTTTTTATATTCCTGACTGGAGTAAGATGAAATCTCAAAAAACAAGTAGTTTTGATTTGCATTTCTCTATAGTTAAAGATGTTGAACATTTTTTCATGTACTTATTGGCTATTTGTACTTCTTTTCAGAAGTGCGTGTTTAGTTTATTTGCCCATTTTTTATTGGGTTATTTGGTTTTTTGAGTTCTTTATATATCCTAGAGATTAATCCTCTATCAGAACAGTAGCTAGCAATGATTTATCCCATTCATTCTTCATTTTGTTGTTTCCTTTGCTGTGCAAAAGCTTGTTAATTTGATATAGTCCCATTTGTTGATTCTTGTTATTATTTCTTATGCTCCTGGAGTCTTATTCATGAAATCTTTGCCTGTGCCAATGGCTTCAAATGTTAGAAGCATCACAATACCAGATTTCAAGTTATACTACAAAGCCATATGAACAAAAACAACATAGTACTGGCACAAAATCAGGCAAGTGAACCAATGGAGTACAGCAAAAAACAGAAACAGCTCCATGCACCTTCAGCAAGAAGGGGCCAAAAGCAGACACTGAAGAAAAACATGGCCTGTAACAAATGGTTCTGGGAAAACTGGATGTCTACATACAGATTAAAATTAGATCCCTAGCTCTCGCTGTACACTAAAATCAAATTAAAATTATTGAAGATCTAAATACAGTAATGCCTTGGTTCATGAATGCTTCTGTTTGCAATTTTATTCACAAACAAAAGCCTTCAGCAAAAATTTTGCTTCCATTTGCAGACTGCATTGGATGACAAACACGACCATGGCCATCTTCCCCACACAAACACAAACACAGCCATCTTCCCCCAGATCATAAAACAAATTAAGTTCATCAACCAAGGTACCACTGTATAAAACCAGAAATTTTAAAGTGATGGAAGGTAACATAGGGGGAAAGAGTGTCTAATAAATTTCCATCCTAGCACAGTATCTTTGCCAAAGTGACGTTTGGTTGGTTTTTCAAGCACTTGAGAGAAAGTTGTTTTCCTCTGAGGTAACTCCTCCAGTGCTGCTCTTCTTCACGGACTGTGTAACTCCAAGCTCTGGAGTAAAGAGCTTCCCAAGTCTCGGTGTTCCTCAGAATCACCTGGGAAGACCATTAAAACACTGATGGCTGGACCCATCCGCAGAGATTCAGGTTCTGTAGCAAGCGAGGAACCTGGAAAGTTACATTTCTAATAAAATCCTAGGTTTCTTTACCTTTATGATCCCAGTTTCTTTATTATTAAACCAGGATAATGACACTTACTTTGCAAAACTGTTGAACAGATTAGAAAAAGATAAGATATTGAATATATTCCAAGTACAAAGCCCCTAATTGAAATATCATAACTAATTCCTATGTTGGGGCTTTTATGGTGACAAGTGGCTGGTGTCAGAGAAAGCTCTCTGGAGATGACACCAGAGCAGTGTTGAAGATGCAATGGAAAGCAGCAAGGCATCTGCAATGAGAAGGTAGTGGGGAAGAAGGAAGTAAAGGTCGTTCCTGAGGTAAAGAAACAATGTGCACAAAACCCGCTAATTCCAAGAGGTCCCAGGAGCTGCTCTTGGCTGAAGCCAGTCGTGGATCATCTGCACATAAGCAGGGCTTTAATAATAAGGGCCTTTTGTGTTATGCTAAGGAGTTTTGGTGCTGTTTTGAAGAAAACGGAAAACCATTATGCGTTTAAAGTTTATGTCTTGAGTTTATGTGTAAATGACTGATGCAACCCACCGGGGACATAGAAGAACAAAGCTCTTGGGGAAGAAGATGAGTTAAATATCAGACATGTTAAATTCAAGGCATCCATGAGACACCCACCTAGAGACATCATGGAGTAGTTTAATATGTGAATGTAGATGCTCTAGATGTAGTGATGGCGAATCTTTAGATCTTTCAATGATAACAAATACCCACTGTGGCACATGTGCCATAGATTCACCACTACTGTTTTGACACATCTACTTAAAAGACTTGAGTACATAGATGGACGTTACAACCACAGAAGTAGATAAAATAGGCCAAGGAATATATATAAATAGGCCAACATGAGACAAGACCAGAGGACAGAATTCTGAACAAACACAATGTCTAAGAGCCATTGTCAATGAAGCTTAAGTCAAAGTTCATGACAGTGGGAAGGGTCCTTGTTTTCTCTGCTCATAATATCTATATCTGAATCAATTCTGGCTTAAGTGGGTATCAAGGTCAGCCTTGGGCAGTGGTACCCATGACATCCAAACACTCAAAACTTCTCTGTTAGAAGACGTGCTAGAAAAAATCCTCATGGGATGATGGAAGCAAAGGCTACTGGATGTTGAAGGGAAAAGTCTTGCAGATAACAACTGGGAAGTAAATAGGGTCCCATCACTGCCTTCCTTGTTAGTTGCCACAGTCACTAGAGAAGCAAGTGCCCCAATTGGTCATCCTCTAAAGAAATCTCTTCTTAAAGAATTTTTGCATGAGTGAGTTCCTTGAATTTGTCACGCTCAGATATCACCAGCAGAGAGAAAGGTACAGTGAACCATGAGTCATTACAAAAATAAATGCTGTCCCTTCCTCTTCCTTCAGACAAACAAAACACTGACACAACTCTTATTTCATATTGGCAAACCTATCACTAAAAGTTTGGCCAAGCCACCCCAAACCAGCAGGATCCTGCATCTGGAGGCTCTGAGTGCCTGTCTTTCTTGCAGCAGGCTTCTGAGTACTCAGGCAGACCTGAGACCAATGCCCTGAGAGCCTAGGGAGGGCAAGATGAGGTGTATAGCAAACTAAAAACAAGGCTGGGCTCTTTCTAGGTGGGACAGGACAATGGAGGAGCAAGCGGGGAGTTCACAGGGAGAAGGAGACACTCCACCTTGTGTAGGAAAATCATGTTAGACACAGCCCAAGGGTCTCCTCTTGGAAAACTGTCTCACCTTAAGGAAATCCAGGGTTTACAAATGTCCAAACCTACAGATAAATTGGAGGCAATTTTAAATGTATTTCCCCTCCCCCTCCCCCAAAGAGTGAATTTAACTAGGTGTTCCTGCATGGAAATCTACTCTCATGTCCAGAATAGATTATGCAAAAGATGAGGCACATCTGCACCAGGGCGTAGGGTCCTCCAAATCATCCATAAGCCTTAATTACCTTCAAAGATGTGTTCTCAGGAAAATAAAACAAGGGCTTAACTCTTTCAAGAAGCAGCCCCAGTAGTGATTTCATGAAGATCCACAATGAAGACTGGAGATTTTGGAAGGTGACAGAGGCTTTGATAGGATTGTCACAGGTTAGGAAAGCACAAGAACTGTTCAATCAGAGGGAATTAAAACTCAGTGCATGAGTGGAAAAAACACTGTGTACAGGTAGAAATCTGATCTCATACCCTATCTTTACTATAGCGGGAGGGGGTAGGGGGAAGCAGATCTAAAACCACCCAACTGTTGAAACAGAACTGTAATGCACCAGAAAGTCTTCCTCAAGACCAAAATGGTTTGTTCAGCTTTCAGGAACCACCTGGGCTGGCATGGAGCTGTGTCTTAAGTACCTGGGGCTGGAACATACTATTCTCAGATGCTGTACCCATGAGCTGTCTTCAGGAATGCATTCCCATTTTGATTACTTTTTGGAATGTGGAGGCTTTAGCTCTGAGCCTAGAGAGACCCTCTCAAGGCAGTGTTCTACAAAGAGAGAAGGAAGAGAAAAGCCATCTCTCACCTGTGAGGTCTGAAAAGCAGGGAGGGTGTTGGTGGGAGCTCAAACCGAATCTTGGCTTCTCCATGTTCATTTTGCCCCTGGTTGCCTGGGAGGGTTCAAGCCCCATCTGCCAGCCAGCAGCTGAACTTGGAGGCTCAAATAGTAAGAAAGGCTCCTTCAGCATGTCCTATTTTAGATGGCAATGGCTCCTTGCAGAGGGAGGAGTCTGTTTTGAAAGTCCCTTTACCGTGGGCTCTGTAGGTCTGCTAGTTACTACTGTCTGGGTTAGGGAAGAATTCACAGCACTGGGGTTGGAAACTTTGCTTTGTTTATTGTTTGCCATGGGCCACTTTCACAAAGAAAACCTACTCTGGGCAGGAGACAGAAATGCAGCCTCCTGGCTGCAGCAGCATAAGGCAGTTCTAGTGCCTGTCCTGGCTCACTGTATTCTGGCCCTTCTGAGGCCTCTTCCAGGACATCTTTAGGACTTTTGACTCCTCTGATCTCAGTTTGGAGACACTGAATTAGCCAACGTCATTATGTGTATACTCCCAGCTCCACTTACCATGCATGAGTAGGCCCAACAAACAGCGTTGCTCACCCCTCAGTAGAGTCCAGCACATCAACTGGCTGTCAGAGTCCAATTCCTGGTCCCTGTGCCTAGCAGACCTCTAACAAGAGGTTGAGATGATTCCTTTAGCAAGCTAGCAGATCCTGTCCCAGGACAGCTGCTGTCGGCGAGTCTCTTGGTCCCTGCCTTGTATAAGCCCCAAACCATTTACAGCCTGTGTTGAACTATGTTCTTAGACTCCTTCTAATATCCATCATCAGCAAGTAAGAATAATGCCTAAATTACAGAATTTACCATTATACTAAGTTAATCTTCTCTGGGGCAAAAGTGTTTTTAACACACTAAAAACAAATTAATGAATTCTGATTTGGGAAAAGAGAGATTTCCAAGTATCTTGTGTCAATAACCCACTTCAGGTTCTCTACTTGCCACTCCTGAATAATTAAAAATCAAGAACACACAAATCATTGAAGGGGCCTATAATTAACATCCAAGCCCAGCAATGGACCCTCTAAATTGCCTCAGACTGTTCTTAAAAGGGGGATGAGAAATACAAAGGAGGGAAGGCACCTTAGCCTCATTTTTATTCAGAAAAAAAAAAAAGCCTTCTATGGTTTCAACACTCTCTTTTATAAGGAGATAAAAAGCATGTTTAAGGTAAATTCTGATTAAATGACACAGCCATCTTTTAGGTTATATTGCCAGGTTTTGAGACAGTAGCAATGTCATAATCCATGCGGTAGATAAATGGAAGGAAATTCAGATACAATTAAATCCTACACCCACATTTTACAAGTAAGGAAACTGAGTGAGATTTTCCTCATATCTCAAAGCTAGCTAGTCAGCAGACAGATATGAGAACCCATGTTTATGGCTCCAGGTGCAGTGCTTTTCCTACTTCTGTATATCATATAATAACTGCAAAGAAATTAGAAAACATCTCTCAACCCTGCTGTTTTGCATACAGTGTAATTTAAATACTATCCTTCAAAGTCTTTAGCTAACATGGAAACCTACCTGGGTTTTTCTGCACACATTGGCTGTAAATGGATGATCCTTAGGTTTTCGAACATCTCTTTCATTGTTGCATCTATAGATAGGAGGTAAGGACTAGGGCATTCTGGGTGGGCTGATGGCAATCACAGGGCTGGTACCGTAACAGGAAAGAGGCAGCCTGGAAGCCTGGCAGTCTTGGACCCCGGATACATTAGAATTGCTCGGAGAGGGTACCTGTACCTCCAGAGACTGACCAACTTGGTCTGGGGTAGACCAGGCCCTGGCATTTTTCAAGGTTCCTTTGGTGATATGCATGTACAGAAATAGTTAAGAATCACTACGGGGCAAGATTTTGCTGTGAAACTGAGCAGGGCTTGAAAATCCCCAGCCCTGACAAGTATACCTTCTCTTTCTGGGTTTCTCTCAGAGAGACAAATAAGATGCCAACATGGACCTTATTTCATACTGCCAAATCTATCATGCTGGGCTTGGCCAAATCACCACAAATAAATAAGATCCCACATTTAGCAGCCTTCCCTGCCTCGGGCTTTGGAACATTCTGAATTGGGATGGTGTAAGCATTTAGATTCATATATAGTGTATAATAGCTTCTCAGTAAACCTGATTCATCTTTCCTCTTTACATTTTTGCCAAAATAAACATTCCTGTAAATCAAGGGCTGGGCATACTTAATTGTTCAGGACGTGGGTCTATCCATTCAATGATTGGCATCACTTTGTTTGGGTTGGGCATTTTCTGTGTACCTACCTGTGTATAGGTTTCTGCTTGTGTGCCTTAAGCTACCAGGTGAACCTTTTAGGGGACATGGTCCAGGTAGCCGGAGATTGATTGGCTAGTGGGAGAGATGGCTGTTCTCTCTGCCAGATACTGTACACTTTCCACCACTGCTACCTATAGGAGGTGATTCTCTGCTAACACAACCCTTACAAAATGCCTCAGGTGACTGCCCAAATATTAACTCAGTCCTTCCCTGGGACCTAGATGCCATTTCCATTGAGCATATGGAAATTCTGGTGCCACAGGGAACAGGCATGGAATAGCAGCAGGTGAATAGTTGACACTCAATGACTTTGGTTCTTGGAGTCACCCTAGTGAGAAAATACAACCAGGGTTAATCTTTTTGTTATTCCTCTTGTACTTTCTTCAGCCTGTTCATCATAGTTAAACTGAGTACTCTCGCCACCTAGACACTTGGTTCTTTGCCCCTGATCACTGTTTGGCATCAACCTATGTCCATCCTGCACCCTCTCTCCCCTAACTATGGGGCCTCTGCTCCATTGTGAGGAGTATGTATCCTTTCATTCCTGTTTCTGCCTTTGTGGTGAGCTCCTGCCCAGCTCCTGGGCCAGCTCCCTGGCATCAGGCTATTTTCCACCCCCCCACACACACTCTTTAGTGTCATTTCTCATAGGCAGAGATTTCCCAATGTTCTGGCTCCAGGACCCTGCCCATGCAGGAGGCTTTGTTCCCCAAGTGTCACAGCTCATCATGGCCAGGAGACACAGGCAGAAGTGTGGTATATGGAGGCAATAGTGGCCTATGCCATGGCCTCACAGATTCATGACACCATTGCCCAGGGAGCTTCCGGGCCACCATCCGGGTGCTTTCTTCTGCTGTTTTGTTGGGCATCTCTCTGCCATTACTGTCTAGAGCATTTAAACAGACCAGATGGCTCCACACACCCTGCCCCAGAAACTCCTGCCCCTTCTCCCTTCCTCTCCCAGTACCCCAGCCCCTTGCCCTCCAGTCATCAAGCACATGAGCCATTCAAGTGTACAACTATTTGTACTAAAGTGTGAAGGACTTTCAGGGTACAAACTATATTTAGCAGAGGTTAAAGTTCACATTACACAATCAGAAAGGCACAAGTTTAAATCATTAAACAGCCTGTCCTAGGCTGCTCCTGTTTTTACTCCTCCACAAATTTACTTTTCTAGTCCTTCCCCTTCTTTTTCTTCTTCTTTTTTCTCTCTTCTTTCTTTCTTTCTCTATTTCTCTTTCTTCTTTCTTTCTTTCTTTCTTTTTTTCTTTCTTTCTTTCTTTCTTTCTTTCTTTCTTTCTTTCTTTCTTTCTTTCTTTCTTTCTTTTCAGTACTGGGAATGGAACACAAGGCCTCATGCCTGCTAGGTAAGCATTGTACCACTGAGCTCCACCCCTAACTCTATGCTTCTTTTAATGGGGCTTTCATATACATCAAGGACTTTGTTACCTGCAAAGAGTCCCTCTTTTTTCAGGCCTCAGTTCCTTCCTTAGCCTCAGATAGAGATTCTCTTTTGGCTATCAGGACCTCTGATGCAGCAGGAAGCTATGATCAAACCTGAGATGGAATCTTTGCAGTGCTGAATTTCTACCCTAAAAATTCTTAAAAATGCAAACTATTCACCTAGAGGCTCGAATCAACATTAGTTGACAATGATTTGGCAACTAGGCTAAGGTGGTGAGAAGGGATTATATTTGAGAGTGTTAATTTCAGCATAAAGAAGAAGAGGAGGGCTCCAAGATAACTCATGAGTGGGAAGGATGCTGGAGACGGGGTCCATACAGGTGTGTGCCTCGTGATGCTCCACCAGATGATCCTTCAGGTACTGGACACGCTGCCTACAAATAGCTTCCACCATCAGCTCTGGAAAGAAAGTGCCCAGGCTGAAGGACATTGCCTTGCTCAAGGTCACATCCCCATCCCCACCCCTGCATTAGAAGGAGACTGTGTCCCCTGCCTCTTCCAGAGGTATAAATCCCAGGAGCTCTTCCTTACACTTTCCTGCATGCTAATCTCCATCTCAGAGTCTGCTTCTCAGGGAATCCGACTGAAGTGATGACCTGGAAGAACTTAAAAGCATTTTAAAACTGTATGACATTCCCCATATCTTCTCAAGAAAACAACAACAACAAAAAAAAAAAAAGCAAAAACTAAAAAACAAAACAAAAAAACACTTCCATTAGCAGCAGTTAAATTCTTAACAGACAAATGATAAATGTTCTGTATACATCCATTCTTTACCCAGCAATATCGGTCTCACTTGAGAGCATATTAAAAATGCAGGATCTCAGCACCTCCCAGATCAGCAAAATCAGAATGTGTATTTGAACAAGATCTTTGGATGATTCTAATGCATAGCAATGTTGGATGAACCCTGGCCCACAGGACAAGTGGGTAATGAATGATCCCACAGGAATGCTTACTGATAGCAGAAGTATCCTGGCCCCTTCTTTCTGCCCAATGGGAGTAAACTGTTTTTAGTTTAGAAGTTACTGTTCCTACTGAAAGGAGTTTAAAGACATTCTTCTTCCACAGAGCAATCACAAAGGGTCAGAAAATAAAGAAAGACGGTCAGAAAATAAGCATCAATGTTAAGCAAACAGAGGAAAAGACCCCCATAAAATGAAGTCCCAGTACTTCTCAGAGCATAGAAGAAAGAGGAAAAGCCTCCCCGGCAATACAATCACTGAACTTTGAATCAAGCAGTGATTTCAATCTTTCCCAAGTGGCAATAAGGAACCTAGTCTAAGAAGCCTTTCCCAAAGTCCAGGCAGACACATAGCAGCAGGCAAGAGGGCACCACTCAGCTGCGCACATCTTCTGAGCCGCACTATCTAAAAGTTTCGCTTGTTCCTCATGAGGAGTAAGAGATTCATATAAGAATGTCAGGGCCGGTGAGATGGCTCAGCAGCGTAAGCGCCTGCCTTGCAAGCGCGAGGGCCCGAGTTCGACTCCCGGATGCCACATACGAAAAAGGGGCCGGTGATATCGCTCAGCGGCACGGGTGCCTATTGGCACGCGAGGTCCTGAGGTCAACCCCCCGGTACCCACAAAAAAAAAAAAAAAAAAGAATGGCAAAAGTCTGTTGTAGGTAATGAGCTTAAATGTTAGAGTATAATAAAACACTTTCATGATTCTCATTCAAATGGAGAATTCGGTCATCCTTGACAGATCCTTTTGCTGCTTATAAAACTGCATTAAACTGCATTTCCTTCTGCAGGTATATTCAGACAGAGTCTGACCTCTGAGTAGCCCTGCTAATAAAAGCCCTACAGTAGGCAAGAACAGGTGAGTGACATTTATAACAATGTTGCTCCACCTTGATTGATTTATGTTGAGCTTTGGCCTATTCTCACTGAAGGGCAGCAAGGACAGAGATGGCAGAGCCACCTGATGGGGCAGCCACTCTACAGAAAGGATAAACAGCTGCCAGGAGGATAGGCAGGGGCTCCCAGTTCCCAGAGACACACAGCCAACTCACCCCACCCTCTCTCAATGCAAAATGCAGCAAGTAAAACTGCAGATTCCCCAGGGAGCCCTGGCAAGTGAGCCATAGCAGGAGAGTTGGGGAAGAAGACCACAGCTCCAATGCTGTTCAAGCAGCGGGGGGCAACCTATACTCCATACACTCCCACCCCCAAACTTTGGAAATGAGCTCCAGGTGGGATACAGAGAAGGCCTTCAGTTCCAGCTCAAGGAGCAGTTAAATGCAGAAAGCATGGAAGACTACTATATGGGTTTTTCTTTTTGTTTTTCTGTTTTCTTTTACTTTATTTTCTCCATTCTTTCACACCCTGACTCCTGACAACCCTGCGGCACCTGGAGCAGTGGCTCACCTGACTAATTGTGTCTACTCTTTCTATCTCAAGGTCAGCAGACAAGCAATCTTCATCGCACTTGCAAACTCAAGTCATTTTTGTCATGTAATATAACATAGTCACAGGTTCAAGGAATTAAGATGTAGACATTTTTAAGAGAGATTTTATTCCACCTTCAGCCCTTAGTACATAAAGAATCATTAAATCTCAATTCACACGAATTCCTGCAGTGTTCTAATTAGCAGATGTCAGTGCTGAGAAAATGCAGATGTTGAAATTTTTCTGCAAAAATTTAAATAGATTTTATAAAATATTCCAAGAAAAGAGAACACTCTTGAAATGAATGGAATGATAGAAAGTCTCAACAGAGAGATAGAAAATACAAAGAAGATCCAAATATAAGTTTTAGAACTAAAAATATAATAAAAATTTAAAGCTCACTGGGTAGACCAATAGAAATTATCCAACAAAATAAGAGAGAGGAGCGGAAAAGACTGGGTCCAAAAAATTAACAGGTCCTCAGGAATCTATGAAAATACCAAAATTGTGAATATTAATGTTAGAAGAGGAGGAAAAATAGTGCAGAGCAGAAGAAAATACTGAAAAAAATTTAATTAAAAACTTCCCAAAGTTGTCAGAAGACATGAACGCCCAGATTCAAGAAACGTAGAGAACCCCAAACATTATAAATCCAAACTCCATGTCCAGATACATCATAATCCAACTGCTGAAAACTAAGACACAAAAATATTTGCAGTATTGAGAAAGATGACACATTACTTATGGGAGAACAATTCAAATAATTGTGGATTTCTTATAAAAAATCAGTAATATGTAAATATAAACAAGTTGCAAATATTTGCCCATCAAATTACCAAAGAATGTTTTTAATTATCTGAATCTAGGATGTGGGAATATGTTAGTAGTAAAAGAAATGAGTACTATTGGTGAAGGGCAATTAGACATTATCTATCAAAATTTTAAATTCACTCTCCTTTTAACCTTCAATTCCACTTCTAGAAATTTATCCTGCAGAAATATTCATAAATGTGCCAAAAGTTGTTTACTGTGACAGTGTATAATGGAAAAATACATTAATTAATAAAATATTAGAAATTAATACAGATGAAATAACATTTAAATAAATTATAGAACACCACACTGTGGGACATAATGTATCTTTTAGAACAATTACATTGGAGCCAAGCCTACTGGCAGGGAAAGAAGTTATGACATATTCTTAATGATAAAATGAAATTTGTCAAATAGTACACAGCCCATAAATCCGACTTTACAATTATGTATGTGATTACATACATTGATTAGGAAAAAACTGAAAAAATAAAACCCAAACTGATATCACAAGTCGCTTCTGAGGAGTATAGGAAGGATACATGTACTTTTTACCCTGTATATCTCTATGTGTATGTGATTCCACAAAGAGCATTCTCCTGCAGTGTTCTAATCTTATAAATTCACCAGTCTTTCACTGTTTTCTGTTTTCTAAAACTTAGCATTTTAGTCACTTTTCTTTAAAAAATCCAAGCATCTCGCTAAGTATCTCCTAGTATGTTATTTATTGTTGCATTGCAAATTACTTCAAAATTTACCAGCTCAAAACAACAAAAGTTTATTATCTTGTGTATCCTCTGAGGATTGGGAGCCTGGGAGTGACTTGGCCAGGTGCTCTGGTCAGGATCTTTCAGGAAGTTGCCCTTAAGATGATAGCCTGGGGTGCAGTAATCTGAAGTCTTAACCAGGATTGGTGTGTCCACATACGAGTCCTTCACACAGCTCTTGGTGAAGGTCCTCATTAACCAGTGGTCAGAGGTCTCACTTCCTCTCCACACAGGCCTCTATGGGATGTTTTTTTTTTTGTGGGTACCGGGGTGTCGACCTCAGGACCTCGTGCGCCAACAGGCGCCCGTGCCACTGAGCGATATCACCGGCCCCTTTTCCGTATGTGGGATCCGGGAGTCGAACTCGGGCCCTCGCGCTTGCAAGGCAGGCGCTTACGCCACTGAGCCATCTCACCGGCCCTCTATGGGATGTTTATAAGGCAGCTCCCAACAACCAAGATGCAATTGCAGTGACTTTTTTTTTTTTTGATGTGGGTACCGGGAGTTGAACTCAGGACCTCATGCTTGCCAGCAGGCGCTTGTGCTGCTGAGTGATATCACAGGCCCTTTTTTTTCTTTTATGTGGGTACCGGGAGTCGAACTCAGGACCTCGTGCTTGCCAGGCAGGCACTTATGCCACTGAGCTATCTCACCGGCCCTGCATAGCATACACTTTGCTATAATCTGTTGGTCACACAGACTGATCTTGGAACATGTGAGAGACGAATATAGAAGAGTGTGAATACCACAAGACAGGGATCATTGAAGACCATGTTGAAGATACTACCACAGCTAAATTTCTCTGCTCTCTCTCTTCTGCCCTTTCAAAATTTCAGAACTTCTAAGAACTTGTGAAGCACCATTCTGCCTTTAGAACATACTGTGGCTAAATATTTTTACACTCTCTTTCTCTTCCCCTTTTTAAGTTTGTGGGCATTCTAAGAACTTGTAAAGCATAGTTCTGTCCTTAGGACATCACTGGACAATTGAGAAGTTTGGAATGATCCAATATTTCACCAAGGAGAAACCTCAGGAACTAATAAGAAATTCTAGTACATGGAGTCGCTTCTGGTTTAGATCTAAAATGTCCCCCCAGCATCTCATTTGTTTGGAAGGTGTTTGAATCATGAGGCACTATACTCATCAGTGGATTCATCTATTAATGAGGTCAGTAGCTGAATGTACTGTTAGGATGTGGGGCCTGGTTGGAGGTGGGTCAGGGGGTGTGACCTGGAATGATGTATTCCTGTTCCCAGCTCCTCCCTGATCCCTCTGCTTCCTGGGTGCCTTGGGTGGAAGAGCATTCCTCTGCCATGCCCTTCCACCATGCTGTTTCTGCCTTGGAGCCAGCCCACCATGGACTGAAATAATGAGCAAAAATAAGCCTCTCCTTTAGATTGTGAGTGTCAGGTATTTTGTCCCAGAGACAAGGAAAGCTGACTAATGCAGAGCTCCTGTCTTTTCCTGTGAACAAAGGAATTTTGTTTTCCTTAAAGTGTGTTGACTAAGGAGAGTTGGAGAAACGGCAAGTGTGAATAATTGATCCAGGAGAAAAACATGGGGAAGAACCAGGTACCTCCATGGGAATCCTTTCAATAAGAAGGCACATCATTTACTTCTATCCCACTGCCCAACCTTTAATCCTCACAAGTCAGGACAGCTATCTCCTCTACAACTGGAAATTCTCACCAGCCACTCAGACAAGGAAGTGGAAATGCTTGCTAACAGATCAACAATAAAGGCTACTAGAATTATCTGTTAACTGAAAAAATATTAGAAGGCAACCAATGAAATCAGGAAATTAAAGGATATCTATGTCTCTGAGCTAAAACAATATGAAGTACTCCGAAGCAGAGCATGTAAGAGTTCGGAAGAAAATCCTCTGACGTGGATGGACCTGATTGCAAAAGATACATATCATATCCCTGGGAGTATAACTGAATGGTATTTTACTGTATAACTTCAGTTCAGACAAACATTTAGTTAAGTCTTTCATAATATGCTTGTAGAAATTTAGAGAAATAAAAGTAAAAATTGATTCATTACAGGTTGAGCAATCTTTATGTGAAAGTGCTGATTAAATCATTGTTATCAAATTGGAAAAGTAACATACCTCAGGGCTTTGAACTTGGCCTTGCCTCATTCATTTTTATGAACTATTTAGACAAAGACAAAAACGTGTTTATTATATTATTAGGTATTAAATAGATAGAAAAGCAAAGAAGTTGAGCAATAAAATTAGAATTTCTTAGTTCTAGAACAAGCTGAAACAATAGGTCAGAGCCCCTGAAAATAAGTAGGAAGCAGCACAAAATCCTGCCCAAGTGCAAAAAAGGAGCAACACCAGTTAGTGCAGAAAAGCTCTAAATGAAACAAAAATGTAATATGAGTCAGCAGATTGTCAAGTCTGCCAAAAAGGTAATTCAGGGGCCGGTGAGATGGCTCAGCGGCTTAAGCGCCTGCCCGGCAAGCACGAGGGCCCGAGTTCGACTCCCGGAACCCACATACGAAAAAGGGGCCGGTGATATCGCTCAGTGGCACGGGCGCCTGCTGGCACGCGAGGTCCTGAGGTCGACCCCCCGGTACCCACAAAAAAAAAAAAAAGGTAATGCAAAAAATTAGGCTTCGTTATGAAGAATACAACACTTAGAATCAGGAAGATGTGATCTGACGAACACAGCACTATAAATATGCGGATTCTGGTCATGAGTGAGAGATTCCTTTATGTACATTTAAACTCCAAGATGATACTGTCCTTCACTATTAACAGCTTCCTTAGTACCCAAGTTAAAAAAAAAATTATGGGGCCGGTGAGATGGCTCAGCGGCTTAAGCGCCTGCCTTGCAAGCGCGAGGGCCCGAGTTCGACTCCCGGATCCCACATACGAAAAAGGGGCCGGTGATATCGCTCAGTGGCACGGGTGCCTGCTGGCGCGCGAGGTCCTGAGGTCGACCCCCCGGTACCCACAAAAAAAAAAAAAAAAAAAAAAAAAAATTATGTTTTTAAAATTCTTTCAAGCAATATTTATTAGGAAAAATATTTTCCAGATACTCTTAAGAGTACAGAAACACAAAGATGCTTGAGACACAGACCCTGAGGGTTAGAATCTGGGGAATAGGAATGATATGGTCTGAATATTTGTGTTCCTTCAAAATTTATAGGTTGAAACCCAATACAATAATATTAAGAATGGGCCCTCTGGGAAGTTGTTAGGTCTGAAAGGCTCTGCTTTCATATGTGGGTTAGGCTTCTTACAGAAGAGGCCTGAGAGAGCCCTTTCATTCCTTCTGCCATAAGAAGACTCAGCAAAAAGTACCGTCCATGAAACAGAGAACAAGACCTCACCAGACGCTAAATCTGCTGGTTCTTTAATCTTAAAATTCCTGTCCTCTAAAACTGCGAGGAATAAATATCTATTGCTTATAAATCGTTCAGTTTAAGGTGTTTTGTTATAGCAGCCTAAAATGAATTAAGGTGGGGGATATGGAGGTCATGACAGGCAGCATTCTCACATGCCCCTTTCAGATTCTCAGCTTTGGTGTACAAATATCTTCCTGAAATTATTATGTCAAACACTAATATCAGTACTCTTGTGGAGGAATTTTGCCAATGGAATAAAGGTTCCAGACCAGTTGACCTTAAGATAGGAAGATTACTTGAATTGGCCTGTCCGAGTCACACGAATTCTTTGAAAAGAGAAAAAGAAATTGTGTAAGCAAAAACAATTTCTAAAATCTTAAAGAAAATAAGCCTAGAGCTTAGCTTGATTTTCAAGATAATGAATCATCTCATATTTCTCTTAATTTGATAAATCCTACAATTAGAATATGAAAGAGAGAAAGAAAGAAAGAAAAAAAGAGAGGTTGCTCTGGCTGGTGACAGAAGTCAGAGGATCAAAGCATGAGAAGGATTCTATTCATCATTACTTGCTTAAAGACAGAGACACATAGCAAGATGCAGGTACCTCTGGAGTGAGAGTAACCACCAGCTCCTAACCTGCAAGCAAAGACCTTAGCCCTGCATCCATAAGAAGAATGAGTTTGGAAGAAAACTCCAGGCCCCAGATAAGAATTGAAGACCTAGCTAAACCTTTGATTTCAGCCTGGCGAAACCTTCAGCAGGGTATCCTAAATTTGTATCTATTTAGTACAAATGGGATAGCTTATTATAAAGTGGTCTCTTATAGCCCAAAGTGTTTAAGTAACCTGTTCAAAGTCACACACTTTATTAAAGAACCCAGGTTCTACAAAAATCTTTCTTCAATCAACACAGCACTAAAACCTCAAGCTCCTCTGCTGGTCAAAATTGAAACCTAAAAATTTGCGTTATGCCAGTTGGCTCCTCTAGCACCCGTTCTCCTGTTCTGCAGATGCACGTGGACACACCACATGTGGCATTGCAAAGAATCGATAGTGTGCATTGAGTGCTGAGCATGTGCCAGCCACTATTGTAAACACATTGCATTATTAATGCAGTTAATCCTCAAAACAACCCTGATAGGTATTATTCCCCCCTCCCTTTTATAGATGAAAAAACCACGAAGGCACTGAAATTTAAAGATGTGCCTGTAGTTATACAGATAAGTGGAAGATCCGAGATGAGGACTCAGGCAGTCTGAGGCCTGAGCCTACTATCTCACCACTGTGCCATTGATCACCGAGCATCTTCTATTTTCCAGGTCCCACACCGCATTCTCTGCATACATTTTTTCTAGTCTTCACAACAGTTCTATAAAAGATGTATATACACAATTTTACAACCAAGGAACTTGAATGAAAAATTAAATAAACTTGCCTAAGATCTCGGTTAGTATACCTAAATGTCCAGTTTCCATCATTATCTATTCCTGTAAATTATTTGACATTCCATACACAGGATTTTTTCTGTATCTCTAAATTCCCTACTCTATCCTCTTAGAACCTGAGAGCTACAACCCACATCTGGGTACTGGACAAGGGGAAGAGGAGGAGGGAAATTTAAGGTGATGGCTGCCAGCTGCTGCTTCAAACAAAACATATCCACATTTACAAAGGCACCAGGGCTGGTTGCCTAGCAACATCTTTCTGCCTCCCCAACCTGTTCCATCCCAACCCTCCCCACCACACGTTACACACACCCCTGGCCTGCAATGCCCTTTGGAGACATCCCTCTTCAGGAATGAAAAGGTTTAATTTGATTTGCTGGGCAAATGCTTGCGGCTTGCAGGGGCCGTAGGAAGCACACAATTTGTGCCACAGATGGCTCTGGGACAGGCAAAGCATAGCTATCCTCCCTGCATGGCCCATCCCTTGGCACTCACAGGGTAGCTAGCGCTGCAGGAAGGAGGGGGTCTCATTTCAGGCTCTTTGTCATATCCCCGAAGGTTTAAAAAAAGAGTTTTGTTTTTCACATATGTCAGGTCCTTTAAATAGTTCTTTGAAATAAAAGTTTGGTTCGGACAGAATTAAAGCAGGCTGTCTAGGTTTCTTTTTTCATCTTATCTGCCATGTTTGAAGTTAGAGCCTCTTAAATTTAAACTCATCTTCAGTTCAACCAGTATAAAAGGCCTTGGGACTATTCTTGTCCTAGACTCTTAAAGAGAAGCAGGGCAAGGCAGAGAACACACAGTTCTTGGAGCTCGTCAAGTGTAAACGAAAGGGTAGGTACCACGATTAGGTAGCCCCCAACAAGTCCAGAAGCTTCTGACTTCATGGTAATGAGCGGATGCTAAACTGAGACCCAGGCTACATTATCCCTTCCAGGGGCCATAACCACTCTTCCCTTTCTGGGCCCCTTCTTTCATAAAAAATAAAGACAAAATATTAAAATTGTATTTTATAGCTGTTCTGGTATGAAGATAAATATAACCCAGGCTGAATTCATATATATGTTGATTTTATTATACTATGCTCATTTTTCCTGATTTTAAAAGAAATTAAAATATTTTCATGCACTTCTGAAAGTAATGTAAGCCCAAACCACTGTACGTATGGTCCTCAGTGGACAAGTGGCTGCTGCAGTGGACAGAGCAGGCCAGCACACAGCAAATGCTATTGAGACTTTGGTGCCCTGCCCCATGCTCAGAGCTATGGGCTAGGAAAAGTTGTGGTGCCTGCCCTCAAAGGCTTCCAGTCTAGCTAGAAAGAAAAACAGATTTGATAGCTACAACCATAACAATTCAGCCTGGTATCCACCAAGGAAGCCATCAAACCTCTTCTTTGCTTAGTCGTATTCCGAATTAAATACATAATAGCTTTTCTTTTTTTTTATGTGGGTACCAGGAGTCGACCTCAGGACCTGGCGCTTGCCAGCCAACAAGCACTTGTGCTGCTGAGTGATATCACCGGCCCTTTTTCCGTATGTGGGTTCTGGGAGTCGAACTCAGGACCTTGACCTTGCCGGGCAGGCACTTATGCCGCTGAGCTATCTCACCGGCCCCATAATAAATTTTAAAAGTACACTTCACAGAGAAAAATCCAGAGATGAGAGTTGACACTGGTAAGTGAGGTGGTGGATTGAATAAGGGGTTATAGAAAAGTCAAGGAGGATTTCTGCGGTGGGGTTTGGTTGACTGTCCACATAGACAGGAAATACAGAAAAGAGGAACAAGTTAGAAGAGGCCATGAGTCCAGGGCTATGTGGGTTTGTGTTGCCTTTGTAGAGTAAAAGTGGTGGCCCTCACCAAATCTATGCTATGCCATTGGACTTTGAACTTTCCAAACCGTGACTTAAATAAACCTATTATTTTAAAGTTCCTTATGTCTTCTATTTCCTATTAACCTTCTGCCTAGTTGTTCTAGTCATTAGTGAAAGTAAAGGGTTAAAGTTTCCAGTTTTTATTGTTCAATCATCTATTTCTTTTTTCAGCTCTATCAGTTTTTGTTTCATGTGTTTTGGGGCTCTGTTGTTAGGTATATATATATATATATATATATATGTATATATATATATATATGATTATTATGGTTATGTTTCCCTAATGGATTGACCCTTTTTCCTTATGTTTTGCTTTAATCACAAAGAAAACAGAGAACACTTAAAGATAAATAAAGCTGGCCTGGCATGGTGGCACATGCCTGTAATGCCAGCACTCGGGAGGCTGAGGCAGGAGGACTGCTGCGAGTTTGAGGCCAGTCTGGGTTACATAGTGAGTTTAGGACCAGTCTGAACTACAGAGCAAGACCCTGTCTCAAAAAACAAACAAAAAGCCGGTGTGGTGGTGCATCCCTGTAATCCCAATACTAGGGAGGCTGAGGCAGAAGGATTGCTGTGAGCTCGAGGCCAGCCTGGACTACAAAGTGAATTCAAAGCCAGCCTGAACTGCATAGTGAGATCCTGTCTCAAAAAGGCAAAAAAAAAAAAAAAAAAAAAAAAGCTGAAAATGCAACATATCAAAACTTACTGGGGCATAGCAAGCAAAGGGGGATGTCTATATCTATAAATGCATACCTTAAAAAACAAGAAAGTTGTCAAAACAACTTAACTTTACAACTCAAAACCTCACAGAAGGAAGGAAATAATAAAGATTAGAGCAGAGATAAAGTAGACTAGAAAAACAATAGAGAAAATTAATGAAAAGAAAAATTGTTTCCTTGAAAAGATTTATCAAATTGACAAACCCTTAACCAGATGGACCAAGAAAGAGGGACATAAGACTAAAATTGCTAAAATAAAAATAGGGACATTATTACCAACTCTATAGAAATGAAAAAGAACTATAAGAGGGTGCAGTGAACAATTTTGTTCTAACAAATTAGATGGAAGATTCCTAGAAGCCTAAAACCTACTATCCCAGTCAATTTATGTTACCGTAGCTAAATACCTGAGATTGGGTAATTTATAAAGAAAAGAAATACGTTTCCCCACAGTTTTGTAGGCAGGGAAGTCCAAGATCAAGACACTGGTTCTCTGCACTTCTAAGATGAAAGCGTCCTACCTTGAATTCTGCATCCTTGCATGAACAGCAGTGACCAAAAAAGGATCAAAAGAGAATGAACACTGCATCCTTACACAGTGAAAGAGAAGAACAAAAGGGGGTGTGAGAGAAAAACACTCTCCTTCAAGCCCTTTTATAGGATGCTAACCTCACACCTAAGTCCAAGCTTTCACAGCCTAATCACCTGCTAAAGGGTCCAATTCTGGGTACTGTCGCATTCAGGATTAAATTTTGGAGGGAACACAAACATTGAAACAATAACACCTCCCAAGACTAGTTCACAAAAAAGAAAATTAGAACATGTCTATTACTAATAAGGAGATAGAACCAGTAATCAAAAGCCTCTGGCTGAAGAAAAGCACTGGACAAAATAGTAAATTCTACCAAATATTTGAAGAACTAGAACCAACTCTCAAACTTTTCCAAAATATGGAATAGGAAAAAATAAATACATTCTGATTTCTCCTATGAAACCAGAATTACCCTGAAATGAACGTCAGAAACAGACATCATGGGCCGGTGAGATAACTCAGTGGCATAAGCACCTGCCTGGCAAGCGCGAGGTCCTGAGTTCGACTCTGGGTACCTACATATGAAAAAAAAGTCCAGTGATATCACTCAGCGGCACTGGCGCCTGCTGGCGTGGGAGGTCCTGAGTTCAACCCCTGGTACCCACAAAAAAAAAAAAAAAGACATCGCAAGAAAACTATAGAACAATATTACTTATGAACATTGGTAGGAAAATTCTCAATAAAATACTGCAGACTGAATTTACCAGCATACTGAAAACATAATACAGCATGCCCAAGTGGCATTTATTCTGGAATGCAAGGATGGCATGGCATATGAAAATCAATCAATGTAATATGCCACATTACCAGAATGAAGGGGGAAAATCACAGGAAGATCTTAGTTGAGGCAGAAAAGGCATTAGACAAAATGCAATACCCTCTCATAATAAATACTCAGCAGCATAGGAGTTGAGAAAGAATTACCTCAACGTAATAAAATCCACACATGCATAACCACAGCAAACATTACAGGCAATGATCAAGGACTGGAAGCTTTTCCTCTAACATCAGTAAAAAAAAAAAAAAAAAAAAAAAAAAAATTGCCATTTTTTTCCATTTCTTTTCAACATAATACTAGAAGTTTTCAGGAGAGCAATTAGGAAAAACAAATGAAAGGCATCCAGATTGAGAAGGAAGAAAGAAAATAATCTCTTTCACAGATCATATGATCTTGCATGCAGAAATTACTAGTGTTTCAAACAATATGACTAATAAATAAATTTAACAAAGTAGTAGGTACCAACTCAACACAAAAAAACCAGTTGCATTTGTACACACAATAAAAATGAATGAGCTGCAAAGGAAATTACAAAAATAATCCCATGTCTAATAGAATCAAAAGGAACGAAATACTTAGGATTCACTAACAAAGGAAATAAAAGACTAATAATGAAAACTACAAAACACAGCTGACAAAATTAGAGAAGACATAAGTAAATGAAAACACGGGTTAGTGTCATGAATCAAGACTTAATAATCTTAAAACATCAATATTACACAAAGCAATGTACGGATCTGTCAAAGTTCCAATGAGATTTTATGCAGAAAGAGAAAAACTCATATTCAAATTCATTTGAAATCTCATGGGACCCAAATAGTCAAAACAATCTTGAAAAAGAACAGAGCTGGAAGATTCATATTTCCTGATTTTTAAACTTACTATGAAACTTCGGTAATCAAAACAGCATGGTACTGCACAAAGACAAGCATATACACTAATTGAATAGAACAGAGCCCAGAAATAAACCTTTGTACATATGGTAAAGTGATTTTTGACAAAGGTGCCAAGACCATTCAGTTGGGAAAGCTGTTTCAACAAGAGGTGCTAGGAAAAATGAATATCCACTCACACAAGAATAAAATTAGACTCTTGCCTAACACCATATACAAAAATTTACTCAAAATAGATCAAAGACCTAACTGTCAGACCCAAAACTATAAGACCTTTAGAAGAAAACATGGGTCCAAAAATTCACAACATTGGGTTTGGCAATGATTTCTTAAATATAACCCCAAAGACACAAGCAACAAGGGAAAAAATAAATAAATAAACACATAGGACTTGATGAAAAATTTTAAAAATAGCACATTGAAAGACAATATCGGGCCAGTGAGACAGCTCAGCAGCCTACGCACCTGCCTGGCAAGCGTGAGGGCCCGAGTTCAACTCCCGGAACCCAACATATGAAAAAAGGGCCGGTGATATCGCTCAGCAGCACGGGCGCCTGCTGGCACGCGAGGTCCTGAGGTCGACCCCCAGTACCCACAAAAAAAAAAAAAAAGAAAGACAATATCAAAAGAGTAAAAAGGCAACCCACAGAATTAAGAAAATATATATAAATCATACATCTGATAAGGAATTAATATTGAGAACTCCTAAAACTCAATTACCACAAAACAACCCAAGTAAAAAACTGGGCAAGGCTTGCATACACATTCATCTAAAGAGGATATACTAGTGGCCAGAAAGTGAAGAAAAGAATGTTCAACATTGTTAATCATTAGGGAAATGCAAAGCAAAACTATAATGAGACACCTCATGACACTCATCATGATGGCTGCTATAAAAAAGGAACGAAAATAATGTCAGTGAGGATGTGGATAAAATGGATATCTTGTATACTGCTGGTAGAATGTTAAAATGGTACAGAATAGTGTTTCCTCAAAATCTTACAAATAGAATTACCATATGAAGTGGGCATGGTGTTGCACACCTGTAATCCCAGCACTCGGGAGGCTGATTCAGGAGGATTGCTGAGATCTCAAGGCCAACCTTGGCTATATAGTGAGTCCAGTCTGAACTACATAGCAAGACGCTGTCTCAAAAAAAAAAAAAAAGAATTACTACATGATTCAGCAATTCCATTTCTGAATACTTACCCCAAAGAATTGAAACCAGGGCCAGGGATATAGCTCAGTGGCACAGTGCCTGCCTGGCAAGTGCAAGGTCCTGAGTTCAATTCCTGGTACCAAAAACAAACAAACAAACAAACAAAGAACTGAAACCAACATCTCGAAGATATATTTGTATAGTCACAGTAGCTAAAATGTAGCAGCAACCAAGTGTCCATTGACAGATAAATAGATAAGCAGTGAGGTATATACATACAATAGAATGTTACTCAGTCTTCACAAGTAAGGAAATTCTGACACATGCTACAACATGAAAGAGACTTGAAGACTTGTTAAGAAAAAAAAAAGAAAAAAGAATATTTTATGATTCCACTCGTAAGAGATACTCTGAGTAGATAAAACTTAGAAACAGAAAGTAGAATGGAGATTGCCAGGGACTGGGAGGAAGAAGGAACGGAGAGTTACTGTTTAATGAGCATAAAGTTTCAGTTTTACAAGATGTAGAAATTATGGAAAGGGATAGTTGTAATGGTTGTGTAACATTCTTAGTATATTTAACACCACTGACATTTAACACTTAAAAATAGTTAAGAGGTTAAATTTTGTTATGTATTAGACCACACTAAGAAAAACTGGAAAAAAATCTCTCTTTTATCTCTAGTAACATTTTGGGGTTTAAAATCTATTTTGTCCAATATTAGTTGTATAAGATATGATGAAAAATTGCAGTAAATATTTACATTTTAGAAATTATATTATAGTAAGAGACATATTGTCATTAATCCCCCTCAGAATAAACCCCCTTACTTTGAACTCACTTATCCCATCATTCTTGCCACTTTCTGAAATAGTCCTGGAAGTCCTCTTTCATGAGTGTCTTTAATTGTGCAGTGGTGGCTGCCTCCATCTCAAGAATTGTTCCAAAGTGTTTACCTTCCATTGATCTTTTGACATAGGAGAATGGCCCAAAGTCTCATGGTACCAGATCCAGTAAATAAAGTGGGTCAGGGCACGCTAATGTCTTGATGAGCCTGCTTTTCCACTGGATGGCACTCAGCAGCAGCATTCACTGTACTGTTGGTCACACCTTGTAAAGACACAAAAGAGGACTTCCGGAACTGCTTCAGAAAGTAGCAAGAATGGCCCGGTGAGATGGCTCAGCGGCATAAGCGCCTGCCTTGCAAGCGCGAGGGCCCGAGTTCGACTCCCGGATCCCACATACGAAAAAGGGGCCAGTGATATCGCTCAGAGGCACAGGCGCCTGCTGGTGCGCGAGGTCCTGAGGTCGACCCCCCGGTACCCACAAAAACAAAAACAAAAACAAAACAAAAAAAAGAAAGTAGCAAGAATGATTGGATAAGTGTGTTTGAACCAAAGGGGGTTATTTTCAGGGCGATTAATGGTGATACATCTTTTATTGTAACAAATTTTAAAGATGTAAACATTCACTCTATTTTTTTGGGGGGGACCGGGAATCGAACTCAGGACCTCGAGCTTGCCAGGCAGGCGCTGTGCCGCTGAGCTATATCCCTGCCCCCCTTCACTGTATATTTTGATCACACCATGTAAATAATTTTTGTCATTCATTTCCTATTGCTTCTGAAAACAAACTACCTCAAAATGCATCATGGAGATCAGACGTTCTAAAGTCCCAGCTTGTCAGGGCTGCCTTCCTTGTGAGGCCCTGGAGGAGAACCCACTTCCTCCCCCTTGCCAAGTTCTAAAGGCTGCCTGCATTCTTGGGCTTGTTCCCCTTTCTCCATCTTCATGGTCAACCACACAGCAGCTCCTTGTCTCTTCCTGTATGCTGACCTCCCTCTCGCCTTCTCTGTCTCAGACCTTCCTCTGTCCCTACTTTCCAGACCTTGTCACCTCTGCTCCCATTGTGTCCTTTTATTTGTAGCAGACTCCCTTGCCTCCCTCTTTGAAGGACCCTTGTGATTAAATGTGGTCAAACTTGGTCATCCAGGATTATTCTTATCTCAAGAGCCTTGCTATGGTTTGTGTCTGGATGTCCCCTCCTAAGCCTCGTGCAGTCATGGGGGGCGGGCTTTTGGGAGGCGACTGAATCTAGTTTGTGATTGATTCATGGTTCAGTGGTGGGATTAAGGGTGCTGAGATTAAGGGTGGGTGATTGCTGGATCAGTCCACTGATTGGACTGGCACCGCCCTAATCCCGGTAGACTAGATTCAATATAAGGGACAGAAAGAGGCTTGTTTTCTTTCTGCTGCCATGAACTGTTGCCCCTCTGCCATGTGTCTCCCTGCCTTGGAGCCAGCCGATTATGGACTGAAACATCCACAAACCGTGAGCTAAATAAATTTTTCTCCTTTAACCTTGGATGTTGGGTATTTTTTCTCAGCAACAAGAAAAATAAGTAAGACAAGCCCTCATTTAACCACATCTGCAAAACCATTCTGCTGTGTAAGGTAACATATACACAAGCTCTGGAATTCTGGAGATTAGTATGTGGACGTCTTTGGGGGTGGAGGTGTTTATCTTGTCACACCACTCCAGCTTTGTTTTGGTTGCTGTTTGCACAATATAACTTTAGAGTTTACTTTTGGCCTTCAAATACAAAGAGTCATAACATTTCCCCTTATCCTTCTTTCCAAGTGAACCATTCCAGTGACTGTCAACCATTCTTTGCATGAAATGGTTTTAGTTTGTCTATTGTCCTGCATTTCCTTCTCTGCATGTCTTAAAAATGTTGGAATAATAATCGCTATAAACCAGCAATGCGCATTGAATGTTTTCTCTGGGTGAAGCACTTTGTTAACATTTTTACACGAATTATTTCATTAATCCTTATTACAAACCTGTGAGAGAGATATTATTATCTGCAGAAATGAGGAGACCAAGAAGCACAGCGGTTAAGAACTTGCCAGGGTCTTTTAACTAGCAAGTGGCAGAAAATAAACCAAAATAGTCTGAGCTGGAAGACTCCTTTCTTAGTCATCTCTTAAAAATATGACACCTAGTCCATTAAATTCAAGCAAAATCTGATTTAATAATTTAATAGAAAAAATAGCTCATACGGTATGATGCTACTCTACAAATTTATTTCTATTTTTACCTATCTCTCTCTCCTTCTGCTTGACAATTGGCACCAAGAGATACCTAGAATGACATTTACTAATGGTTAACCATAGTTATTTCTGGGTTATAGGGTTTAAGGAATTTTTGTTTATGTTTTCTTTATTGTTGTTTTGTTTCCTTCTCCTAACTTTGAATTGAATTTCTGTGATGAATATGTATTATATTTTGACATTCCCCCCCAATGGTTTTATTGACATACAAATTATACACTATAAAATTCACTCAAATGTATACTTCAATGAATGTTAGAGTATTGACAGAACTGCACCACTATTATTACAATCTAGTTTTGAGAATGCAACTGGATAGTCATATGGTAAATCTGTGTTAAACTTTTTAAGAAACGCCAAACTGTTTTTCCAAAGGAGCTGCACCATTTTACATTTCCTCCAGCAATGAATCCTTTTTCCCATTTCTCCACATTCTTACCAATATTTGTTATTGTCCTTTTTTATAGTTATTATAGTAGGTGGGGAGTGGTATTTAATCATGGTTTTTTTGTGTGTGTGTGGGTACCGGGGGTCGACCTCAGGACCTCACGCACCAGCAGGTGCCCGTGACGCTGAGCGATATCACCGGCCCTTTTTTCGTATGTGGGTTCCGGGAGTCGAACTCAGGACCTCGCGCTTGCCAGGCAGGCGCTTACACCGCTGAGGCATCTCACCAGTCCTTAATCATGGTTTTGATTTGCATTTTCTAATGACTAATAATATTGAGCATCTTTTCTTGTGCTTATTGACAATTTGTATGCCTTTTTTAAAAACATGTATTGTATTTATAACAAACAAAACTGTAAATTAAAATAAAAAATCTTGACATCTATCACTGGGCAGAATCATCCAGATGACAATGGCCAGCATAGAGCACAGTGAGTGGTGCTGTGTGTGACTTGCGCTGTTTCTTCTAAGGCCGCCAGAACATGGGGCTGACTTTCCGGCAGACACATTATACCGCGGACCAACAGCGAGCCTGTGGTTAACTCAATACCCCAGATCCTCTTCTCAGTGACTACTGTGAAGCCAGCTTCTCTCATCTTCTATTGGACAATTAATTTTACTGAACCTAAATGCTGGAGCTAATATTTTTCCCGGTTGAATTTTATCTTATAAGTTTAGACATTTACCTATAAAATTAATATTGTATCTCAATTCCCTCATTTCACTTTACCTACCTCGCAACTCGTTTTTGGATGTTAAAATATCCAAGAAGGTGGATTTTTTTTTTTAACAGTTGCAGTTTCTGTCTTTTCTGAAACAAAATGAATTCATACTTGCAGGAGATTCCTTTCTTAGTCATCTCTTAAAAACACTCAATTATGGTACATGAAAATTTGATAAAAAGAAGTACCTCAAAAGTAAAACTAATGTAAGAGATCTGTAAGACCCATTTCTTATAATCAGGATAGGTATATATCTTTACTGCAGGAAAAATTATTCCAAGTGAGCACAGCCATCCAACTTTGCTCCATATTAATGGTCAGTTTTAATATATTTATGTGAAAGAAAATACAGAGATTTTTAGGAAAAGAAAATATATACAGCAGTCACTGAAATGCAGATATTGTCATATGGAAGGTTTTCCACCACATTTTCATTCTAAGTTCACTCTCAAAATTATTTTCTTGAAATTCTGGATGACTTATTTTCACCTTTCCATGGTAATTACTTTGTACCTTAATTACTTTACACATAACGCAATCGTATCCCACCTCGTCCTTGAATGAAAATTCCTTGGGGGGGTCTTCCCAAACCAATCTGAGCTTTCCCTTCAAGTTCCTTGATGCATCTTTCTTAGTTTGTGAGGGACCCTTCCCTGTCCTTGACTTTCTCCCTTTCACCTTCTATACTCAGCCCACATTTTCCTCTCTTCCTCAGCACCAAGTTTAATATATTTAAGCCCTCCAGTTCAACTTGCCTATGTTTGTTTAGTAATTGTACGTGCATAAGAAAGTGTTTGTATGTAATGATTTAAAGAGCAAAATAAAAGAGAGACAATAAGAAACAGGGAGATAATCTTTGTGGAGATGGGAAGGGGATTTGGGAAAGGGTGAGCGGGGAGGGCAGAGAGGGCAAGGCTAAGGAAAAATGATTAAGATGTGGTATCTGTAGGTATCAGCTCCTCAAGATGAATCTAATTATTATGCATCACAAGCATATACCAGTTAAAACAAATTTTAAAAGAAAGTGTTTATATGTCTATGTTTTAAAATATGTAAATAATATTGTGCTATAAGTCTTATGTGATTTCTTACTTTAATCATCATATTCTTGAGGGATATCCATGGGCTACATGTAAATCTAATTTAATATTTCTGCCTGATGCATATTATTCCACCAAACGTATGTATCTATATACTCCCAGATGTATACTCATCCAGAAAAACACTTCTCTGAACACCCTTGAGGATTTACTATATTTACACTGTTCTCTATAGTGGTCAGAGAAAATGTCCATAAAAAGAAATTTTCAGTTTCTATTTGACTGGCTAATTTATCTGACATATGTAGCCAGAAAGGAGATTTCACATAAACATAATTTCTATAAAAACTGACATATTGCTCCTCAGAAGAGCTGTGGTGGTTTGCTCTCCCATACTAGAGGTACAAAGGCATCGACGCAACTTGTACTTCGCAGCATTTGGAATTGCCTGACTCCATGGTCTTTGCCGTCTGATGCAGGTGAAGTACCTGCCCTCTCAGTAGTCCTCTGTTATGCTCTGGCACAATGCTCTGGCGAGTTTGAACATATACCTCTTCAAATGAGAACGTGAATTGCCTGTGCGTGCCCATTGTCTTTTCTCATTACTTTTTTCTTTTTTTTTATTGCTGGCTGCCACTAATTTCCTGTGCATTGTGAATGTTAATACCTGAAAGGTTTTAGGCACTGCAAATATCTTCTAGACTGTCACCAGTCACTTGTCACTGCTAATTTTGTCTGTGATGCTCCTCATTGAATCTACCTCATTTTAGATTACTGTTAAATTGATTGATTTATTTCTTGACAGCTTTAGCTTAGAGCTTTATTTAAGATTTTCTTTACCACCAAAGGGCAGACAGAGATCCCTTACCTTTTCTTCTACTTGCTTTACAGCTTTCCTTTCACACTTTAACATTAATCCATTTTGAGTTTTTTAAAGGGTTTAATAGGGATTGAACTATATTTTTCTTCATATATTAAGACTTGCTTCTGAAGTATTTCTAAACAGCCTATTCATTTTTTACATGCTTGTTAAGCTGTCCCTCTCATGTACTTGTTTTTTGTAGATGTGTAGTTTGATTTAGGAATTTTCCATTTTCTCCATTGGTCTCTTTACACATTCTGCACCTAAACTTTACAACTTTACCCTTTCTCAAATGTCTCATTTTCTAGTAGAATGATCCCATCCCTTTGTTTTTCTTTTTTAGAGCTACTTACTCGAGAGCTTTTATTCTTCCACACAAATTTAAGATTATTTTATCACAATTCCAGAAATTCTTGCTGTGATTTTGATTGGAATTATAATGAAATATATAAAATAATCTGGGGCAAATGACATCGCAACAATATTAAATTGCTTCAGTCATTTTTTTAGGCCTTTTCTTTTTTCCTTTAATAGATCAGTAAAGCTAAACTCTTTTGCAATTAATGTCCTGTATATTCCTTATTAGTATCATAGCAGACACTTCGGTTGTTCTCGGAAGTTGTATCTTTATATATACAGATATACAAAGAAAATGTATATATTTTTTCTATTTGTAGTCCTGTGGCCTTTTCAGAGTTGTTTTTGAGGAGAAGAAGCTAAAACCTGAAGGATTCACCCTCTTATCTCAACTCATATTTAATACCTATATCATGTACACATTCAATGTCTTCAACTATATAGTTCATTTGTGACCAGTGGCCCCAGTGAGACTGGACTCTTCTCTGAGTGCTACCTGCACATTACATTTTACATTACTTTTCACAGGATGTTGTTCAGTGCTGTGTGCACACATACAGAAGGAGAGAGCTACAGCCAGAGGGGCACCTGTTGAACTCGAATCAGGGGGCTTGAGTGTATGCCTTCCTCTACCTCTGACTTCGAACCAGTCCCTGTTCCCCCTGAGTCTCACCATTTGTAACACAGACTAATGAGGTTGTCACAAAAATTCAGTGAGGAAATAGATGTGTCTTGCACAGAATTTGGCATGTGGAACCAATGCATGGTATTTGATTCTAAAGAATAATAGTGAGAGGAAAGAATCATGAACTCTACTACCAATTATTCCCAATGATTAAAAATTATTAGTGAACTTACTCCAGCGAAGGCCATCAAAGACAATTGATAACTGTGTCTCTAAATAACACGTGCATTAATTAGTCATGGCTGAAAGGAGATGCTCCTGCACCTTGAAGACCATCGCTGGCTCTGGACTTCCCAGAGCAGTCCCAGAAACATCTTCTCCCAGAATCTGTTCTTTTGGGTAAAGGAGGAAGCTGCTGTGGGTGGTGAGATAACTCTTCCTCTGCAAAGAGATAATTTCAGCAGAATCCCAAATAGTGCAATCCAGTTAGCTGTATTGAAATGCAAATTTTGTGCATATTAAAAGTACATATACAGTATCCCTCGTCATCCAAAGGGGATATGTTTCCAAGACCCTCAGTGGGTGCTTGAAACCCCAATAGTACCAAGCCCTATATATAGATTTTTCCCTATATGTAAATATCTGTGATAAAATTCAATTTATAAATTAGGCATAGTATGAAATTAACAAAAATAACTAACAATAAAGTAAAACAATTATGATATATAGTAATAAAAGTTATTTAAAATTTACGAATTGTTCATTTCTGGAATTTTTCATTTAATATTTTTGCATTGCAATTGACCAGAGGTGCATAATTTAAGTCTCAGAAAGTGAAACCTCAGATAAGGAGGAACTACTGTGGTTGAAACAAATAGAAATACCTCTTATTTCCAACTTCATCTTACACTGGAGTGTAAGAGGATGACAGAGTGAGTGTGAATTTGTAAGAGGTGGGATGCCCTAAGGCAGTGGTGGTGAGCACTGGCACATGTGCCTCAGCCAGCTGTTTGTATCATTGAAAGCACTGAAAGGTTCCCATCACTGCCCTAGGGCCTGCTGTGGGAGTCCCTGCAAACCCTTCCCTGAGTCTCACAGCTGAAGGACAAAGGGAAGACTGTGGGACTAAGCCACGAGATCCAGGGCAGGAAGAAAGGGGCCAGAGAAGATCTGAAGAACAAGCATAGTTGAAAGACTAAAGATCAGTGACTGGGCGTCTCCTCAGAGCAGCCTTCCCCAGTCCCCCTTGCAAAATGATTCCCTTCACCCTTTAAGTCATTCTGTCACATTACCCTGCTTTCTGTTCCTCTTTAGGCTGATCATTATCTGACATCATTTTGCTTATTTATTTGTTTTGTTTGCTTTGTTATTATTCATCTCTTCCACAATGCTGCAAATTCTATAGAAGAAGGACTTGATAGGTCTTGTTCATGCACTTAGATCAGTGCTGGGATCATTGTAAACACTCAAAAAACACCATTTAGATGAATGAAGGGAGCCTGGGTCTAGTAAAAATGAGGTGCTAGCTGTTTTTTTGTTTTCTTGCAGCATACTTGCGCACTAGCTGACCTTTGCAGTGGGAGGGAAAGTGAAAGGATGGAACTTGCCATAAAGTGCTTTAGTGGAACAAAGAACTGCCTAGGTGAGTGTCATCTCAAGAGCACATTGAATCAGTCTGCCTGCAAGTCTCATGATAAGAAGGATGCACCCATATTGTCCATGCCCTGACTAACCCCTGAGTCCCTGTGAATCTACACATCCCTGGTTTATCTTTGGACAATTACGCTGGAGTAATGTGAGATATAGAACTCTTGGCAATGGCCTTGAATGAATAAGTAATGCAGCAGTTCTTGAAAGAAAGTTTGAGGAGCTCTGATTCTCTTGGGCTTCTTTAGCCTCTGTTCATTACATGTGGTGGGCGGGGTTATGGGGGAAAGATTTATATGAAGCAATAATCAATTGTTTTGGTTTTTTTCTTTGCTCCTGATCCTCTTGCTTTATTTTTCCGGGAGAGAAAAAAGAGGATAGAATTGGAGAGGTAGCAGAATTTTAATGAAATCACATTAAAAAAAAAAAAATGAAGAAGAAAATGATAACACTAAAACCATAAGGCAAACCAGTAGGGGGTGTTAAAGATAAAATTACCACTCAGAAGTCAATGGAAATGAAGTTATGGCAATTATTGCATGTTCCCTCTTTCCTTTGTAAATGAATTGACCTTTTAAAAATAAAATTGCTCTTGATTGTTTTTTAAATCTCATTTTCTGTGCTTCTGAAATTGTTTCCTACTGATGTCTCTATGTTTTTAAAATCTCCAAATGTACTTTTGAAAAATAATAGAAAGAAAATGTGTTGGGTTATTAATTTTTCCATATGTTTTAAACATTTATATTGTACACTATGTGATGAATAAACAAATCATAATACTGTCAAAAAATGAATATTATGGAGCCACAAAATGTGTTTTAAAGGATATTTTAAGATATGCAGAAAGGCTCACTATATAATCTTACATATAGAAAAACAGGATAAAAAATTACACATAGAGAATACTGTTCCTTTGTGTTTCCTTATGTTTGAAATAATGATCATGGAATTATGAATTTTTCACAATCATACACTTATGAGTTTTATTTTCTTAGGTTTTGTAACAATTTCCCTGTAATTTGGGAATTTAATCAGTATGTCACTCTTAAATCAGGAAGAATTTATAAAATGCTCAGATATCTTTTCAATATAATGTAATTTATCTTTAAGATGTCTTTTGAGATAGGTAGGAAATTGACATTAGTCTTCCATTTTAAAATGGAAATACTGAAGTATCATAAAATGCCCTGCCTATAATCGCATGGTTCATGAACTGGGATCTGAAAGAAAAACCACCCTCTTGGCTTTGCAGGGTTAACCCCCCTACACCATCCACTTACATATACAGTATCCAGGCAGAAACGCATGGGGCTGATCCTTTCTTGGGGTCCCTTGGAAGCCCAGAGCCTGAGCCCAAGGCTCCTCTTCCCAAGTCAGCTTTCTAACCTTTTGCCAAAGAAAGGGAAGACCGCTGAAATGTGTCTGAGGGTTATTACAATTTTCAAATAATTGGATCTATGTAGCTGAGATCATTTCAGGCACATGTGCTGTTACTGCAAAGAGCAACATTTCCGTGTCTCTAAATTGGGAAAAACCTAACTTCAGAATCACTGTGCTCATCTCTCTGCATCTAGTCTTTTCCAAAGACTCCTCAACAAGACTTATTATACATGTGGAATCCTCATAAATACTGATTAACTCACTAGTCATAAACCTTAGGACATTGTACCCTAAGGCCACTAGTTCAAATTCTGACTTGGTGGACAGTGTTACAAAAAGCAGTATCTTATTGCCAGGTGAGATGACTTATTCATTAAGTGGAAGATCTCTAAATTTCCATTTGGAATAATCAAAAAATGTTGTAATTTACTTTCAAATGGGTCTTTTAGTTTTTTGAAATGCCAAATGACAACTATTTCTTGCTCTTGATAAACAAAGAAAATTGGCCCACTCGTAGAGATTTGGCTTTAACTGGTCCCAAGTGGAGCCCCGGCCACAGTATTTTTCAAAATCTCCTTCGACAATTCTAATGTTCAGCAAGATTTGAGAACTACTGATTTAAACTGCACATCTTTGCCTCTATGACATATTTAGTATCTGTGATTTATCCGATGCCAAGTCTTTGGTCAAGAATGCAATATCCAGTTATAACACAGATCCCATGGGTAAGATCAGTTTTAGGACTTTTTCCATGTGGTTTCCAGAAATTTACTACAGTGAGAATCAAGTATTGTTGGGTACTTTATATTTTTCTAATGTCCCAAACCCTCCAAAGAAACCTGATTTTGTGATGTTCATTAGAGGCTGTGGGTAGCAACTAGGAAAAATCACAAAACTCAATCTTTTGTCATCAGTGGGATATGATAAGAAGAGCTTTTTTAAAAAGATGAATGAAATTACCAAAGGAATCTCTGATACTCATATTGAAAGAGAGACAATAGCCCTTGTCTCTCTGGTACTAGGACTCACAGTTCTGTCCAGCTTCCTTGTATCCCTCTCCAGCAACTGGACCTAGAATTAGCACTCCTCCACACCCTGTTCCAAAGCATGAGGATCTGCACGCTAAGCATGGATCCCAATGTGGGAAGACAGAGTCCCCTCTGATCCGAGAATAGGCTATTCTGAACTGAGGCCAAGCCAGGGTTATGGCAGTAGAGAGAGAAACAAGAGTGGGAGAAGGAAGAGGCACAGTTAAGACACTGTCCATTTAGGAAGAAAGAAGACAGTAAAGAGACAATAACATTTCAGAGGCTTAGAATGTGAGCGATTCTACACCAATATTGAAAGAGCCCTATTAGACTGAAATTAGTTTTGAGAAGGAAATTCATGAACTTAAATGCTTGAGGACAGGATATTATGGATGAAATAATATTATGCCATCTTTTCAGATTTGAGCAAATGCCCTTTATTGGATTAAGAAAAGAGATCATGAGGCAGAAGGAGCATAACAGAGCCTGCTGGGAGTAGATGTTGGTAACACGAGGCTCTTTAGCTACCTCCAACTCCCCACTCTCTCTCTAGTATCTGCTAAGCCTTACTACAGTTCTATATCCAGGTCTTGCTCAAGCTATTGCCCTTCAGGATTCTCCTGCTGGCTCCCCGGTTCTCCGGACTTCCTATTGCAGACAATGTGGTCATGGAGCGGAGCTGAGTAGTGTCACCCAAAAACCTGGGAAGTCACTGTGCAGGTGTGGTATGGCACTCAGGACTGTTCTTGGAGGGAGAAAAGTCTTCCTATGAAAGAATCTGGGGTTCATCCTGAACCCAGAAACCTAGTAAAATGTTTTTAATTTAATTTTATTTTAACATCATTTTGAAAAAAGAAAACGCTTCCTTGAATTCTCTCAAGTTGAAAACAGTAGTGTGTGTGTGTGTGTGTGTGTGTGTGTGTTCAGATACCACTCTCTTGAGAAACAAGTGAAATGAGATTTTTAAGATGGACATCTATGTGTACCCAGGGCATCATGGAAAATTTTATTTTAAATGAACCGGTCCTTTAAATTACATGTTTTGGATAACCCTCATTTTTTGCATGGGTTAGAAATAAACCATTTCTGATTTCAAAGTTGACTCTTTTTTAGTTGTCCTAAAGCTCAAGCTGCAGCCTGCTGCTGCATTGGAAAGGAAGGGACTGGGTATTGCAGTCCCTTAAGCAGCAGCTCAGCTACCTTGGGGAAAGCACTTGCACTCTCCCAGCCTCAATTCCATCCTGTAAGAGGAGGTTGGGCTAGGTTATTCTGGTGTAGAATTTTCATTCCATAAGCTCAGTGTCCTTTTAAAACCCAAACTGCCTGTGAGCAAGAGTTCTGTCCAATGCATAGCTCCCCTCCCAACTCAAAAATCAAATAAAGGCTCCTAACTGCACTCAGTGGTTCTGTTGCAGACATTTCAGGTATGTAAAAAATGTGCTCAGAATGCTCACTTCAGTGGCACATACCCTGGAAAGACAGACAGAGAGACAGACAGAAAGGAAGGAAGGAAGGAAGGAAGGAAGGAAGGAAGGAAGGAAGGAAGGAAGGAAGGAAGGAAGAGGCTCAGAGAAGCATGAGGACTTGCTCGAAACCACCCAAGTTCAGAGCAGCTCTTTCTTGCTGTATCTTGTCCTAGCCAACCCTTCTTGACATCAGCTCTGTCTGCAGGCGTAAATGGAAGATGCAGTTGGCTCATACAGCTTTGGCTGATGAGTTGCATGCAAAGCTCCTGACTCCTGTTCTCTTGATATATTGGAGTCCAAAGTGGGGGACAAGGACTGCAACCCCTGCACTCGGTTCCTGCTGCATGAGCATGCCTCTCTTTGGGGGACAAGAGTGGCTGGCAATGTCAAAAGCAGCAGAGAAGGGTAGGGTCAGACTTTTCCTCCCTAACGGCTCACCCCTCTTCAATATTTGAGAAGCTGGAAACACTCAGCCTCCTGAATCCTTTAGGAGAGCAAGGTGATTTAAGTCACACATATTTCTGTGACACGAATGTCCAAACAGGAAGCCAAAGGGAACTGGCTTTTCAGATTTTGTTTTTTTAAGGCAGCATGTGGCTGGGAATGGACAAGAGCAACTGTTCCTGCTGTAATTCTCAAAGTCTGCAGCCTAAGAAATCTAGCATACATTGAGGTAACCTGATACAAAACGGTTTTCGTTATTCTGAAATTAAAGTTTCTCTGCTGCTCATGGAATGCCAGCCTATATTTAGAAGTAAATGCAGGGCCTTAGCTGACACTTCCATACTTGCCGAGAGATGCTGATGTGAACCAGGTGGCCTGCTTCAAGCCGAATTCAATTACCCAGATGGCAACTGTTTCTTAATTCAAAACTTTACCAGCACTTTTTTTTCCATTACGAAAAATGAGAGGGGCAAGAGAATACACTGAGTTTGAGCACTCTTGGTTTATGAGATTAGAGCCATGGGAGGGAAGCGTGTCTCTGACCTCTGCCAGCTCCCTGCAGCTCCAGCCCACACCATGATGCCCGCCTGGCAGGGCTGCTTATTCCTGGAACAGAAACGATGGGCCTGAAACTCAGCCTCCTCTTGGGTCTGTTCTTAGGAAGCTAGAATAACTCTCCCTCACTAATTAACGATTGCATTAGCAGATGGTATCTTTTCTTTTCCTTTTAAGTAAAAAGGGAAAATGAGAAAAGGTTTTAAAGGTTTTAAATTGCACTTGGAGACAATACTTCCTTTTTCCTGAGGTTAGCATCAGCCCCTGCAGTGCCGATGCTGAATCTCTAGGCTTCTTATTCTTAAGACAAAAACCTCTCAGTGGGGCTACAGCTGCAATGTTTTAGTGGGCTTATTTTCCTGGTCCTCGCCTGGGGTTTGGTAATAACCAGACTAGTTTGGACAGGTGGAGTGATCATTGGCTTCTACCACCCAACTTGGTGCCCCCAGTTGGCTGGGTTTCAGCAGACAGGTTCTGCATTGGATACGAGATTGGTGGGGGAAGTGGATGGCCAGCATAAAACAGATTCTGTCCTCGCCTTCTCCTTCTCTAGACCAATTTTTGTGGGTGCCTTCATCCTTCCTTGGCCTCTGTGTCTCCCAGGTAGTATAGGAATTTGGAATTGAGATAATGTCTTATACTTTTTGAGTAGTTACTACAGAACAGGTAATGTCCAGTTGGAAGGGATTTGTTAAAAAACCAAAATCTGAGATTTGTTGGCACAGGGGACACTTTCAATTTGAGCTATTTGGACAACTGAAGCTAAATTACTCATTAATTTGGCCTCTTTCTCCCTTCTTGTTATCTTCTAAAATTCCAATTTTTATATGTCGGATTGGTTGCCAGGTGGCTTAAAATTTCTTTAGTCAGTGGAATTGAATTAAGCACTAGTCTCTGAGGTGAATGGAAGCAAAGTGGCCCTTGGTCTATTAGGAGTTTTGTTTAGCAAAAATACTGGAAAACAAGATAAAATGCCTGAGTCTTCCCAGCAATTTGAACTCTTTTGGGGTTAGGGAATTGTATGCTGACTTAGAGTTAAAATTATGTTTTAATTCCAGTTTTTCATCATATCCAGCCATTTGGAAGCCTGTGTTTAGGGTAAAGTGGTGGATAAGGGGGATGATAATGGCAACTGAGGCATGCTGCATGTGCATGTATGTCACACAAAAAAAGAGGAAAATCAAATGAGTAAGCTATCACAAAGACATGTGGGAAGAAAAAGATCTCTTGGGAATTCAATAATATGATCAGCCTTCAGGTCTGTAAATGCTGAGTCTCCGGGCCAAGCAGTTTGTGTCCCAAGCTAGGAGCTTAAAAACAGCTGACAGGAAAAGCAGATAGAATAGAGACATTGCTTTCCTTGTCCTCTCTTCTAGAATCTACGTTCATCCTCTGCACTGGTCTGGGAGTTAGAAAGGTACCTAGATGTCCTGCTGCTATCCTTGGAATGCCCAGTGTTAATTATTCTCTGAGCCTCAGTTTCTTCATCATAAACTGAGCAGAGTGTTCAATCTTTGATCTCTAAAGTTTTATTTAGAAACCTCTCCTAAGAGGAGAAAAGAAGCCCTTTTTAAGAGAAAAACATTTCTACTTTTGATTACCTGTGTTCCAGTGTCTCTCTTGCACCTGAGACTTCTGCACCTCAGGCTTGGCCCTGACTTACTTTTTTCTTGGTTCTGTGGGTATGGGCTCCATATTTCAACCAAACAGATTCTTTCCACCACTCTTTCTCGGGGGAAGGTTCTCCTGTGCTCAGAGGCCAAACCTTAAAAGTAGTAAGATGGTTCCCATTTTGCAATTTTGAGGCCCACCTCCCTCAAGCACTTGCTGAGTGGCCTCGAAAGAATCCCTGACCCTCCAGCTTCCCACCCTTTGCCTTGAAGATATGTAAAAATTCCAGGACCTTGTACATGTAAAACTACCTGTGGAGCCAAAATCAAAGTATAGAGTTTAGTTAATGTTTCTTATATTTTTGCCCTTTCTCCATCCTAGAACACAGCTAAAGCTTTGGAGTCCTCCTGAAATGACTTTAGCAGCCTGCAACAGGCAAAACAATGGTTCTGGAGGAATTGGAAATGCCTTGGTCTGTCAGGGTTATTTTGTTAAATGAACAAATGATTATTTTACTTAGGAAGGGTGAGTAACAGATCAGCTGGCAGGAGAAATCTACATTGTTTAGACTGGTGCTTTCTACATTTTGTTGTGGTTGTTGCATTTTTCTCGCTCAAACAAAGGCCCAAGGGGTAATTCACCTTAAACAAACCAAGAAATCTTTAGCAAGCTACCCAGAGGGTGGCAGTAATGAAGTCAAGCATATAAATGAAGCATTTTCTAGAGCTTTGATAACAATTCTGTAACCTTCAGTTGAAGCAAATGGGAACTCTGTTCTGGATTTGGGGGCTTTTCCCCTGGCAGTCATAATTTTCTGTTTACAGTTCTGCTCTCTGTGGCCTGGCCTGATTCAATCAAGTCTGCAGATCGCTGGAGAAGACATGAGCCTTCAGCCATGCATTCTTTGGCAAGAGGAAAGAGATTCCTATAAGCAACAGTTTCTTCCACAAAGGGATGAGAATTATCCTAGCGATGTAACTGATAACACAGTTGTTAATTATTTCCCCTCCGTTTTTTTTCAAGCTTCATATCCTTATTTGTACATGTCCTGAAATTGTTGGGTCGGCTTTGACCTGCTTCCGAGGTTTAGTATTTTCCTTGTTTGTGGTAAGAATTCCCAGAGACACTGACTGACTTTTTCTTGTGAATTCTGTGCTTTTCCAGTGCACCTGAATCCCTGACAACACTGTTAATAATAATACTACGTTTTAAATGCTGGAGAACTTCAGCCACCGCAGTCTCTGCTAAGAAGCAATAACAAGAGAAGCCCAGTGCCATCGGCTGGGTTGGGGTGGAGTGTGGGGGAAGGGGAGGGAGGACCTGGGCCCATCAGAGGACCCAAGCCTATGTTGCAGGAGGCGCTTCTGTGCAAGTGGGAAGTATGGGGAAGCAAACAAGTTTTCAAATCTCTCTCCCTTAACTCACCTTCATTTGCTAAAGGTAGGGTTTCAGGTTTTTCTCCCCGAAAAGTTGACTCCCCCAAATGGACAAGCAGTCTTCATTCAGTGATGTGAACTAATTCCCTGTTGTCCTTTGGATTGTCATTCTGGGGTCTTGAAGGGAGGCGCGGGGCGGGGGCAGGGCTTGGGACCTCTAGCGAGGTCTGCTCAGATCCGTTCTTCTTGAAGCGGAGTGGAAAACAGGACCCCAGGTCAGGACAGTATCGGAGAGCATCAAGAGCCTGCGGATACCTTCCGCAGGTGGGCACGGGGCCCGGGCGCCGTAGAGCGACGGGTTCCCTCAACGCGTGCCAGCTGCTGTCACTTGTGAGCCCCTCCCCACCCAGGCGCATCCCCGAAGCCTAGAGGAGCCCCCTGACGCGCTGGAAAAATCCGTGGGCGCGAGGCTTCCGAGCTCGGGGGTTCCTGGTATGAGACCAAACCGCGCTCACTGCGGACCTTCGGTGCCCCACTCAGCAGGCAGGCTGTGCAAGGCTGCGTGAGGAGGGCGCGGGGCACCCGGGAGCTCTAGGGTCTGGGCAGCTTTCCCGCGGCGGGGGCACGCGCCCCCGGGCCCGCCTCCGGGGTGGGGGCGGAGCCAGGAGGGAGGCCGGTGTCGGGTTGCTCCGGTAACGGTGACGTGTGCGGCGTGGGCGGGGCCTGCACGCAGGTTGCATATTTTAGGAAGTGAGGAGGCGCAGGCTCGAGCTGCGGCGGGGTCTGGGGCGCAGAGCGGCGCCGGGAGGAGGCGGACACGTGGCAGAAGAAGCGGTAGCGGCCCCGGCAGCGGCAGCAGCCTGGGTGGCGGCATCGGCCCTCCCGCCCCGCGGCAGCCCTAGCTCCCTCCTCTCGGCTCCCCCGGCCCCGCTCGCTCGGCCGGGAGCTGCTCTCTGTTCTCCCTGCTCTCCAGCGACAGGACCGCGCGCCGGGCGCCGAGCACCGCCACCATGGGGAAGGGGGTGAGTGCGCGGCGCGCTCGGGGAGGGGGCGCGGGGAGCCCCGGAGGGCAGAGGAGGAAGTCAGGAGGGCGCCGGCGGCCGGCGGGAGGCGACCGAGGAGGAAGCGGCGCCGCTCGGCTTAAAAGACGACGCACTTTGGAAATGGAGGGAGCGCGGTAACGGGGGAAGGGCGCGCCGAGGGGACGCGCGGGGGCGCGGGGCGGCGCTCGGAAGCGGCGGGGCGCCGGGAGCGGGGCCCAAGGTCGCTGGGCGGCCCCGGGACGGAGCGGGCGCCGGCCGCATACCCGAGCCCACTGCCTTCCCCTCCGTCCGCCCGCACCTCGCGTCTCCCTCTTCCTTTTCCCCTCCGCCCTCCGTGCCCAGAGGACAGGCGCGCTCCTCCCCTTCCCCGGGGCGCTCCGCCGGGCCCCTTCCCGTGCCGCCGCTCCCGCCGAGGCCCGGCGCCGGCGGGGGCAGCCTCCGGGTCGAGGCTCCTTCTGGAGGCGCTGGGGCTTAGCCAGCTCCCCGCAGAGGCAGCCGCCCTCCCCCAAAGGAAAAAAAAAGAAAAGAAAAAAAAAAAAACTGGCTTCCCCTTACCGCGGAGCCTGGCGGGCGGGCTGGTGCCAGAAAGGGTGTGTCTTCACCGCCCTAAGATAGATGGCCTTTAAGGTATACTTTTGAGAGCGTTAATGGGCGGCTTTGCATAACAGGATGCGCCCTGGTATCTAGAGCTGTCTTGACGTAGGAAGGGGTGTGCAGTTTTATTGGGAGGACGAGCCTTGAAGCACAGGCTGACCCACCCGGGCCTTTAGGTGCAATGAGCCTTGAAAGAGGACTGGAGGCTGTGGGAGCACCTGGGTCGGAATGCCTTGCCACTTTCGAGCACCACCGGCTCACCCAGAGGTGCCCACCAAAGGAAACAAGGGGTTTGGGGGCAGAAGAGTGAGTGGCATAGGCGTGGAGCATACTCTATGCCATGTTCCCCCATTTGTGTACTGCGAAGCCCTGATATATCCACTTCAGAAATGATTCCTAGAGTCCAAGTCCATTTGAAAAAATATATATATATGTATACCCAGGATAACCAGGAGAAGTATCAATTCGTGGGATTAAAAAGCACCAGGTCACGAGACTACAGGTAGGGGAGAATCCACTCTTACCTTCTCCAGGGTTTAGCTCGCAGATGCTCAGTAGATCTTTGCAGGTCTTAAGGTACCTGCCTGCTAGTGGACAGTGATGAGGCCAAAGGGACGGCTCCCTCTTTGGGTACTCCGGGTTTTGAAGAAGGTGATTGAAAGGCTGGTAGGAAGAACAGGAGCTAGTAGGAATGTACAACGTGTGTCACTTTTAGAAGGGGAGGGCTGGCCCAGGTCAGGTAGCATCAGAGCCTCTCTGCTCCCCACCATGGATACTGGGTTACTTTAGTGAGTGGCTTGTGTTTGTACCACACCATCAAACCTTAGGCATTCCTGTAAGCAATTCTTTTTTTTTCAAAGCTCATTCCTTTCAGAGATCATATAGATGCATATATACTAAGGCCTGTGAAGGTGAGGTGACTTGCTCAAGGTCAAATGGTTAGTGACAGAATAGACTGATTCCTAAACAGCCTGTGATCCCTCTAACCTAAACGTGCATTTACTCCTTAACCATTATCTTACGTGGAGAGCTCTAGAATTCTTAAGATGAAATGATTGTGACATTGAATTCATAGACAAGGCAGGTATTTGGGTAACTAATGTCCATATATGTAGACGCCTCTTATGACCACACTCAGGCGCAGTAGCGGTACATCTGAGTAATTAGTGGAGGTTCAACTCGGATGTCTTAAGAATCCTAGCAAAACGTCTGGTGGCTAGCAAGCACAAGATTGTGGTTAACATAAAGTGGTCTGCTGCCTGTCAGCTAGGTAATATTTAATATTTTGGGTACTATGGAACATTGAACCTTAGGTTGTGTGTGTGTGTGTGTGTGTCCATCCATTCTGGTGACTTACTGTGATAGTTCAAATGTTCAGAAGAATATTTCATACTGAAATAATGGGCTTTTTCCACATGAGAATTAAAATGTGGGTGGAGTGGTGACTAAAGCCCTGCTGATAATTGGTTAACCAGGAAGCGTGTACCGGCAGCTAATTTTTAAGGTCATTGTTAATTTCTTCCCCGTTTAGAGCTTAGGGTTTGATGATATTTCAGGTGATTTTGTATGTCCTTAAAATCTAGTTCTAAGCATTTGGTAAGAAACTGAAAGAACAACTCCTGCTGAATCATTCCTGGATGAAGTAGGATTTTGTCCCTTTTATTCTTACTGGGTGTTTTTGCCAGTGACTTGGCTTAAATCCTCAGCTAGGCCTACCATCCACCACTGTTTAGCTCACCAAAGGCACACACCATAACTGTTTAGAAATTTGAGCAACTGTTTTCTCAAGTTTATAAAGGATGGGGGAGGAGGTCTCATCAGCCATTCACTACAGTTTTTGGGTTTGAATATTAACTTAGTTACCTAGAAAATAAATCATAGCTTATGGGTAGTGATTTAAAAAGGGATAGGGAAAAGGTTCAGGTGATGGTTGCACACGGGGTACACATGTCAGCAGAAACCCTGGTTGTATGGATAAAATTATCAGCTGCCCTTTTGGAGCTCAATTTGAAAGTGTGACTAAATTTCCTTTGACTGCTATAAAGCTAGTACTTTAGACTCAAAACATTGTAAGGCAGAGTCCTTCCAGTGCAGAGTTGCCCAGCCTGGCCAGGAGCAAGTGGATTGGTTGCTGGAGGCACTGGTGACCAGCCCTGGGGGGGTAGAGAACAGGGTTTGAGGTGGCTTCCCACCCTTGCCTCTCAGTTGCTTGTGTGTACCTATGCAGGAATTCGGGCCCCTTGGGTTCTCTGTATACCCTCTCCTGAGGGTGTATCCTCTTCTGGTAACCTACTGTTTGATAATTTGTAGTCTCTTGGCTAGTAACTTTGTAACACTTGTGACTCAGCTTTGGGTAGGAGGTTGGGGAAGGGGGAGTCCTGCATCATAAACCTGAGAAGGTGGAAAGCAGCTCCAAAACAAGCCCCCCCGCTTGAGGTTTAAAACTTAAAATGTACAGATTCTCAGAGTGTTACCCCTAAATCACATTTTAAATAAAAAGCCAATTCAACATTTTAAAGCACGGTAATAAACTGGTCATTCATATGTGTCCAGTACTCTTCAAAATCATTGCTCGCTGATTATTTTAGCAACAACTGTACAGATTAGTGACTTTCTCTTCAAATCAGGCTGTTCTTTTTAAATATGTCTAAATTTAATAATGAGAAAGAGGCTTTACCTAAGTAGCTGTGAAGGATTGTATATCAAAAAATTAAAATAGTTGCTTCACTTGAAAACAGAAAAAGAAGCAAAACCCTGAAGCGCCAGTTTCTGGTCTGGCCTAGGGGTACACATTCACCCTGAGGATCGAGTGGAGTAATCTGCATTCTGTTCATAGAGCAGTGCCAGTGTACGACGTGGCTAATGGTGCTGGGGCTTACAAAGTAATTGGAACTGAGAGAAGATCAGGCCTTCAGAAACCGAGTTTACTGTTAACCAATTAGTCCTTAAGCCTCTTCAAAGCCAGAGAACAGTTTTCCTTACCTCTGAAAAAATATATTAAGGATTGAAAATAATAGAGTATACTGTTAATTGCTCTTCACAGGAAAAACAAGGGGAAATGTCCATTGATATTGCTGAGAACTGTTGTCTTTGGCCAACAAGCAAATCTATTTGGTGGCATTTTAGGGTTCCATCTACTTTCACTTTAGACTTTATCCATGATCGATTTTCACTTTAAGTGGAATGGCTTTTCAGCCTTTTGTGATGGGAAGGAGCCTGACATTGGTGCTGGGCTGCCCTCTTCTAGCTGCCCAGGGCCCTCTGCCAGCCATCAGGCCAGAAGAAGAAACACGAGTGTCAGATCAGATGGGCTCACAGTAATCAGAGTGGCTGGGTTTGGACAGCAAAATACTGGGCAGAATGCTTCCCTATCCCTGCCAGCACTGTCCAGTTCTAGATTACCCCAAAATATGTGTCCTATAAGTGATAATGTAAAGAAAATTAAAATCTACTACAAGTAACTCCTTTTTAAAATTCTCCTTCACTTATATATTTTGGGCGAAAGGATTGATAACCAAGTCAAGTCTGAACTTTCTCACATTGCTATGAATTGAGTGAGAGGAAGTGTGTTTTTTGGCTGGAGTCAGAGAGACTGTTCTTTGCATATGACTCACCTCATTAGTTGTGCTGAAATCTTTTGTCAGGAATCCACACAAAGTTCTTCGCATTTATTTGACCGATGTTTGGGATAGCAATTTCTGCCAGTGAGAAAAGAGGCCCCCCCAACCCCCCTCCCTATTTTCTCTCTGGTTTGGTTTTGAGTCCTGCACCAAGGGATTTTTGTCCAATAGACCTTATTCTTTAGTTCCTTTGTGACTTTATAATGTAGTATACCTGGACATTATTTCTTTATCTGGCTTTATTCAACCCTTATTTGGTAACAACTATCCCATATTATCTGTTGGTGATCTGAAAAATTGATTCTTGATGGTTTGATCTTTATCTTTGAGACTTACCTTGCTTGGGGCCTGATAGTGTTTTGTGATCACTGGGTGTAAGTGTTTGTTTCTAGTCTGTTATCACGATGGTATCCAGGGCCCTAGGACATTTTGGGGGCTTAATCTTCTTGTGTTTTTCCTTTATCCTCCATGTGATGCTTCCAGGGTGAGGGCGCCATATTTTTTGCTTTATTATTTCAGCTCATGTTGTACTGTATTTCTTTAGGCCCTGTATATCTTTGCCCTCTTCAGACTGCAGTCATTTTACTTCTTAGCTTAGGTTTCAGGGTGCCAATTTAGGAGTGATCAGAATTAGTGAGAATTGATTTGATCCCCTTGTAATTTGTTATCTTGTACTAATCTGGCAAAAAAAAAAAAATTGGGGAGGGTGGCAGATAGAGGGTGGCTTATTAAGGAATAAGCCAAAGTTTTCACTCTTCCAGGAGCTCAATATAAAGGTAGAGTGAAAAAATCGGATGGGGGGGGGATTTGTTTTTAATAATTGGAAAAGCAAAGTACATTTTTAAGAGGTAGTGAATGTAAAGTACTTTGATTCTTTACACATTCTAAAATTTTTATTTTTAAATGATCATGGAAGCATCCTATTGCAGGTAGGGTGGGCTGGCGTTAAGAATTTGCATGCAGATGGATTAGGGAGGAAGGTAAGTCATATGCATTTTGGGGTGAGGGAACCCAGTGGCTGGAGCTGTTCCTCTTCCCATTGACCCCTGCAGGCTGATGGGCCGCAACCCGAGTATGGTATACCTAGCTAGGCTCACAGAGGACCTACTGCTTTGGCCTTGCTGGATCACATTCTGCAGTGTGTGTTTGGGGAAGCCAGAGAAGGAACAGGAAGGCATGGTGGTCCCTTGGGTTTCATCCTCTGTTGAGAACTGTTCTGCGTTGAAATGTCCCCACTGGCCTGGAGGGCAGTCTCAGTACTCTGACTGCCTATTCTCCCTTAGCCTAGCCATCTTGTAGCTTTCAGATCCTTGGCTAGGAAAGTTCTTGTGTACAAACTAATTCATTTAGTTTCAGGAGCAAATGAAGATGTAATAAACTGGGCTTGATCACTTCTTGAAAATCAAGTAAAACTTAAAATTACCCAAAGTAAGGTATGTTTTTCTTTGAAGGTTTAAAGAATTTTCATAGGAAGTGAGGAATGGCAGTAATCTATAAGTTAATCAGAACCAAGTTATAATAACTTTTGTGAAATACTTTGCAGAGTACCTTTATGTATACAACCACATTGAATAATTTAATACTATATGATTCAAGAAAGCTGGCAAGTCTTTACCCTTTTAGCAGTAGCCCAAACAAGGCAGTGCTTCTAGGCAACCAGCATGATCTGAACTCAGCCCCCAGCTTTCCTGCCAGGGTGGAATTTGCCAAATTAAGTTCAGAGATTCCATTCCTACAACCCTCTTGGCCAACTGTGAATTGGGCTGCATTTGGAGCAGTTACTGTTTCCATCCCTGAGGCCTCTCTTGCTAGTCAAAAGCTTTTGTTGGTAGGTTTTGGAAACAGTGCAATTTTTAGCTGTTATGTTTTCAGTTTTGATGTCAGTTCCTTGACTAACCAAGCCATCCTTGTGCCAAGTGTTATTCTCATTGTAAGGGACAAGAAGACTGAGGCCAGCTGTTCAAGATCATGTAGTTGGCAGGTGGCAGCACTGGAATGACTTGGAGCTAAGACATAAAAACACCATCAACAGATCTATCTAGAGTGAGGGGAAAGGCAGGCTTTTAAGTACCTCCTAGACATATTAATCGGGAATTTCAGAAGTTTGAGATCTCTGAGTTCCCTTCGGGCCACAGGACTTATGCTGATACAGTGGGAACATCCATAGTGCCTAGATGAGGAAGTCTTCAAAAGCTGCCTTGCTGGGGATGGTGGCTGGGACAGTAAGAAGGCTGTACGGTGGTGCTGGTGGCAGCTGCAGTTTACGCAGACCTCAAGTAATGCACTTATTGAATGGAAACTCCTTTCTGGAACATCACTGTACTTTTTCTTTGTGGTGGCTTTTATCTTTCCTGCTTACTGGATAATTTTCTATAGCTATCAATCTGTCTACCACCCTTCCCCTTTTAAGTGATAAATTACTGAAGAAGAGGAAGGAGCATCTTCTGCTGTAAACAGTCTTGGGCTTGTCTCCCTCATTGGGAGGATTCAGCAGAGATCTTTGAGTGGCAGCCTTGTTACATGTTTTAACCTTGTTTCCTCCGTCCAGTTTCCTCTTACCATCTCTAGGCACCTCTTCCCTTTGCCCAGATCAAATAGTAGTAAAATTCATAACAAATCTTTGAGAGGATGGAATCCCTAGGAAGCACAGGATAAAGTGATGGACACAGCCTTAAACTGTGTCACACTGGGCGAGTCCTTGCCCTTGCTGTGATTTCTTAGTTCTTAAATTAGAATGGAAAACAAACCAACAAACCCGTAACCCGGCTTACCTCATTTTCACCAGTAGCCTTTTTGTCGATGGTGTCATCTGTCTACTCTCGCTGTACTTTTCCTCAGAGACACTCACAGAGGTGCAGTCTCGTGGAACATGGTGGGAGTGGGAGCCACCCCTGATTTGCTGTAGAAGTAGGGGAAGTGATCTGATTTCTGTAGAACTCAGAACTGTAGTTCCGAACTCAGTTCTGTAGAACTGAGAAAGTAAGAATTGCATGCCCAGCACCCAAGGGTGTGGGAAGGTCACTGAAGTCATTGAGGAAACACCATACTTATCATTCCTCCTTGCTTTGACCTTCATTTTCCCCAAATGCTACAGAAAATGTTTTCTTACTTGATTTTACCACTGTTCCCTGTCTCACCCTGCACACCACACACATTCACCTTTTTCAGTTTTGAAACTGCAGTAATTGAGACTGATAGGAACTTAGGTATTTATTACTTGGCACCCCCCCCCTTCCCAGGATAAGCTAGTATTAAATTACTGTGTAACTCTTGGGGAAGAACTGAATTGTATAAGCTGCTGAGTTCTGCTATACAAACATTGCCTAGTGAAAAAATGAAAAATTTGAAAAAAAGGCAGTTTCACATATTAATGCTTTCTACATACCTTTCAAAAATGATCTCATTAAAACTCTGCCTTATAGAACAGTAACTGGTGGAGAAAGGGGAGTTACTAAGGAATCCAGATTTCCAGCTAACTTTACCGTTGATAGCCATGAAGCTTGCAAGCAAGACATTTATTTTATAAACAGTGATAAAACGTTGGAAAGTGTCCAAGGCCTAGCTGCTCCAATAATTCTCCCTTCTTTTGGAGTAGAAAATATTGGATATCTGAGAATAATCAAAGAATAAAGATGGGGAGGCCAAGGGAATTTTATATAACTTTGATCGTCATTTGAATGTATTTTAATAAAAATCAACTTCCTTAAAAATTTGAGCTGTGTTTTGAAAATTGGTACAAACCAGCTACCTAAGTCTTAGATATCTGTGGTTAGTGTCTTCAAAGTGATTTCTAAGTTATGTTTTCCCATCAAATATGTGAAGGCAATACCACTTCAAACTATGGTTCCTTTCTTGTAGAAGCTGTGTCTTTTCCTTTTGTTTTGTCTCTTTGCCTTCATCGCATGTGATTATTTTTCATTTTAACTCTGGCACCAAGAGCTCTGCTCAAAGAGGCACTTATAAATGTGGTTGTTCCACAGTGGAGAGAATGTCAAGAATGTTGACTACTATCTTTAGACTTGCTCCATTCTGAACTGATAAGATGAAAACTGAAGTACCTTAACTCTCTTGGATGTTATTTGTCAAGTAACACTGCCAATGGCCACAAGAGTCAAACAGTGTAACTTACATAAATATCTCCAACACCCAGTAATATGGAGCAGAAAGTTGGAGTCTTTCAAATTTAAATGAATATTGTATTTTATTTGCAGCTGTATTAGTTATGACTGAAACACATGTACTTCTTGATTTTCTTTTATTTTCATTTCAGCACAATAAAATTATAATCTAAATACAAGTTCCTAAGTATTGCCTTAGGAGAGAGCCACAAAATAATTGTAATAGCACCAGTTATCATCCATTTTAGGAAAATTACTAATAACGCACTCCCCCTTTCCAAGTTGTAGATGTGGGAGGCAGTTTGGAGTGGGGGGATCTCTTGTGCTCCTGGGACTGACTGTGAAGCACCACGTTCAGCCTTCATGTAGATAAACTCCAGCATTTAAACGGATTGGGGGAGTGGAACAATCTAAATTTAAACTATAGAATCAACATTTTCTCTAAAAATTCTTCCAGTTTTCAAGAGGTGTAGGTGGATCCTGTGAATTATGTGATAGTGCACACACATTTCCTACATCCTGCTTATGTCAAAACATTTCTAGTGACTTTCATTTTGGAGATTTTATTTTCAGGCTTCAGAATGGAGTGAGGACTTTTTTTTTTTTTTTTTCCCTCAAAGAATTTTAGGAATTCTTAGGCTGACTTAATACAAGTAGAGAAGGTCAGTGTTCTGATATGAACGCTGAAGATATATGCGATAGCTAACGCTGTCTTTACAATGTGAAAAAAATCTAAATATTAAAGTGACCATTTAACCCTCAAAAATACCAAATGAGGTTGGCAGTAGTCTTATGTCCATCATGGAGAAGAAGTTGACACTTGAGAGTTAGTGACTTGCCCAAGGATACACAGCTGGGGAGTGGTAGAGCCCAGGACTTGAACATGGCCTGTCTGCGTCACAGCGCAAACTCCTCAGTAGTACACTGTATATCCTAAGTTGATAAATGTGAGAGACAGTTTCATTCTTCTAGTGGGGAAGATAGAAGGGAGAAGAGTGGGAATTTGGAAAGCATGACTCACCCCATGCACCCAAATGGAAGTTACTCTAACAAGGTCTTTATGTAATCACACAGCTTTCCCACTGCCCTTGATGTCCTCAGGTGGAGGGCCCTCAGGTGCCCAGCAGGTGCCTGTGCCACTGAGCGATATCACCGGCCCCTTTTTTCGTATGTGGGTTCTGGGAGTCGAACTCGGGCCCTCGCGCTTGCTGGGCAGGCGCTTATGCCGCTGAGCCATCTCACCGGCCCCAATGGTGGCATTCTTAACAGAGGGTATCTTCGTTTATGTAGCACACAGTCGCGCTCTTACATTTTCGTGTTATCCCAGTGACTTTCAGAGAGTGGCTGTTTTTAGTTTTCAGGTGCTGTGCATAGTTCACAACCACCCCTTTCTCACATTATCATGTAGGTTGGACGTGATAAATATGAACCCGCAGCAGTTTCAGAACAAGGGAACAAAAAGAACAAAAAGGCCAAGAAAGAAAGGGATATGGATGAACTGAAGAAAGAAGTTTCTATGGTAAGCTGGTGAGAAGGTTGCTTCTTGTTCTTAAAAAGTAGTATCTTAGATCTTTTAGAGGGTCGGAAAAGCTGTTCCCTCCCTCTGACATTGCCAAAGGTCCACAGATGGACCTGGCTAACCTTATAGGTCTTTGCTTTTCTCTGGGTTATGCCGAACATGGGATTTCAAATCTCTGCAGGCCATGGAGGCTTCCACACACTTAACCTTCTAGAATCTATCTGGTCACCAGAGAAGGCAAATGAGTTCTTTCTAGATCTCTAAGAGCAGCTGGGTTCCTCAGACCTCCTGTGGTAAGCAGTAATGGACCTCCATCACCAGCATTAACTGTGGCCAGTGAAGAACTCTTAGGAGACTGCTGTATGGTTGTTAAGCTATCAGGCAGTAGCTTAAAAATGTAGGGAAGTGAAGAGGAATGTGCTTATTTGCCTAATGACAAGAATAAGCAATGTGGATGCTTTCCATCCTTCCTTAATGCTACAGTGTTTAATTCTGTTCTTTGTCTTTTCCCATAGGATGACCATAAACTTAGCCTTGATGAACTTCATCGTAAATATGGAACAGACTTGAGCCGAGTACGTTCTTGTTTGAAACTTACAGAGTCCTAGTTTTTCCTGTTACATTTTGTCTCATATCATGGTCTGGCCTTGGGGGTTCTAGGAAGAGTATAGTGACAGCTATCATGTGAGTGTCTACTATGTGACATGCACAGATCTTGGGCTTTTCCATGCTACCATTTGTTTTTCCTGAAACTTCTTGAAAGAAGATGTTATATTTCCTGTTTTACAGTAGGTTTGAACCATTATGTAGGAGCACCAAGACTTGAAATTGGTTCCAAAGTCATGCTTATTCCCAGACCTTTGATTGTAAATGTTCCCTTTATTTTTGTACATTTATTAAATTGAAATGACTACTTCAGATAGTTGGATTTTCAAAAATTTAAATTTTTGTGCCTTTCCCAGCAAGCTCATTGAAACATGTCAAAACCTTGGTTATTCTGTTCTTTATTTGAAACTTTTTCACAAAATTCAAAGAAACTTTTGATTAAATGTGTTGTGTTTGTCTCCTTATTATCTAGAGAATTTTGACATTTGTTTCTATAAACACTATAAAAGTAAATCTGAAGGGATTTGTAGACACTCACTAAAAAAAAGTCTGAGAAAGACTGGCAGGCCAGTATGGTCAGTATCATTGTTTCAGTAGAGCATCAAGGGCCTGTAAGAAGAGCTGTGGGCAGGGACATCTGAGCTCTGAGAGGGCGCCTTGACCAAACTCAGCAACATGCTGTCAGTTACTCTGTGCCTACTGTAGGCCAGGCTGGCTGTAAGCACTTTACCTATAATGTCTCACTTAAGGGTTTTTGTTTTGTTTTGCTTTTTTTACTACTGGGAAGAGCTGAGCTACATTCCTACCCACTGTTATAAATTTTATTTTGAAACAGGGTGTCAGTAAGTTGTCCAGGCTGGCCTTGAATTTAAAACTGTCCTGCTTCAGCCTCCTGAGTAACTGGGATTATAGGCATGCACCTCCACACCTGACTTATCTCAGTTTTTCTTACAGTTTTATGAAGTGTGTTCTCTATGAGCTAAGTCAGTTACTCAAATGCTGCAGGTCTATTGCCTTAATAGCTAAGGGTTATCAAGAGAATTAAGCAGGTTAATTAATTAAACACATTCCCACCAATTTGAATCACCAGTGGTACATGCATGACTGTCCCGTCAGGCAGCTTGTATCACTGTGGTGCAAGTCATGCATGTACCACTGGTGGTTTAAGCTAGCCAGCAGTGAGACATAACGTATTACTGCCATCCTAGGAATAAAGTTCTGTACTTAAAACTTGTCTGTTAATGCAGTTAGACTTTGGATTTCTACAGAAAATTTTTCGTCCTCTGATGTTCGTAGAGAGTTTCCCTCCCTCCTCGACAGAGCTAGTCTAGTACACGGATGACTTAAAGCCCTTAATCTGCAAAACTGAATGGTTAGTTAAAACAGGTATCTTTTAGGTTAGAACGTAATTTGGCACATATGCTTTGATCTAAAACTTAAAAAAAACTGTGCTAGATTCAAATTTGTCCATGGATCATTTTTAGAAGAGTTTTAATGGGGGTGCTCCTCAGGAAATTCGTACTTCTTATGTGTCTGAACCAAGAATTCTTCATGGAGAAATTTGGCAGCTGTGTTTCTCCCCAAATCCTTTATTGCAGCTTTCCAGCTATCAAGTAAATGTGTTAGCGTCTTCGTGTGGGTGCGTTTTATCTTACTTATATTTCTCTACTCCTCAGGGCTTAACCTCTGCTCGGGCTGCTGAGATCCTGGCCCGAGATGGTCCTAATTCCCTCACACCCCCTCCCACTACCCCTGAATGGGTCAAATTCTGCCGGCAGCTGTTTGGGGGGTTCTCAATGTTACTGTGGATTGGAGCGATTCTTTGCTTCTTGGCTTACGGCATTGAAAGCTTAAGCATGGAAGAGGCACCTTCAAATGATAATGTGAGTAGTAGGTAGACGCACGGTGTCATCTTGGCCTTTGATTCCTGTGACTTATTTTCAGTTATAGTAGCTGCTTCCTTCCGGGCCCAGCTGTTCCTCCCTTCACTTTGTGTTTCTGCCTCCCTCTCCCACTCTGGACTCCTTCATGAGCTGTCCACCTGCAGGTGGCTGCTGGGAACAAGCAGCTCTGCTTAGGTACTAGCCCAGGTCTGGCTGCCACTTAGCAGATGGCAGAGCCCAGCTCTCTATGTTGGCACACTACAAGTTGGCAGCTGTTCTTCTGAAATCACAAGTTGTTTGAAAAAAATACCTTTGTTTTAATAAAGTAGGAGAAATAAGATTTATCCAGGATATTTCCACAAGTCTATCAAGTTAGTGACCAAGTGCCTACATCTGACTCCCTTTCTGACCTTCCAGTATATGGGCTCAAGAATGATAAATATGAAGGCATGAATTGTGTGTTTCTGAAGCCTTGATCTTTCTATTTTTATTTGGTCAAAAATGATTTGAATGTTCCCAGTTCTCTCCTAAGACCCATCAGTCTTATCTTGTTTTTCCCCTCCAGCTGTATCTTGGTGTCGTGCTCTCTGCTGTCGTCATCATAACTGGCTGTTTCTCCTACTATCAAGAAGCTAAAAGTTCAAAGATTATGGATTCCTTCAAAAACATGGTCCCTCAGGTATCTGATGCTTTGTTCTTCCCCATCAGGTGATTTGACAGCACCCAAGACATGAATTAATGTGAAGTTAAGGTTTTCCAAGTATTAAGTGACTCCATCGAAACACAGCCCAGAAAGCAGGCCTAATATCTGAGAGCAATATCTCTTAGATAACTATTGAGCAAGCTTTTGTATCTTGTATAAAAAGATGGGTAATATCTCTGCTGTGTATTCCTGTAATTAGGAGTATAGATCATTTGTGATTTGGTTTTGTTTTAGTCACTAGCTTTTCCTTGTTAGTATCCACTTAATGGTGTAAACTGTTTCTTCCAAAGCAAGCTCTCGTGATTCGAAATGGTGAGAAAATGAGCATAAATGCAGAAGATGTTGTAGTTGGGGATCTGGTGGAAGTAAAAGGAGGAGACCGAATCCCTGCTGATCTCAGAATCATATCTGCAAATGGCTGCAAGGTAGACTCCCCCCCCCCCGCCCCCCCCCCGAGTGCTGGGGATCAAAGTGAGGGCCTTGCACATGCTAGCCATGTAACCTCTTTTAGCCAGCTCTGCTCCTTGGGCAGACTGAATTGAGAGCACAGTAGCCCATGAGGAAGCCAATGTATTCACATGACTCTTATTTTTCTCACACACAGGTGGATAACTCTTCCCTCACTGGTGAATCGGAACCCCAAACTAGGTCTCCGGATTTCACAAATGAAAATCCCTTGGAGACCAGGAACATTGCCTTTTTTTCAACCAACTGTGTTGAAGGTAAACCATTTTAAGCAACTCTGAAGGATGACATGGTATTTACTGTGGGTGTTAACAAAAATAAAAAAGACCAGAGACAGTTTTTTTGTTTGTTTGTTTTCTTGGCTCCATTTCGTCCACACCAAGCAGAGGTCATTCGCCTGCTGGCTGGTTTGCCTCCTCGCTACACCCCCATGGTGCCTCTTGTATTGACAGCACCAGTCCAGCATGGGTACTTGGGCTGCTGCCCTGCCAGTGGGTAGAAATCTCTTTGCCAAAGTCTCTGGTTTTATTTTTTATTATTTTTTTTGTGGGTACCGGGGGTCGACCTCAGGACCTTGCGCGCCAGCAGGCGCCCGTGCCACTGAGCGATATCACCGGCCCTTTTTTCGTATGTGGGATCCAGGAGTCGAACTCGGGCCCTTGTGCTTGCCGGGCAGGCGCTTATGCCGCTGAGCCATCTCACCAGCCCCAAGTCTCTGGTTTTAAACAAACAGCAAATACAGCCAAGGAGCTAGTCCTTTACAAACATGTTTTTTGAAACCATGCCATGTAATGGTGCAAATTCTGTGGGTTTTTTCTAGTTTTGTACAGTTTGGTACAATTCCTTCTCCCCTTCTGTTTTTTTAAGGCACTGCTCGTGGCATTGTTGTGTACACCGGGGACCGCACTGTGATGGGAAGAATTGCTACCCTGGCTTCTGGGCTAGAAGGAGGCCAGACACCCATTGCTGCAGAAATCGAACATTTTATCCACATCATCACGGGTGTGGCAGTGTTCCTGGGTGTGTCTTTCTTCATCCTTTCTCTGATCCTCGAGTACACATGGCTTGAGGCGGTCATCTTCCTCATTGGCATTATCGTAGCCAATGTGCCGGAAGGTTTGCTGGCCACTGTCACGGTAAGAGACACGGAGAAGGTGGTGGTCACCTTCGCCAGGTCAGCTTGCACAGGTACAGGACTCTCCAGTGGCCTCTGCTGAGGGGTTGACACCTTAGTTTATTTATTCCTGTTACTATATAGTTTTTCTTCCGTGCTGTGTTCCATGGTAAGCTTTGACTGAAAAAAATCTCAGAATGTTTATTCAGAAACCCTAAAACGTAGATTTTATTCTTAGATTATCACATACTAGAGTGTAATGGAGAAAGAAGAAGGAGTGGATTAGTTGGGAGTAGAATGTGGTAAATCCTGGCAGGTGTTTTGTTTTGTTTTTTAATCTGTTGGCTTTTTTGGTGAGGGGGGTGGGGAGACTCATATATGTTATCATTATGTCTTCAGACTTCAGAAGAAGATTGCAGAGATATAATTTTGGATAAATTTCTCCCACGTGAGGGTGTAGCTAGCGTTGGCATGGAATTCCAGCCTGGTTGAATAATCTTGCTCCTGATGTCTCTAGGTGTGTCTGACGCTTACTGCCAAACGCATGGCACGGAAGAACTGCCTGGTGAAGAACCTAGAAGCTGTGGAGACCTTGGGGTCCACATCTACCATCTGCTCAGATAAAACTGGAACTCTGACTCAGAACCGGATGACAGTGGCCCACATGTGGTTTGACAATCAAATCCATGAAGCTGACACAACAGAGAATCAGAGCGGTAAGACCAGAGACTGCCTCACACTATTCCTACCTGCTCGTGTTGCTGACAGTTTTTTAATTTTTTTTATCATTTGATGAAGAGTCAGATTTTTTTGTATATCCGTAGAAAAGTTACTTTGCTCAATTGTGACGGAAACGTGTCTAAAACTAGTTACATTAAGTAGGAAGCAACATATATAGCAAGTTGTCAGATTTTTATGCGACTTTTAATAGGAGAACTGAGATTGTAGTATAGCATTCAAAGTTAATGTGTCATTTTCCTGTCATGTTTTCTTGCTTCCTGTCAGGTGTCTCATTTGACAAGACCTCAGCCACCTGGCTTGCTCTGTCCAGAATTGCAGGTCTTTGTAACAGGGCAGTGTTTCAGGCTAACCAGGAAAACGTACCCATTCTTAAGGTAATGTTCAGGAGTTGCTGTTGGCCTGTAGGTTGCTTGGGGAGAGGGTGGGGACACCACATAGGAATGCCATGGGAATGTGCTTTTTAGGTAGCGCTTTGCTTTTGCGTGAACTCATTTCACCCAAATTGTCTGTGTGGTGCTTTGCTGTGTGCAGCATACGCCTAGATGTGAAGTACCTTCAGCGCCCCACGCTCTCTGTTGTTTGGAAAAAGAAGATATAATAAAAATTGAGAGCTTAGCTTTAGTGACTCAATAATCGTATTTGCATATTAGGATACACTAGATTCCAGTAAATCGCTTAAGCTGTTTACTTTCTTAAAATAGCTTGACTATTTCTCTTATTTGTTCTTAGCTCGTTTATTAATGATGCAGAAATAAGATCAGGGGAACGGTAAGCTCAGCCTTATGGAATTCTCATGCAGTTTGAAAAGACCAAGATTTTCCTGCATTGCCCTAGTTCAGATGCATTCTCAGAGAGATCATGAGTTGCAGAGTCCTCGAGGAGGACAAAGAGCCATGTGAGACTCTGGAGTTGCCTGTGGTAGTTCTCAGTATGAATTCTGCCAAAGCAAGTATGGCTTAGATGTCACTGAGAGGGCTTCTGTTGTGAAGGTGGGGCACGATTATTCCTTAAAAAGATTTTCTTGGCATTTAGTTGATTTAAAGATGATGTTTGTCTTGGAGATAAAATTTGAGATGCCTGTCTCGTATTTTTTCCTTACCTCAAAGTGGAAATTTTCTAGGCTTTGAGCATTGAGGCTTGCAAGTCTCAAGTCCTTCTTGTTTAGAAATTCCAGAAAAGTAGCAGAAGATGTATTCTAAGTATTTGAGGAATTGAGCTGCATCAGTGACATTATTACCCCAGAATTTTAGAAGGTGGGGTAGGGAAGGGCAGGAGCCCTATTCTGTTTTAATATCTGGCTTTTCTTAAAAGTAATCCTCACTTAGTTTGTGTTTCTCACCAAATGTGGCCACCTTTTTATTCAGGGCTGCTGTGCTCTGAGCATTCATTTGCTTATCTGAATGTGCAGCCTTGCATGTTCTTGAACATTTCCTGAATAAAAGTTGTTTACAACTGGTAGTGTTTTTAGTAAGTCAGTGTTTCTTTATATTGGGTCCTTTACTTTGCCCTAGACACAGTTTGTAGCCAGTCCTGAGACCCTAAGCCATTTTCTTTTAAATTCTAGGATGAGAGGTATTGTGTTTACCTTTTCCTTGGTATTTTCAGGTTCATAACCAAAAATAAGCACTTCAAAATATCACTGGCTTTTTGACTTTCACTGGGGCAGGGGGAAGCTAGAAATAGACTAAAGCAGGTTGGGCGTGTACATTAGGATAGGTAAGTGACGCCGTCTCTCACTTTTAGGAGAAGCTGCTATAGGGTGGGGAGGGAGGTTGGAGTTGGAGGCACTGTGAACAGCAGTAGTCTGTGTTCCTGCGCCTCCCAGGGATGCTGCGTCCCCCTCCCCTGTTCTCTCCCATCTCTGTCAAGATTGGAATACATTCTGTTATTTTTCCTTTTTCTCAGTGATGCCCCAGGGGAGCCTTTTTGGAGTAACGTGATTTCTCTGTTCACAGCGGGCAGTTGCAGGAGATGCCTCTGAGTCAGCACTGTTAAAATGCATCGAGCTCTGCTGTGGATCTGTGAAGGAAATGAGAGACAGATACGCTAAGATCGTCGAGATACCGTTCAACTCTACCAACAAGTATCAGGTCCAGAGATCCTGCGGTGGCTAAGGGCAGTCTGAGAGGGAAATGCAGGGAGGAACATAAGCTGTGGAAGAAGAAATACCTTCCCATTTGGGGTTTTATGAAGTTTAACTTTAAATTTTACCCATGGCTATATGAAGTCTCCAATTATTTGAACATCAATAGTATAAATGAATCCTCTTCCAAAATATTGTTTGAGCCCTTTCGAATACCAGTTTATGGTTTGATGTGGGGAAGTGTGAGCAGGTGCATGTATGTAGGTGTACGACTGATCCGTTTGTCCTCAGATTTCCTTTAGGAGAATCTCATGTAAACATACACATGAAAAAGTGTTTATGTTTACATAGAAGTTCATGAATATGTCAGAGATTTTTTGTTTTGTTTTGTTTTTTGGTTTTTTTTGGTGTTTTTGAGACAGGGTCTCACTATGCAGTTCAGCCTAGCCTCGAACTCACAGCGATCCTCCTGCCTCAGCCTCCCAAGTGCTGGGATTACAGGCATGAGCCACCACACCTGACTTCATGGTACTCATTTTTTCTGTAGTATTCAAAGTATGTCATGAAGTATGAGATACTTCAAATTTCTGAAAGGAGGGGCCAGTGAGATAGCTCAGCGGCATAAGCGCCTGCCTGGCAAGCGCTAGGTCCTGAGTTCAACTCCCGGTACCCACATATGGAAAAAGGGCTGGTGATACCGCTCAGCAGCACGGGTGCCTCCTGGTGCGCAAGGTCCTGAGGTCGACCCCTGGTACCAACAAAAAAAAAAAAAAAAAAAAAAATTTTTTTTTTTTTTTTTTTTTTTTTCCAGAAAGGAGATGGTGTTTTATTTTGTAACAAATACTAAATAGTGAAGCCTGGTTTTCCTGCATGGACTACCATAGGCAGCCATCTGATGTTTCCATCTGAACTGTCCTCCACAGTTATCCATTCATAAGAACCCCAACACAAATGAGCCACGACACCTGTTGGTGATGAAGGGTGCTCCGGAAAGGATCCTGGACCGCTGCAGCTCTATCCTCCTCCATGGCAAGGAACAGCCCCTGGACGAGGAGCTGAAGGATGCTTTTCAGAATGCCTACCTGGAGCTGGGTGGCCTTGGAGAGAGAGTGCTGGGTATGTAGACAATTTGTTGACAGACAGCCTGGGTGCATCTCTATTAGCACCCTCGCCTCATGGACAGGCGCAAATGACCATGTTAACCTTAACTCCAGGCCTGTTGACCTTCTTGTTGAGTTTTTCTGGGGCAGTCCTACTAATTTATTTTCCCTCTATTGTTTTGAAAACAATAGGGCTAGAGCAATGACCAGTGTATTGGGCTGTGGAAAACAGTCCTGGTGGTTTGCTTCTGACTTGGACTGAGACCTGTGGTCTTACGCTCATCTTTTTTTTTTTAAGATGAGGAAAGAAATGTTTTATCATCTAAGCCTTGTTGCTGTGGCCGTGGTCTATAATTAAATTAAAATTACTAATTCTTAGTGGACTTAGACTGAAGCTATTTCCTGCCTGCTCTAAAATGGCTGTGCATTTCCATGGGAACAGACTGGACTCGCAGTGCATGTGTAGACTAGATGCTGTCTTTTCTACCCTCACAGCTACTGAGGCTTAGTTTATTGTACCCACTGTCCAATGTATTTGAAAAGTGAAATTGTGTGGGTTAACAGATGCAAATTCATTACTTATGTGATTCTTACTCTGCTTAGGTTGGATACCTTAGAACCAATTGCCTGGTCTCATCTTCCCAGTCACATCCTTGCCCACATAACCATGGTGTCTGCCTCACGTGTCTGTCTGCCTGAAAGACCCCCCTGTGCTCAGTAGTGTATTTTGGTTAGATGAACAAGTGAGCAGAGATGTGGCCTCTATTTTTGCAGCAAAGGTAGCTGAGACTGATATTTAAATGGTTTGTTAAAGCTAAATAGCTTACTATCAGCAGCAGCTCTAAAACCCTGATACGCTGTTGCTCAAAATTACCACATCAGTGTTCTCCACATTAAACATCCCTGTTCCTTGGTAAAGGATTCTGTCTTTGCATTTGCTTTCCTTGTGCTAACTCTCTATTATTCCTAAGTGTTAAAATCATGATTCTATTACAAAACTAGACTTTTAAGAAATACTGTAAACTGCCAGGTGCTATGGCACATGACTATAATCCCAGTAACCCAAGGCCAAGGCAGAATGGAAAGTTAGAGGCCAGCCTGGGCCACTTAGCAAGACCCTGACTCCAAATAAAATCTAAGAAAGGGAGGGATGAGGAGTGAGCAGTACAGGTCAGTGGTAGAGAATCCCTGGGTTCAAATCCCTAATACAAAAAAGAAAAGTCCAAACTAAATATCCAGCAGAAGGTAGGCATGAGGGGCAATAGGCTATAGTGGATTTTCTGTTCCCTGCAGCACTGGAAATCCTCACAGGCCCCCTGCCTTGCCTGCAGGTTTTTGCCACCTTTTTCTGCCAGATGAACAGTTTCCTGAAGGGTTCCAGTTTGACACTGATGAAGTGAATTTCCCTCTGGATAATCTCTGCTTTGTTGGGCTCATCTCCATGATCGACCCCCCGCGGGCTGCTGTTCCTGATGCCGTGGGCAAATGTCGAAGCGCTGGAATTAAGGTAGTGCCCAGATGCCTCCCTGGCTTTGCATTCTTGTTACACGTTACTGTTTCTCAAAATTGGGCCAGTTTGAAAATGCTAACCAGCAGTCTGTTGCTCCTTTACAGTCCCACCAGCATTGGGTTTTTATCTGTTTTTTTTTCTTTTGCTAGTTTTAGTAAACTTAAGTATTCTTATGTGACTGTAAATACAAAAATAGATGTTGTGTATGCAGTGTGATACACCCATGTACCAAGATAAATCTGGATATTGACTTTGTGTTTCTTTTCTGTGAATCCATGTGTTTACATTTTTTGTAACTGCAAACTAATACATTCCTGGCTTTATACTTGCATTTTTTTTCTTTTGGTATCCCAGGCTGATGTACCCTTAATACTGTATCTACTCTTACCTACTCACCTGGAGTAAGACTTTTACTTTTTAAGGTTATTTGCTTGGTGGCTACACTCAGGAAATGATCCTGTTTCTTCAGGTCATCATGGTCACAGGAGACCATCCAATCACAGCGAAAGCCATTGCCAAAGGTGTGGGCATCATCTCAGAGGGCAATGAGACTGTAGAAGACATTGCTGCCCGCCTCAACATCCCAGTGAGCCAGGTGAACCCCAGGTAAGGCAGGAAGTTCAAACCCTCCTAACTGGCGACGTCATGTGATAAATTCCTTCGTCTAAGTCCACTCCCAATTTCATGGTGTTAACCGCTATGCTGCCTAGCACTTAGCATCTTGATGTGCTCACCTTGACAGCATGTATACTTAGTGCCTTGACAATTTCCATGTTTATTTTGCTAACAAAATAAAATGAGAAGGGGACACCTGGCTAGACAATTCAGGCCAAAAAGGGGAAAATTTGCAATAAAGGAAAATATATGAAGGAGTTTTATCTCTGCTTTCTTTTTGTTTTGTTAAGTTTTAGGGCCTTCTCACCCTACTTGGGGGGTAAGGGAGGTTTGGTTTTTCATCAGCTCTGCTGCTTTCTAAAATTCAGCCATATTGTTTTAATGTGTCTGTAAAGATGGAGAAAGGAAGATTACAGGCCTATCCCACAGGTAGTTGTGAGCCTGGAATGCGATAATCTATATGAAAAGGCTCTGGGCCGGTGAGATGGCTCAGCGGCATAAGCGCCTGCCTGGCAGGCGCGAGGTCCTGAGTTTGACTCCCGGTGCCCACATACGAAGAAAGAGCCGGTGATACCACTCAGCGGCACGGGCGCCTACTGGCACGCAAGGTCCTGAGGTCGATCCCTGATACCTCCAAAAAAAAAAAAGAAAAGGCTCTGTAGCCTGTAAAGCTCTGCAGAGAGACTAGCTCTCAGGTAATGGGGAGAGTTGCTTCTGTGTGTTCTGTTTAGAATATGTTTGCAGTCCATCTCCTGTCTAGGTGATGGCATCATGCTGGTGAAATGATAGATAATCTTATTGTGTTTTTGGTCCTAATTCTAGAGATGCCAAGGCCTGTGTCTTACATGGCAGTGATCTGAAGGACATGAGCTCGGAGCAGCTGGATGACATTTTGAAGCACCACACTGAGATTGTGTTTGCCAGAACCTCCCCTCAACAGAAGCTTATCATTGTGGAAGGCTGCCAGAGACAGGTCAGTGAGCTGAGGCCAGGCTGCAGCAGGCACTGGTAGCCTCTGTGCCTAGGGTTCCAGTGAAAGCAAAGCAGCATTGGAAGCCTACCCAGCTTCATTAGCCTCAGTGTGCGTATGTTAGGAGGGGACTCCCAGGCACAGGAAGGAGGGTGACTTGTTATTCAGTATCACAGAAGCACTTGACAGTACAGGTCCCTAAGGTGGCCCAGAGCCTGAACCTCAGGTGAGTGGTGTGGAATAACAATACAGGATCATAGTATCTATAGGGGAGATGGGGATGGCCAGGAGATTCTGTCCCACCTTGAAAAGATAGGAGGGTATACATAGAAGAATGGGATTTCCCAGAATGCCACTCACCAAAGTCATTGGTTTGAGTAACCCCCATTATTGTATGGGGAGAATACGTTTGTTGTCTTCTTCTTTCTGTCATTTGGTGGAGACCTGTGGATGAAATGCTCCTGAGACTCCATCTAGACTCACTGGGACAGGAGAGCAACTCCTGTAGTCACGCCCAGTAGAGGCATGTGTCTCTCTTATTTCCATCCCTTGAAGAAATAGGTTTTATTAACACATCTCCCTTTCTTTTTCTGGGTAGGGTGCTATTGTGGCCGTCACTGGTGACGGTGTCAATGACTCTCCAGCTTTGAAGAAAGCAGACATTGGGGTTGCTATGGGGATTGCTGGCTCCGATGTGTCTAAACAAGCTGCTGACATGATTCTTTTGGATGACAACTTTGCCTCAATTGTGACTGGAGTAGAAGAAGGTGAGAGAACTGGATTTAAAATGTTCACCAAAAACTTGTCCAGATACTGCAGTCAGCATCCACTCTGCACCTACTGGATATGTTCAGTTTCTAGTTTTTAAGATATACAATAAAAATTCTTGTTCTCCTAGGTCGTCTGATCTTTGATAACTTGAAGAAATCCATTGCTTACACCCTAACCAGTAACATTCCAGAGATCACCCCCTTCCTGATATTTATTATTGCAAACATTCCACTACCACTGGGGACCGTCACCATCCTCTGCATTGACTTAGGCACTGACATGGTGAGTGAATGTCACAGCTGCACATCATGTCGTGGTAATGTGTCCTCATGTGTTGTCATGAGCGCTCACACCTTGTTCCCTCCCATGAGGCTGAGGCTTGTTATGAAGAACTCTCTTCCCTTTTGTATAATTTGGCTTTAAAAAAAAAAGAGGAGAGAGAGAATGGTGGCTAAAATATTGTCTAATGGGATAAAAAACAGATTTTAAAAAGAGAGGGCGAGGGGCCGGTGAGATGGCTCAGTGGCATAAGCACCTGCCTGGCAAGTGTGAGGGCCCGAGTTCAACTCCCGGAACCCACATATGAAAAAAGGGCTGGTGATATCGCTCAGCGGCACGGGCGCCTGCTGGTGCGTGAGGTCCTGAGGTCAACCCCTGGTACCCACAAAAAAAAAAAAAAAAAGGCGAGAGTTTTGTAACATCCATGGTGCCAGGTCCTTTGTTTTTGATAACTTTTAAGTCCCTTCTCTCCTCCCCCAGGTCCCCGCCATCTCACTGGCATATGAGCAAGCGGAGAGTGACATCATGAAGAGACAGCCCAGAAACCCCAAAACTGACAAGCTCGTGAATGAGCGGCTGATCAGCATGGCCTATGGACAGATTGGTGAGCCACCGTGTGGGGCAGGGAATTGGCACATTTAGAGGATCTATAGTTCTGTGTCTGCCTCAGATTGAGATGGATTTCTGAGGCTTCAAATCCAGTGTGTAAAAATTCTCTTTCACATAAGAAGAGACGTAGTGTCTTTTTTTGGAAATTATACTTCTTTAGTGTGATGACCCTGTAATTGGGCTCAGCTTCGCCTTTACTGTTCTCACTGAGATCTACTGAGCCCTGCAGAGCCCCAGGCATGGTGCTAAGGAGCTATATGTATTAACTCTTCAAAGGCGGCTCACCTAGGCGTGCACACTCACCTGTCACTAACTTGATTGGAGAGTTAAACACTGAAGAAATTTGTAAATTTGACAGCTGGGTCAGTAGGTCACACCAAAAGATGGTTTTGTGCTAAACTCCCATCTCATGCTTGATGTCTGCTCTGAAGGTTGAGTGTGACCGGCTAATAGGAGGTCTAGGAAGTAGACAATCAAAATTTTATCTTTAAATCCTTCGCCTGACCTTCAAGGAAACCTAGGAAGCCACTGTAAGCACTTGTTCTTGCCCTCGTGCTGTATTAACAGAACAGATTGAGTGAAGTAGAACAGATTAGCACCTCATGGAAATTATGCCCACTGAGTAACTGGCTGGTAGCTGGTGCTGACCTTCTCTGGGAAAGCGTGATTTTGAAAGGAGATGGCCAGGCCCCAGGATGAACAGGATGAGATCCTGTCCTGAGGAAGTTAGGGTGTTGTCGTTGGGTTGGATGATGAGCAAAGGGTTTTGAAAGTGGAGGGAAAGGTGTTGGGTCAGAAGAGGTCACAGTGCATGGTAAACTGGCAGTGCGTAAACATTTTGAATGGTGGAAAAGGAAGTTGATTTTCCCTAAGGGTTATACCTTGATAGAAGCAGATGTTTAAGTAAGAGAAGTGGAGGTTTTACAAACAAGGCCCATGTGTCATTTTTTAAGCTGTAAAAAGTGATTCCAAAGTAGAGAGGGCCTTGAGTTTAGAGTGTGCCCAGGGTCCTCCATCCCATCATTCATAGTCCATAAGTGACCAGGTGTCTCTGCCCTGTGCCTTTCTGGAGCAGTGATGAAGACCTCCCTGACTCCTCCTCAGCTGTTACAGCGATTAGATGAAGGCTGTGGAGATGGCCTTGCATGAGAGGCTAGCATTGAGGTGGATTTTCCAATGTCTTAGGTATGATCCAGGCCCTCGGGGGCTTCTTCACTTACTTTGTGATTCTGGCTGAGAATGGCTTCCTTCCAATTCACCTGTTGGGCATCCGTGTGGACTGGGACGACCGCTGGATCAATGATGTGGAAGACAGCTATGGGCAGCAGTGGGTGAGTGAGGGCTTCTTGCCTGACTAAGGCCATAGTCCTGAAGTCCCAGGAGACCGGCCACAGTGCCACTAGCCATGAGCATGAAGAGCCAAGGTTTATGTGTCTTTGCATTACAGACGTACGAGCAGAGGAAAATTGTGGAGTTCACCTGCCACACAGCGTTCTTCGTCAGTATTGTGGTGGTGCAGTGGGCCGACTTGATCATCTGTAAGACCCGGAGGAATTCCGTCTTCCAGCAGGGGATGAAGTGAGTAGTCAAGGGGGGGACGCAAAGGGATCTGGTGATTGTAAATCCTTTGCAGAAAGCCCAGCAAGACACTGATCTGCCATTTAACACATAGCATTCGAAGATAAAACTCTCTGTTTGCACTTTTGAAGATTTTTTCTCTTTGACTTTTAGGAACAAGATCTTAATATTTGGCCTCTTTGAAGAGACAGCCCTTGCTGCTTTCCTTTCCTACTGCCCTGGAATGGGTGTCGCCCTTAGGATGTATCCCCTCAAGTAAGTAAATAGAGGCTCTTCCACTCCAAGAGGTATAGAAGTACAGTAGGACATGTTGAGCTTTCCCCTCATGATGTTCATTAATACTAATTCAGAATTTTGAGTGCTGTGTACACAAATTCCTGTGGATTACAAAGTTAGGAAAGCCTTGTCCTTGTCCATAAATCAGACTAGCATGACCACTGCCCAGACCTAGAATTTGGTCCCAGGTGAAGCCAGACAGGTGTTTAGTTCCTTGGAATTGCTCAACAACTCACCAGGTTGAGCCCTCAAGTCCTACATAGCCATAGTCCAACTGTATTTAGAGGCCACCTGGGGCTGTCTTGGAGTTTGGGAACCCAGGCTCAGAATCCTGATTTACTTATCCTCGTCACTATCCCCCATCACAGCCCTCACCTTTCTGGGGCTCTGAATCCTCTGTTCCCACAAGAAGGTTGGAGAAGCAAATCTGAGGTCTCTTTTACTGTACTTTGGAATGAGTCATGGAGGGAAAGGATCAGAGGAAGTAGACCACTACCCTTTGCTTAGATCCTGACTGGCCTTAAATACAGCCAGTGACTTTGCACTCTATTAAACTTGAATTTGCATGTACAGGGATCACCGTAGCTCTGTGTCTATATGAAACATTAAGTGGTGATATCGAGAAACTGGTTGAGATTAAAGCAGCTATCACCTGATTAAAATATGCTAAGCCACGGAACATGGGACCCGTATGACAAGTTCAAAACATCAGACTTTCAGATTCCTATCCTTGCTCAGACCTATCTGGACCATCTCTCAACTGACCTGTTACCAGCACTTCTGTTCACTGATCTCGTTTTGCTTAAACTAAGCAAAACCCATTGGCCTTTTTCCCGCCCTGTTGGGTATGTGTACGTAGCTGTGGTGCAAGGTGAGACTAGTATCTAGGGTCTGTCTCATCGGCCTAGCCTGTCTTTTACCCACCCAAGCCTGTGATGAGTTCAGTATTCTCTCCTCTGCTTGTGTATTTGGTAAGAATGCTCCCTTCCTTTCCCTGGACTTCTCCTTCTCTTCCTTGTCTATCTTGATAGTCCTTCAGGGCTGATCTTGGAGCGCATCCCAATATGATCTTGCCCTCCTGGCCCTGGGCAGTTCCACCGCTTTGGCATTGTCATTTCTACTCCCCACTAGATTGTAATCATTAAGGCTTGGGCCACAGTTTTTTTTTTTTTTCCCCAATACCTTGGACAGAGCTGGCATACATCACAGGCAAGATGTGCCAAGTTGAAGTCTGTTGGCTTTGCTCATTGTTGGTGGGGAGGGGGGCTAGGAGATATCAAAGAGTGTCCTAAAAGTTTAAGTAAAAAATCACACTAAAGGAGGGTGATATCTAAGGACATTGCCATTTTCTGGGCACATCAGTCTGTTGTGACCACCAGCGAACTTGTTCCTGACAGGTTCTACTCAGTTTTGGAAGGTGGTTTCGTTCCTCTGGTATCTGAGTTAAATGAGGCCTCCTTTTCCCTGCTATAGAGGATGCATGGAAAGAGGAAGAGACTGCCAGAGCCTTCCAGGCTGGGAACTGAGAAGACCTTTGTCCTCTGTTAGGGCTCAGTTGTTTTTCTGTCCTGCAGGTCGGGGAGTCAGAACATGCAGTTGACTGTCCCAAATTACATAGAGACCAAATTTAGTTGAAGAAACTGGTTTTGACTCACAGTTCTTTGTCTTCAAATACCAAGACCTGAGACAAATATACACAACAGCTTCTTAAGCACTCTAGAAAGGGAAGAAAACGTCCAGTCATCTGTTCTTATCAACAGAAAATGTTCTCAACTCACCCTATAAAACAAATCTTGTGAAAACCAAACCACAGACAGCCAGAGCTCTGTTTATAAAGCGTACAGGCTGCTGTCTGTGTCTCCAGGCCCTGGGTACACAGCAGCAAGTTGCCGTTAGGTGATTTTATTTGTTCTGTTAGTGACTCGGTGAGCAGTGACTATACTTTGCCTGATTGTTGCCTTGTCACATTCCTAGCGATGTGTGATTTTTCTTTCTTCCTTTGAATTGTGTTCATGTGTCTACAAATCGGTATCTGATTCTCCTTCCAGACCTACCTGGTGGTTCTGTGCCTTCCCCTATTCCCTGCTCATCTTCGTGTATGATGAAGTCAGGAAGCTCATCATCAGGCGGCGCCCTGGCGGTAATTCTGGCATTTTAACTCTGGTCGGAGGGGGAGCTGGCGGGACTGGGGTCTCTTGACTTCTGGTGGGTCTCGGCTCCCTTAGTGATAGTCGGGCTGCAGTCATATCTTCAGCATGTAGGATTCAATCAGCATTTGAGCTTATTCTAGACTTGAAAATGCAAATCAAATATAATGTAGTGACGACCTTGTCAGAAACCTAAATCATCTTTCCAGATAACGGTGGTCCTAACAAGAATTATGTAGACAACAGCTGAAGTCCCACATTGAATTTGACTGTAATACCCTACCCACCCGGCATCCTCAGGTGGGTCCTCATCCCTGTCTTTTTTTTTCTCTTTCCACCTACAGGCTGGGTGGAGAAGGAAACCTACTACTAGTTCCCTGTCCTGCACGCCACCGAGCATCATGCCACACACTCTGCATCCGCCCCCACCCCCCTTTGTGTACTTCAATCTCGGAGTTCAGAACTCTACCCTGGTAGGAAAGTGCCGGAGCATGTGGGGGAAGCCAGATGTCCTGGAATGAAGCATGTAGCTATAACGGGGGGTGGGGGGGGCTGCCTGAAAACATCCATCTACGGGAATGACAGCAGGGGAAGGTTTTTATGTGCCTTTTTGTTTTTGTAAAAAAGGAAAATCTGGAAAGACTGAAAGAATACATTTTATATCTGGATTTTTACAAATAAAGATGGCTATTATAATGGAATTTGGCTTGGGTGCCAGTGTCTGAGTGATCAGCTGTGGGTCTCTGGGAGTGGGGCCCCAGGCCAGTGCACACTGACAGCATCCCTGGGTGCTCATTCGGAAGCCAGCTCAGACCCCTCGGCTCATCAGCAGGGTGCTTAGTAAGTTCTTCAGGTAGCTGACTACAGTCACAGCTGAGAACTTGGGCTAGGAGGAAGCCTCTGCCCAAGCTCTTGGATGGGAGCAGGTGAGCTTCCTTGGCCCGTCTTCCTGGGCACTGCCTCCTTCTGTGCTGTGCCTGTGACTTGCTGCTGCCTTGGCTTCCACCTTCTGAGGGAAACCTCACCGGAGAGATTCAGCTGAGGCCTCCTTGAGTAACCACAGACACAGGCCTCAGACCTTCCTGCTGGACCACCAAACACCCCCGCAGACACGTGCTTCCCTTTGGATTGCTCGTCTCGAAGCGAGCACCAATAGCACCATTTCAAGATGTAGTTGTGTGCCGGAAGGCCCTGAGAAAAGGGTGAGGGGATCTCTGCTTCAGGGTCACCTCTGAGAACACCTGCTTTCTCTTTACACCCTCTTGAGTTCTGTTCTCTTCCCAAGGTTCTGCTGGCTTTCACTGCTGATTGTCACCCTCAGGCAGGTATGACAAAAGCTAACCTGTGGCACCAAGAGTGATCGTGAGCTACCAGGTGATCATTGTGTTTTGTTCGCTGAAAAGCTTGACTCATTCCTCTTGCTGTGCTGCTTCGTGGGAGGGGAGGGAATAGGGTGACTCCCACAGCCTGGTGCTGCTCCCTGCTTCCCCAGCCCCAGCTGCGGGACCCAAGAGGTACCGCCTGGCTTCTTGCCCTCTTTCCTCTTGGGGCACTTTACTTGGGATGATGCCCATGCATGCAGGCAGGGCGTCTTTACAGAAACTAGGGTGAAACAAGGGAAAGACCTCAGGTTAGAAGGCCAGAGACAAACAGTAATTATGTTCCCTTGGGGTTGTCTTGCACTGCAGTGACTCAGCTGTGATGACAGGAGTCTGGCCACCCTGTAGCCTTAGACTGGCACAGGCCTCAGGCTCTGCCATATGTCCACCCTTTGCACCCTGGAGATTTGACCAGTGTATATACTACCCTGAGGAAGGCCATGGGTATTTCCTGGCGGGATTTGCAGCAGTGTGAGCCTTTAGGCCCAGATGGGGATTCTCCAACTGCTCTAGGGACCCTGGATCTGCAAAACGTCATGGGAGGAGGGAGGCAAAAAGTATCAGAGCCTCCCATCCCTTTGTAGCCAGAACACATCTGCCCTTTTCATTTGACCTAGAAAAAGCAGTTAAGTGACCTGCTGTTCAGCGATAAACGCAGTATTACCTCGAGGCCTCAGGAGGCTGGGGCTTTCAGAACTTTCTCAATCAGCAGGGCTTGAGCTCAGCTCTACCTGTTTACACTCCCACTGCCACATGAGCCCTGTCAGTGGGAACCAAGTCACTCCAGAACAGTAACCGTAACAGTCCCTTGGATGACACTCACTAACAGTCTGTTCTGCACAGATGTGCATCTAAACTGGTCCTGACTAGCGCCCTTCAAAGGCTGTGGACTATGTTCCCCTTCAGCCACACCAGTGTATGAACTCTCAACTTCCTTACTGGTTCTTCCTCAGCATTTAAATTTGAGTCTCATCCATCTCTTCAATGCTTGACCCCACCCCTTTCTTTAGCTGTTGCCCACTTTCCCCTCCTTCATGGAGAAGCCTCCAGGAAGTCACTACTTTCCTCTGCTTGCTCACCCCCAAGGCAGCCTTCCAGTTCCACCTCCACCTAATTCCAGTCCACTGGAATTATCCAGCCGAGGTCACCACCGACCTCCTGACTGTTAATCCATTGGTACTCCTTGTCCTTCCTTGGATGCCGCAGCTCCTGCACCACACACCACTCCCTTCCTGAAACAGTCACTTCTTCGGGCATTGTTTCTGCCTGCTCCTTAGGTCCCAGCTCCTCTTGACCTATACTTTGACTTTAGTTTCCTCAGGGAAGGTTTCAGCCCTCTCTCCCTGCTTCATATTATCCCTGGGATGTTTTCCAACTCTAATCTGGTCCTCAGTCCTGAGCCCCAGACCTATACATCCAGTTCTGCCCTGGATACCAGCATATGTTCAGAAAGCACACAGCACAAATCAATCTTAACTCAAAATGACAAACCTGTTTGAGGACCTGCAAACATGAGCATACTCTTGAGTGGTGGCACCCATCACCTTGTCGCCCAAGCCAGAAACCTGGAAGTTGCTGAGACCTCTGTCCCTTGTGTCCCTACTACCACTCAGCCAGTCAGCAATCACTGGATTCCAGTGTGGGGGCTAAGAACACAGGCTTTTGTGTCTGAACCTGTCCTAGACACAGGTAGTGGCCTTGCTTCTTTCTAAATGACTACATGGCCTCTTTATGCTTCATTTACTATAGATAAAGGATGATGTTTCAGAGTTAAGGTGGAGATCATATGTGAAGGGATTCACTCAGTGTCCATAAATGGTTTTCTCTGCTGCACTGCCCCGCCCATGTGGACATCTGCAGCAACCTCCTGGCGGGTCTCCTCGCTTTCTGCTTTCCCCTGGTCCAGCAGTTCTCCAAGAGTTGTCTCTGGACTGGCAGCATCAGCATCACAGAGGAACTTGCTAGAAAGCAAATTGAGAATTTGAAGGCAGACCCACTGAATCAAAAACTTTGCAGATGGCCCCCCATATTTTTATGAGCCTTCCAAGTTATTCTGTGGCACACCAAAATTGAAGAACCTTTGTTCTAATTCATCTTCCAAGCTCCACCAAGCTTCCCAACCCTTCTTTGCTCATGCATTCGGACTGCTGTTCATGCCCCAATATGCCATACACCCTCTCCTCTGCTGTCCTGCAAGTCCCCCTGGCATTCCCCCAGCCCACCCTCTGGATACCCAGTAGGTTTCCCCTTTGGAAAGCATTCAGTGGGGCCTCGTTTTTGCACACCTCACTGTAGCACTTGCACCTCTTGTTTATTTGCGTGTTCTCAGATAGATTGAGTTACATGGTTACATGGACGAGACTGTACTCCCCAGCATCCAGTAAAGTCAGTGTTTTTTGAGAAAACAAAGAATCATTACTTTTTTTTTTTTTTTTTTTTTTGGCTTTTGCCCAGGCAGTCATAATTTTAACACTGCACGCTTACTCTGAGTCTCTTGTTTCTTGGCTCAGAGCTGACACTTCCCCCAAGGGAAATCTGTGCCTGGGTTTGCCACCAGTCTGTGAGTTAGGGCCTCTCCTGTCAAGACTGAAGTTTGAAATCAGAGATTTGAAGAATGAGTCATGCGTAAACCTAGATGTAGTACAGTGAGGGACCAAGGCAAACCAAAGTTACTGGGTAAAGAAGATGCTGTCTACAAAGAGATGCCAAGGAGCGCACTGGTCTCTGTACCTGCGTGGCTTCCAGAGCTTTTCAATCCCTGCCCCGGACCTCAAGGGATCTCCCCAGAAACCCTCCCCACCCCTCAAGTACCGTGAATCATTCATTAGATAGTTGATTACCTCCCTGTACCCAATTCTGACTATTTATATTCCTCAACTGGTTATGTAATTAGCATCAATTTTGCCCTGCTAACCTGTAAGCTCTGTGAGGTCAGGGAACCTGTCTGTCCTTTTCTGTTTTTATCCCAAGCACTCAGCTCTGCCTCACAAAGAAAATGTCGCACTTAGCACAGTGGTCAATACCGCCTGCCCTAAGGAAAGGGCAAAGGGCCTTGTCCTCAATGCTGTGCAGTGCAGAAGCAAAGGAAATCTCCCCACAGGTTGTCACATTCCCACGTGACTCCACTTGCCGCCCTCTAGATGTAAGCCTGAGCCGCAGGCGTTCAGGCCCACAGGTGTGGTGCCTCCTGGGCTCCCAGACTCACTGGAAGAGCTGGTGGGTTTGGAGCACACAGGGTTTCAAGCACTGGATCTCCTCCTCGGCCCCGTTCCTCACTGCGTGCCTGGAGAACAGCATCTCAGCCGTGGCTACGGACCCAGGCTTCTTGTCTTCTCGGGCAGGCAGTTGGGGCAAGTTTCCTGACTCTCTCCAAGCCTCTCTTTCTGGCCATGAAGTGGAGGCGACTTCTATGCCTACTTCATGAGGCTGCTGTGAAGATTAAAGGAAGTAAAATGTGAAAAGGCTTGGCACAGAGCCTAGTTGAAGAAAAGTTTCAGTGAAAGTTCCCTCACTGCTGCACACACCTTCACTGTGACCACGCTCCAGGAATCCCTCTAATGGAGGGGAAAGTTACTCCCATATAAAGGAACTAACTACTTCTTTACTATACAGTGATTGTTACCGGCCAGGCAATGTCCTAAGCAATGACCACTTTACAAGAGAGAAAACTGTAAGAGAGGCTCAGGGAAGTGAAGTAACTTGCTTGAAGTTACACAGCTAATAAGTGGCAGAGGTGGGCAAGTCTGCCTCGTGGCCAGAGAGCTGGGCTTGGAGTCTGGGATCCTAATCCTCTGAACCTGGCACATCTCAGTGCTGAAGAAGTATTGGCTGTGGTGGTAGACAGCTGGTACCAGGGCTGAGAACCAGAGAAAGGCAGTGTTTTTATGAGAAACAGAACAAGCAGGGAAGGTTAGAGTTGGTGTTAAAACATAAAATCATGGAAAGTTTCTTGGAAAATAAACACGCGCTGTTGAACAGTTACTCAAATGAATTTGCCCCCAGGAGCTGCCCAGTGAGCAAGCTGCAACTTGCGGGTCTAGGAAGCATGAAGGTGATGGCTCTCACCCAGGGCAGGCTCTGCCTGCCTCTGCCATCGGGCTAATGGGCAATCTGCTTCCAGGCTGCAGCTGCCTTGGGACAGGGCTTCCTGCAGAACGTGCCAAGTCCCTTGCTTCTGTGGGCTGCAGAAGGGTTTCTTCTGCATGAGTGATTTTAACACCGTTCTTCCCAAGCATGCCTTCTATAAAGAGCAGATGCCCTGCCCTCCCCTCCCCTTCCCTACTCCTTTTTTCCTTTCCTTCCTTTCCCTCCCTACTTTCCCTTCCTTTTTGGGGGTTTCAGGCTCTGACTCCATATAGTTCATTTGTGCTTAGTAAAGCAGAACTATTTAAAGAGATTGTTCAGTAATGTGAAGAACAATTTTGTAGTATGAATAATTGCTCCCCTAAAAACTGGTGGCAAGCTGAGTGTGGTAGCACACACCAGGCAGGAGGATCACTGCAAGTTCAAGGCCACCCTGGGCTACATAGTTCAAGACCAGCCTGAATTACATGGCAAGACCCTGTGTCAAAGTAAAAAACAAAAACAAAACAAAATAAACAAACAAAACCCCTAGATTCAATTCCCAGTTCTGTAAAACTGGTGGCGAGTTTTAAAAATTTTCCTAAAATGACAGACATATCAGAGCATGAATGCCAACTAAATATGGTCCTGGGAATGTCTCCGTCCTCCCTTTACTACAATACGAGTCTTCCATGGGTGTGTTCTCTCCTAAAAATGGGGAGCAAAGTGCTCAAAGCCAGCTTTTGGTCTCACATGGCATGTACCAGGAGAGAAGCCCAGAGTCCTGGAAGGCTGCTGGTTCCAGTTCCAGTATCACTGATGTCAACTAAGTTTTCTAAGAGAGGGAAACCAACATTCTTTGAACAAATACTACTGACTGTAGCCCTATCTTTGTTGCTGTACATTTATTTCATTTAATCCTATGCAATAGATAAATACAAATATGATTTCTGCTTTGCAGAGAGGGGTAACAGGCTTAGAGAGTTTAGCAACTTGTAAAAGTGACTGAGGAAGTGTTTGAGCACAGAGCTCTAAGCCTTGCATTTTTCCACCCTGGCAAGCAGCCTCCCTCTTGGGGACATAAAAGCACACCCTACTGCCATTGGCAGTTTTTACTTCAACATTCTCAACCTAAGACCAGAGACTCCTACTTACTAAAGTAAGCTCACAGATACGTGAGGGTCCATACACTTGGGCATCCATCGAGGTATACTTATTCTATCTTCAATCCCCACACTCTGTGAGGCTGAGGCAGGGGGATCAAAAGTTTGAGTCCAACCTGGGCACCTTAGAGAGATCCTGACTTAAAATAAAAAATAAAAAAGGGCTAGGGATATAGCTCAGTGCAAGCCCCCAGGTTAAAGCTCCAGTACTACAAAAATAGAACAACAACAAAGTAGTAGTTAGGCAGCCACTTACTAGCCCTTAATGAGCCACATATATCCCTTTTGTTCTGGAGTACCCAGCTTGACCACATACCCCAGGCTCCCTTGCAGAGGTACAGTTGACTGCCCCAGGGAACAAGATGGGAGGTGACCTGGTATTTTCATCACTTGCAGGCCTGGCCCACACACCATTCCACATCAGATCATTTTCTTTCCACACCTGCCAGCCGAACGGAGGAAGAAATGGCCAGGCCCTTAATGCAGAGTTTCTCTTCCTTGCTGCACACAGGGAACTTTTAAACACCTCCATGCTCAAGCTGCAACCTAGCCCAACTAAGTCAGAATCTCTGGAAATGGAATCCAGGAACCAGGCAGGCACCTTTGACAGTGGTTTTCAGAATGTGTCCTGGTCCAGCAGTATCAGCACCGCTTGGTAACCTGCACACCAAATCAGTAATTCTGGGGAATTGTGTGTTAAGCTGTCTGGGTGATTCTGGTACACAGTGAAGTTTGAGAACTGCTGCCCTGGGGGAACTGAGCCCCAAGACAGAAGAGCCCAGGCCCTGACTTGCTGCTTGCAGGAGGGCGATGTGGAAGGAATACCCATGTTGGACTGTCGTGTGGGTGAAAAATTAACTTTGATTGTGTTAAGCCACTGATTTAGTAGGTGAAGTATTTGTGTGGCTGAAGAGAGAATATGTAAGATTAGAAGGTAGAGAGACTAAGCAGTGGTTTGTGGAGTGGGCTTGTTCCAGCTCATTTGTTAAATTTTCAGGAATTCTGCAAGCCAGCCAAATTCACTTTGGTAAGATGAAATTGGATAAAGTTGAAATGGTTTTACCATAGAAATCATCAAATGCATAAACCAGGGCTTATTTTCCAGAGAGCCAGTTGGTAAACATTAACCAGCACAGCCCTGGGACTTAGCACCAAGAGTGGCAGGGTGGTATGGTGCTAGGGCTCTGGACTGTCAAAGGAAATGCCATTCCATGAGGCTCCTAGGCTCAGCCAGCACCCAGGCTTCTCCAGAAAATAACCTGTGTTGCCAATTCCTTGAACTGCGAGCTTCTGGAAGCTGAGAGAGGAGGACTGGAGCAAGCGAGTGGGGAAGCCATCAGCAGTATCTTGCAGGTTAAGAGTGCTGGGTAGATTTACAGCAGGGTCTCATAACCTTAGCATTGTAAACAGACAGGGCAGGTGATTCTTGGGGGCAGGGCTAGCCTGGTGTACACTGTGGTATGTTTAGCAGAATCCCTGGCTGCTACCTGCTCAATCCCATTAACCACCCTTCTCCAAGCTGTGTCTCCAGACATTGCCCAATATTTGCTGGAGGGCAAAATCACCCCGAGGTGAGACATGATGATTTAGGGAAAATGTTCTTCAGTTCAGCCATAGTCACATGCACACCTCTCAGGCTGTGTTAGCATCCCTGCTCAACACCACTGCCCAGACTTTGGACTTCCTCTTAAATGAGATAATATCCTTTTTGTCTAAACTACATTGAGCCAGGGTCTCTGACACTTGCAGTGAGAAGGATATAGTTAAATATAGTCTCTAAGCCAAAGGCTTTCAAATATTTTCATCACGATCATCACTAAGAATTACTTTTTATATCACAATCCAACATGCATATAACTGAAACAGTACTTACCCTTTAGATCATTCAGATCAACTTTTCTTTGTTTGTTTTTTTGAGACAGATTCTCACTGTGTAGCCCAGGCTAACCTCGAACTCACAGTGATCTGCTGCCTCAGCCTCCTGAGAGCTGGGATTACAGGCATGCACCACCATACTGGCCCTTCTGTTTTGTTAAACAGGGTCTTACTACATACTCCAGGTTGACCTTGTACTTGCTACGTAGCTCAAGCTGGCCTCAAACTTGGTGATTCTCCTGCTTCCCTCAGCCTCCCAAGTACTGGGATTAAAGGCTTGTGACGCCACACCCAGCTATTCTGTTTCTCTCTGAAAAAAAACAATATTTTTTTAATGTTAGAGGAGACCTTCTAAATTAGGTATACAAGCTATTAATAGGTCATGACCCACAGTTTGAAAAACACTGCTTTGTGTCTTAGATCTCTGAACTGGGGCCCGAAGGAATACTAGATTTTAGTCAAGTAAGATAGTGGCAGGGGAGGAAGTGGTGGGGAGGAGGTTTTCTAGGCAAGAATGCTACAGAGCTCCTCAGTGGGACTGAGCCAATCAGATACCTCCATCTCCCAAGGGTGACCACAGAGTGAGCTCCTGATAAACGCCTGTGGATTGTCAGTTTCCCCTCCCACGACGCTCCTCCCAGCATGCCTTTCTGCAGCCCTATTCTGCGAGCAGAGGAGACCAGAGCTCTTATCTCCACCTCTGCTTGGCCCTCAGGACACTGCACCCCAAGCCCGTTAATTAGAGATGGCTGGGAGGATTACCAGGCCCTGCTCTAGCAACTGTGCCCAGTTCTAAATTCAATATCCAGGTCTCACAGGGTAAGGGCTCACCTTGAGAAGGCCCCAAGACAAAGCAAGGAGACAGATACGGTTTGTTCTCAGCAGAGCACTCACCCTCTGAATGCAGTTTTTGTTTAAGCCCCAAGCTGGGAACATTCCACGGCCTGGCAAACTCTGTCTCCTCAAGGTCAGTCCTTCCTCAGCATTCCTCTTTGGAAATGTCTCCCACGGCTGGCCCTGCTCCTGCCCCCTGGCTTTGGGGGCAGTTATATAACCCTTCAGAAGACCTAGAAATGTAAGCATATGGTGCCCTCAATTCCCTGCATAGACTGGCTGCTTCACATTTTTAGCTGTTGCCGAGAGAGTGGCTTTCACACGCACAGACGCACAAAGGCACGCACACACATACACAACCCTGACTCATAACCGTGTCTCTGCTGCAGTATTCGAGGCTTCTAAAAAATTAAATACAACATCTGTAGCCACACAGAGGTGAAAGCAGAGAACATTTTGTCTCAGTAACTGTGGGGAAGGAGATGTGCTTTCATTAGGACATGTATTTGGAGAGGCCAGGACCTAGGAAGCCATATCACAGTGCCACTGCCATGGGGCTCCTTCTGTCCCTGGCTTTGGTTCTGGGGGTTTGGGCAACAAGTGGCTTGAAGACGAATTCTCTAACCAAAGCCTATCAAGCATATTCTGAGCACAAAATTTCAGCCTGTATCTATTATGTATTTGCAATGAATAAAAGGTTAGGGAAGGAAGACTTTTTGGAAGGGTACAAGGTATCTAGAAAATGTGTTCTTCAAACGTTTTTATTGGAGAAATTAAGAGTCAAAGCCATTTTACTTAGAAAAGAAAATATCGGTAAATATTTACAGTGGAGTGTAGCTGTTAAGATCATAAAAGTCAGGATCCACCCGGATTCACATTCTAGCTCTGCCATTCACTATCTGTGACTTTCCATGGTTCCTTTTAACATCTGAGTCTTAGTTTTTCAATATGTAAAATGGACACAACATTGTGAGAGTGGCTGTGGGGATTAAGTGAGATTACAGAGCATTTAGCACCATGACTACAATGAGAAAGTGAACTATTAATTTCTAAATGTAGCTGGTACTTGGATTCACTTTAAATACAAGTGAACAGCTTTCAATTGGACAGCGGGGTGGATTTATATTAAACTTCTTTTCTCTCTTACTTTACAAAGTCTGATTTACTGGAGAAAGGAGGAGGGAGTGACCTCACCAGCCCTGTGAGTTGGCTATTTCCAGGAAGCTAACTTGGGGCGCCCCACTTTCCCAGAGGTTGCAGGGCCTTCATCTGCCAGCACTGCTGGCTTGCAGGGGTGCTGCCAACAGATCATGTTGTGCTTGTTTTGTTGGATCAGGACGGCCTTCATACTTGAGTTTCTGGCTTTCCAAGGGTGGGAGCTGATAGGTGCAGTGCCTGCAAATAGCAGACAGGCAGAGAGTAGATTGACTGAAGAGGGCCCTAGTACAGTCCCATGAAGCTTTGCTGGCTGCCCTGGACATGGCTGGCTCCCCTAACTCTATTTACCCAGAATTTGCCTTCCTTCTGTTTACCTGCATCATAGGAAGCCAATGCTACGTATATGTATTTACCGTGGTACAGCTTGTATAGCATCTTAGTGAAGAAGGAATTGCTCCATTTCCCAAGTCCTAGCTAAATGTCAGGTTCCATATGTGTATTTTCTCTTAATCCTCACGATGAAGCTATTAATTCTTCTTAACAAATGAAGAGACTCACTGGCAGGTGTCATTGGAAAGGCCAGTGGCAGTAGAGACAATGAACTATTTTAGCACCAGCTGCTGTGCTAATCCCTTTAGCTACAATCTCATTTAACACTTTTAATACCCTTGAAGCATCATCCTTATTCTAGAATAAAGGTATTTGGGATCTCTGTGGAGAACACACTGTGTCCTGTCTGGTACAGGAGTGCTGACCGGGACTGTTCCATGGCTGTAGTCTCCCCAGCAGGGGTTCACCTGGACCCTCCTCTGTACTGGAGAGGAGCTCCTGCTCATATTGGGATTGGGCACTGATAACCATGTTATTACTGCATAGGCATGGTCTCCTTCGGCCTCCACACAGCCCCTGAGGTGGGTACACTCACTGCCTTCTTCTACAGGAGAGGAGGTGGAGGCCCTGAGGCTCTGAAGATGCTCCTACTCTGCCCAGAGAGTCCCGTTGTACAGCAAGCACCCAGGATGCAGATTGATTTCTGGGCTATGTTGGAGGCTGAGGACCAGTTTGCTGAACTAAGGGCTTCATGGAGGGTCCTGAACTGGAGCTGCCTCAACCTTAGACTCCAAACCCAGCCAGGTCTCAGCCGACCTAGAAAGAAGAGGATCTTCTCCGCCTAGAACATCATCCCCGGCTCAAGCTTTCCAGTCACTCTCCTGTCCTGAGTTGACCCTTCCTTATGTGACAGTGGCACCTGCAGGGTCCTCACCCTGGTCTCGGCCCCTGAGGCTCCCAGTTTACTCCAGAAATATTGCAGAGGCATTCCCCAACATTTTGAAAATTCAACAAATAATAAAATAATTTTGACAGAACCTTTAATTCTGCCACCAAGGAAATCATTACCTTTTGCATGTATTTTTCTCTATTCTTTGTGTCTGGACTTATTTTTGCAATGCTGAGGTAAAGTGCACACACTAATGTGAATCCAGGGTTGTTTCCCACTTCACAACATCAACCATGTTTGCCATACTGTTACAAACTCTTCCCAACTAGAATGCTTACTGATAGGATAATTTACATGAGCATCTTCCAGATATCTATCATTCAATGGTTTCGGTGATAAACATTCTTGTGTATAAATTCTTCTCGATATTTAGGCCAGTTTCCTTAAGTTACATCTACAGGAGGAGAATTACTAGGTCAGAGTAAAAACCTTATATGTGGTTGGTATTGTCAAAAGACTTGGGTTAAACCATTTCACCTGAGGGCAGACCTTTTTAAGGTCTGTTATATTTCAAAATAGTTCCCTTTCCTCTTCTCCCAGAAGCAGGAGGAAATTTTTCTCCAGTATTCCCCTTGAGCACTGATACAACTCTAGGAGACGAAATTCACAAAAAAAGTGGGCTAGGACGGAAAAAAGATGGCGGATGAGTAAGAAGCACGCAGCGAAACTCTCTAAAAGTTGCCATTGGACCACGGGAATATAGTGACTGGGAGAGCGCAGGAGGGGGGAGATGCCTCCCCAGGACACAGAAAAGTTCTGAAGTGCAGCTTGGGACCCCCGGCACCAGTGAAGGGTAGTTTTCAACAAAGAAGGAACAGACCCCGTGTGTGCACCTTCTACCATCCCAGGAATCGCTGCGTGACAGAAGCTCAAAGCTGCGGACACACGGTGACAGCTGGCGCCCAGGGAGCCCCCACGGAGGATCGCGAGACAGCGGCATGGCAGGGGAGCGGCGGAGAACTGCGCTGGCCGGCGGTGAGTGTCTCTCAGCCACAGCTGTCCCGCGCCAGAGAGCAACTGGCCGGGCGCCATTGTGGGGGGTGCGACGAAAATCAGAGCGGAGCGAAAACAGCACTGGGAACTTGTGCTCCGGACAGGGCAGTGCGGCGCCTCTCAGCCCCACAAGGGTGCGCTGAAGGCGGCAGGTGAACGAGACTGGTCTCTCAGCCACACCTGTCCCGCGCCAGAGAGCGACTGGCCCGGTGCCATTGTAGGGGGCGTGGCGAAAATCAGAGTGGCGCGAAAGCAGTGCGCTGACAGCGGCGGGCAAAGGAGACCGGTCTCCGCCTGAAAGTCCGTGCTCTGCTCACCGCCCCGTCACAGGGCCGCTCCTGGCTCATTGGGACGGACCTGCACGGAACAGGACTCTGTCATCACACAGTGCCTGCCTACAGCAGAGTCAACACCTGGAACTGATTCTTTTTATTTATTTTTATTTTTATTTTTATTTTTATTTTATTTTATTTTATTTTTCTCTCTCATTAGTTTTTTATTCTGGTGAAGGGTTTTTTTTTTAATTTTTTAATTTTTATTTATTTATTTATTTTTCTTTGGTGGGGTTTTATTTTTGTTTTGTCTGTTTGCTTTGTTGTTTTTGTCTTCATTTTTGTTTCTGTTTGTCTATTTGCTCTTTCCTTCATTATTCTCTCTGGTTTTTATATGAGTGTAAACAGCACCTCTAACCTCTTTGTGATTGTGGTTGTGATCTGTTCTTCCTTTTATCCCTTCCTTCTCTTTTTCCCACCAGTCCTCTGCACCAGTGTCCCAATGTTAGTGGGATCCCTCTTGGTCCTCTAACCTTACATCTAATTCCTTCCTCTTCTCCCAATACTCTATTTCCTCCTTAACTCATTTTAAATTTAAACTCCTGAGGGGAAAAATTGACATACTAAGGACTTGTATACTGCATATAATTTTTCTGGTGTGTTTTAGATTTTGTTATATAACCGCAACTCTACTTTATACGGCTAAAAGTGGTAAATAACTGGTTAGCTCAGTCTGTCATTTTCTAGGCTGTGTTTGATGCTTCAGTTACCATTATAGCCAAATGTGAAATAATTGTTCTAAACAGCTTTTCCTTCCTGATATTTCATGATTGATATTGACTAAGGGACACAGAAAATACAGTGGCACAGTACCAAAGAATCAAGGACTGGGCCAAACAGGTAGCAACTTCTCACATCCAACGAATTGAAGAGGTAGGATCTGGCAGAAAGCTCAAAACCCAAAAGCAAGCTCCACTTGGAAGATATTGCAGAGAAGTAGTCATCTTCTAAAGATCTTGAACACTAGCAATAAAGTAACCTATCATAGGTAATTTACAAACATCACTCCAGGAATTAAATTAAAGAAAGAAAAAAATGAGATGACACTTAAATAAGATGCAACCCCACACATCCAATTCACCAAAGGCAAACCTAGGGGGCAACGAGGTGGGACAATCCGAAAGCCACCCACCTGGCCTATCTGAAGGGGTAACAACAAAACAACTGAATGAGGCTCTGGAAAAAATTAAAACAGAAATAATTTCACAGATAACTGCAGAGATAATGTCCACAATGAAGACCATGCTTAAGGACACTATAGCTGATACAGACAAAAAAATAGATGAGCTTAAGAAAACTATAGAAACCATGAATGCTCAGCATAGGAAAGAAACGGAATCCATAAGGCAGATACAAGCAGATATCCAAGAGAACAAAAATTCCATTGAAAGTATTTGTAGCAGATTAAGCCAATGTGAGGACAGGATCTCAGATATAGAAGACAGGCTTGCAATTAGTGATCATGAAAAGAAAGAATTCTTAAAAACAGCAAGGGACCATGAAAAATCAATTCAGCAGCTGCTAGATGACTCAAAGATAAACAACTTAAGAATAATTGGAATAAATGAAAAAGCGGGAGATAGCATCAATGACATTAAAACCTTGTTCAAAGACATTATTATGGAGAACTTCCCTGGAAGAGAAAAAGAATTTGACCCCAACATAAAGGAAGCTTTTAGAACACCAACTAGACATGACCAAAAAAAAAAAACTTCAGCCAGACATATCATAGTCAAGATCCCAGAAATTCAACAGAAGGGCAGAATCTTAAAAGCTGTTAGGGACAAGAGACAAATCACCTATAAAGGAAAACCCATCAGAATCACAGCTGACTTTTCAGCACAAACCCTCAAGTCAAGAAGAGCTTGGAATGACGTATTTCAAGCTCTAATGGAAAATAATTTTCAACCCAGATTGATGTACCCCGCAAAACTATCTTTCAAAATTGATGGAGAAATAAAATACTTCCATGACAAAGAACATCTGAGAAAATTTATGACCACCAAACCAGCACTCCAAAATGTTCTGAAGGACATTCTAGAAAGAGATAGGAACCCCAACAGAAGGGATCCACCAGGCAGGGCAGATAATTAAATAGCGGGAAAGGGGAAAAACAAACAAAGAGTGGGAACCAACAACAAGAAAATATCATGACAAGTATAAGTCAATACATATCAGTTTTAACCATCAATGTTAACGGTCTCAATTCACCAATCAAAAGGCACAGACTGGCAAAATGGATCAAGAAGCAAGATCCAACAATATGCTGTATACAAGAAACACATTTAATTCAGAAAGAAATTCATAGACTGAAAGTCAAAGGATGGAAAACAATACTCCATGCCACAGGAACCCAGAAAAAAGCAGGGGTAGCTATTCTTTTTGTAGACAAAGTGAATTTCAAGCCAAGAATGATTCAGAGAGATAAAGACGGTCATTACATCCTTGTAAAGGGAACAATCCAAGAGGAAGAGATAACGATCATAAATATATATACGTCAAATACCAATGCACCCAACTATATAAAGCAAGTACTAAAGGGCATGAAAAATCAAATAAGCACTAATACAATTATATTGGGAGATCTCAATACTCCACTGTCACAACAAGACAGATCAACTAGACAGAAAATCAATAATGAAATAATAGAACTGAACCAAACTTTGGAACAAATGGACTTAGTAGATGTCTACAGAGTGTTCCACCCCACAACATCAGAATACACATTCTTCTCAGCTCCACATGGGATGTTCTCCAAAATAGACCACATACTAGCTCATAAAACCAGCTTAAGTAAATGCAAAGGAATTGAAATTATCCCATGCATATTATCAGAACATATTGCAATGACATTGGAAATCAATGGCAAAAGAAATCACAAAAACTCCCTAAACATATGAAAATTAAACAGCACCCTCCTGAACAACCAATGGGTCACAGATGAAATTAAAGAAGAAATTAGACAATTTCTACAACTGAATGATAATGACAGTACAACATACCAGAACTTATGGGATACAATGAAAGCAGTCCTAAGAGTGAAATTTATAGCATTAAATACTTATATTAGGAAAATAGAGCAAGTGCAAATAAACAACTTAATGGCGAACCTCGAACTTCTAGAAAAAGAAGAGCAGGTTAAGCCAAAAGCCCATACAAGGGAGGAAATTATAAAGATCAGAGCAGAAATTAATGTATTGGAGACTAAAAAAACAATACAAAGAATCAATGAAGCAAAAAGTTGGTTCTTTGAAAGAATAAATAAGATTGACAAACCCTTATCCAACCTTATTAAAAAAAGAAAATACTCAAATCCATGCAATTGAAAATGAAAAGGGTGATATCACGACAGACCCTGCAGAAATCCAGAAGATCATCTATACCTATTTTAAAAATCTATATTCTACTAAGATGGAAAATGCAGAAGAAATAGACAGATTCCTAGATTCGTATGAATTACCAAAGCTGAATCAAGAAGATTTAAAAATCCTAAATAAACCAATATCAACCAATGAAATTGAAGATGTAATTAAAAACCTCCCAACAAAGAAAAGCCCAGGCCCTGATGGATTCACTGCTGAACTCTACAAGAAATTTAGAGAAGACCTAACGCTACTACTTCTCAAACTTTTTAATGAAATTGAAAGGGAAGCAATACTCCCAAATTCATTCCTGGAAGCAAGCATTACCCTGATACCAAAACCAGAGAAGGACCCAACTAAGAAAGAGAACTACAGGCCAATCTCCCTAATGAACATAGATGCAAAAATCCTTAATAAGATACTGGCAAACAGAATCCAATAAATCATCAAGAAGATTATACACTATGACCAAGTTGGATTCATCCCTGGGATGCAGGGATGGTTCAACATACGTAAATCAATAAATGTAATACACCATATTAACAGAACCAAAAACAAAAATCACATGATCATCTCAATAGATGCAGAAAAAGCTTTTGACAAAGTCCAGCACCTTTTCATGATAAAAACCCTACAGAAAATTGGAATAGAGGGTCTTTATCTCAACCTGGTAAAAGCTATCTATGACAAACCAACAGCCAATATTATACTAAATGGCCAAAAACGGAAAGCTTTCCCTCTAAAATCAAGACAAGGATGTCCACTGTCCCCACTCTTATTCAACATAGTTCTGGAAACTTTAGCCAGAGCAATTAGACAAGAGAAAGAAATAAAGGGAATAATGATTGGAAAGGAAGAAGTTAAATTATCATTATTTGCAGATGACATGATACTCTACACAGAAGACCCCAAAAACTCCACTAAAAAACTGCTAGATTTAATAAGCAAATTCAGTAGTGTAGCTGGGTACAAAGTCAATACTCAAAAGTCAATAGCCTTCCTGTACACAAATAACAAACTTACTGAAAGAGAAATTCGGGAAACAATACCTTTCACAATAACATCCAAAAAAGTGAAGTACCTAGGAATCAACCTCACAAAGGATGTAAAAGACCTATACACTGAAAACTATAGTACTCTGAAAAAGGAGATTGAAGAGGATATCAGAAAATGGAAAGATATCCCTTGCTCCTGGATAGGAAGAACCAATATAGTGAAAATGGCCATACTTCCAAAATTGTTATACAGATTTAATGCAATTCCAATCAAAATTCCAACAGCATATCTCACAGAATTAGAGAAAACAATCCTAAAATTCATTTGGAATCAGAAGAGACCTAGAATAGCAAAGGCAATTCTGGGCAACAAAGGCAAGGCAGGGGGCATCACAATCCCCGACTTGAAATTATACTATAAAGCTACTGTGATAAAAACAGTGTGGTACTGGCAAAAAAACAGACCTGAAGATCAATGGAACAGATTAGAAGATGCTGAAACAACCCCAGACATACTAAGCCACCTTATCTTTGACAAAGGTGCCAAACACATTCAGTGGAAGAAAGATAGCCTCTTTAATAAATGGTGCTGGAAAAACTGGCTCTACACATGCCAAAGATTAAAACTAGACCCATATCTTTCACCATGCACTAAACTAAATTCAAAATGGATCAGAGATCTAAATATTAAAACAGAAACATTAAATCTGCTGGAAGGTAGGATAGGTAAAACCCTTGAAGACATTGGTGTAGGCAAAGACTTTATGAATAAAAACTCAACCGCATGGGAACTATCCCAAAGAATCAATAACTGGGATCTCATCTTATTAAAAAGCTTTTGCACAGCAAGAGAAACCACCAACAGAGTGAAGAGACAACCCACAATGTGGGAAAAAATGTTTGCCAGCTGTTCCTCAGACAAAGGATTACTATCAAGAACATATAAGGAACTCAAAAAAATCAGACCTCCCAAATTTAAAGACCCACTCCAAAAATGGGCATCTGAGATGAATACACATTTCTCAGATGAAGAAATACTAATGGCAAATAAATATACAAAAAAATGTGCAACATCACTAGTCATTCGAGAGATGCAAATTAAAACAACACTGAGATACCATCTCACCCCAGAAAGAATGGCTACTATAAAGAAATCAACTAATAACAAATGCTGGAGGGGCTGTGGGGAAAAAGGAACCCTTCTTCACTGTTGGTGGGAGTGTCGACTGGTACAGCCACTGTGGAAATCAGTGTGGAGATTCCTCAAAAAACTAGGGTTGGAGGTCCCATTTGACCCAGCTATTCCCCTTCTGGGCATCTTCCCAGAAGAATTAAAAACATCGTAGCACAGTGATACATGTGCACCCATGTTTATACCAGCACAATTTGTAATAGCCAGATCTTGGAAACAACCCAAATGCCCATCAACCGAGGAATGGATAAGAAAGATGTGGTATTTTTATACAATGGAGTACTATTCAGCCATAAAGAAGGATAAACTGGAGACTTTTATAGGTAAATGGATGCAACTCGAGAAAATACTCATAAGTGAAATAAACCAGACGCACATGTGTAAGCATCATATTGTCTCTCTAGTATGAGAAACTGAAAGAGTAAATAAGATCCAAAATGTACAATAGACATGGTGAATCAAAAAGAAACTGGTCAATAGGAAAGAGAGACTGGAATAGGGAAAAGAAAGAAGGGAAAGGGAAAAAAATTGTATATATATATAAGATGGTTAAGATAGATACACTACCAATTTTACTTAGTTCATTGAAGAGTAAGGTTTGAGCCAATAATGTTTGGACAATTGAATGCTAATGTCTGGTATCCTGAATAACTAACTTAAAGAAAATAATACGTAATGCAATTGTTACCCTCATATTATGTTGTTTTGAAAATTTGTTCTTTTTTTTTTTTTATTTGTTTTGTTTTTTCTTCTCTTTAAAATAAAAAAAAAAATAAAAATAAAAAAATAAAAAAAGAAAGACTTTCCATGGGAGACTTAGGGAAGGTACTGTCAACACTTCCACTTATATCATAAAATTTATTTTAGGAACACATGGAAGTTCCTTCCATGGAAGTCAATTTCAGTCACTTTCTGAGAGCGTCTACATTTAAATAGGGATGAGAATTAAAATAGAAAATTATGTCCTAGTAGTGGGCCTTCAGGCATCAGAAAGCAGGTTAAACATCATCTTTTGGGTTAAGATTTTTTCTGGCCCAGAGTGGGTGACCATTTATTCTGCCACGCTCAAGACTAAATTTGACTCCTAGCCCCTGTATAAAGTCCTGACAGAGGCAAAGGTCATGGGACAGAGTTCACTTCAGGAGAAGTGAAACAATTCCTGAATCCACGGACTTTGGATGAGCACATCCTTTTCCCTGCAGATGCCAAAGTAATGGAATGATGTGATGTGGTTATGGGATAATACCTCTGAGCAGCTACCACAAGTGGCTGCCACCAAGGTACACAAACACTGCCAAGTTGACTGTGGTGTCAGAGTATGAGTCCCAGAGGTGAAGAATCAAGATAGAGCTCAGTCCAGCTTATTTTTTCCTCTTGTAAATCTACTTAGTGTCCAGAATCTTCAGGACAATGTTACCACCACCTGTTCTGAGGTCCCCAGGGGTAGGATGGAGGTGACCCACAGGCAGACTCTCAATGCACAGAAGGCCTAAGAGTCCTGCAGTAATTGGGGTGCCAGAAGTAGATGAAAAATAACCCATCACCTCTTTGCCTGGTTAGGCAAATCCTATCTCCTCCTGCATACTCTCTCTGCTGTGGGACCCTTCAGAGGGGACTCTCCAGCTCACTGACACCCAACTTACACTAGAGTACTTTTGTGTAAAGCACCAGCACTCCTCGTTAGTGTTGGTAGGCTTATTCCCTGGTTGTTGGTGATGCACTGGCAGACAGCCGTCTCCCGGAAGTGCCTCTACACAAAAGAGATGCTTCTTTCACAATCATACCCATGCCCCTTCTTAGGCAGTTCATATCCCAATGTCTGGCTCCCTTATGCCACCTCCAAAGCTCATAGAGGCTCCGCAGGGGCCTTCCAAAGATATCAATCCTTAATGAACATCCTCAGTGGAACTCTCCACCTCTGTGTCTATTTCTGGGGTACCTAACCTATGACATCAATCCCACATGAAATATTCACTTACTACTCTCTGGTCCCTTATCTAACAGACATTATTTAGCAATAATGTGACGATAAGGCCACAACTCAAAATAAGCTACTTTATGGCTTTGTGGCTTCTTTTGTGTCACTTATTTTTTTTCACAAGCCCTGTCACACTGTAACTCCTCTTTCTAGGTGTGGCAGACATAATGATGGCCCTTAAAGGTGTCTACATTCTAATTGGCAAAACATGTGAATATGTGATTACATAGCAAAGGGGAATTAAGATTGCAGATGAAATTAAGATGATAATCAAATGATCTTAAAATGGAGAGATTACCCTGGATATAAAGGGCTCAGTGTAATTATGAGCATCCTTAGACATGAAAGAGGGATATAGAATAGTCAGAGTGAGATTAACCTGTGCAAGAGAACCAGAGTGAAAACTGTGAAAAGTACTGGACTCGCCATTGCTGGCTTTGAAGATGGAAGAAGAGACCATAAGCAAGGATTACAGGCAGCCTCCTGAAGCTAGAAAAGGTGAGGAAATGGGTTCTTCCCTAGAGCCTCCAGGCATGAACACAACCTCGCCAACACCTTGGTTTTAGGCCTGTGAGACCCATGTCGGATTTCCCAGCCAGGAAACTGTAAAAGAATAAATTTGTATTGTTTTAAGCCATTAAATTTGTGGTAGTTCATTATAGCAGCAATAGGAAACTAATACACCAGGCAACTCCACTTCCTTCCCTACTTATGGGGGAGACATCAGCAGGAACCAACAAGAGGAAGAAATTTATATAATTTCTCACACGAATTACCCTTGGACCTCCTGTCCTGATGCTACTATCTAAGAAGAAAACTTCCAGCATTTCTTTATAATCTACTTTTTTGGAATGAAATAATAAAAATCTGAGAATTTAAGCAGTGGAGGAGAGTGTAGAATGCATCTCTGTCCATGATTTTCAAGCGTTCTTTTCACAGGGGAATAAAATTTTTAAAAAAATTTTTTTTTACAATCACAGACATGTAATATCTAAGACTGATAAAAGTGGAATTGTCCTGACTGAAACCCAGGGTCCACTGATTTCCCCCTCACCTGAGAAACTCCAGCTCTGAGAACAAAGTATGAAAACCACAGACCTAGGTCCCTGGGCCTCTGATTGGAGAAGCAAAGCAAAAACCAAAACTCAGGTCCCCAGTCTTAGACTAGAGCCTAGGCAACGGGACTGAGTCTAGGCTGTTCTCAGAAAACTCATGTGGACAGATTTTTCTCTAGCCATACAGTTTATGCAGCATTACAGAACAGCTGTGGATGCCCTGTAGGGTGATCTACACCTATATTTACATATTTTAAGTGTATGTTTCATTTAGTTATGTACTGGACTAACACACCCGTAGGCATTCCCACTGCAGATAGAGTAGGCAACTCACTTAGATGGTGTGATTGTCAACAGAAATCTCATCTAACTCCAAGCTTCTCTCCCCACCAAGAGGCCTGAACCTCCCCCACTGGAGTCACTGAAACAGAACCTCCAGAAACTAACTGCAAAATTCAAATAGATTTCATTGATTCTAAGGCTCACATCATATTATATTTAAACATCTTTAAAACTAAGCCTCACCAACATCTCTGGATTCTTGCAATTATAATTGCTTTTTTTTTTTTGTACATGAATGAATGTAATGAAATCACCAACATCTTAGAAATATGGTATGTGATTCGGGAGGATGAGAAATAAATGAACCTTTAGCATCACTGGAGGCTGAAGTAGAAATCAGATTCCACAAAGAATGGAGAATCTTAGAATAGAATTTAGTCAAGAGCAAGGAAAATAGGAAAGGCTTTGTGTGTCGATAGGATTGTGTGTGTGTAAGTGTGTACATAAATGTGCATATTTGTGTGCATTGTAGAGTCTCCACAACATGAAGGATATGAGGAGTCAGGAACAAGCATAAGAAGAGAGGGGATATGGGAGAGGTTTTCCAGGGCTATATTAAGCTTATATTCTAGCATAAAATATATAATAAATTAGGATCCTTATTTGTTTTTGGAAGCAAATGAGATTTCAAAATGTTTCATAGATAAATATATGTTAAAATGACATTCCTTATTTCAGAGTCAGTAGTTAATTAAGTAAATATAAAGTATACAATTTCAACAATTGATATTACTCCTTCATTCTACAAAATGGATGTACTTACCATTTCTGGGTGCTGGTTAAAGAGTAGATGGCAGCTAAGTTGACTAATGAGTAACAGTTGGTCACCTGGATTTCTGTCTGTTCTTACAGTCCATTTGGTTAAGTGAACTATTAATTAATTTATCCACAGTTTTAATCAAAGGTCAACAGCCCAGACATATTTGTCAATCCTGGGTTGACATTTAAAATCTAAAAAATAAAAATATACTTATGAAATGCAGACATACTTTCATTACCTAATAATTAAGATAGGAATTTATTATTCAAATAATTTTCTTTGGGAACAGAAGAAGAAACCAAAATTGCAATCCAGGGACTTGTTATTTTGTCTTCCCTGCTACAAAAATCAGCTATCACTTGGTGTCCAGCCAAGGCCATGAAATGTCCCACTTTGGTTGCCTTTCATTATGAATTTGGAGATGTGCTTCTCTGGAAAATAAATTGGCACTAGCGCATAATAAAATTCTGTGCAAAAGGACAACAGACCTTTACAAATCATGCGGAGGAAAAATAACCATTTTCTGCTAAAATATTCATCACGTTACTCTCTGCAATTCACCATTCGGGATACAGAGGGCTGGAATATTTTCATATTTGGCAGAAAAGCGTAAGGGTCTAAAGAAGAAATCTCACTGATAGCTTAGCTGAACAGAACAAAATGAACTGAAAATCTCTCAGCTTTGACAACTCCCTCTCCAGCCCTTGCAGCACTCCCAGTGGCGGAACAAACCTGTTTCCAGGGCACTCTGTGGAAGCTGCTGGCTCTCAGCAGTGTACAGTCTGACCTGAGGGAGGGTACAGGAAGAAACAGAGATGCAGGAGTGCCCTCCAAACACAGCCCGAGCTAACGAATGGGTGGAGAGAGCTGAAATCCTGCAAAGAGGCACTATTGATGAAATCAGATTACTTAGTTTGAACCTTGTTAATGCCAAAGTCCTGCATGCTGAGTCCTGGAGAACACAGCTGACCCAGTTAGGAAAATGCCCCTGCCATAATTCAGCAGACATCTGAGGGCATGCTATGTGCAAGGCATTCCATGGAGCACTAGGGAGGATACAGATTAGCATCGTTTAGGATCCCTGCCCTCCAGGAGCCTACACTTATGGGAGAGACAGGAATGCCCACAGTAGGCTCAGTGGCTGGTGCTGTCACTCAGCACTAAAGATAATAGAGTGCAGTAAGAATTGAAGGAAGGAGAGACACATTCTGATGCTAGACAGTCAGAAGAACAGAGGTGTTGTAGGGATACATGTAAGTGGAGGGAGGTGCGTTTGGTCCAGACCCTTGAAGGAAAAGTTAAATTTTAACAGAAAATGATGAAAAATGGGCACTCAGGGCAGAAGGCACAGTATGAACAAGGAGATGAAGGCAGGAAGATGCCAGGGTGTTTGGAGGAAGAGTAAGTTCTTGGAATGATAGTGCTAGAAAAAGAGAGGCTGGGGCTCAACAGCACTGGGCAGCCTGATGTCCTGTGGGACCAAGGAACCTGCAGGGCTATGGGGAGCAGAATTATCCTACCAGGTTATGCCATCTGTTTTTGCCACCAGTACCATCCTTGAAAGCCCCTAAAGAAGGAGAGCAGGTAGCTACTGCAGTGTGGTTCTCTCCCAGCTACAAGAATCACTGCTCTGTGCATATTAGGACCTCATTAGCTTTGCAGAAGCCAAGGCTTTGCTCTAGTCTAGCAGCCAGTGCAACAAGCCCACTCAGAGTCAGCGCACCCCTGGGCCACCAACCAAAGGGAGCGGTAAGAACAGAACGCAGCCCCTGAGCAGAGTTCCTGGAGTGCTCCTAGAGATCCAGCCTGGAGTTGGATCTGCAGAAGTAGAACTTCATTTGTCCCTGTACCACGATTAAGTTTAACACATTTTCATCGCCTCAAAACAAAATGCTATTCTTCTTTTCTACCACCTCCTCAAATCAAGGCAACCAGTAATCTACTTTCTGTCTCTAGAAATCTTAGAAATTTGCCTATTTTGACCATGCCACCATATAGGTGGACTCCAACAATGAGAACTTCTGGGTATAACTTCTTTTACTTAGCATATTTTCAAGGTTCATCCATGCTATAGCATGTATCAATACTTTATTCCTTTTTTATGACTAATGGTTCATTAAGGATTTGCCTTTTTTATTTACACTTAGTTTGAACCTTGTTAATGCCAAAGTCCTGTTTTTATTTATTAGTTGATGGGCTGTTTCCAGTTCTTGGCCATTATGAATAATGCTGTTATGGGCACTTGTGTACAAATTTGTGTAGACATATGTCTTAGCACCTAATGAATATCTGTTAAATGAATGAATGAATAAAATACCTCATTTTCTTAGAAGGTTTTTTGGGGGGTTGTTACAAAATGCACCAACATTAAAGACTATTGGCAGTCAAACCTCGCCGCTGTCCTCATATGGTTTATGTGGGTACCAGTGAGCCTGGGGTCCATCAGCTAACCTGTCCCACCCTTCCTGTGAAGTTGAAGGAGCTGGGGTGAATGGGAAGACAGTGTGTGCCTGCCCAGTCACTCAGGAAGACAGAGTTTTCCTGAGTCAACCAGTCCTAAGATCGGTGAAGGCCCCTCAAGCTGGCTGACTCATCCCGGAAGAGAGAGCTGCTCAGAGCAACCAAGATGGGGCTCACAAGGATGATACCTCTGAGCCGGGTTGTGGGATGACGACAGGAGGGGGCAGGGACTGCAGTATCACTGACCCCATGAATTCAAGGACTGCTCCAGAGTATGAGGGCCTGGCTGTGTCAGAGGGAGGAGGGGGCCTGGTGACTGGGACACATACATTTCTATGTGTGCTAAGTATTCCATGTGGCTGCTCACACCCAAGGGTTATTATTGATAATCAAGGGCCACACCAGGGTTTGGCATTCTTTTTGGGGTGAGGGGTGGCACTCTTACCAGATGTCAGATGCCACAGTAAGGTCGCAGCCTCTCAGCCCATACCATGTGTGCAACTTATATTCCTGTCCTGCTCTGGTCTGCACTGGGCTGCTCAGCAGGACAGTACAAGTACAGGGAAAACCACTTTTGCAGCTGTAGCCCAAATGTAGTAAGGGCAGGTGGCCTCCCAGCTGGTGCTAGGCAGGGCCCTGCACTCCGGCAGGACCCCCATGGTGTGCCAGGCTGGTCAGTTCCTCAGATGGTCTGGCGGCACGTGCTCTTACCCAGCACACAGCTATCCTGGGTCCGCTCTTGTAACTGAGCAGTTACAACAGGCAGCTTAGATTCTATGGGAGGAACCCAAGGAAACTCCCTCTCCCACCCAGAGAAGGGGTCTGCTCTCCCCCTTCTTTCCTCCGCTTGATCTATGTGGTTGATCTAGCCTCTGGGCCTGGCTGCCAGACGGCTCTCACCTCTCACCACCGTGGGCCCATGTGAAGGCTTCCTCCTTCACTCACTCTCACACTTTGGTGGGCTCTTTTCTCCCAGTTAAGGCTACAGTCTTTACGGAGAATAGTTCTCCTTTTGTAGCAGCTTTCTTAAAACCCAGCCCAAGTCTTACACAGCCCAAGTCCAACAATCAGCAATAGCATCTTCTCTGCCTCAACAAATCACGTCCATCTGTAATACTTATCCCATAAGTCAGGACCTTACTCAGTGCCTCCATGGGTTAATTAATGTGGAGCCAATATTTTATGCCTAAATAATATTTAAGTGGGTTTTTTAAATTTCAAAAGTAGCACATGTTCAATGTAGAAAATAAAAAAGCATACAAAAAAGAATAAAAGCCACACATAACCTCAAAAGTAGAAGTAACTCTTACAAGATATTGGTATCTATTCTTCTGTTGTTTTTCTATTTATGTTTATTATTCTTTCCAAATGGTGATCCTAACGTAAATGCTGTTTTACAACCCGCTACACACATTATGTATGAATATGCTGTTATTAGAATTTTTCTGTAATTTCAATGGCTATATTATATTCTCTCATGTGGACTTAATGTGTTTTATTTGATCAGTGTCCAATTATACCTTATATTGATTGCTTCTAATTTTTAAATTTATAAATACTGCAATAATAAATGATCCCATACAGGAATATCTTTGTACACTTCTGAGTATTTTCTTAGGATACAATCCTAAAAGTGAAATTGTGGGATAAGAAATTATGAATATTTTTAAAACTTCTTAGACTTACTGCCTCACTGACTCTTGGCAGGGTTGTAGCATTTATACTTTTGCTGGATTTGCCTACAACTCCTTGTAATATGTGTCTTCTAATTAGAAGCCTCAAAATAAAGAGAGGACAAGAACTGCAACAAGCGGGCCCACTGACACAAAAAGGCAGAGTAAAGAAAAGTAAAAGGGCCGGTGAGATGGCTCAGCGGCATAAGCGCCTGCCTGGCAAGCACGAGGTCCTGAGTTCTACTACCGGAACCCACATATGAAAAAAGGGCCGGTGATATAGCTCAGCGACATGGGTGCCTGCTGGTGCACGAGGTCCTGAGGTCGACCCTCAGTACCCACAAAAAAAAAAAGAAAGAAAGAAAAGTAATAAACAGGCACAGTGTTAGGCATACTAGAGAGCAGTGTGTTTGCAAATAATACCTGTATTTACCAAGAATTATGGTACCTCACACCACTCCTAACCTCTCGGTACCCTCTGCTTTCGAAGGCAGGGGTGCATCCTAGAAGGAGCTCCTTCCAAACACCACACCAGCAAGTGGCCTTTCAGTAACTTGGTGTCAGTTTCAAGGCTCAGCTCCCTGCAAACCCCGCAGAACAGAATTGCCTGCCCTCAGTCTGGGGTCAGTCTGACCATCAGTTTCCCCTTCTGAAAATCACAAAGAACATGAAAACTACTTAATAAAGTTCAAGATCAAGTATGTCAAAAGTACTTTGTAAGCCGTGGTGTGCTGACCTTGTTTCTAGGAGTGGGATCTGGAAGGAGAAAGTGCCACGTGTGTGAGGAGATATGATTCCCTGGAGACACTGGAAGGAGAGAGTGTGGATGCCATTCCCTCTCCGCCTCTTATCCCCACAGCACCTGCTCATCGGGAATTTATTTCCACAATGAAAAGACTGAATAAGAACTAGTTTCTGTAAGTCACTGGAAGAGAAAGGAGAGACCTTTTCCTATTTAAATGCTGGCTCTCAAAGTTTTACTCTAGATATGGCCAACTCAGCACTTGTCTTGATCCTTCATATCATGAGGATCTATATTTGCAGGAAACTTAACTGGTTCTTGCTAGAGAATCATCTCCTGCCATTTTCCTTTGCACTCGTGGCAAGCCTCAGAGGAGCAGCTGGAAATAGTAATGTCCCAAGGTGAAATATGGTGACATGCTGGAAATTTCTTGGAAGAGCATAAAATGCTATGCTAAGGTAAGGACTAAAATTCTCCCTTGTTGGTTCTATTTGGGGCAGCCCATGAAGACTTGAGCCAGACAAGCAGGGTACTGAGTCATGGCTTTGTGCCTTACAAGTGTATGACTTTGGGTACTTTACTGAATCCACCAGAGCCTTATTTTCTCCTCTTCACAGCATCTGTAATGCTTTGAAATTATCTTCTTTCTCATGTACTTAGTGGCCTCCCTCCACTAGAATGTAAGCCCCACAAGAGCAGGGATATCTTCAGTCCTGTTCGTGGGCGTTCCCAGGACAAAGAAGAGCGCTTGCCTCCAAAACTGTTTGCCAAATGAGTGATTCTGGCACTACTCTAGGACACCATCTCTAGGGACTCTGCTTTGTGCTATCAATTACTTCAGGAGCAACTCAATGCCTGAATAAATGCCAAGCCAGGAGTCTCTATGGCAAGAGGAGGGAAAGGAAGGGGCACTTATGGAGAAAGAATTCACCTACATGAATCCAATATCAATTTCCTTTAGAACATTAGTTCACTCCCATTTTCAAAAGCAAAAAAAATAAAAATTTGAAAAAAAGAAACCACTGAAGAGATTGTGATTTTAGCACTGTTTTATTTTTTAAGAAAAAAAAAAAAACAATAAAAACAATGGTACAAAATTTCAAAACAAGATTGTAGGAGAGTGACAATGGTTAGTACATTGCGTATTGTTATCTTCAAAGTAGTTGCTCAGATTACAAGATATAGGCAGGCAAAATTGATCAAACAACATAGGCACAAATCTTTCTTTTCAATGAACTAATAGCAGTTAGCAGTATAACTATCTTAACTACCTTGTGTGTCCATATATATATTTATTTTTCCTTTTCCTTTCCTTCTTTTCTCCTTTCCCCCATCCCAGTTTCTCTTTCCTTTTAAACAGTTTCTTCCCATTTCCCAATATCTATTGTACATTTTGGATCTTACTCTTTCAGCTTCTTACACTAGGGAGACAATGTGATGTTTACACATGTAAGACTGATTTATTTCACTTATGAGTATGGTCTCAAATTGCATCCATTTCCTTATAAATGTCTCAAGTTTATCCTTCTTTATAGCTGAGTAGTTAGTACTCCATTGTATAAAAATACCACATCTTTTTTATCCATTCCTTGGTTGATGGGCATTTGGGTTGTTTCCAAGATCTAGCTATTACAAATTGTGCTGCTGTAAACATGGGTGCACATATATTGCTGTGGTATGATGTTTTTAATTCTTCTGGGAAAATAGCCAGAAGAGAAATAGCTGGTCAAATGGGACCTTTAATCCTACTTTTTTGAGGAGTTGCCACACTGATTTCCATAGTGGTTGCACCAATCTACATTCCTGCCAACGGTGGAGAAGAGTTCCTTTTTCCCCACAGCCCCTCCAGCATTTGTTATTGGTTGATTTCTTGATGATAGCCATTTTTACTGGGGTGAGATGGAATCTCAGTGTTGTAATATGCATCTCTTGAATGACCAATGATATTGAACATTTTTTCATATATTTATTTACTATTTGTATTTCTTCATTTGAGAAGTGTGTATTCATCTCAGATGCCCATTTTTGAATTGGATCTTTGAATTTGGGGGGCCTGATGTTTTTCAATTATTTATATATTCTATATAGAAGTCCTTTGTCTGAGGGACAGTTGGCTAAAATTTTTTCCCACTCTGTGAGTTCTCTTTTCACTCTGTTGGTGATTTCTTTTGATGTGCAAAACTTTTTAATAAGATGAGATACCAGTTGTTGACTCTTTGGAGTATTTCCTGTGCAGTTTGGGTTTTGTTCATGAACTCTCTGCCTACCCCTATGTCGTCGAGTTTTGTACCTACTTTCTCTTCCAGTAGATTCAGTGTTTCTGTTTTAATATTTAGATCTTTGATCCATTTTAACTTTAGTTTAGTGCATGATGATAGAGCTGGGTCTAGTTTTAGACTTTGGCACGTAGAGAGACAGTTTTCCCAGCACCATTTATTAAATAGGCTATCTTTCCTCCAGTGAACATGTTTGGCCCCTTTGTCAAAGATAAGGTGGTTGAGTGTGTTTGTAGTTGTGTCTGCATCTTCTAACTTGTTCCACTGATCCTCTCCAGTACCATGCTGATTTTATCACAGTAGCTTTGTAGTATAATTTCAAGTCAGGGACTGTGATGTCCCCTGCCTTGTCTTTGTTGCGCAGAATTGCCTTTGCTATTCTATGTCTCTTCTGCTTCCAGATGAATTTTAGGAATGTTTTCTCTAGCTCTGTGAGGTATACTAATGGTATTTTGATCCAGATTGCATTGAATCTATATAACAATTTTGGGAGTATGGCCATTTTCACTATGTTAGTTCTTCCTATCCATGAGCAAGGGATATCTTTCCATTTTCTGATATCTTCTTCAATCTCCTTTTTCAGAGTACTGTGATTTTCAATATATAAATCCTTTACTTCCTTTGTTAGATTGATTTCTAAGTATTTCTTTTCTTTTTCTTTCTTTTTTTTTTTTTTTTTTTTTTTTTTTTTTGGATGCTATCGTGAAGGGTGTGGTTTCCCTAATTTCTTGCTCAGTGTGTTTGTTGTCTGTATACAGGAATGCTATTGATTTTTGAGTGTTGACTTTGTATCCAGCTACACTACTGAATTTGGTTATTAAATCCAAAAGTTTTATTAAATCTAGAAGTTTTGGGGGTCTTCTATGTAGAGTATCATGTCATCTGCAAATAATGATAGTTTAACTTCTTCCTTTCCTATCCTTATTCCTTTTATTTCTCTCTCTTGTCTAATTGCTCTGGCTAATATTTCCAGAACTATATTGAATAGGAATGGTGATAATGGACATCCTTGTCTTGTTCTTGATTTTAGAGTGAAAGCTTTCAGTTTTTGTCCATTTAGTATGATGTTGGTTGTTGGTTTGTCATAGATGGTTTTTATCAGATTGAGGTAAAGACCATCTATTCTGATTTTCTGTAGGGTTTTTATCATGAATAAGTGCTGGACTTTATCAAAAGCTTTTTCTGCATCTATTGAGATGTTCATGTGATTTTTGTCTTTGGCTCTGTTGATATGGTGTATTACATTTATTGATTTGCATGTGTTGAACCAGCCCTGCATTCCTGGGATGAATCCCACTTGGTCGTGGTGTATAATCTTCTTGATGACTTGCTGCATTCTGTTTGATAGTATCTTATTGAAGATTTTTGCATCTATGTTCATTAGGGAGATTGGTTCTCTTTCTCGGTTGGGTCTTTCTCTGGTTTTGGTATCAGGGTAATACTTGCCTCCCGGAATGAGTTAGGGAGTATTGCTTCCCTTTCAATTTCATTAAAGAGTTTGAGGAGTATTGGCATTAAATCTTCTCTAAATTTCTTGTAGAATTCAGCAGTGACTCCAGCAGGACCTGTGTTTTTCTTTGTTGGTAAATTTTTATTTATGTTTTCAATCTCATTCACTGATATTGGGTTATTCAGAATTTTTATATCTTCTTGATTCAGCTTTGGTAATTCATACATATCTAGGAATCTGTCCATTTCTTCTGTGTTTTCCATCCTATGAAAGTGAAGATTTTCAAAGTAGTCATTGATGATCTGCATTTTCACAGGATCTGTAGTGATTTTACCCTTTTAATTTCTCAGTGCATGAATTTGACTCTTTCCTTTTTTTGATAAGATTGGCTAAAGGTTTATCAATTTTATTTATTCTTTCAAAGAACCAACTCTTTGATTCTTAATACTTTGTATTGTTTTCTTTGTCTCCATTGTGTTAATTTCTGCTCTGATCTTTATAATTTCCTCCCCTGTATGGGCTTTGGGTTTTTCTTGCTCTTCTTTGCCTAGAAGATTGAGGTGTAACATTAGGTTGTTTATTTTTGCTCATTCTGGTTTCCTGATGTGAGAATTCACTGCTATATATTTCCCTCTTAGGACTGCTTTCATTGCATCCCGTAAGTTCCGGTATGTTATATCTGCTTTCTCATTTAGTTGTAGATATTGCTTAATTTCTTCCTTTATTTTATCTGTGACCCATTGGTTGTTTAGGAGGATATTATTTAATTTTCATTTGTTTATGGAGTTTTTGAGGTTTCTTTTGCTATTTAATTTCCAATTTCATTGCACTATGGTCAGATAATATGCATGGGATAATTTCAATTCCTTTGCATTTACTTAAGCACACTCTGTGGACTAGTATATAGTTTGTTTTAGAGAATATACCATGTGCAGCTGAGAAAAATGTGTATTCTGATGATGTTGGGTGGAACACTGAAAACATCTACTAAGTCCATGTGTTCACAGGTTTGGTTCAGTTCTGATATTTCTTTGCTGATTTTTTGTCTAATTGATCTATCTCTTTGTGACAATGGGATATTAAGGTCTCCCATTACAATTGTGTTATTGCTTATTTGACTTTGCATGTCTATTAATAATCGTCTTATATAGTTGGATGTGCCTTTACTTGATGCATACATATTTATGATTGTTATCTCTTCCTCTTAAACTTTTCCCCTAACAAGTATGTAGTGACTTTCTTTATCTCTTTTGATCATTCTTGGTTTGAAGTTCACATTTTCTGCAAACAGAATAGTTACCCCTGCTTTTTTCTGGGTTCCTGTTGCATGGAAGATTGTTTTCCATCCTTTGATTTTCAGTCTATGAATTTCTTTTTGAGTTAAATGTGTTTCTTGTATACAGCATATTGTTGAATCTTGTTTCTTGATTCATTCTGCCAGTCTGTTTCTTTTGATTGGTGAACTGAGACCATTTACATTGATGGTTATAACTGATATGTGTTGGCTTATCTTTGTCATGATATTTTCCTGCTACTGGTTCCCTGCTTTTGATTTTAGCATGTTTTGAGCCTCTGTAGGCAATAATCACTCCTAAAGGGGACTAATAATTTTGGATTGTAAAATAGTTCTTGCCTTTTAAGTACATATATCCAATAAAAATAATCTTATACTACCATCCGCAAAAGAAAGAAAGAACAAAGGTTAAAAAAAATTTGATGAGCCCAAAACCAAAAAGGCTTAAGGCTTTAAGCTCGGTCCTATATGTGGCCCCATACAAGCTAAGGCGCTCTTTCCACCAGGACAGTATTTTCTTCTTCCTGCTTCCCCCATCTCTCACTTGCCGGCAGGCAGCCAGTTGTGGCAGCGTGGGGTGGAAAGGAGCCAGCCTTCCCCATAGATATGTCATAGGTTTCCCACAGAAGCCAGCAGCTCTCAGCAGGTTGGGGAGAGCTTAGGACTGGTTGGATTCTGCACCTACCTTCTAGCAATATATGTTGAATGAATGATGAAAAAGAGAAGCTGGTTTGAGAGGATGGTGAATGAACATGTACGGAGGGTCAGTTTTGTGCCAAATACTATTGAAGTCACTGCCACCTACTTTCCCTTCATCTTCACAATAATTCTGCTAAGTCAGATGATCACTCACATTCAAGGTGAAGAGATTCGGGCAGTCTGCCGAAGAATCCACCCAGCATGCAAATGGTAGTTTGGAGCTACCAGGTGACCAATATAACTCATCTGTGGCTTAATATATGAGAAATTCATAAGTACTTTATTAAAAAATGTGAGAGTGGAAGAGTTTTAGCACAATTACTCTAACCTAGAAAGAATCCCTCAATACTGCCTGCTTGGTGCTGAGTTAAGCAACATCAGGAGTAAAGACTTAGCACGTGTCTTATGGGATCTGCAGGAAAAGATCTTGAGAGGTGGGCGGATCCTAACAAAGCATGTTATATGTACATATGGAAATATCACAATGGAGCCCATTATTTTGTACTAATAACTATTATAATTCTTAAAAGGACTGTGAAAGTGATTCTTGTATTAAATGAAAGGATGGGAATCTGGAAAATCTTGAAGGTTTGAATAAAGAACCGGAATTAAAATGAAGCCCCCCTCCCCAAATTTTTCAATTAAAAAATTAAGCCACTTTAAGTCCTGTCACCTCCATAAACCTGACTTTACAAGGAGGCAGTGGGAACAGTTGCTCAGCAGTGATTCCTGTGACTAATTGGCTGTGCTATTGCACTTATTCTGTTAATCACTGCAGAGGAGGGGTGAGGGCAAGAAATGGTTGTGTACAACATCAAGGGAATTAACCTAGCTGCAGGACAGTCTCCAAGGCATGCAATCTACACTGTAACATCCCTCCCACTTGCGAGGTGCCTGGAGGATTTTACATGAGTTATATGGTAACTGCAACTCCTACCAGATAGTTGCTATTCCTACCCCATAAAGATGTGATGAGGATTAGACAAAACAATAAAGAAGGCACTTAATGGTATCTGGTAAACAACAAATAATAAATATTTGTCATTGCTACTATTTTCATGTCCTTTATTATAAATTTCCTTGATGTACATTTTCATTTATATGAGGTGTTTTTCTACTCAGGTTATTTTCCTTAGCTAAATTCTCAAAAACAAAATTCTCAAATTAAAAGGTATAAACACCCTTAGATTTCTCTATATTGCCAAGTTACTTTCCTAAATAATTGTAACAATACATATTATGACGAGGCACAAAGGGACCATTAATAGCTCTGAGAATAATTGCTATTGGCTTTTACAATGATTGGACTGGTTTTTCGAGGTGATCTTTCTAACAAATACATATCCAGAGTGGGGTTGGTATAGCTGAGTACAGGGAAGGGTCAAGGAACTCAGGTAGAACAAACCCGCAGGCAGGAAAGGGTCACTAAGGCTGGAAAGGACAAAGAAAATCCCAGTCTCGGGGTGGGAAGGGGGAGAGGTGTAAATGCATATTGACCCACCAGGAATCTGCATATAAGCCAGAATAAGACAAAAATCCTTGTGGCCTGAATAGCCTGTGCTGGTGGAATAAAGGATGGGCAAGCAGAAAAAGCTTGTGGAAGCCCAGGCAGGGGGCTTGGCAATCTATGGGCAGAAGGGGGAATATGGGGGAGTATCTAGGTCACACCTTCCCTCAGAGTAATCAAGAGAAGAAATTGTTGAGAGACACGGGGACCCAGTACCTTATAAAGACCTGTAGCTGTTAGAACTCAGATTATTTCTGTTGCACAGGGCACTCAGTTTGTGGGCATGAGGGTGGGGCGTGGAGCAGCCCTGGCTAACTATTACAAGCCTCTCCACAACCTGGCCCCTTATGTCCTTCACTGTATCTCTGATTACTCTTCTTTATTCACTCTTCTCAGCACAGATGGCTTCCTCCTGTCTCACAGATTAACCAGGTAAAACCTGCCCTGGGACTTGGCAGGCTGTCCCTCTGCTTGGAAACTTCTTCCCCTAGATCTGACTCCCTCCCCACCTCCCGCACCTCCTTCAAGTCTTTACATACACATCACCTTCTCAATACGGCTTTTCCTGACCTTGCAAACACAGAACCTTCCCCCACTCTAACCTTCTGATTCTTCTTACCCAGCTGGGCTCATCCAGAGGTATCCTCCTCATTCTATATGCTGTCTCTTATTTGTCTTCCCCATTAGACGTTACCTCCCATAATGCGAGAAATTTGGGGATGTTTTTGCTCACTGATTTGTGTCAGTGTCAAGTATCTAGCATGGTGTGACACATAGAAGACACTCAGTAATCGGTGCACAAATGATTGATGTTGTATTGCTGATGCATTGTGTGTGTGTGTGTTGTTGTGTCAGTGCTTGCTATATGTCCACTCCACACTATGCACTACTTGAAAGCTGATGGAAAGCTCCCAATAGCCCTATGGGATAAGAACTACACAGCCTCATTTCACAATTGGTGAGCAAACTACGATGCACAGAAGTTAAGGACTTTGCTTGCGCTAGTTCTGTCATAAGGAATGTTGGAGTCCGTAGTCACATCCTAGGTGTTCTTATCCCAGTGTCACACTGGCTACTTGCTAGGTTTTGGCAGGGACTCCATCTAGTAGAGTGTCCTTTGCTCAGTTCCCTAGGACCAAGGTGGCAGGCCAGGGTAGCTGCTGCTCCATTGCTTGAGGAAAGTGCTTTTGGAGTGAGTGACCTGATCCACAGCTGGCCACTGCCCAGCCTTGGCTCCGTGGTGATCAGCAGGAACCAGATCACCCTGGGCTTGCCACTCACACGTGTGCCTCAGAAGGGCAGAGAAAGGGAAGACGAGAGAGGGCAGTAAATGAGGGCAGGGACAGGCAGGCTATTGAAATTCTATACTCATTAGGAGCCAACTGGGCCGAGAGGCCGGTGTTACTGGCTGTGCTCAGCGAGCACCCAGTGGGCAGCAATCCCATTGCCCAGTTCCTCTGGGGTGGGGGTTGAAGGGCAGACTGTAACTCTGTAGTTGTATTGTGATGTCTAAGGAGGAAACAAGAGCAGCTGATCCAGCCTGGGTTGGGAGTGCCCACGTGCGCACAGATCGGCCTTTGTGTCCTGGACCCAGACAACAGGCCACATTCTTCCCCCACCTCAGTGACGTCCTTCACAGACATGTCCCCAGAGCACATTGTCAAAGGATTAAACAGCTATGGGTCAGATGACGTGACACTCCCTCTGGTACCCACTCTGCCTGGTTTGTGCCTCCTCTCATCTTTTGAGTGCAGAGCTGGTGGCTGTCCCCAGCCCTGCTCACTGGGGGTGTACAAGGGTCCCTGGACAGCTATGAGCCTCACCAATCTCGAGTATGAGAATTTCAGATCATAAGAGGAGGACGGGCCCTGGGAGCTAGTCCAGCTCATAAATTTTCCTGGAGGTGATGTATAGCAACATAATTATCCCTGGGGTCCAGCGGTCCCATCCCAACAGCAGTATCCTTTCTGGTGGGGCAGCTAAGCTGCCCCTGAGGTTGGCTGTTACAGCAGCCCCACCACAGAGCCTAGATCACCCCCAAGAGAAGCCTGGGTGAGATGGATTCCACATGGAGGTAGAACTAACTCTCACTGGTTGATTTCCAGTTTCATCTGGCTAGTTACCAAAGCAAATGGTTTTACTTGCCCAAGCTGAATGTAGCCAACAGGAAGCACCCCAGGAGGTCACTTGCTATCACATTTAGCCACATTGGGACCACTAAGGGATGAGTTACTTAAGAAGTGCATCTTTCCTCAGATGTGGAAACAGCAGCCCTTGAACTCTTACAATGACTGGCTTCAAAGTGTTATGCTTTCAGAGTTGGAAGACCTTCTCCTCCCAAGTACAAGAACTACAAGCTACAAGATCTTGGAAGATGATCGGTCCCCTCTGGCTCTTCAGATTCTCACCATAGGATGGGGCTTATGATCCCTGCCTTTTACCTCTCAGTGACTACTCTGAAGGTTAAGTAAAATAGTACATGCAAAACACAGTGATGATGACGATGACAGCAGCCATTCCTACTACTGTTAGCACTGCTGTTGTAGTGCTGCTGCCACCAGCACCAGTGTCAGGAACCAAGCTGCTGCTAGATGGACAAAGCATTTCACTGATTTCCAGTATCTTCAAGTAGAAAGATCCTTTATGCTTTATTCTTGCTAATGTAGACCCTTAATATGAAATAAATTTTATTTGGTTTCCATGTGTCAAAAAATACATATCAGCATAAAGTTAGCTTTTTAATATATTACTTATAGTATTGTATTGATCACAATAGTGTCTAAGTGCATTTAAAAATAGTCATACAGGGTCAGGGATATAGCTCAGTGGCACAGCACCTGCCTGGCAAGCACAAGGCTCTGAATTTGATTCCCAGTACCAAAAAAAAAAAAAAAAAAATCATACAACTAGAATATATTTTCTTTTCTATAAAATATGCTAGGGACCTTTATGGATTTGCAGGTTCCTACCATAAGTCTAAAGCCTTTCATTTAAAATTTAGTCTCACTGGACAGATGAAAACGATGAAGATTGATAAGATTATATACCTTGTAAACGATGAAGCCAAGATGAAATCACAAACCTTCTGATTCCAAATTTTGTGTTCTTCCCAGTGCACCCTGCTGATTGTCTTCGAAGCCTATTAAGAAGCAGGTAATTTAAACTGCAGTTTGCTTGTTATTCTCCAACACTCACCTCTAAAAAATAAGAGATGCATGTGTTATCAGTAATCTCTTTTATTTTTAATGATAATGTATTGAAATTGTCTCTATTTTTAGTGTACAGGTCAATAAATTTTAATGCATGTATAGATTCATGTAATTCTTGTCACAAGAAAAACATAGAGGGCCAGTGAGATGGCTCAGCAGCGTAAGCGCCTGCCTGGCAAGTGCGAGGTCCTGAGTTCGACTCCCAGAACCCACATACGAAGAAAGGGCCGGTGATATCGCTCAGCGGCACAGGCACCTGCTGGCACACGAGGTCCTGAGGTTGACCCCTGGTACCCACCAAAAAAAAAAAAAAAATAAAGAAAAACACAGAATAGCTCCATCATCCCAGATAAACCCTTTCACACTATGTGTTCATAGTCACACCTTACCCACTCCTACTCCCTGAATCTGTACTTCATCTCCATGATGATTTTTAACAGAATGTACTGTAAATGGATTCAATATGTAATTTTTTTACCTTAAACTTGAATTTGGATGTAATATATTTTCATGAATTGGTAAAGAATGATATAAAGATTCCATGTACCCACTACCCAATTTTCCCTAGTGGTAGTATCTTGCAAAACTACTGAATCAAGAAGAGAACATTTCCAATACCACAAGGATCCCTTGTGTTGCCCTTTTATATCCATACTCTCTTCCATCCCACCCCATCCACTCCTTAATTCCTGGCAACCACTGATCTATTCTCCATTTCTAAAATTTTGTCATTTCAATAATGTTGTATTTAAGGATCATAGTGTGTATCACTTTTGCGATTGGCTCTTTTCTCTCAGCATAATTCTCTGGAAATGCATCCAGGTTATTGCATGTGTTCACTGGGCATTCCTTCCTACTGCTGAGAATTAATCTATGGTATGGGTGTACCACAGTTTGTTTAACCATTCATCCACTGAAAGACATTTGGCTTGTTTCCAGGTTTAAGTTATTATCAATAAAGCTTCTATAAGCATTAGCACATTTCTCCTCATTTTTCTGGGATAAGTGCCCAGGAATGTAGTTGCTGGGTTATATCCTAGTTGCATGTTTAGTTTTCAAGAAACTGCCAAATTATTTTTGGAGTAGCTGTAACATCTTACATTCCCACTAATAATATCCAAATATCCAATTTCTTCCTATCATCACCAACATTTGGTGGTGTCATTTTTTAAAAAAGCTGTTCTGGTAAGTATATAGTAATGTCTCACTGTGGTTTTTATGTTCATTATTCCAATGGTTGACAATGTTGAACAATTCATTTTATGCTGTTTACTATTTTTATATCTTCTTCAGTGAAACACCTGTTCATGTCTTGCCCATGTCTGACTGGATTATTTGCTTTCTTACTGTTGAGTTCTGACAGATCTTTATATATTTTAGGTACTAGTTCATTATTGGAGGTGTGGCCTGCAAATATTTTCTCCCATTCTATTGCTTGTCTTTTTATCCTCTGAATAGGGGCTTTTGCACAGCAAACTTTGTTTTTCATTTTTATCAAGTTCTATTTATCAGTTTTTCCTTTCATGCATCATATTTTGGTATCAAGTCTAAAACCTCTTTGCCTAGCCCTAGATGTCAAAGATTTTTCTCCTAGATTTTTGGTAAAAGTTTTATATTTTATACTTTACATATCTGTTATCCATTTTGAGTTTTTGTTCGTTTTGTTTCTTGTGTGTGTGTTTTTGTGACAGGGTCTTGCTATGTAGTTCAGGCTGGTCTTAAATTCACTATGTCACTATGTAGCCCAGGCTGGTCTTGAGCTCATGGTGATCCTCCTGCCTCAGTCTCCTGAGTGCTGGGATTACAGGCATTCACCAATGCACCTGGTCTATTTTGCACCCGGTTAATTTTTGCATGAAACATGATACTAGGGCCAAGGTTAATTAGTTTGCTTGTTTGTTTATTTGTACATATATGTGCCACGGATTTGCAACCTTTATTAAAATTAATTTACCTATAAAAACAAAGTAATTTTAGCTTGATCAACTTTTTTTATAGCAGTTGAATTTTTACATAAAAATTTGCAAGACTTCAATAAGACATTCTGTCATGAGTTTACACTTTAAAAATTCTATCAACTGCAACAAATAAACAATGACTGTATTTCAATTTATATTACTCCTCTGATAAAGAATACACTTTCTATTTAAATACTTTTAACCATGCTTCTGTATGGCATAGATAACTTCTAGTGAGAGTTAGTATATAGTCTGTTTTTGATGAAAATAATACTAGGAAGATGTTGTCTGATGCCTGGATAATGCTGAATGTGAAAAAACCAGCAAGACACATTGAGATATTTCTTTTCCTCTTGGACTATCAGAACAACTACAAAGTGATGAAGTCCATAGTACAATAGAATATCTGCTTAAAGTGAAGTTATATTCTGTAAGGTAAACTTTAAGATATGAATTAAGATCTTTCAATTGAAGCACTTGGGAGGCTGAGGCAGGAGGATTGCTGTGAGTTCAAGGCCAGCCTGGGCTACAAAGTGCATTCAAGGCCAGCCAGAACTGCATAGTGAAGACCTGTCCCAAAAAGACCCAAAAAAAAAAAATCTTTCAATCGAGTGTGAATATTTTCTTTATTGAAGCATCTGTCTACTCAAGTGATCCTGTATTCTAACTATTGCTTTTTCTTTTGCAGTACTCCTCAGTAAATGCCCCTTGTTGGCTAGCTGGACTAGATGAGTTGCTATAGTTGTCAATCCTGTTATACTTGGACAATTGTTTGAAGAACTGGAATCTGTCACTTGTCCTGGATGCTGTACTTAGTTCCCTTACTCAGCCCCAGGGACTTATCTAGCAGCTTCCACTCTGCAGTCACTGGCCCCAGCTTCTAGAGTTGTCAGTTTTCTCAGCACTTTTTCTTATATATATGAGGCAAAACAAAAGCCCGGAAAGTTTAAGCCCTGGTAGTTCTTCAATTCTTTTTTTTTTTTTTTTTGTGGGCACCAGGGGTCGAACTCAGGAACTCACGCACCAGCAGGCACCCGTGCCACTGAGCGATATCACCGGCCCTTTTCTCATATGTGGGTACTGGGAGTCGAACTCAGGACCTCGCATTTGCCAGGGAGGCGCTTATGCCACTGAGCTATCTCACCAGCTCCTGTTCTTCAATTCTTGACATCCCTAGCTAGTACACCTTCTCTCAACTCTTAGAGTTTTCTTGTGTTTACTTTATATATAATTTCCAGGCTACTTATCTGGAGAGAGGGGAGAAGTAGATTTCCTCCACTTCCCTGGGATTATAGGTCACTGTGTAGCCTTTGAGACTGGTTTCTTCAGCTCAGAAAAATGCCTTTGAGATACATCTATATGGTCATGTGTGTCAATAGTGTATTCCTTTTTACTGCTAAGTATTTCATTATACATCCCAATTTTTTAATAAATTCATATGTTAAATAAAATTTTAGTTGTTTCCAGTTTGGAGGATTATAAATAGAGGTTTTATAAATGTTCTTATGCAGATTTTAGCATGGTCACAAATTTTCATTTCTCTACAGTAATTATAATTACTGGATTGTTAAGTAAAAGTCTGTCTAAACTTTCTAAGAAACTTCTATACTGTTTTCCAAAATAACAAAACCAATTCTCACTAGTGCTTGATAATTCTTGTCTATATCTTTGTCTATATTTGGTATTTTTAGTATTTTTTATTATAGCAATATTATTTAGCTATATGTGCTTAATTTTTACTACTAATAAGTAGTGGATTAGTTTAATTCCTTTTCATGTGCTTAATTGCCATCCAAATATCATCTTTGGAGTAGTGTCTTGTTCAAGTCTTTTGTTCATTTTAAAAATTGGCCTGTTTTTAGTCTACCTGTTGAGTTTTGAGTGTTCATTATTGTAATGGTTGATACACTGTGTCAACTTGAGAAGTTAGAAACTTAAATAAGTAACTCATCAGTGCTACATCCTAGGGTGTAGAGGACATGCCCTAGCATGGCTGTTTACACTCTAGGATATTGTAATGGTTGATTCCTTGTGTCAACTTGAGAAGTTTAGAAGTTTAACTAAGTGACTCAGCAGGGGGCCAGGGTCCTCACTTTGTAAACATCCTGAGCCTGTAGAAGAGGAGAGCATGGAGATGGTATGAGTGCTACACCTGCCCTAGGGCAGGTAGCCTGCATACAATATAAGGGAGGAAAAGAGGCTTGCTCTCTCCCCTTTTTGCTCTTGTTGCTTTTGCTGTCTTCTGCAGCCATGAACTGTTGCCCTTCTGCCATGCCACCCTGCTTTGGAGCCAACTAATTATGGACTGAAACCTCTACAAACTGTGAGCTAAATAAACCTTTCCTTCCTTAATTTTGGGTGTTGGGTATTTTGTCTCAGCAAAAAGAGACAAGTAACTAAGGCAATTATATAGTCTATATACATTAATTTTAGTATTATAAAAGCAAACCAGAAAGGGAAAGAAAAGTAAAGCAATCTAATACAATCTGCTGTTACTCCATTAGTAATCTGCCTCTTGATTCCTCCTGATGCTCATACTGTAGCGTAAGACATGTGAGAAATGTACTAACCCACCAAAAGGAGTATCAGTACACCTAAATACTCTCTTTCTCTCCACAACTTCAAGAATCCAATAAAGCTATACACTGAGGTTGGTCATTTAATGAGTAGAATTTGTTTTCAATTATGATTTCTAGATAGACAATGTCTACTTCATTTTTTTTAATTGGGGATCTAGCACTTTGTTGTATTAATTCAAGAATATTTATCTAGTTCTTTTTTTTTTTTTTTTTTGTCTTTTTTTGAGACAGGATTTTGCTTGCAGTTCAGGCTGCCCTTGAACTCATTCTGTAGCCCAGGCTGATCTTGAACTCACAACGATCCTCCTACCTCAGCATCCCAAGTGCTGGGATTACAGGTGTCTAGTTCCTATTATGTGCCAGACATTGTTCTCTGTGCAGAGAACACAATGATGAATAAAATAGAAATTGTTCATGAAACTTACAGAATAGGACCTAGCATATAGTAGATGCCTAAGCCATGCTTATTTTTAATTTCCTTTCTTGTTAAAAAAAAAATTTCCTCTAGAGTCAAGATGGTGGTCCACTCATGTAATCTTAGCACTATGGGAAGCTAAGGCAAGAGAATTACAATTTTGAGCTCAACCTGGGCAATCTAGTGACTTAACGAGACTCTGTCTCAAAATAAAAAGGGCTGAAAATGTAGCTCCGTGCAAAGGCTGTGGGTTCAATCTCCAGTACCAAAACAAAACAAAACAAAAATTCCCCTCCAGAGTGAATTGCTTCCAATTTTTTTTGGTATGTTCTCTATCTCCATATTGCTTTTCAAAACTAAGTTCTCTGACAGTTATACTAAACTTGTATTAATAGTTTTCATATGCTCAAACACACCTCTTCCATCATTTTCCTGTCTACCTTCTAGTCTTACTGAAAATCTTTTGTGTTTTTTTCCAAACTTAGCCAGGTGCTCTGTAAGACTGGGCATGGTCATATCCCTAGAATTTCTTTTTATCTTTTCATTCATTTGGAGTGTACTCCAAATGATAGCCCAGGTTCCTAGATACCAAGCATTTTTCATTTTAATCTTGTTCTCATTTTCCACAATGCATTCTCTGGTAGCTTCTTTAAAGGGAGTCTATGTGACAAGATTCTTTCTTTTCTTTCTTTCTTTCTTTCTTTCTTTCTTTCTTTCTTTCTTTCTTTCTTTCTTTCTTTCTTTCTTTTCTTCCTTCTTACTTTCTTTCTTTCCTTCTTACTCTTTCTTTCTTTCTTTCTTTCTTTCTTTCTTTCTTTCTTTCCTTCCTTCCTTCCTTCCTTCCTTCCTTCCTTCCTTCTTTGTGCTGGGGATCAATCCCAGGGCCTCGTGCATACTAAGCACATACTCTTCCACTGAGCTACATCTCCAGCCCTAGGAAATTATTTTTAAATCCATGCATGTCCAAAAAGGAATTATTCTATTCTCACATTTTATTAATAGTTTAGGTAGACACAGAGTTCTAGATGGAATATAATTTTTCTTCTGAGTTTTAATACAATTCATGGTTACATTCTAGCTGTTGGTGCTTCTGTTTAGAAATCTGGTAACTTTCTCATATGTGATCTTTGTAAGGGCTTCTTTTTTTCTGCAGAAGAGTGTAGGTTCTTTTTCTTTCTAACCCACAATGCTTTGAAATGTAATAATAATGTGCCATGGTATAGGGTTTTGTTCATTTATTGCAGCAGACATTCTATGGCCTTTTTCATTCTGAAAGTCTATGCTTCTGTCTTAGGAAATGCTCTGGTACTGTACTTGATAATTACCTCAATTATTTTATTACTTCAATCTTTCAGAAACTGTTAGCCTGGAGTTGGACCTTTGGGGCTTACTCTCTAAATATCTTTTATATTTTCCTCCTGTTCTCTATTTCCTTTTGTTCATTTGAGTTCCTATGAGGTTTCCTTGACTTTATCCCTTAATTTTATTAGTAAATTTAAAATATTTTGTCATATTTTTAATTTATAAGAGTTCTATCACCTTGCTCATTTTGTGGCTTTAAAATCTCCTGTAATCCCCCTGAGACATTAAGTCAACTCTTTTAAATGTTTTATGTTAATTCTTGTTTCTGTATTACATCCATTCCTTTCAGGCTCCTATTGTTTACTTATTTGTTTTAGTCTTTTTCTTTCATGTCTGAGAGTTGACTCAAGTGTCATGATCTTTGGCTTTCCTTTCATATTTATGAGTGAGGCACTGAGACAGAGTGGGTGGGGAACTTTTCTAAAACCATGGAGGCTAACAAGACATGATAGCAGCTTACCATGTCTCATCTAGGGTTGACACCTAGACCAGAAACTGGGGGATGCATATCTGTAATACCAATACTCAGGAGGCTGAGGCAGGAGGATCATGAGTTCGAGGCTAGCCTTGGCTACATAGCACGTTCTAGGACAGCCTGGACTACGTAGTGAGACCCTGTATAAAAAAAAAGATATTACTGGAATAACTATAAAAACTTGGATGTAAAGACTATAGGTTTTGATAAATGTGTTATTGTACATTCTGTATTATATATAATATTAATATATTATACAATAGGAAGCCTTTGTTCTTAGGAAATACACAATTAAGTATTTACAAATAAAAGGGCATGGTGTCAGCATAATACTCTCACATGGTTAATACATGCAGTGTGATCAGGTTTTCCAGAGATCCACTCAGACATACAAGGTACACTGCCTACTTATATGCTTCTATAAATGTTGACTAGCTTATTTCCTGGAGATAAATGCTTGACTTTGCTCTGATTATACAGGGAAAAACTGTTGAAATTAGTAATATTCATGCCCACATAACTAACATTGTGAGGAAGGGTGGTATATAAACCATTACCTACCCATGGCTGGAATACCACATTAGAGATTTGTTTCTTTAGCTCATGAAAACTTTTAGACCACACACACACACACACACATGCAAAATGCTTGAGGAGATGCAACTGTCAGTCCACATGAACCAAAAACCTGAATATAACAAAGGCTCAGACACTTTTCTAAAGAACACTTGAACTGAGCTGGATTTAGAACCAGGTTTATTTAATTCTCCCTACTGCAATATACTCAAAGACCATGAAGAGTTAACTTCTGAGGGTATTCATTTATCAGATTGGTTTATACCCTGGCAAGTCACCAGGAAGAATTAAGTTCAATGTAAATTTTGTCTGGATTAGATGTATGATAAAACCAGGAGACAGGGGCCAACAGAAGGAAAAACCAAAGGGTGGGAAAGGGCCCCACAAAAATCCACTCATTTGACTGAGTTCCTTTAGCGCCATCCTTCTCTGCTCTGTTCTCGGGAGGTGTCTCCTGCTAGTTCCAGGACAAACCCAATTCCCCAGGAATCCCTAGATGGCCACTGGAGTCTCAAGGACATAGGTCATGGTACCCATGCTCATGCACTTGACTGTGTTTCCATGCCATTTGTATTTTCCTCAAAGAGCTCTCCTTCTGCACCTGGGTCCAACTGAAGTTTTTCTGACCTCTGGAACTGCCTATCCTACTGCCAACCATACCTCGTAGCTTGCTGACACAGCAGACACACCATCCTGATGCCATTCCTAAAGGCAAGAAAGCCCTAAGCTATTCAGCATTCATGACTGTCCTTCACACCCCAGTCCAAGCATGAGTTTTGCTCAATCACTTGACTTATATTTTCATCAGTACCAAAAAATTCTCAGACATTGTATCATTGACTGATCTTTTTGTCTATTCTCTTTCTTTTCTCTGAGTTCCGGATGGGTTCTTGCACATTTCCAGATGTCCACACATAGGGCCATCTGCTTTCTTTGTGGACACAGAAGCAACCGGAAGTGCAGGTGCATATGTCCTCAGGTAGCCCTCAGCCCTGGAGGACAAGTTCCTTGGGTAAATGCCTTAGCACATAAAAATGATGATAATCAGAATCAGCATGACTGGCATCATGCAGTTTATAAAGATATTTAATACACACTTGATCTGCAGGACAGACAAGGAAATTATTACTATCTATATTTTTGTTTGTTTTTGTTGTTGTTTTTCTTTTTATTAGTACATGTTTGTGATACATAATGATTACATTCATTGTGGGTAGCTGGTAAATGTACATGACACATCTTAATTCTTTGTATGTCCTCTTCCCCTCCCCTCTCTCCGTCTCTTGGTCTCCTTCCCATTTGCAAAATATCTGTCTCTTTGTTTCCTATTATCTATCTTATATTTGGCTCTTCAATTTATTTATACTTTGGGTTTCTCTTATACATTTTATTACTTATAAAATTAGGGCTCAGGGAAGAGAACTGATTTCTTGAAGCCTGACAGTATCCGAACCCAAGATTCTCAACTACTGGCCCCAGCCCTTGTGCTCACCATGGCTGCTCTGTGCCTCAAAGCCAACTTCTGTACTCGGCTGGCCACCTCCTTCCACTGTATGCTCCCATTTTCTGGCTATCCATTCCTGACAGGCAAATCTGATGAATGGCTCAGCAAACTCCTCTCAAATGTTCTGCAGCCCCTTCTGTGTTTTCTCCAGGCTATGGCCTTAGACTGTCCCAAATTTCCAGTTCCCCAAAACCTTTCCTAACTTTTCTGAGCAGCTATTTGATTCCCCCAGCCCCTTCTTTCTCACCATTCTGACTCATCCTATGGGTCTCAGCTTGAACATCACTGCACTGAAGGAGTCCTTCACTCCTAATTCTAACTGTATTAGATCCTCTAGCATGCCACACTTTCCTGCATAGCTATTGTCATGTTCAGTAATTGTTTTGTTTCTTCCAATAATAACAATTCACATTTACCTAGTCCTTCTTGTGCTATGTCTTTATTATTATTTTATTTAATTATCATAATCCTGTAGGGTGGAAACACAAGTAGCTAATCGTATGTAGAACATAATTCTTCCCTACTAGCATGTTCTTAGCTACTAACATAGCAGCTGGCACTGTGCATGAACACATTGTGGATATTCAGTGTCTATTTGTTAAGTGGACAACTGAACTCCCTTTGGCATGGAATCATTGAAATTTGCTGTTCTCAAGGCACATCTTCCCTGATCAAGACCACAAAATTCTCCAGTCTTGTTGACTGCGATCAATATCTGGGAAAAGCGTATTAATATCTGCTATTCACTCACTCATTCAATAAATTTTTGTTGAGCCTTTTTTGGGTACCAGACACTTGCTAGGTGCTAGGGTGATAGTGATGAGTAAAGTAGCCAATGCCCCTGCTCCCCAAGAGCTCACTGAGTATCTAGCAAGCAAGAAACACTACTGAATAGATAACTGGTCTAAAGGACAGTGAATCTTACTGGAAAAGTACAAGGTGCTATGGGACTGCTAAAGGGTCTCTGACCTAGCTCTTAGGGCAAGGGAAGTTCTCCGGGAGTGATATTTGAGCGGGAACTTTAAAACATGTGTAGGATGCCAGTGATTTATTGTTATTCTTTATGATACCTGTGCAGAGCTCAGTGCTTACCTTGTTATTTTTTCTTTCTTGCACTTGCTTGTTCAGTATCATACATATCAGATGCTAAGTTCCCATGAAGGTTTCAGCTACTGAACCTCTCTGGTCCAATAATCAGACAGATATAGAGGACAGAAAGATGCCTTTTAATTACAGTGACAATGGTGATGATGAAACAGACACATGGAGCCCTTCCCCTACCACCTACCTCCACATAAATAAAGATGAAGTTGGGGACATAGTTCTATTAGGGTCCTCTGGAAGGACCAAAGGATATGTAGGGCCGAGATGAGAATCAAACTTTGCTCCTCTACCATCTGCTCACACTTCAGTCCAGATAGAATTGAGTTTAAACAAACATGGTCAACCTTGACCCATGGGGTCAGCAGAACCCAGGAGCTGTTACCAGGAAGTTGTGGGAGAGAATTAATGGAGCCAGAGGAGGGAACTCATGTAGATGAGGCCCTCTTAGCCAATGGGCAGCCTGAGATGTGACTGAAAGTTCATCCTCCAATGCCTAGAATACAGCTGGCCACAGTCTCAAGGTCCAACCCAGCCCCAATCTCTCTGATGTTACGAGGAGCTGCATTCATGCAGACAAGCAAAACAACCTGCCACCAAACCGGATCCTGGCTGGCTCCTCACTTTTCTCTGTTGCCTTCATGGGTCACCATTCAGCAATAACCACTTCCAAGTGGAGGCTACTACAGCCCAAAGTCCATGGCTAGATGTCAGATTTGCCCAGTTCAGATGATGCAGACATTTGTGCTGCCATCTTCTTCTCTTGCAACCATTCTATCAGGCTTTAACTTAGGACACATTCCCTTTAAGCATTTTAACTGCTCCGAGAGTGCTGTGCAGGGCCAGTTGGGAGCAGGGGCTGGAGAGATCAGTGTGCCTTTGGTGGCCTACTGTGATAGTGACCAGCCGGAGGCCTCACCTGGAAGCTGGCAGAGGCAGAAAAGTCCACCCTAGGAAGGGGCACGTGGGGCAAACATGACCTCCTACAACTCTGCAAGATGACCCAGGCTGTTTGTTTGCATTAAGAGTCCTGGCCGTTTTGAAGGCAGGACGTCAGCACCGTAGTTATTAATGATTGCACTGTGCACCTCCCATCCTATCCTACTTCAGTCCCCTTGCTTTGGATGATAATCCTGTCACTCATCTCCTCCTTCGTGCATATTCTGACAATGTTGTAATAAGATCCTCTGGGAAACTTTGTGTTCCAGATGCTCATTAATTCTTCCAGGAGAAGGGCTCTCAAGGCCATACGAAAGAGACTATAGAGGGATCAGCAGGCTAAATATTCCTCTGAGTGTTATGTGGATATTAAGTTTTGCTTTGATGTCCCCTTCCTCCTATCTCAAAGCAGATCTCTCTTGTTTTGTTGATCACTGGTACTAAAGAAATCTGTGTTTGTTTTTTCCTTCATTTGTAGATTTCCCCCAGACCAACTCAACACATGAGAAGGTTAACCTAGCATCCAAGATTAAGGCTTCTGCCTAATTGCCTGGGCGTATCGGGACAAAAGGCAGTCCCCTTCTGTCCTGCTGAGGCTGTACTTAGCCTGTAGAAGACTCTCTAGCAGTGCAGCACCTGACCCTAACTCTAGCCTCCAGCCCATCCTAACAACAAAATAGTCCGTGAGCGCAGTTGTGCTCATGACAGGCAGAGCTCCCAGCAGTCCCTGAGCTATGTGTGGGCCCAGGACAGTGTCTCGGGTTTTACCTTGTGCATTTGGTCATGGATTTGCTATTTAACCCTAGGTCCCTGAATTAGACCACAAGCTGCCTCAGTTTCTTCATAGGAAGGCTACGAAGATGAGGGAACTTTGGTTTGCAGGGAGACATATAATCCAGTGTGACTCTTAGCAGTATTTATTAGTTGTGGCCTGGGAGTGGATTATTTTCTGTGAGGAGTCATTTCTTCCTCTGTACGAACATAGGTAGTAATTTGTACAGAGTTGCTGTGAGGACCAGATTAGTGTGGTGGGCTCTTAATATAATGTTAAAATTATTATTTCCAATAACAATGGAAATGGTTCTTTCCCTTCTTTTCCCCTTTTCCATTTGTCTCATTCACTGCATATCTTCCTCTGGACTCTAACCTGGCATGTGACATGGGACTGATTCCTCGCACATATGGAGGAACTCAAAAGGGGGAAAAACGCCAACATTTGCATGAAATGTCAACAGTGACTTTTCGATGTTTTGTTCCTTTTGGGTTTTGTCTCTCATATGTGACTCAGTGGTTGGAACAATGTCAGATACATATAGAGCATTTAAAAATATTTGCCCTACACACAAACAGTTTAACAAAGGTATGTAGAGGAATTGGGATGAAGTCATAGGTGAGTGAATCAAACACAAATATTGGTCTTATTTTCTCTGCCTCCAAAGTTTGTTCATGCCCATAAGGCCCACATAAGCCAGAAACCTGGGTGTCTCCCTGGGGTCCTTCCTCATCCTCACCCTTCATGTCTGGTTATTTGGTCAATACATCTGGTTAATCTTACTTTTCAACAATCCTTGGAGATTACCCTATCTGCTCCAAACCCTTTGCCTCTTCCTAGATCAGACTTAGATACTTGCTGGCATTGCCAGCACAGATCTTCTCCCATCATCCTCCAAATTCAAAATCCTGCCACTCCCTTACCTGAAACCTTTCATGGCTCCCTATCCTCTCTATAACCTGGTTTGAAATTTTAGCTTACTATTAGAGTTACCTAGGAGGAATCTTTTTTTTTTTTTTTTTTTTTGTGGGTACCGGGGGTCGACCTCAGAACCTCGCATGACAGCAGGTGCCCGTGCCGCTGAGCGATATCACCGGCCCTTTTCTCATACGTGGGTTCCGGGAGTCGAACTCGGGCCCTCGCGCTTGCCAGGCAGGCGCTTACGCCACTGAGCCATCTCACCGGCCCCACCTAGGAGGAATCTTCAGCAGACTCTGATGGGCAGCCAGATTTGAGAAGCCCAGGCCCCAGGCTGCGGGCTCAGCTGTTTTGCATAGCATGGAAAGTTCTCCGTGTCGCCTCTCCCCCCATACCCTCACTTCCTATCTCTTGTCTTTCTTTTCCTTTCTTTCTCTCTCCCTCTTTCTTTCTTTCTTCATTCTTTTCTTTCTTCCCTTCCTTCCTTCTTTCTATCTCTTTTCTTCTCTGTTTTTGTGGTACTGGGAATTAAACCTAGGGCCTTGGCACTGAGCTATATCCCCAGATATAAAAAAATAATTTTTATTTTGAGACAGGGTCTCACTAAATCACTAAATTGGCCAGGCTGGGCTTAAAATTGTGGTTTTCCTGCCTCAGCCTCCCAGAGTGCTGGGATTACAGGTTTGTGCTGCTGTGCAACTGCTTGACTGTTATACTGCAACAATACTGAAAGTAGATAGGGTCACACATGATGTTATCCATTTCTGCTTTAAGATCCGTCCTCTTCTCCCCACAATGGCCTTCCCTACCTTGTCCCTGATGAATCCCTATCTATCTTTTCAGCTCCATTTCCTTCACCAAGGAGAACAGGCAGTTCATTTCATCTATATTAAGTTCAAAACAGGCAAAGTTGACCTGTGTTTTGGGAGTCAGGACAGCGGTTACCCCTTGGGAGCTGGGGCATGACGACTGGACAGGAGTGCTGTCCAGATTGCTGGTCATGTTTCTTGCCCTGGGTGCTGGTGATATGGGTTTGACCCAATTGGGAGGATTTGTCAAGCTGTACAGTAATGACTTGCACAGGTTTTCGTATGTTGAGTGGCCCAGAGGACCCTCGCCAAGGATGACTGTGCAAAACCCTCCTTAGGGTTGACCCTGCCCCTTTCCACACAGCTTGCCTTTTGTGGCCTTGAGCACTCTGAATTGCAGCTCCTTTCTTGCCATAGCTCCCCCTCCCCCAGGCTGTGAGCTCCTAGAGTAGGACAGACCAGAGACCCCCAGCCTCTGCCCCACACTCTCACCGGCGACCCCCACAGAAGTGTGCAGACTGAAAGGATGTGCCAGTGAATGAAGACAAATGAGCTGGGGTGCAGTGGCCTCTACTCCTTTTACCTTTCTTCCTACCAAGAATATAATCTATAAAATAGGTAAAACACTTGAATCCCATAGGGGATTAGGAAAAAAAATAAGCTGGAACACGTACACATAACTGCTCCCCAAGATGACTGTAAACTGCGGGAATTACAAACATGTACTAATAAAATAAAATAAATTTTTAAAAAATCCACTTGAGAATATCATATTACGGAGCTGCTTGTAGGGCAACCGGGTCAGGAAATTGGAACGACTGCTCTGCTCTCTCTGCTCGCTCTGTCTGAGCAGGACTGACTGCATTCCTGCACCGGGGCTCTGTTACCACAGACCCTGCAGTGCTCCGCTGGACGCTCAGTCCACCCGTGCCAGTAGCAGCTCCTCTGATCTCAGCCTGTGTAAACACCACGGCCCGGGGGGTTCCTGTGGTATCTCTGCGTTGGCATTTGCTCCCTGTCTGCCGTTATTGCTTAGCTGGAGAAAACACCGTGCTGCTCCAGGCAAGTCATATAACATTTTTAAAAGGGATTTAGGACCAGGAGAGGTTCCTGTGGACTTTTATGAGCTAAAAGCAGACTCACTACTTTGTAACTGCGATGCTCCCCACCCTTCCCGCATCCATCTCTGCCTTCACTACTCCCTGTCCTGTGTCCCCTTAGAAGATCCACTTCTGCAGGTACCCAGGATCTAAGGCAGTTTCCCTCTGTTTCTACTAACAAGATTAGATTTTGGGAATGGTGACATATAGCTCAGTGTGTGCATGTGTAAGTCAAAAGTAGCTTGCATGTAGTGAAAAGAGCTCTGAACTTGGAAACACAAAATCCAGATTTCAGTTCTACTGCTGTTACCTGCTGTCCTTGTACAAGTCCCTCCAAATCTCTTGTCCTCAGTGTCCATTTATGTAAACCAAGATGTGAATGAAGCATACCCCATGGATCACTGCAAGCATTCGCCATGACATAAGTTATCATAAATGTCATACATACTACTGAAAAGTTCCATACAATATGAGGCATATTACAGCACCATGAATAGATCACCTTTCCAAGGAGCTGTGCAAGTTAAACCTTGCATTTTAACGGAATTTCAAGCATCACCAACCAAGCTGGGGGCAAAATTTGGGCTAGGTGATGTCCTGGTTAGAGTGTTCCAGGACAGAAGGAAATAATTGCAGGTAGACCAATGTTCATTTCCTTCAGATGTCTTTCCACATCTTGAAATTGCTTCCTTCTTGGTTTTCATCATTCTTCCATATGTAATCAGGGCTATTCTCCAAAGTTTACTTGAGGTTCCAGCCTCATTTACTGGACTCCCTGATGGGCCACCTCTGCCTGCTGCCCCTCTGAAGGACTGGTCATATTCCCTGCAAATAGCTATACCATAGGTATACCTATTCTCAAGTAAAGGCAGGTGGACAGGAAAACACACACACCTCTGTCGATATGCAGTGTCATTGCATTCAAACAGTGAGTTTTGGGAGGCCATTCATAGCTAAGGATATTCAGCTCATCAAAAAGAAAAAAACAAAACAAAAACCTAGTGCCTAATTGAATAATTTAACACAGGGTTTTCTGAGCTCCTCCCTGTTTTTTGTAATACTGGGGATTGAACACAGGACCTTCACATTGAGCTACACCCACAGCTATTTTTTATTTTTTTTTGTTTGAGACAGGGTCTCGGTAAGTCACTATGTGGCACAGCCTGGGCTTGAACTTGAGATCCTCCTGTCACAGCCTCTCAGAGTGCTGGGATTACAGGCCTGCACCACCAGGACCTGCTCTGAGCTTCTCTTTGAGGTAACTGTATAGGGTGTGTATGCCCAAGGAAGCCCAGGTGAAATTATAGTACAATGGCACTGAATGTCTGGTTGCATGAGGACTGAGATACAGTCCTGTAAAGCTGGCGAGTTTGTCCCTTACGCACCCAAAAGGCAAGTCAAAGATGCTCATCTTCAGGTGCTCATAGCTACTGGCACAGCAGTCAGTGACACCATGACCACGAAGAAAAGCTTTGGTGTTTGACAGGCTGGGGATGTGATCCTGGTTCTACCAGTTATTCCTATGGGACCTGTTAACCCTTGGGAAAGCCAGATCACATGTCATTAATTCAGCTTCCTGTCTCTAAAATAGAAATTAAATGCTCCCTCAGAGTGGTGCTTTTTGTATTATAATGCTTGTCAGTGCCTGGCAGTTAACACTGAGTAAATGGTAGTTACATTAATATTCTGTTTTAGGATTCATCTTCTAGCAAGTAGCCCTTTACATGAAGACCCAGGCACTGGTAGAACATGGAATAGTTCAATTTCATTTCTGTCTACCCCCAAAACCATTAGGAAAGAAAGGGAGGCTACCTGGGCCAGAGGAGCTTATTTAGGGATATGGTTTCTTATCACCGCATTCAGCTGCAAGCTGCAGACAAAAACTATCTATGGGGTTTATTCTCGTTGCCTATAGGTCTCACAGAAGAAAATCAGATCCTTCCAAGGGGGGGTGGAATTTCCAAAGACGGGTCTGACCTAAACACCCCTTTATGTAGAGGGATGTTTAAAGCTTCATCATGGCCCAAGGAACAGCCACACCGGCACTCTCATAGGTGACCAGCTGGAGGTCATCTTCCTTCTCAGTGAGAATGACTGTTACTCAGGGATTGGGCTGCCCACGCACAAGGAACTTTCCAAAATATTTGCTCCTCCTCACAAAAGGGTCTTACATTTTTAACCATCATGTAAGCACCTAGTCCCACCTACCAAATTATAACCGCCTTGTGTCAGCCTGTTTCATATTTACGCCTACATGTTTTTTAACTTCTTGGGGCAGTCAAGTAAAAAAGGACACTCTTTATAAGGTTTCTTTGCTAAGAAGCTTCCAGACCAAGAAAGGGATTATTCTGCCAAAACCTTATTATAGTACATAGTTCATAAATGTTTACTGAGCGAGTGACAGATTCATTAATTCATTTCTTCAACAAAGGCATACTGGGCACTTACTCCTGCTCAGCTCAAAGGCCAGAGATGATTAAGATGCAGTTCCTGATCTAAAGAAACATTAAAATCTGGTGGAGAGTATAAAATGCTGACCACGGAATCAGGAAGAATGAATAATGTTCTCAGTGAGCGCGGGTCCAGTGCTGTGGACGCTTGGAGGAAGGGGCCGTTGCCCAGCCTGGAGGAAACACTCAGGACACGTGGGTAAGTGAAGTCCCATGATGGCTCTGGTGAACAGCTGGCTATCGGTGAAGTGCCGACCCCTAGACATGCTCTGCAAAGCAAAGCCGCCTCCTCTTGGCCACTGCATGCCTGCACCTCCTCTACCCGCCACAACCCAGAGTCTGACCCTGGCAAGATGGGCTCAAGAATCAGGTGGCCAGCTGCTCCTGGCGCACTCTGCTTTCTCTGCCTGGCATTGATTTTCCAGCATTGTCAACGTGTTGCCTCATTTTGCAGAGCTCAGCTAACAACCCCCAAGGGATCCTAGGCAAGAGGCTCAGCCTCCAGGAAAATTGCTCAGTCCTGAGCCCTGTTGTGATGAATCTTTTCTACCGTTTGCTAAATGAGAATCTTGTCACTTTGAGGCCTCTCTTGTCTGCCCTAGGAAATAGGAGAGAGAGGGAGAGAGAGAGAGAGAGATGGAGGGAAAGAGGGAGGGAGGGAGGGAGGGAGAGAGAGACAGAATGAGCTGCAGAGCAGTGCCAGTTTTGTCAAGAGGCATCGAAATACCCTGCATTGACAGCTCCTCTATTGTGTGCATAGAACAGCTGGTGACTGTGCCATAAAAACCCAATGAGACTCTGTGATTTTTCATAATCGTAATGTCTGGGACTTGTCAGTTTTAAGGTTTCGAAATGTTTGTCTTATTCTAATGGCAAAATGGAACTAAAGTGGAGCTTTGAGAGCTGTGATCTCATTGGCCCTGGGGTGATGCTGGTCAGGGGAGTGACAGAGGGAGGCGGAGGAGGGAACCAGGAGACAGCAAGCAGGAACAGGGCTCCTGGAAGAGGCCTAGCAAAGGCAGGCTTTGTCTAGGAGACCTGGCTCCCCACAGAGCCTTTTAAATAAACCACTTCACCTGAGTGTGCCTCTGTTTTTTCATCATTAAAATGGGAGTATTATTAATTTCTACTTTGGCAAGGATACCTAGAGATTTAAAAATGTTTCTGTGAAACCTTTTTCCAGAAAAAAGAAATTAGTGCAGGATTTAGACACTGAATTTGATTTGTAGGCCAGAGTCCACAAATCTAGAATAGACAACTACTTTTTCTTTTCTTCTATTTTTCAGGGTGACTCTTCCTCATATCTTAGACTTCTAGATCCCTAAAATGACAATTGACTATAACTAATTTCAGAGCACTTGCTCTGTGCCAGGCTACTCTGTGTTAACTCTTCACCCGTGTTATCTCATGGAATCCTTACAACAGTCCTACAAGATAGGCTTTTGACAGATAAGGGAGTCAGAGAGAGAAGTAATTTTCCCAAAGTCAAACAGGTGGGGGCAGAGGCAGGATGTGGGCCTAGAGGAAGATGGCTAACGTGAGCCTGTGTAGCTCTCTGGGGCCATAAGGAGCAGAATACTGAAGTCTCCCCTTTCCTTACTCTCCTTCGCCCTTTCCCATAGTAGCAGTGGAGAAAAACCTGAGCTTCAGTCTCCCAGGTCCAGTCCCTTCACTGAGGTCACAGCCCAGCAGCAGGTGACACTAGTAACTGCGAGTCCAGTAGCCCAGTGTATTGAGCGATTGCTACTGAGGCTCAGTATTTAAATTTCATCTCATGTACCCTGTTTGTCCTGCTCCACTTCACAAGTGAGGGACAGACTGATGGAGAAGGAAACTCGGTGCTCAGCATCTTGCGCTCAGCCCCTTTTGTTTCTGTGGTTTGCTTGAGACTCAGAGCCCATTGCTGGTACAAATGCTGATGGCCAGTGGGAGGGAGCTACTGTCTGGAAACTTGCCAGGGTGGCCACAGTCTGTCCTTTCCAATTGCTTAAAGATGAGCTGAATTCGGACCCTCCCCCTGGTGCAGTCATGACTGAGAGGGAGGAATGGAAGAGAAGGAAAGAGAAATGGTTTTCTCCCACCCAGGAGTGGAAGGAATGAAGCATGGGTGTGCAGGCATGGAAGCCTGCCAGAGGGCTTGGGGGCCAATAAGACATCTTTTCTCCCCAGAGGCTTCACTCTGCAGCAGATTCTTCACATTCCTAGGGCTTTGCTCTGAGGCCTCATCCTGTCGACCTCTGGCCCAGTATGCCCAAGGGCAGCAAGCATGACTCCCTAGATGAGCCCGGACTTGGTCGAGGCCACTGAGATCACTCTGGCTGCCGCTTGGGCTCAGGCCTCTGTGTGGGCCTGGAGTGCAGTAGGTACTGAGGGGCGAGGAGGGAGCCAGTGCTTTCTGAGTTCTGGGGGTCCCAATAGACCAGGCTCAGACACCAATCCCACTATGCCGGTCTCTCTGCAATAGAGAAGGGCAGGAAAGGAGCTTTAATCTGCATGGCCATGTTAGGAAGCACAGAGAAGTTCAAAATCTGCCTTTGAGGGCTTGACAGATCCTTGGGCTTTTCTATAAAAGGGGAACAAAGGCAAGGGTTGATGTTTGCATCACTGGAGGGTTTGCTGGGCGGGGGTAGGTGACCCTGGCTAAGTCAGAGACTCGTTGATCTGTATCTCAGGACCGGTTCTGTGAAGTACTGGCAGAGTCACCATTTCCTGTTGCCTGAGGGGGCAACGTGGTTCTCCTTTGGGGTAGGAAGCAGCCCTCAGTCTTGGAAATGGAGTGATGGGGCAGTTGCTCCTGCTTGTGGGGGGACCTCATCATGGGGTGGTTTGCAAGCTTCTGCTTTTCCTGGAGCCCAGGGTGACTTCAGGTTAGGACAATGCCTATGGGTTTCTAGGCATCACTTTAGGGGGTCTGGAACTAGACTTGTAAAAGCTGGCAATTAGATGCCTCAGCAAATCTGAAAATTAGTCTTATCGTAGTATCCTCAGTCTTGAGATAGTCCAGGAAAATTAGGGCTGATAAACCTTGTAATAGAGACACTTGTTAAGTAGTTTATCTGCCTACGTGTAGAACTGAGCAGGCATCTGAACTCAAGTTTTAAGGAAATAAGGCAGACATATAAAACGAAGGCAGAGATGGCAAGCTTTGTCCTGCTTTCAGTTACTCATTGGGCATCTACAGGCCCAGCCTCTAAATCCCTGTTACAGGAGGGAAAGAGGGATGCAGGAAAAGGGGAGCGAGGAAGGAGGTAAAGAGGGAGGGAGTGGGCAGGCAGCAAACAGAAGTCACACCCTGATGGTTTGTGTTTCTGCCTTGTATCTCTGGGTCCCAAGCTGGGGAGGAAAACAAGCAGCTCTGCTTTTGGGATGAAACTGAGGCAATTCCAGAGTTGGTAAGACTAATCCGGTCAGAAATGGAACTAGCAGACCAGAACCAAAGCCCCAGGTCCAGACAGGACAGGATAAAAGTCAAGATTCAAATCCAGGGTATTGGTGAGCAGGAGCAGGGGGAGGTAAGAGGGGTGGGTAAGAAGCAGGCAGTTCTGAGGAATGAAACTGGGGCTCTGCCCTAAGGGGGAAGAAAGGGGCCAGCTTATGCTTCTGTCCTGCCTCTGCCCCATTTTTCTTTCTTTCTTTCTTCTTTCTCTCTTTTTTCTTTCTTTCTTTCTTTCTTTCTTTCTTTTTATCTTTCTTTTTTCTTTCTTTCTTTCTTTTGTTTTATCTTTCTTTTTTCTTTCTTTCTTCTCTCTCTCTCTCTTTCTTTTTTGGTTTCTGAGACAAAGTCTTGTCTTGCTATGTAGCTCAGGCTGTCTTTGAACTCACTATGTGGTCCATACTGGAAATCCACCTGCATCAGCCTCCTGAGTGCTGGGATTACAGGCATTAATTACACCGGGCCTGCCCCTGTTCTCCTTAAAGTGCGCCTTCCCTGTGTTGGAGAAGGGTCCACTTCAGCTCTCCTCACACTCAACCTCCCCTCCATTCTTCTCTCTGCCCTCCTTCCTCCTTTAGTCCACACTCTACTACTGTGGACTGTTCCATCCCCAGAGCTTGCCTGTGAGGCTACCCTCTATGGTGGCTGACTCTGGAGAAACCTCGAGCCTTGCCAATATTGCCATCCCACCAGCCAGTGTAGACAGCGGGGGTTTTGTCTCCTACCCATGCTCAATCAAATAGAGATAAAATAAGCTCCCAAAGTGATGTGAACACAAACAAGAAGAGGGCCCTAAGGCTGGTTATTTTAGTCAAAACAAACAATCCCTGTTTACTGTTTGCAGAACAAGGCCTGGTGTGGAGCCCGACCCCCAGCCTCAGCACACAGACACACCCACGTGGCTCGATTCCACCTCCACACCAGGACATGCGAAGTCCACAGACTGCTCTGGCTGCCCCGTCACCTCCACCCCACACAGCCTTTGGTTCCAGTCGCCCAGACCTGGACCTCTGCCACCAAGTGGACCCCAGCCTCCCCATACATTCCCACAGCCACACAGCGTGACCTCCAGCAGGGAAAGTATTCCCCAGTGGAACTCCCACTCCTACTCCTACTGCAGCCACTGCACTTTACAAAATTATATCACCCATCCTTACAACAGTCCTTTGGGACGTGTTAATGCCACCATGGTGCAAATGAGAACCTAATGCTGAGAGAGGATAAGTGCCTCCAGTCACACAGCAAAAAGTACCAGTACCAACATCTCAGAGTTTTTCCCACTCAGTTGCTCCAGTTTTCTAAGTTTTTCAGATATTCACACTCAGAATGGGATGGGTTTTATTCGATTTTATCTGCTCAAGAGCAGGCAGTGTCCAGTAGGTGATGGGTACAGAATTAATGTTGAATTAATGCACAGATGAATAAAGGGATAAGTAAGAGAAATGGGTATGTTGAAATGAACTTTGATGACCATAAATTAAGGCATGAGTCTCCTTGGATAACTACTTCTTGTATTTGCACCCTGAAGTGATGGACCTATCTTAGTTTGTGCCTTCCTTATCAGTCCTAGAAAAACCGGAAGCTCATTCAAAGGACCGTATTAAGATTGAAAGGAGACCCACAGTGATGTGTCTTTAGGAGTAGTTGGAGGGACCACCATAGAGAAGAGTACTTTGAGTTCAAATATTTGAAAGCTGGGCAGGGGATACGTGGAAGAGGAAGTGGGTTTGTTCTATGTTGTTCCATTAGAACTAGGGCCAAACAATGAAACTGGAGGGTCTCATTTTTAGCAACATATTCGGTTCTTGCATCCATTCAAGAAACAATTTTGGGGGCCAGTGAGATGGCTCAGCGGCTTAAGCGCCTGCCCGGCAAGCGCGAGGGCCCGAGTTCGACTCCAGGAACCCACATACGAAAAAGGGACCGGTGATATCGCTCAGCAGCACGGGTGCCTGCTGGCGCGCGAGGTCCTGAGGTCGACCCCCGGTACCCACAAAAAAAAAAAAAAAAAAAAGAAACAATTTTTGGGTGCTTCCAGCAAGCAAGGTCCTGCCAAAGGCATCTAAGGAATCTTACATAATTATGATGCCTCTTTAAGGGAAAAACACACCAAGTTCCTAGGGCTCCTCTAAGGACCTTGAGAAACGTCTTTATGGGTAAGGGGCCTTGAAGCTTAGGCTTTATTAACTCACAGCCAATACCCCTCTACCCTGTTTACTCCCTCCCATATCAATGACCCTTTTATTCAGATTTTATGATTTATGTTTCCATCAAAATATAAGCACATATATTTATATCTCTTCTTTTTTTAATTTTTTTTTTTTTTTTTTTTGTAGTACTGAGAATTGAACCCAGATCCTTCATACTGAGCTACATCCCCAGGCCTTTTTATTTATTTTGAGGCAGAATCTTGCTAAGTCATTAGCTGGAGTCATTAGGCTGGAGTCAGACTTGCAATTCCCCTGCCTTAGCCTCCCAGAGTGCTGGGATTACAGGAGTGTGTCATCACACCGGCTTGTATCTCCTTTCATACAAAATAAGATACATTTTTCCAACTGAAGTTAACACAGCCTGCAGTTAACTGCAAAACAATATATAGAATTATTCCTCACTCCTTTTTACAGTGATTGTCCTTGGGCATCTCTTTTAAATTCTTGCCAACAGACCTTTGGGATAGATGCCCACATGTGGGATTGCTGTGTCAAAGGCTTGATGCCTATGTGATCTTGCTGTACGTTGTCAAGGCCCCTCGCACAGGGATGGTTACTCAGTTTTCTCACCACTCCAGCTCCTCCCACTTGCTCTCCCTCCTTTTGCGGCACCACAGAAGTGTGGCACTGGGGTCACCGGCAGAGCTGCCAGTGTCAGGGGGACTCTGAGAAGAGGGGCACCCAGGGACCACACTGTGGCAGGTAGGGAAGTATCGGGGACCTGGCCAAGATCCCCAACTGCCTGTATGAGGGGTACGGCGAAAGGATGAAATAAGAAACAGAGACAAATTTGGTAAGCACTGGGAGGTCAGTGCCTCAGGACGGGCAGAGGACAAGACACTCCAACTCACCCACTATTTATTGGGCGTATACAGTGATAGGAGGGATTAGAGGAAGACTCAAGGTTGATGACTTAGTGGGCAGTGGATAATCTTGGGGTGACTCAAGAGGGCAGAGATGACCCCATGCTAAGAAGGACCTTGCCCTGGAGTGTTTTTTTTTTTTAATGTGGGTACCGGGAGTCGAACTCAGGACCTCGTGCTTGCCGGCAAGCACTTGTGCTGCTGAGTGATATCACCGGCCCTTTCTTTCCTTTATGTGGGTACCGGGAGTCGAACTCAGGACCTCGCGCTTGCCAGGCAGGCGCTTACACCGCTAAGCCATCTCACTGGCCCCCTGGAGTGTTTTTTAATCTTAGTGATCTTAGTTTAGTCTTAGTGGGTGGGAGAGGATGGCCCATCTAAAGAGTTAATGGGAAATCTCAAAAGGTTGGTACGATAATCCCTTAGGGAAGTATGCAAAATTAGCCATTGTGAATTTGTGATCCCCAAGGGGAAGGAAGCCAGACAGCCTGGAGACATCTAGAGTCCATGGCGTCTCCCAGCCTGGAGTCCTCAGGCACTTGCCAGCTATCTCTGTGCTGAGCGGACCAGACACACACCAATGAACCACGCACCGTTTGCAAGATGAGGTGTAGGTGGGGAGAATGGGGAGCTGGCAGGTGAGCTGCGGGAGCGCAGCGAAGGGCTGCCAGGGCTCGGGGCCAGCCGCCAGGGCCTCAGCCCCTCAGGGGATCTTGTTCATCCCCCCTGGCCAGTCTGTTCACACTCAAGAATATTCAAAGATGGTCAATTAGATGGTGGCTGCCCAGGACTTGGCGCACTTCCGCCACAAACTATAAATACAATCTGTTTCACACCCTGCCCTCACCCCTGAAAAGACTGAGGAGAACAACAGGCTGGGTGAGCGCATGCCATCTGCAACTGTTTCCGCAACACATGCTTCGCAGCTGTAAGTCATCTGCCCGGTACTTGAGCTGATGCCACTGGGGGCAGCTGGGGCAGGCCCAGTGGAATCCCAACCCTCTGTCCCCTCATCCCTTCTGGGAATGGTTCAACAACAGGACAGCTCTGGAGGTCACCCTGTGTGCTCTTGAGAGGATGAGGTAGAGTCCCATGGCCAAAGAGCCCAAAGCACACAGGGGTGCAGGCAGCCTGGGGGCATCCCCAGCAGCTACTCTCCTTCTAATGCTTGGAGGACACTGGGGTGCAGCAGGGCATGGCAAATTTCTACTCTACCCCAGAAGCAGGGTGGACCCATCACAAACTGCAAGTATACTTCAAAATATGAGGCTTGATCAAAAAGTACAGTGAGTGTTTAAATTTTTAAAAATATATCGTAGCGAAAGACACATTGCTGCTAATCCCCCTCACTTTGAACACACTTAGTCCAACGTTATTGCCACTTTCTAAAGCAGTTCTGGATGTCCTCTTTTGTGAGTGTCTATAGTTGTGCTGTGGCTGCCTCAATGTCCTAAATTGATTCCAAACATTTATTTTTCATGGTTGTTTTGACTTTGGGGAAGATCCAGTAGTCACACAGTACCAGATCTGATCAATAAGGTAGATGAGGACACACCGTAATATTTTTACTTTTTACAAGCCTGCCTTTCCATTGGGTGGCACTTGACAACAGCATTTACTATACACTTGAAAAGTTAAGGAGCCAGGCATGGCGGTGCAGGCCTGTAATCCCCGCACTCTGGAAAGCAGAGGCAGGAGGATCACAAATGTGAGCCCAGCCTGGACAACTTAGCCCAGGTCTTAGTAAGAGCCTGTCTCAATTTTTTTAAAGGCTCATATGTTATACACATTTATACTATTAAAAATGAATTTTCTAAATAATTTCTAAAAAGTCTATACTAAAAGGCCTATACTATTTTTCATCACAGTTTATAAAGACACAAAGGAGGACTTTTAGAACTGCTTCAGAGAGTGGAGAGAACCATGGGATAAATGTGTTCCAAGCAAAGGGAAGTATTTTGAGGGTGATTAGTGGCAACTTGTCTTTTATTGTAATAAATTTTAAAAACTTTAAATATTCTCCATATCTTTTCATCACACTGTGTACAGCTTCCCACTGTAAAACCTGGAGAAAAGGTTTAGGTTCACATCGTGTCACAGATTCTACTAGTTCCAGGTCAATGCTACTGTTTTTCAATTGTTAGACTCGAGGCTATACTTCCAGGGATCATTTGTACAGTTGTCTATTAAATCGTTTGACGCACACTCCACATATTAACACTCATCTCGGCAGTTGGGCACTTACTCCTGTCTGCCACGTTAACTCGGGCAGCCAGCTTATTGCCTTGCGCTGGCCAGCCATAAGAAAAGGTGGCTGATGAATCTGCCTCCTGCTGGCCCTTGCTTCCTCCTGACTCCAGGCCATGGAGGACTGCTTTGCCCCAGCTCAGGGAGGATCAGCCGAGTAGGGAGGACTTAAGCACATCCGCAGCAGGAGACGGGTGGAGATCTCTGCACCTGGAGTGGGCCTAACAGTGGTGTCTCCTCTGCCACCTGTTTCATGGCTACAGCCCAGCGGGAAAGATGTTTTAAAACCCATCCCTTCGCTGCACATCCCTGTTCACAATAGCCAGGCCTTATTCACCATGGCCAAGAGGCGAAGCAACCCCAGTGTCCATGGCAATCACTGGATAAACAAATGTGGCATAAACTCACAAAGGAATATTATTCAGTCTTAAAAGGAAGGACATTCTGATATAGATTATAACAGCATTCCCAACCTTTTTGGCACCAGGAACCAGTTTTGTAAAGACATTTTTTCCATGAACAGAAGGAGGGTGAGATGTGAGCTCAGGTGATAAATATGGATCATCTACCATTCACCTCCTGCTATGAGGCCTGGTTTCCTAACGAGCTGCAGGTCCAGGCCCAGGGGTCAGGGATCCCTTGGTTACGACACTGATAAACCTTCAGGGCCTTATGCCAAATGAAACAAGCCAGACACAAAAGGACAAATACTGTCTGATTCCACTCACATGAGGTTCCTAGAGTAGGCAAACTCAAAGAGAAGGAAGGCAGGACAGTGGTTGTTAGGGTCAGGGAGTGAAGTAGGCATAGGATAGGGAGTTGTTTAATATGTCAGAGTCAGCTTGGGAACATGAAAAAGTTCTGGAAATAGACAGTTGTGATAGTTGCACAACAATCTAAATGTACTCAATGCCACTGAACTGTACACTTAAAAATGGATAAAATATGCCGGGTGTGGTAGCACCCAGCACTCTATAATCCCAGCACTCCGGAAGGCTGAGGCAGGAAGACTGCAAGTTTGAGTCCAACCTGGGCAACTTAGTGACTTGGTGAAATCTCTCAAAAATTGAAAAAGGGGGTACTAAAAGGATAAATTTTATATGTATTTATACCATTAAAATTTTTTTCAAAATAATTTTTAAAAGGGTTACTTAAAAAGTGCATTTGCATGAAAGGTTAATGTAACAATTGGTTTTAAATAATTATATGAATTCATGCAAGCTAAATCTTGGAGGCAGCCTATATGTCCACCAACGGATGAATGGATAGAGAAAATGTGGTATTTACACACTGTGGAGTACTACTTTGCCATAAAGAAAGATAAACTTGAGTCATTTGTGGGAAACTGGATGCATCCTGAGACCATAATGTTATGTGAAATAAATCAGACACAAGCTTAAATATCTCATGGTTTCTCTTATATGAGAAACCCAAAGTATAAACAAAGAGCAAAATAAAAGATAGGTAATAGGAAGGAGGGAGCTAGATCTTTCTTAGAAGGGGATCAAGAGATGGAGGGAGGGGTGTGGAGGGGGGAAGGGGATGAAAAAAGAAATTGGGACGTGTTATGTGCATGTACCAACTTTGCAGGAGGAATGTAAATATTACATACTGCAAACGTGCTAATAGAAAGGAAGAAAGAAAGAAAGAAAGAAAGAAAGAAAGAAAGAAAGAAAGAAAGAAAGGAAGGAAGGGTGATCAAAAAGTGTAGAGGGTCTTTGAAAAGATCATAAGTCACACGCCAAGTAAGTCAGGACAGATGAGGGCCCTGGGAAGAAAGAATAACCTAACAGGAAAGACACAGGCAGGGTAGAAGGGCTGACTGTAAGTAGGACTGCACTTGGATGAGCCTGAAGCTCTCAGTAAACAAGTTCCCTTTCCTTCAGGCTCAGTGTACTTTGGGGTACAGACTGGCTTGAGATTCCAGCTTCGGTTGGGATCTGAAGCTCAGGGAATGCTGGCTGTTCCTTTTGGTGGCTTGGCCACATGGGCAGCAGAATAAAGCACAGATCTAGGGCACTGATCTCAGGAGATGGGATGCTGGCTCTCTGGGTCTTTAGCACTTCACAAGAGCTCAGCTGACCTGCTTAGGAGCTACACCAGCTGCGGAGAGTAAACCCTGTCTTGACTCTCAGCCCACTTGATGTTTGGTCACATTTCCTGGTGCTCAGACTCGTGATTCTGCACCCCAGATTCTCAAGTTGTGTCTGGCTCCTTTGAGTTGACAAATCCCCTAATTCTAGCCTTTTAGACTTAAAAGATCTTAGCTCAAATCACAACACGCCCTCCATCCCCCAGTAGAGAAGGACCCCTCCTCGTCCCTGCAGCTCTGCTCTCCTGATGCCTTCCCAGACGGGCAGAGAGGAGACCTGGGCGCTGAGATGCCAGTCCCACAGGGCCCAGGGGAGCGCTGGCCCCAGCTGCAGCCAAGCCTGCAGAGACGGCTTCCTGACCCATCACATAGCGGAGACCTGGACCTTCAGACCCAGGCTCTAAAATCAGGCTCTAACCTGGAATCTTGGGTCTGCAGGGAAAAGTTTAGGGCACCAGTCACAGGAGCTGCACTTTGCCTCTTCATACTCCTCTCGGGGAAGGAAGTTCCCTTCCATTCTTATTCCGCAACAGCCACCTCCAGCCCTGCTTGTGCCTCCTTCTGTTCCATTTTGGACATGGTTGCATTTCAGGGATGCAGGGATATCTAGCCTCAAACAGACCCAGAAAATCTAACCCATTAACCTCTGGGTCACTGTCCTGGCCCAGATTTTGCTGAGGGTCCACAATGAGTAATGCACATCAGTCAAGCCCTCTACAGGTAGGAAAGATTGTTACTCCACTGACAATGTCACTTGGTACATGGGCCCCAAACTAAGACTATGATAGTTCGGGGCAAGGGGAAAATCAACTCAGACGTTCTCTGGCCCCGCAAGGGAGACCTCCTGATAAATCGTTCCCGCGCTTTCCTTATGGCAACCCCCCAAGAGTCTCCACATTCATACCTAAACTGTGAAGCAGATACCACACACATATACATTCACATATGTATGCACACATATGTATATGGGAATGTAGGTATCTGTGTGTATATTTATTTCATATATATACATAGTATACACGAAATCCAGATACTTACTTAATGTTACTATATGCCAGGCTCTGTTCTAAGCCCTTGACAAATATTAGCTCCTTTAGTCCTCATTGCAACTCTGTGAGTTATACACTGTTTATATCCTTATTTTATAGATGAGGACATTGAATCATAAAGGGGTGAAGCAACTTTTTCAGGGTCATTCAGCTAGCAAATGGCAGATCCAGGATCCAAACCCGGGAAGGTTAGCCCTAACCTCAGTGCAAAGTCTGATGTAAAGCACTTGACCCTGATTAGGAAACTGATAAATGGTAGAAAGATTAGTGTGATTACCTAACCACAGCCTCAACCTTCCTACCTTTCTACTAACATTGGGAAAATGACTAGATAAATGCATCGGGTAGATGGCCAGTTCTAGACAAGTCAGGGCTACAGAACTACGCAAAGTAATGTTGAGTACACAGTCTTGAGCATTCTTACCTTTAATGTTAGCTAGTTTGGATAAAGATCTATAATTGATAGTGATTTCCATTTCTGGTGCAATCTGAATCACAAGTACTATTTAGAAGCTAGTTTATGATCCCGGTCCTGTATGAGCATCAGCAAGAGAAGCCAGCTCATGGGATCTACGTCACCTTACATGGCTATTTTCCTCTATTTGCTATTGCTTTTGTGGAAAGTTGTGAATGACACAAAATCACATTTCTTTGTAGAAAGTGAATGCACAAGAATGACAACTGCTAGCACTGATGATAGAAGCAAAGAAATCTTTAAAAAATGATCATGCATTCCCCAGAATAGGAGCGTTTAACAGATTGAAGAGTAGAATATCAGACTGGCAGTGACTCACAGCTGTCTCATGACGAAGTACACCATAGGCACTGTACGAAACCTAAGAATAAGAATAAAAAAATATGGAAGGAACAGAAGGCCTGATCGAAATGATATGCTATGGCTATCTTTGTCACTTTCAAGGTTTCACTATAGTCTGGGATGTAAGCTTTGTGAATATGGAGGGTCTCCTCTACCTAAGTACATGGCTTGGTGGGAGCTCGGATACAGGTATTCTTCCTTTCTTGTTTCTTCCAGATAAGAAGCAAATGGGGGCCGGTGAGATGGCTCAGCGGCTTAAGCGCCTGCCCGGCAAGCGCGAGGGCCCGAGTTCGACTCCCGGATCCCACATACGAAAAAGGGGCCGGTGATATCGCTCAGAGGCACGGGCGCCTGCTGGCGCACGAGGTCCTGAGGTCGACCCCCCGGTACCCACCAAAAAAAAAAAAAAAAAAAGAAGCAAATGGGAGCATCTGAGACCATGAGGGGCTCATGGTGGAGCAAATTGTTCTATCCCTCCCGTGAGCCCTCTCAGGCACAGCTGAGGAGCCAGCCCAACCTTCTTCCGTAGCATCCATCCCCACGTAGAGTTGCCATGATTGGCAGGTTCAAGTATGACTATACTTGGCCTCGGATTTCCTCGATGCCCTGCCCTCCTTTATTCTCTACTCTTCATCATCCGTGTTTTTGCAACCTTTTTCATGAAGGGTGCTCATCAGATTAGCATCTATTCAGGCCTTATATTTAACTTGCTGGGAGCCAAAATTCATGGCATTAAGAAGGAACAATAAAAGCGAAAGCATCACTGAAAACAAAGAAAACCAGTAGGCTATTTTATGCACTAATTGTCCTATACCATTCTCATCAAGCTGAAAACAAATATTCCAAAACTATTGACTCATAGACAATTAAGTTAAAAAGCTAATTGAAAGAAAAGGAGCTGTGTTAGAAATTAAATACTTCAAACACCTGCCAACCAGAACAAGATGAAACTGGGCAGAGAGTTGACTGAGTAGCAACACCAAATAAATTATTTTCAGATCTCAGCGGAAATAAATGCATAGATTTTCATGCTTAAGAAAAATGCGTATATGGCTATTCCAACTCCAGCTGCACGAATACTTGATGCCTTTGAATTAGAGAATGTGCCCAGAGCACATTTAGGGGAGGTGGCATTTATCAGGAAATGGGAGAGATCACCTGATGTTTCCAGATGCGGGCATTCTGAACTGGACACAGAGAATGCTGTAAGTGAAATTCAAGTAGGCTTGTCGGATGAAATACAAGACGCTGATTATCTTTTTAGTGTAAGTATGTCCCAAATATTGCATGTGACATACTTATACTAAAATTTTTCTCTTTCTTTTATGGAAAATTCAAATTTAACTAGGCTTCTTGTAGTTTTGGTGACCCTAAATACAAAAAATGCAAATGACCCCCATGACCTAGGAATACAGCTGGGTGACCAGCAGAAGAGAACCCTGGGTGGGCTCCAGTTCTGCAAGGGAGTTGTATGAAACTTTGCGACTGTGTTTCTTCATCTGGACAGTGATTCTGTGCAGAGCTGTAAGGACAGTCAGTGAAGTCATGAAGCACCTGTCAGTCACACTTCATGCACTTAGTGCATAGGATCCATTATTGGTATGTAGGGGGCTTATAGCTGGGAGTAGCACACAGTAGGCCCTTAGTAGAAGTTAGTTGGTTCTTATCTTTAAAGGAAAAAGAGCTGGTAGGTAAAAGTAGCCACCACTTATGAGGACCTGTTGTATACCAAGCACTTTACAACATTGTCTCACATACGCTGCATCATAGCCCTACAAGTATAACTGTTGTCTTTCCATAGGTATGGAAGCCGAAGCTCAGCCTTCAACTAGTTTACCGAACATTATAATACCTTTTAGAAGCAGAGCTGGAATCCAAATATGAGTCACACCAAATCCTCTGCTCTTTCCATTATGTCATCCCCCCACCCCCATCATTTGATTCCAGGCAGGTAGAATCTTGTTAGAATTATAGGTTATCATGTTTGCAGCAGAACTGGCCTTTACTTAACCTCTTCCCATAATGAATTCTCATCTCTGATTATTAAAGGTGTTTCTGTTCCTGTGGGAACACATCTATGGCCTTGTGATGAAGTCAGTGAAAAGCTGAGTTTTGTGGTCTATTGTCAAACTCACGATGTGCCCGTTTTACACAAAATAACAGATAATTGTAAATTGTTAAAGTAAAAAGAAGTCCTTCTGGAAAACTGACAAGAAGGTAAATGATAATTATGGATTCCTTATAAGCTTCTCTTTTGTCCCAGTCACCCTCACCAGCATCATCCTCATTTTTCCTAACTAAATCAGAAAGACCTGCTGTTCTCCTCCTCTACAGGCTTAACTGCTAATAACAGAAAATGAAATGCCAAGCAGGAAGGCTGCCAAGCTATAAAAAAAGATATTTTGGAGGGCAACACTTAAAAGTTGTGAAGGTTTAAATGTGTTGAAAACTTAATGCCCAAATTCATAGTCAATTGTATTTGGAAGTGGAGTTGTGGGAGATGATTAAGATTAGGTGAGGTCATGAGGGTGAAGCCACCATGATGACTTTATAAGAAATGGAAGAGAGACCCAGTTTAGCATGCTCACTCCACCTCACTATGACACAGAGGAAGCCCTCACCAGACCCTAAGCACACGACAGCGCCTGCTCTTGGACTTACCAGCCTCCAGAATCATGACCCCAATAAACAAACTTCTATTCTTTATGGTGTGCCACCCAGGAAGGAATAATTATCACACACAAACACCTCCCTCCCTTCTCCTTCTCCTCCTCCTCCTTCTTCATTTTTTTTTTTTCTTTTCTGTACTGAAACTTGAACCCAGAGAATAAGGAACTACATCCCCAGCTCTTTTTACTTCTTAATTTTGAGACACTAAGTTATCAAAGGCTGGCCTCAAACTTGTGATCCTCCGGCATCAGTCTCCTGAGTAGCTGGGGTTACAGGTCTACAACACCATGCCTAGTAGGAGGCATCCTTCAAAGGAAACTGTGATGTAGGGAGACGTGACTTATTCCTTGCAGGATTGGAGATGTTAAGGCAACTTGGGGAAAGATATAGGAGTGTCACACCCACTACACCCACAACAGAAACTCAAGATATAAAGCCTAGCCAGGTGTGGTGGTGAATGACTGTAATCCTAGAACTTTTGGGAGGATGAGGCAGGAGGATGGCAAGTTTGAACTCATCCTGGACAACTTAGTAAGAGTGTGTCTCAAAATAAAATGTAGGAGAAGTTGGGGCTGCAGCTCAGTGCAAGGCCTTGGTTCAATTTCTTGTACTGCAGAAACAAAAAAACAAAAAAAAACAACAAAAAAAAAAAACAAGCTATAAAGCCAAAACAACTCATAGAAAAGAGGAATGTCCATCAATCACATGTAAGACATTTCCCCCCCTATTTGGTTAATTGTCTAAAATGCCAAATGGGGACACATGGCCTCAGCTCCAGCCAGGTGTTTTCAGCATGCACATTCCCAGTAAGAATTTACCTTCATTTTTTTTATTTAATTGATAAAAATGCTCTAGTATTTTGGGATTTTATCTAGCCCTAACTTTTTTTTCTCAATTTTTTTTGGGGGGTGGGTATGGTGGTAAAATACATCTAACATAAAATTTGCCATCTTAACCATTTTACATGTACAGTTTAGTGGTACTGAATATATCAATACACAGTGTTGTACAGTCACGGTCAGCTACTCATTTTAATTGTAATTTTCGACAGGGTAGACAAGAATGTTTGCCCCTTGCCACTTACAACAATAAGCTCCTTGGAAGATACTGGACTGATTCCTTTGGCTTACTACATAACTGCACCCTTCTCCCCTCTTCTTTAGTCTCTCCCTTTCACTCTCTTTTACTTTGTCGGCCAGTGTGTATTTACTGAAGCCATCCCAGCCTTCACACTGGTGATGTGTCCCTTTCCACACTGAGGCGCTCACTGGGTTCCCCTCTTTCACACTGCTTGTCCTTGGGTCCCACAGCACAACAGGAAACCTCCTCATTTCCTTCCCCTGGAACAAGGCCCTTCTCTGGTCTCAGAGGTCTGAAGGTGATCCCGCTGATCCCCAGTTCGTGTCTGAATGGCAGCCAGAGAGCTGTTTACAGGTCTGTAGCCCCCGGGAGCTTATTTGCACAGTGCACTTACCTAAGCAGAGCTGGTTGCCAGCCCAGAGGCCCTCAGGGGCCTTCCTAGACCTTCCAGCAAGGGTGCAATTAGGGAGCTGAGAAGGACAATTGTTGCTGAAGTCACTGCTCAGCTTCCAAAAAGTCTTCTGACTTGCTACCCAGCCCTTCCCTTTGTTTCTCAGCTCATTCTTAAGTCTGACATTTCCCAGTGGGGGAAAGGCCTATGCTGCAGAACTGTACTCCTCGAGTGTCGTATGTGAAGCAGCTTCTGCGTGCCCCCAGCACGTGGTCTCAGCTCCTGCTCAGGCTGTCTGTGCAGGGACTCACATCGGCACCATGACTGGGTACCATGACATGGGTTTGCCAGATCATTCTTCTAACCTGGTGACCAGCTCCGGGGGCCACCCCAAGAATGCAGGAAGAAAATTAAGCTTCCTTTCTCAATGGATGTAAACATTATATGTCATAACATGAGCTAAGATAAATAATATCAACAAGAATGAAAATCAAAATAGGAAAATTAGAGGAGGAGGGAGGGAGGGGGAAGGGAAGGAAAAGGGGATTAAAAAAAAATAAACAAGGTGTAGTATGTACCTGCACCCACTCGCCAAGGTGATTGTAAACTGCATGTGCTGCAAACATGTACTAATAAAATTTTTAAAAGTTACAAAAAGTTTAGCTTCCTTTATATCTATGTTCATTTTAAAGGGACTCTGAAGTTTTCACATTTGAGGCATGGCCATTCTTTTGCAAAGGTTAGAGTGAAGAATTATGGGTCTGTTTTTGTTGACATAACCTGTTGTCTACCTCACATTCCTGAAAGTGTGGTGATGGAAAGGAGAACTTTCTGGTACACAATGCTCCTTGGATTCTCTGGGATGAGAGCGGTGGTGGTCAGTAATGTCCATGAGAAACATGAAGTATGTAATATTACATTTTTCTCCACTAACAAGTGATGGTTGTGGTGGGGGTGGTCACAGTGATGATGTTAATGAGTAATTATGGTGGCCATGGTGACAGCAGGGACAGTAATGATGGTGGTGCTGTGACAATGGTGGTTAAAACAATGGCCATGGGCTGGTGAGATAGCTCAGTGGCATAAGCACCTGCCTGGCAAGCGCGAGGTCCTGAGTTCGACTCCCAGTACCCACATACGAAAAAAGGGCCGGTGGTATCGCTCAGTGGCATGTGTGCCTGCTGACATGTGAGGTCCTGAGTTTGACCTCCAGTACCCACAAAAAAAAAAAAAAAAAAAAAAAAAAAAACAAGGGTCGTGAGGATGATGGTGGTGCTTGAGATGATGACAGTGAAGTTGCTGGGAAAGAAGAAGGAGAGGAAGATAATGATGAAGGAGAAAGATGAAGGGTCATAAAAAGGAGGACACATTTCCTGCATTTCTGCTCCCAGGTCTGAGATCTCTCAGCCTGAAAGGTTTCCCAGCATCTTTCACCAGCCACTCCAGTAATCCCAACTAGCATTTGAAAACATCAAGTTTTTATAGATAATGGCAGGATTTGATATGAGAAAAATACAGTAATTTCTCACAGAGCTCCCCATTGTCAAGGTAGCTTGGAGAGAGTTTAATGATCCAAATATATCATTATATGTTAGCTCACTTTAGCAATCTGCAGGTACAGAGAGAAAATGCCAATGATGACTATAGTTCTTTGTATCCAGTATGTGCTTAAGGAGAAAGTGTACTGTAGATGAGGGTTCAAATTCCAGGCTTTTCATTTTCTCAAAACTTGTATTCTTTAAGCTTGAATGTTCTCATCCATAAAATGGGAACAGCAACACCTACTTAGCAAGGTCATGTAGATTCCATGAGACAGGGCCTGGCACAGTCAGTTCTGAATGAACATTGGTTTCTTTGGCACTCGAACCACACATAGGATGGAAGCTAGGGCAAGATCATGATGCCCAAGACAATCTCATGCCAACTGACAGTACTGCTTCTCCTGGAGGCACTTGCTGCCCAAAGCACTTTTTATGAGCCACAGTTTTACTAATTAAGAATCCTTTTGATTCCTGTGATTTAGGGTAACAAACTTTTAGATGTCAAAATAACAGAGAGAGACAGACAGACAGACATAGACTGAGAGGCAGAGACAGACAGAGACAGAGAGAGACTTACTCACTCAATTGGTTGTTTTTTTCCCATGTTGCCCAACTGGTTTTTTTTTTTTTCCCCTGAATGGACTGATATTTTGGTTTACTTATTCATGCAAAATCATTCTATAACATTTTCTTTTTTTACACAAGATGTTTTTCTTGATATCTGACACAAGTCCTCTTTGTTATGTCATTCCATTACTTTTACTTTTGCTGTCAGGTACCTGAATAAAACATCTAGATTCTCCCACACGAATTTGATCCTTTCAAATATGTATAAAATACAGTCATGACTTCATATAGTCAATCCAATTCACATTTAATTTTTCTTTATAAACAAGTCTTATTTTCCCTGTCATTTATTTACTTTTCTGAAATCTTTCCAAAGTTGTTTTAGCCTTAAGCTGAAAGGATGCCATTAAGGCATTGTTATCAGAAAGACTCTAAAATGTAGTTGTGCTGGAATTCAGGATATGTGTTAATATTCAGATTCTCTGTTCTCATTACCAGTGATTCTGACTCATGGTTATAAGATATGGAGCCCAGGAATGTATATTTTTTGAGATGAGGTCTCATTATGTAGTTCAGGCTGGCTCGAACTCACGGCAATACTCCTGCCTCAGCCTCTCGAGTGCTAGAATTACAGGCATGCATCACCACACCCAGCAGGAATGTGCATTTTACAATCTTCATCCCCACATACAACCTCCAGGTAGTTTTGACATGGGTTTCCAATAAAACACACTCATAGGCACAGGGTTACATCACAGGTGACATGATAAAACACATGGGTTTCTGCTTCCTAATCTGCAGTTACAGTCAGGCTCATCCTCCTTAGATTCCATCACTATCACCTTGATCAGTTTTGAGTGTTGGCAAGCCTTTCTATCACTCACTTTACCTTACTTCACTGCTGCAGTGGCTGAGCGCATCCACAGAGATGGAGTTGCCTGTTCAGCCCCCAAATGGCTGTCCCATTGTCTAGCTCTTCAGTCTTCAACTTTTGGGTTGCCTGTGGCGCAAAGGTGGAAAGGGCGACTTGCAGTGCACCTTATGCACCTAGAAACCTAGCAATTTTGCATTCTGTGTGATTACTCTCACATCTCTTTTTTGTAAGACTGTGACCCAGTTAATAGCAGTAATAACAATCCTGTCATTTCTACAGCACTTTGTGATTAAAAAAAAAAATACATGCACTTCCAGGATGTCATGCGATCTTCACAAAAGCTCTGATGAGGTGAGTACTCCAGGTGTTACTGTTTCCATGGAAGAAGTATTCAGACAGAGTAAGTACCTGCCTTAGTCACTTTCCTCCGTGCTGGGACACAATACTGGACACTCACAACTGAAAGCAGGAACAGTTTATTTTGGCTTATGTTTCTGTCCACATTCAGCTGGCTGTAACACAGGGAGGCATGGCAGAGGTGCACGGCAGACCAGAAGCAGAGAGAGTCCAGGGAAGAGCCAAGGGGGAAAATAAACCCTTCTAGGACATGGCTACTGTGATAGTTAACTGTGGTGTCAACTTGAACAAGAAAAGCCTAGCAGATTGGTTTAGCACAGTTCTGGGTATGTCTGGTTGTTTGACTTACTGAAGAGGGAAGACCCACTCTGGCTGTGGATGGCACCAACCAATAGGCTTACTGGATAGAATAAAAAGGGAAAGAAGTGAGTTATGCTTCTGCTTCTTGGAGGAACTCCAGTCTTCACCATCATCTTTGGACATTTGTCTCCAGGCTTCCAGCGTAGACCCTTCAGCCTTTTACCACAGACCCTTCGGGTTCCTGATACAGATATGCACGGGACTCTGCATTGAGCTCTAGGCCCTGGACTTTTGACTGGACTCTTCAGATCTCCAGTGTGCAGATGGCCCTTTTGCATTCTTCCACCCCTGACTCTGCAAGTGGCCAGTGTAAGTCTACCCTGTAAATCATATATATGGGAGGTAGGATAATGAGTACCAAAATACAGTTATACAAGAGGAATTATTCCTTGCATTCTACAACACAGTATGTTGACGATAGTTTAGAAAAAAATTGTATATAAGAGAAACCATGCAATATTCAAACATATGTGGAATAAAGGATAGATAATAGGAAGTAGGGAGAACAAATGGGGAGGGGAACAAGAGATGGAAAAGGGAAGGAAAGGAAAAAGGTTCTAAAAAGAAGGGATAATGGAAGGAAAAAAAGGAAATAGAGCTTTTTCAAATGAGAAGGGGATCAAGAGTTAGAGCAGGGAGGGATGGGAAAAAAAGGGGACAAAAATAATAAAGATATGTTATATACATGTACACACTCCCCACAATAAATGTAATCATTATGTATTGCAAATGTATATTAATAAAAAATATATAATAAAAAAAATCAGGCCACCAATTCTGAATATGTAAGAAATAAAGTATTGTTTCAGAAAAAAACTTTTAAATATATTTTATAAAAATAATATGAAATAACTTTGAAGATTCCAAACATAAGAAATGATAAGTGTTTAAGGAAATGGAAATGTTAATTATCCATATTTGTTCATTACACACTGTGTACAGTATCAAATTGTCACAATATACCCCATAAATACATACAATTGCATGTGAACTAAAAATAAAATTTTAAAAAATTATTTATTAGACATTGATTATATCTAAAGTCTACCTATTAGATAGAACTAAAATAATATAAGAGGAATATAAACAAATCTAGGTGCTGGGGCCGGTGAGATGGCTCAGCGGTGTAAGCGCCTGCCCGGCAAGAGCAAGGGCCCGAGTTCGACTCCCGGAACCCACATACGAAAAAAGGGCCGGTGATATCGCTCAGCGGCACGGGTGCCTGCTGGCGCGCGAGGTCCTGACGTCGACCCCCCACTACCCACAAAAAAAAAAAAAAAATCTAGGCGCTAAGTGACTTGAGTCCTTGACTCTGTTGCTTTCACCTCCATTAATTCATTCGTTCACTGAATAAATATGTTATTGAGCACTTACGATGAACAACGGCGCGTGACGAGTGCTGGAGCTACAACAGTGGACAAGCCAGGCTTAAGCCTGCATCACAAAGCTAACAGTCTAGTGGGGGTACGGCAAAGAACCCCGCCAATATAGACGTGTAGTAAACGCTGTAGGAGGGAAAGGCAGGCTGTTAGACATGCACTCCCAAAGGGCATCCAGCCAGACAGCACTGAGAGGCCCTTATATAGGAGCCATATTTGGATGTAGGGCCTGTTGTTTTTACACGGACTGTGGATTTATTTGGAGTAGGCTGTAGGGAGCATGCTGAGGGCATGGCCCCCATTACCCCTTGGCAAACAGGGTACTGAAGAGTCATTGCTTCACACATATAGATATCTCCGCCTGAAATGTTTTCCTCCTCTTTCCCTTGGTTAATTCTAGGGTCCGCATGTTGTTTCTATCCTTTTCTATATTGGGGGCATGCTAGATACCTCTTCTACTCCCGTGCATCATTTTACCCACAGTTCTCCTCCTCAATTACCCTCAGTTGTCCTCTTCACCAGGCTTGGAGCAGTTCCACATCAGGGCCTATTTAATTTACCCTGTTCTCCTTGCATCAAGCCTATCACAAAATAAACACTGAATAAATGTTTGCTGAATGCACAAATGAATGAATGTCCCAGTTTTCAATATGTCGTTGATAAAGAAGTGGACAGACGAACATAAACAAATGAAACCATTTGCAAACAATTAGGCACAAGTCAGTTTTTCAATGCATAAAACCGGTAGCACCCCTTCCCAATATTCACAATGTACCTCCTTGACCCAGCACACATTCCCACATCCTCTGCCCTCGCCAGGTATGAAAGGTGTGCACACATTGTATATGCTTAATGTTCCCCAGTGAGAAAAGTGTCAGAGCATTACTTGGCATCACTAATGATATCGCCCAGCCCACCCCAATGCAGAAGAAATCAGTTGGGAGTTACCACTGACAGGGGCTCTCACAGCTAGAGGTTGAATAGGAAGTTTCCATCAAAAAGCTGCTCAGCCCAGGCGGGTGATATGGCTCAGCAGTGTAAGCGCCTGCCTGGCAAGAGCGAGGGCCTGAGTTTGACTCCCGGAACCCACATACGAAAAAAGGGCCGGTGATATTTCTCAGCGGCAGGGGCGCCTACTGGTGCGTGAGGTCCTGAGGTCGACCCCAGGTACCCACCAAAAAAAAAAAAAAAAGCTGCTCAGCCCAACAGAACTAGGATTAGGGTGATGTAAGGGAGGCCAGGTTAAACAAACACAAGGCAGAATCTGTCTTTATTTAAAATGTGGGGCCTGGTATGGTGGCACACGCCTATAATCCCAACACTCAGGAGGTTGAGGCAGGAGGACCACCTCGAGTTCAAGGCCAGCCTGAACCACATAGCGAGACCCTATCTCAAAACAAAAATTAGTTAATTAAAATTTTGAGCATTTCTTCATCATGATTTTCAGTATTTAAAAAAAAATACAGCTGTCTCCAGTTTACAATGATTGATGTATAATTTTTCAAATTTGCAATGATGCAAAAGTGATTCGCCTTTAGGAGAAACTGTCCTTTGGATTTTGATCTGTTCCAGGGCTCACAGTAGGTGCTGCAGTACTCTTCAAAATGCTGAGCAGAGGCAGCAAGCTGCAGTTCCAGCCAGCCTCATGATTGCAGGTGGAAACCGCACCTCCCGCAGTGCCCTTGCTGCTAAGCCGGTCTGTGCAGTAGGTTGGTGCGGTCTGTGCATTTTTGACTTATAATACTTTCAACATATGATGAGTTTACTGGGACTGAGATATAACCCCACCTTAAACCAAGGAACATCTGTATTGCCTTAAAATGCCATTTACTGTGATTGCTGAGTCTTTTTACCTATTTCCCACTCCCAGCTCTGCCGCCAGGTGGGGTCTGGTCTCTTGGCACACACATTGCGGGAGTCTCTCAGGCCCTCTGCAGGGGCTCGATGTCAGCTGTCTCCAGGAGTCAGAATTCTATTATGCAGTAAAGACAGTGGCCCCAAAATGGAGTCAAGAAGCCCAAAATGGAGTCTGCTAAGTCCTGACCTTCCAAGGACCTTACAAAAAATCTGCCAGGCACCCTTTGGCTGTCTGCGACCTCCCTATAGCGTGATCAGGCAGGTCATTGGCCCCAGGATACATGGGCCCTGCACGGGTACTACATGAACACTACATAGATTGGATCCTAAAAAGAACATAGCTGCCTACGGGGTAGAGATTATATTGTTTACACAATAGCTCCAGCTCCCTCCTAAATCCCTTTTTAAAAAAGCCCTCTCCCAGCCAGTGGGAGCTTTACTTTCTCAGCTTTATATCTTTTAAATAAATTTGCTTACATGCTACCTCTTCCATCCTGGGCTTCATTCTTCGTTACTGTGAGACATGACCCCCGTGTTCCAGTAACATCAGCTTGGCCTTCCCTCACCCTCCAGTAGTTTGTGATTCCTGCAGGTGGCTCTCCCTGTGCTTCAGTGCCTCCTCACTCACCATACGCACTAGAGCTGCATGTTCTGCACAGTCTATGCTGCGTCCTTTCTCCCTGCCCTCCCACTACCGTGCCTCTGCTCCAGCTCCGTCTGTACTGAGGTTTGGACCCCGGACCTGCTGCATGCTCAGAAGTACTCTACCACCGTGCTACACTCCCAGTCCTTTTTTTTTTTTTTTTTTTTTCATTTTTTATTTTGAGACAGAATCAGGCTAAGTTGCCCAGGTTGACCTTGAAGTTGTGAGTCTCCTGCCTCAATCTAATGGACCTGATTTACAATGGAAGAAGCTTGCTGATAGTTGCCACGAAGTCTGTCATCTGGGTAGAAAAGAACAGGCTCCTTGGCTGAATCATCAAGAAAGTCCCATGGGACAAGACTTCACATCTTCTGCAGATCTCATCTGCTTTCCTGCCTCGAAGGTGTTCCTGGACTTCACACTCTAATCCATGCCCTCATTTTATTTGTGTCCCCAGTGCCACCCCTGACTGGCTGAGAGACTAGGTCTTGCTGTATTGTCCAGACTGGCTTCTGACTGCTGGGCTTCAGTGATCCTCCAGCCTCAGCCTCCCCAGTAGATGGGACTATAGGTATGCACACTGTGTGGGGCTGTGACCACATAAAGTCCATACATCTTCATTAAGCCAGCAGATGACTGGTAAATGGGCACTCATACTAGCAAACCATCACAGTGATTGATCAATGGCATGACTGATTGTGGACAAAACAGACAGTAAGTCTATGTTTTTTGACCCTTCCATTTTCCTGTTTTGTCCATTCATCCCATTATTCCATGAAATCTTCCCTCTATCTCTCTTACTCTCCGTGTACCACCTCTGCAAAGTCACTTGACCTCTTGATCCATTAGCATGGGCCAATGATGATTTGATTTGATTGACTGATTGATTCTGGCCTTTTGAGACAGGGTCTTGCTATGTAGTCCAGGGTGGTGCTGAACTCACTATGGAGCCCAGGCTGGCCTCAAACTCATGGTGATCCTCCTGCCTCAGCCTCCCAAGTACTGGCTGGGATTACTGGTGTGAGCCTGGGCTAATATTGATGTTTTTAAGTGGCAAAGTGTAACCCTAAGAAAGTTAAAATTATCTTTAAGTCCTCAAGGGCATAGTCAACAACTCATAGAAAAAGTCCCTCCCTCTTTTCCTCCTCTAGTTTGAATTTATTCGACAACTTTTCTCTAGCTTCTCTGCAGAGCTTTTCACAAATTACCTCTTGCAGTATGCCTAAGGATGAGCTGCAAGGATGCATTCCTAAAGCAACAGCTGCTGTGTGCTTTAGAAACACAGACCCAGCACCAGTGAGTGTGCGCCAGTGTTATATTTCCAGCTGGACAGCCTCAGAACCTGGGGACATCATTCTTCCACTCCTACAATAGGAAATGTGATCTCTTAGACAGTGGTAGGGCAATGTCCTGTGGAGAGGCCATTGCTTCCCTTGTCTTTGCTGATAGCATGAGCTCAGCTAAATGACAATGGCAGGTCTCCAAGACCAAGCAGCAGAATAACTAGGTAATGGGAAGCAATACTACACGAGATATTTATAATCTAACCAGCAGAAGTCATGCCTTTTTGGGAAATGCATGAAGTATTGAATGCTTGAGTGCTTAATCGGTTTTGAGGCCCCAGTAAGTGTGTATGGATGAGTGCCCAAAGAGAACAAACTATTACAACCACAAGACACCTCAATCCATATCTAAGCTCTCCAATGACAATGATTGGAAAGGCTCTGAGATTCAGATTTGAGGCCTGGGAAACTTGGATCCTCAGTGCTCCCCAGGAGCATTAGTTACAAGCTAAACTTCAGTTAAACACTGATATGAGTGTTTTGCCCATATTATATTAGCACAACTTTACCACAACACTAATGGCATAAGTTAATTATACTCCATGTTAAACATGGAGAAAGTGAGACAGCAAGAAGTTAAGATGATACATCTATTAAGAAGTAGGGCAAAATCCAAACTTTGTTTTGTCTGAATCCAGAGCACATACTCTCAACTACCCCCACACTTGGATACCACTCACACCAGGCCTTCATGGATAGAAAGTACCTTTCATTCATTCAAATATTCATTCAAGAGTTAACAGTACTGAGAGAGCATCACTACTATGCCAGGCCTTTGTTAGGCACTGGGGCTTTCCTGAGGACAGAATAATGGGCCTTGCCCTCCCAGAAGTTGTAATGTAATGGGTGAGTGCCAGGGTCTGGAACAGGAAGTTTGGGCAAGTTTTTCCTTGCACAAAGTTTCCTGACCAAGGGGACTTGTAGGTTCTGAAACCCAGTTCACGTTCCACCAAGCTGTGTGCCCACAGAGCTGCATCCTATAGAGGAAGTAATTTTTTAAAATTTCTCCCAAATGTTATATGGGCTATGCGGGAGTGTCTACCTCCCATAACTTTCCACATGAGTGTCATTCTGAAAAACATCCCCAGGGACCATGAGTCTGCCCTGAGGATGATTCTGGATGGTAAGGAGGTCAATAGCAAGTCCAAGAAAATATGTTCTTGGCAATGAGGTCCACACTCACTTTCAGGGAATCTAGCCAATTAACCATGTTCTAAACTAATCTCCCCCAGAAAAGGGCCTGAGTAAGTTAAATGCTAGTGATGTTTCCATCTCAGTAGAGAGCTGAGGCCCTCTCAGCCCCATGTCCACAGGCTTTCTGTCCACAACCCTCAGACCCCAGAGAAACTAAGAGGAAGGCTCTGAAGACACTGCTGGGACAAATGAAAAGTCAAGCCCACCATGGGTGCACAACTATAATCCAAGCACTTGGGAGGATCTGGCCAGAGGATCACAAGTTGGAGGCCAGCCTGGGCAATGCAGTGAGAACTTGTCTAAAAACAAAAAAGGAAAGAAAAGCCAAAGTGACATCATGCCTCAAGCCACAGTAATGAGGAGAAGAATGTTTCCATTAACAGAGTCCCCAGAGCCATTGGGAGTCCCCAGAAACTGGAGGAACTCTTTGGAGAAGAGAGATGGGTTGAGTGTGCCAGCTTTCAAGCTATAAACATATGCTGAGCTAGACATGGTGGCACCTGCCTGTAACCCCAGCACTCTGGGAGGCTGAAGTAGTAGGATCATAAATTTGAGCCCAGCTCAGGCAATTTAGTAGCTTAGTAAGACCCTATCTCAAAATCAGAAATAAAACAGGGCTGGGGGTATAGTTCAGGGTGAAGGCCCTGGTTCAATACCCAGTACTATAAATTGTGTGTGTGTGCATGTATGTGTGTGGTGTGTGTGTGTACTAGCTTATATTTGCAGAGCCTTCGTGTATTAGGTATTGTGTGTAAATTTTACAAAAGCCCTCACATAATTCCCTTTTTATAGATGAGGATGTTGATCCCCAGAGAAACCAAATAATTTGGCCTGGGTTACATAGAAAGTGGTAGAGCTAGAAAGTAGCAAAGATGAGTCTCTTGATTCAAAAGACACATAATCTTGCAGTCTAGCTGAGAAGTCCTAGATAAGGAAGTGAGATGAAGGACATGAGGCCAAGAAGCAGCAAGGCAGATGGAGAGGACAGAAAGAAAGAAGCGAAGGTAGTGAAGGGCAGAGCTAATAACTTCTCATGGGTGATAAAGAACTACAGCTCCCGCAGCCCTGGTAAATGGAGTTCACTGGTCTCAGCATCTGAAGCAGGGACTGTTGGAGTCGGGAAGGACCTCTGTGCTCTGGTCTAGCCCGGTATTTTATAGCTAAGGAAACAGAAACATGAGACACCTAGTGGCCTCTGAGATGTTCCTCTAGCTATTATGGAGGCAGAGCCACAGCCCAGGTCCTGCTCTCCTGGAGCACAGCCTTAATTTTTTCTACCACACTGCATCACAGAGATTATTACCCTCGGCTATGATAGTGCTAGTAACTGTTGCGGTCACTGCCCACTTATTTAGCATATGCCACGTTGGCAGCCATCTTAGTTGTGTGACTTGAAGGAAATGTTGCCTTAATCATGTGAGCCTAAGAGGAATGGAAAATTCCAGGTCAGTGAGCAACACGCCCTCCAGGTATCCTTCTTCATCAGCCCTGCCTTGAAAGGCTCCCAGGCTCTTTTGTCCCACCACCAGTTAATATTTCACTTCAGGGAGACTTTAGGGAACAAAGAACATGAAGCTGGCCTTGAGGGGCCAAAGGTAGCCCTCCCATCGTTCCTGATGAGGCTCATAAATGAGCACAGTGCAAATGTACTTTGGATAAGGACACAGTGCAACCTCCTGAAGAACAACTAGGGAAGCTATTCATAGGAAAGCTTGCTATTTGCCTCTGCTTAGCATTTGAATGAGGCTCACCTCACTGCAGCTGCCTTCCCCACAGATGTGAGTCATGCTTCTCATCCATGAGAGAGGAGTGGCCAGGGCCAAAGGACAATGCTTCTCTGGACTAATTGAGGGGAGCCAGGAACACCACTTCCAAGGATGTTTCCTTGCCTTCCCTGGCTTAAGAAAGCCCATCTGGTAGAGATAGCAGCCTGATTGCCCACCAGATGCTTCCCAGGACCCTTTCTAATTTTCCCCAGGGTCTTGGTCAAGCACAGGGACAATCCATAGCCCTTACCCACAGGCAGTTTAGGCTGTCTTCTCACATCCTGAGGACCTGGAAAGCAAATCAGGACATGGTGAGAGGGCATCTCCCCCAAACCACACAGCCTCTCATCCCTGGCCCTCAGCACCACCTGCTCTGGGGCCACCGTATTGCAGAGCTCATGTGCTATGATAGACTTGAGGGTAGAGGTTGTGTGTGAGGTTATTTTGTGGGGTGTGACTCTTACCCCATACTTGTCTCTGCTCCCTGTGAAATGTCATGTTCCCATGCTCCTGCCTCCTGTAGAGGACGGTGTGGGTCTAGCCTGGTCCTGAGCTGAGGCCATGCTAGAAGCAGGACCCACTATGGTCCAAAGTGTCCTGAAAGGTTGTGCCCATGTCTGAACACCCCTCATCCAAGGAGCCCTGACAGGCCAGGGGTTCAAGGGCCTAGTTAGAAAGTCAGTTCCACTCCATAGTATGCCTGATGGTTCAGATCAGTCTTGGGTCCATGAGAAAAACTTCAACTGTCTATCAAAAACAAAGTGGCCTTGGGAATGCATCAGACCTGAGTTTCTCCCACTGGTGTCTCTTTCTTCCCTGCTCTGTATTCTTCCCTCCAGCCCTCACAAATCTGTGGGCCCAGTGAGGGACCCACATACCATGACAGCGGCGTGCTGTGGGCAAAGGGGGCTCTGTACACCTAGTGGGCATGCAGTAGTGGCTTGGGCATTTTCATCAAGAAGACTCATCTCCCTGACTGGATCACAAGCCTCCAGAGGAAGCGTGCTGTGCTGCATTTTTGTACCCTCACATGGAGCCCCCCGCCAGCAAACACTAACTCCATGTGTGCCTGACATCTGACCGTGGCTCTTTGGCTGCTAGCTGTTCCTTGTAGACAAGGAAGTCTCGTCTCTGCATTTCTGAAAGACCTACTGCCATCCCTGATGCAGATAAGTATGTAACAGATAATGTTGAGTGGAACTGTCCAATTTGAGGAGAGAACATCCTAAACGAGCCAACCTTATGACATAATGGACCTAAATAAGATGAGCTGATGTATTTGAAATTTACACTAATGGACATATGATGACAGATGTTGTGGATGCATGAAATGATGCAAATTTCACCTTCAAGAAACTAGTAATTGGGCTGGTGAGATGGCTCAGCAGTGAAAGAACCTGCCTGGCAAGAGCAAGGTCCTGAGTTCGACTCCCAGATCCCACATAAAGGAAAAAAAGGCCAGTGATATTACTCAGTGGCACAAGCGCCTGCTGGCAAGAGCAAGGTCCTAAGGTCGACTCTCAGTACCCACATTAAAATAAAAAGAAAAGAAAAGAAAAGAAAGAAGCTAGTAATCTATTTAGAAATTACACTTTTTTACTATTCATCATGGGCAAAGATGATCTATACACAGAGGACCCGGCATTTAAGCCATCTCCCCAGCGGAAGGGATGAGTTTCCTGCTGAATCACTCTTTAATGCAGCATTTTTGGCCATCTACTGTGTGCCAGGCAGGGTGCTGTGTGCTGAGTACCCAAGGAAAAATAAGGCACAGGAGGCCCTACATGGACGCCTGAGGTCTCCTGGGGCTACAACTCTTTCCCAAAGAGCTCATCACACAGGGTGGGCGCCGTTTTGGAAATGTGGCCTGAGCGCCAGGAGATAGCTGATGAAATCGTACTGGGGGCAGCAAGCAAGGACAAAGTTAGGAGAGGTTTTCCAATGAAGAGCATGTTTGAAAGACAGGAAGATCCAGATGGACAATAGAGTATTCTAGGTTGGAGGGTACTTAACAAAAACCTCAGCTTCAGCCATGCTTTGGGAATGAAATGACTCCCTCTGCTCTTAGTGTGGGTGATGGAAGACTAAGGTCAGGGTGACACCTGTGGTCAGGGAACAGACATTTGGTTCTCTCTAAGTCAGCTTGTCCCAAGAGCTCTTCTGTCTGAAAATAGCTTCCCAGATTCATTTCCCCTATCAGTTCCAGAGGCCAGAGATTGGAGAACAGGCTTTGTCCACGTGCAGGGCAGAAACTGTAGCTGGAAAGCTGCACCGACCCCACCAGAGATGGTGTCAAGAGCCCGGCAGGACGCCAGCCCTGGCCACACCTCAAAGTCTAACTAGCTGAGTTTGGACAGATCCTCTCTGGTTCTTTCCACTTCATGTGACTAAAAACCTTATCATAATAAAAGCTGTAAAAATGCCAAGCTTTAACCTTATTAAAGTCACATTGTTCAGGTCTTGGCACTCCTAATGGGATTTTACAGCTCAGCCTCTCTGATTGGAATCCCTGAACAGCCCAAGGTCTGCCAGAGTCTGTGCCGGGTGACCTAGGCCTCCAGGGATCAGAGCCCACCCACATTCCCACCCCACCCCCATGCCCATCCAGTACCTGGCTCGCTGTGGCCTTCCAGGAAGGCCTCCTGTTGTGTTACTCAGGGAAATGGAGGAATTTCCAGTCTCCTTGACCCCTGGAAAAGTGTATGCATGTACCCTACACTGCTCACCGGCTGACATGGTGTTGTCCTCTGGATTAATGAGGCACAGTGCTGCTTTTAGCTGTGGTTGTAATGATTAATATGTCAAATCAATATCATAGGAGAGTGATGTGTGAGCAGAGGGGGAGGGGAGGAGAAGGTAGAAAGAAAAGAGGCAGCAAAGCCAAAGAGGGAAAAGGGGAAGGAAAAAGAACAAGGGAAAAGCAAAGAGAGTAGGGAGGACAGCCACACTTACTCCCCAAGGGTGCATCAGGCAGCTCCAAGCACTGGGGGAGTCCCTCCTGCTCAAGGTCACCTTCATAGGAAGGTGGTCAACTCAGCTACTGACGAGAGGTCTCCTAGGAGCAGTTATTCGCATAAAGTTCTACACATTGGAGGGGGTGGGATGCTTCGGGACCTAGAATATTTCAGGAAATGTATGGGGTCCCGCACCAAAGAGAAATTTTGAATGTGGTGTTAAGATCTCCATACTAAACAAAACCCCTGTGTTCACTTGATGCTGTTTTGGCAGCTGGTAGCGGGTCACCTCCGTCAGTAACCCTTCTGCAATGTGATACCTTTCAGAAACAAGTTTGGAAACGTGCCAGTGCATTAGCCATGGCATGCACCCTCTCTGCTGAGCCTCCAGCTTGCCCTTGAAGCCAAACCCTCTCCTTCCCTCCCTACATGCAGGCCCATGCCAGGACAGCTTCCAGTAGAAAGTCTCCCTGTCCAACGCTGGGCAGTCCAGGTGCCCCTCTAGGAAGTGCTGTCACACTGTGTGCGAACCCGCTCAAGGGTCATGAGCCCATTACACAGAAGGCCCAGGAGATGCATGGCCAAACCACCAATGGGAAAGACATTTGCAATGGAAATGAGTTCTCCAAAGCCAAGCCTTTGAGTTCCTGCTAATTATTTTTCACAGGTTGTGTTAGAAGATTTCATATTCTGTATAAGGCGGAATTGGCTCCATGTAAATGTCATTGTCTACTGAAATCACCTTCAGCAGGGCTCTGAGTTTCCTTTTCTTTTTCTTTGTCTAAGCCTCTAATAGCACAAGCTAGGACAGTCAAATTTTACCAAACACTAACTACTATCCGATGGACTAACACACATGCTACTTCTTGAGAAGCAGAAAGGAAAAATCAGTTCTGTGTGCCCTTTCAAAGGTTAAATTATCTCTCTGATAGGAAAATGGACAAAGGTCAACAATGAATACTAGTTTACATTCTCAACAGTGGAAATCGTCAGTCAATTCATAAATTTTATTCCCGATTCTGTTTTTGATATTTTATTTTGAAATAATTATAAATGCACAAAAGGTTGCAAAAACTGTACAAGGGTCATAGTAGCTCAGAGGTGAAAACTCAAATGTCCACTGAGGTCTGAATGGATGAAGAGAATGTGCTATGTTCAGCCTTAAAAAGGAAGGAAATTCTGACACAAGCTACAAATAGGTGAACCCTGGAGACATTAAGTGAATAAACCAGTCACACACAGACAAATGCAGAATGATGCCATTTAGACAAAACACCTAGAATAATCAAATTCAAAGAGATGGAAGGTAGGACAATGGTTTTCAGGCACTGCGTGGAGGGAGAACGGGGAGTTGTATAAGGGGTATGGTGTTTTGGTATGGGAAGATAAAAAACTTCTGGAGATAGATGGTAGTGTTTGTTGCACAAAAATGTGAAGGTACTTATTACCACCAACATTAATTTTCCATTGCTATGAAAAATTTCCTCAGAGAAATCAACTTACCAGGAAGAAAGTTTAGTTTGACTCATGGTTTCAGGGGTTTTAGTGCTGTCTTTGGGCTTATGGGGAGGCAGCACATCCTGGGGGGAACACACGGCTAAAGATACTTCCTACCTCATGGTGGCCAGGAAGCAAAGAGAGAAACAGGAAGGGACTGGGGTCCTAATAACCCCTTCAAGGACATAACCCCAATGAACTGACTTCCTTCCACTAGGTTCCTCCACCTAAAAGTCCCACCACCTCTCAGTAGCACCACAGGGTTGAGACCACGCCTTCAACACAGGGGTCTTTGAGGAACATTCAAGAGCCAAAACATACTGGCACCAAACTGTCCATATAAAAATAATTTCAATGGTAAATTTTATTTTATGTACATTTCACCACAATAAAATGTACAAGGAAGTTCCCATGCTCTCTTCACCCAGCCTCCCAAATTCTAACACCTTGTATAACCATAGTGTACTATCAAAACCAGGAAACTGACACCAGTACGATCCAAAATGAATTCAGACTTTACCAGTTTTACAGGTAGTCCTGTGTGTGTGTGTGCATGTGTACACATGCACGCATGTGCATAGTTTAATGCAGTTTTATCATTTGGGAAGTACCGTGTAAGCATAATCAGATCCATAACTGATTCATCAACACAAGGCCGCCTTGTTCCCTGCTTCAATGGCCACTCCCAGTCCTTCCTTCTCTCCCAGTTGGAATTCTTGACACTAATCTGGTTCTTCAACTCTAGATTTCTTTTTTCTTTTCTTTTTTTTTCTTTTTTTTCTTTTCTTTTCTTCTCTTCTCTTTTCTTTCTTTTTTTCTTTCTTTCTTTCTCTTTCTTTCTTTCTTTCTTTCTTTCTTTCTTTCTTTCTTTCTTTCTTTCTTCTTTTCTTCTTTCCTTCTTTCCTTCTTACTAGAGCTTGAACCCAGGGCATTTGCACTGAACTATATTCCCAGCCCTTTTTTATTTTTATTTTTGAAACAGAGTCTCACTGAGTCACTAAATTGCTCAGGCTTGGCTTGAATTTACAGTCCTCCCAGAGTGCTGGAATTATAGGCATGTGCTACCATGTCTGCTTCATCTCTAGAATTTTTGCACTTCAAGAATTAACAAAATGAAACCCTGTAGTATGCAACTTTTTGAGACTGGCTTTTTTGTTTAGCATCATTGTTCTCAGTTCCAACCAAGTTGTTTCATTGATCAACGCTTTGTTCCTTTTTATTGTTAAATAGTATGGATATGAATGTCTGATTATATTTTTACATCCAAAATTAAGTATTCAATTTTTACTGTCCAAATTCAGTCCAATACTGTCCAATTCCTTGGTAAATAAACTTCATTTCTATAGGAGCAACTTTTGTAGAGGTGAAACCAGCATACCCTGACCTCCACCCACCCACCCAGAGGCCTTTGCCTGGGCCACAGGCCAAGAGTTTTTGAAGAAGAAAGTCCTACAGTGTAAGCTGCCCTTCCTGCTGACTCGTATGTTTGGAACCTTATCAGACAGACAGTATGACGCCATGGGACCCCTTCAATCGACAGAGGTAGTACTATCCCACCCCTCCTCTTTGCCCACCCTCAGTGCCAAGCAAGACTGCCTGGGTGGCCTCATGGGTACAGGAAGCTGGGACTCCTTTCAGAAAGAAGACAAACTCCAAGAATCATTGTTTTGAAATAGAATGTTGCATCCATGTCTCAGAAGGAGTTTGGATGTTTCCTTTACTCATTATAGTGCCTGGATTTCACTGTTTCCCTGACTGTTGACCTCACTGTAGCATAAACTCCCAGCCCCTGAGCTTAGCACAGTGCCTGGTGCCCACTGGTACATGACAAATGTTGCTGCTGCTGGTGGTGACATTGAAGAAAAGGGGCCAAGTTAATTGGGGGGGGATACAAAGGATAACCAAATCAGGCAAGCAAGATTTAATTTTGTCTTTTTAAAACCTGCACACTCAGCTCTTTCACAACAGGTGGGAACCAGAGTGCAGGCGAGAGGAAGAATAAAACAGTCCTTTCTTCCCCTCTGACTGCCCTCCGCACTCCAAGGCCTTCCTCCCAGACTCACAGAGAACTCCATGTTCTGAGTAGGGTGGGGTTTCTTACTGAGAAGCAGGTGGCAGAGGGAGTGAAAAGGGCAGGTTGGGTGGAGGTGGGAATGGGGCTAAAGGTGAGGTAATCCAGTGGGCCTCTGTAGCTACCTAGAAATGAAGGTACAGAATTAAAGTTCCTTCCCCCAAAAATCAGGACAGAGATTCTTAGAGCTTATTTCTCTACCGTTGTCTTCACAACCACCCACAGCTTGCCAACATTTGACACCAATGGGCTACTTGAAAATTTTGCAATTCTACTCAATTAAATGGAAGCCAAATGTAACCAAGACCCAACATCTCTGTAACTGCCCTGGGGCCTCAGGTCCAGGACTTTCCCCAATAGCTGGGCGAGTCGTCCTCTGCAAGGATAATGGAATGTGGCTGAAGTTAACCTGGGGAGCAAGCAGTTGCAGACATGTGCACTTTCTGAGAAAAACTGATACCGTGTAAACCTAAGGATGCGGTCCCCCAGGGACCCAAAGTGCTTATTCACGGGTGGGGACAGTGTGACATTTTCTGTGGGAATCACTGCGTGGCTCCATAAGGGACTGGGGCATGAGGAGATGTACTACTGTCTGCTCCATGCGTCGCCACGCCTTCCGGGAGTCCTCAAGGGGCTCACACGGGTGTCAGGTGCTATGGCCACCTCTAATCCCAGAGATGGATTAGAAGTTCTTCTTTGACACCAGTAAAGGCTTTCACCATCTGCTCAAAGCTTTGGAGATCTTATCCTATCTTTTAAAACCAGAGTTAATCCAATCAATTAGAGGGTGAAGCAGGAGGATCACAAGTTCAAATCCAGCCTGGACTACATAGCAAGACCCTATCTCAAACAAACAAAATAAAATAACCCTGAAGTGGCGTACATTCTATCTAAGGTTTGGTTTACTTAGAAAATGCCATCTCACAAACTCCTTATTTCTTTTTTTTTTTTTTTTTTGTGGGTACCGGGGGGTCGACCTCAGGACCTCACGCGCCAGCAGGCACCTGTGCCGCTGAGCGATATCACCGGCCCCTTTTTCGTATGTGGGTTCCGGGAGTCGAACTCGGGCCCTCATGCTTGCCGGGCAGGCGCTTAAGCCTCTGAGCCATCTCACCAGCCCTCCTTATTTCTTTAATAAACTCAATATTCATTCACCATTATCTGGTGGCCAAAAGTAGTCCAAACTTCTGGCCTTTGTTCTTTAAGGTGAAAGATTGCTCTTAGTAAAAATCACCAAGTCCTTAGAATCTCTATTGACACCCTGGGTTAATTCAGACTCCAGCAAACCCAAATTTTGGACAGAAGACGAGAGTCAGCAGGATTTCACCTACACAGTCAAATTTTATCTAGAAAAGTCTCTGCCTGCATTAACTTTCTCACCAGTGAAATAAGAATATGAACAAATTGCACTTGATGTCAAGGATGGGTGGTGACACAGAAAATGTGAAAGAAAAGCCCATAAGAAGTCCATTTCTAACCGCCTGTTAACTCCTTCCTAACAGGATGACACAAGAGCTGATGCAGGCCATGTGGACTGTCCATCCCTGCTTCCCAGTTTGACGATGTGACCCCTTCTCATCCTTCAAATCAAAGCTTCCATTCTGCCCTTTCACAGTGGCTTCTCAACGACTCGCTATTCTTAATCAGGCAGAGGGGCAGCCTGAGCAAGGACTTCAGGGCAGGAGGGAGCCTGGTATTTCCAGGGATGGGCAGAAGGCCAGGGTGACCACCACCAGAAGTGCCAGGAAAAGATTGGAGAGTAAATAATGATGCTCTGTGCAGAACCCAGGCCCCTGGAGAGGATTCTGTCCATTCTCCCAAAGTCCAAAGCAGGCAAGTTTAATTTGCAGATTTTTTTCATTGTGCCTTGTTTTAAGCAAAGCTTTCTGCCCTCAGTAAGCCACAGCTCAGGCTAGGGTTTACCATGCCTGACTCTCCCACGCCATGCAGCAAACCAGATGTAGAAGGAACCAGTCAGAGGGGTTAGTAGTGACATAAGCAGATAAGATGTGTCACCGCCATGGGGCTTGAGCTGCTCCAGGAGAAAGGAATGTGTTCATCTGTGCTAAGAGCTGGAGGGCTTCAGGGGACTGCAGGTTTCCTGGGGAGCCTCCTGGCCTGTTGCATCCCTTCTCCGGCCTGCCTTCCTCTCCAAGCCACCACCACCTTACTTCTGTAAGAGGCCCCACCCTCCCCTGGAACACGGAGTTCTCTGCCTGCAGGAGTCTGGGAGGGCAGAGGGTATACAGGATGTGCTGAGGCCAGTGAGGTCAGTGAGGAAGAGGGGAGGGGTCAGAGATGTGGGGGGTGGGGGTGGGGGAAAAAGGACTGTCCTGGGGCCTCCCCTTCACACATTTGGACTCTCGCCTCAGGCAAAAAGCAAAGGGAGCAGGTTTTGAATATGGAATCCATTCCAATCCTGTGTGTGGAGCTTAGCCAGCCCTGTAATTCTACCTTTGTCCCTGTCCCACGGGACCACGCCTGCATCGTTGCATGCAGGGCAGGTGCTATACAAGGCCTGGACAAGAAGACTCAGTGGCTGAGTGGCTTATTTGCAAGGGACAGGGTTTCCCAGGACATGGGGCTTTCAGTGCTAAAACCAGGACAGTGCTGGGCAAGCTGGGACAACAGGTTGATTACCCTGGTAGGAATGACCACCTGAGAGTTGGTAGAGAGGGTAAACTGCAGTCCAGCACGGTGAGGTGCCTCAGTAGTGGCAGATAGGGATGAAGAGCATCTCTCCATAGCACTGGAAGCCCACTGCTGCTCTCAGGCCTTCATGACAGGGCCGGGGGTCTCTTCCCATGATGTCAACCTTGCCAAGCCTCAGCCCTGAGGACAGGCAAGGGGCGGAGTTGGGACTGTGCTCTCTCTGTTGTTTGCTAAGGTTGTTATTCTCTCAAGCAGTGGAGCCTGTCCACTGGGTTCCCGTAGGCGGAGGTCAGCTAAGGACAGCTGATTAGCTGGCCCCTCAGGGCCTTTCTCTTGGTGACACAGCCTCTGGCTCAGAACAAAGGCCCCTCATTTTACCAAGGCAGGGATGGTCTACTGTAGGCTTGCTGCCACCTGCTGGCTGCAGGGCTGTGATCAGGCAATGAGCTTTCCAGAGCACCCTGGGCCACATGCCAAGCTGGGGACCTGCTAAACAGTATACACTGAAGAGAACAGGAAGGGTGTCCAGCACCAGAACTCTCAGGTGGGCAGTAGACACCTAGAACTCCAGCCAGCATGGCCACTCTTGACCACCATACTATCCTTGGGGCCTAAGGTGGTGGTGGTGGGGTGCACTGCAGCTGGCTGTACTGGAGTCAATTATTAAATATTCAGGAATTTTACAAACTGCGCTGTCAGCTTGAAGTCAATAGTTGTGGGAGTATTTACACCATGGAAACTGAAAAATGCTGCAAAAGGAGAGCTTTCCCCAACTCCCAGCCCCTTCCAGGCCAACTGTCTGCACACTGCTGCAAAGTCCCTATGAAACTTAAAATGAGCTAGGTGCAGCTCAGGGGTAGAGCACTTGCTTAGCATGCATGAGGTCCTGGATTACACACACACACACACACACACACACACACACACGCACACACACACACACTACAGGGATGTGCTATTGCAGCTAATGAAATATAGGGGTTGGGGTAGCAGCTCAGTGGTAAAGTAATTGTTTAGTATTGGAGAGGCCCTGGCTTGGATCTCCAGCATGACAAAAACAAAAATCAAAAACCCGTACAATATTGTTACCTGACAGAAAGAAAGTATCCACCTGTTAGCAAGGATGTTTTCAGATAAACCAGTAAGTACAGAATTGATGTTGCTGGGGCCGGTGAGATGGCTCAGCAGTGTAAGCGCCTGCCTTGCAAGCGCGAGGGCCCGAGTTTGACTCCCGGAACCCACATACGAAAAAGGGGCCGGTGATATCGCTCAGTGGCACAGGTGCCTGTTGGCGCGCGAGGTCCTGAGGTCGACCCCCCGGTACCCACCAAAAAAAAAAAAAAAAAGAATTGATGTTGCTGAGAATGCAGAATGCATTTTGATAAGAAAGCGTTTGCATACATTTTGATAAAAGAGAGGTTATGAAGAACTTTTACCTAAAAACCACACATGTACAATTGAGGGCTGTGGAATCAGAAACATGTGAATTGTAGTAACAGTTCTAATTTGCTAACCATATGCCACTGGGCTGATCACACCGGCTCTTTAGCGCCTGGGTTCCCAGTATGCAGTTAGAGGTAACAATGGTACTGCCTTATTCTGTAGTTGTGAGGCAACTTATTTAAATGCTTAGAACACAGCCAGGTGCACAGCCTGTGCTCCACACATGTTAGATACCATCTAACATGTTGATTAGAACCTCAACTTCAGCAGCTCTGCCACTGATTTTGCCATGACCCTGCTAAAACCAGTTTCACCTCTGGGTGTCTTTTGCAGGAGTGGGAGGTGGGAATTTGTCTCTCTGGCCTCCCCACCTGCTGAACTTTGACATTAGCCCCAAACTTGGCTATTTCATTTGTACTTGTCCCCTGCAGTTAGTAATAGGACAAAGTATCCTTTAGAACATAGAAATAATCAGATAATTAAGCATCTTATATGTAAAAAAAGCATTAAGAAGCTAAACTATGCACACCTGAAGAAGGAATGAAAAAGATTTTTGTGTAAATAAGTCACTGCTCAGTTAAGACGTCCATTATGTAAGTTCAGAAAAGCAAGACTCAAATTCGATTCCAACTACAAGATCTGAATTATCTTTGATTTTATTGCACCTGACTTGGAGAAGGATCATGTTAACAAGAGGCAGGTTACTTAGCATCTAGAAAAGGGGAAACAGAAAGTAGTGCTCCCCCCAGTGGAAGGAAACACAGAGCTTAGAGGACATGAGCTTTACTACCTTGAGAGAAGAGGGCGGGCTGCGCAGTGAAGAAACCTGGCAACATTGCTATACAGTCTGACTGTTGTCTCTTCCAGTCTATACTCTCCTATCTGTCTTTGGATGAATAACTTGGCTTCTGGGGTGCTGAAATACTTGGGAGAAGATGTCCTGTAGAGCAGATACAGATATTTTCATTCTTAGGTAGTTATGAGTGAGTTGGCATTGCACGCTTTTGCATTTTGTTAAATAGACTAAGATTTGATTAGGTTGCAAAAGACACAAAACATAAACAGTAGCATAAACAAAGTATACATTTATTTCTCTTCCATGTCAATGAAATCCAAATGTTGGCAGTCTGGGACAGGTGTGGCAATTCCACAGTCATCATAGGCCACTCTAGTGATGGCTCATCTGGCTGCATCATTCTCAATGTGCAGTTTTGTCTTGCGGTTCAAGATGGCCACTCAAACTCCAGTCATTGTTTGCCTTCTGGCCAGCAGGAAAACACTATTTTCTAGAAGTCTGACACTTCAGATTATAATCACTGGCCAGATGTTACCACGCAACCTTACCTAGATACGATAAAGGTCTAAAAAAATCTTTACACCAAATAAGTGTACAAGGTATATGTCCAGATAAAAGTTAGAGGTTCTATTTTTAATGAAGGAAAGTAGATAGTGGGGGATAATGCATAATTTACCATAGTTGGCCAATTTCCCTGGTGTCTTCTCCATCAGGGAACTTCTAGACCACAACCCCCAGGATAAGTTATCTTGGGAGCCCAACATGTCAAGGTGACTGGGTTCCATTCTGCAACATGCTCTCTTGCTCTCTTGTGACCTTCCATATCCCCGTATCCCATCTGTTGTGAAACCCCACCCTACTGCCTCTCCAGGACCTTTCCAATGCTTCCCTCCTTTCCAGTCCTGCTCTCACACTGGACTTCAGGCCTCCATGACCCCTGATCTGGGTCACTATAATAACCCCTTGTGGCTCTTTCCACCTCTACTCTAGTCTATCAAGCCCTCTGGCTGACAGGGCACCCTGCCTAAGCTCCAAGCACCACTACGACACATCCCTGAGCAGGATGCTGCTTTTCCCCAAGTCCAAGTTCCTCAGAATTCTGAGGACTATGAATAGGCCTTTGCCTGAGTTTCTTTTTTTTGTGGGTACCGGGGGTCGACCTCAGGACCTCGCGTGCCAGCAGGCCCCTGTGCCACTGAGTGATATCACTGGCCCTTTTCTCATATGTGGGTTCCGGGAGTCGAACTCAGGACCTCGCACTTGCCAGGCAGGCACTTACGCCGCTGAGCCATCTCACCAGCCCTTGCCTGAGTTTCTAAGCTCAACTCCCTCAGACACTTGAAGCTCTAGCCAGAAAGGGCCACATGTCACTCCTTGTGTGAGCCATGCTCCTCTGCTCCTGTGCCTTTGTCCTTCCCTTGGCACATCTTCTTCCTTGGTCTCAGCCTCCTAACTCAACTCCACCTGTCTCACAAGTTCAGTTCAAATTTGTTTCCCTCCAAGCTAGAGTGACTCCTGCTCTCCCATGGGTTGTCACAGCAAAGACTTTATGTTTCTCTCAGGCTTGGACTACAGATATTTCTGCATCCTTTCTAGAAGGTGAGCTTTTGCAGAGCTGGGCCCATGCTTGCTCACATTCGTTCCTGCATTGAACGCTAGAAGAACGGACTTGCGGAGTGAAGCTAGGGCTCCATGCAAAAGAACCAGTCACACGAGATGTGAACTTGAGCAGCTCGTGGAGGGACCTGCTGGGCCTGCTGGAATTCAGATAATTGGGGTGATCATTTACACCACTCAGAGCAAGCAAGTGAGCTTAATTTGAACACACAGTGAAGTGGAGCTCTTTCTGGGCTTGTATTTAGGATACTGTGAGGGGTGATGGAGTGGTACTGGTAAGGATTATTGTCATCTCACTCTCTCTTTTATTTTTTTATATCAGAGAAGCCATAAACATTGAAGCTTGAGGGGGTACGTAAAAGAAAGCATTAAATTATCTGGACAAATTTCATTTTTCGGATACAGAACCCCAGTCTCAGAGAAGTGAGGTCATGCAAGGGCACACACCAAGGCCACACAGCGGAGTGCAGGGTGGGACCTAGACGATCCCCATTTCTGCTCTACTATTTTTCTGCCCTATCACAGCAGCTGTTCAGGGTGAACACGCCACCCACTACCCAGGGCACACCTAGTCTTGAGAAATAGATCTTGAAGGTGGCACATGGATATGTTGGCCATTGATTTTTATTTTATGTTTGTCATCCTAAAACTATGCTCAACAACCAAAGGAGAAAGACTTGCTGTTAGTTCTCAACGTTAAAATTCTATGGGTTTCTATCAGTTATTTAGACTTTCCCTTTTTTCTGTTATCATTTTTCCTGAGGAGATAACAAAATGGCTTGTCTAATTTTCTGTTAGGACTAAGAAGTTTCTCTAAGATCTCCCATTCTCCCTCTGGTTTGTAACAGGCTAGTCTTGATTGGAATAGATAAGACCATGGGCTGTTGAAAGGTCCTTTGTTTGTGGACTACAAGCAGGTCATTCAGTTTATCCCATTCATTATTCCACTGTACTTTTGAGTTGCAAGGTTAAGGCCTGGGGCAAAATGTTGATGGAAGGGAACATTAAGCACCAAGTTGTACCGCATTTGTGTTCATTCCCCTTCACTTTCACCTCTCTTCCCCAGTGAAGGTTATGACTACAGCTCAATTCTCCAGTGACTCACTCCAGGAAAAGGACATGTGACAAGAACCTGGCTCTCATGGGACTGCTTGCCAGGGGTGCCAGGACAGAGATGGCATTGTTCAGAGAAGATTCAGGAAGTCAAACATCCGGAGACAAGAGTGCATGGTCAACTTGCCCCACAGCCTGGAAGAGAACATATTTTTTTTCCCACAGATCAGTCTGTATATTTACTTCTAAAGGGCACTCAGAGGACTTCTGGAATATTTATTCTCTTGGGTCTCAGTTGTGGCATTACTGATGGGCCAGGAAGGTGAGAGGGGACTACTGTTCCTGGAGGTCCTTTATCTGTCATCCACCTTTGCAAAAGTCCTTGAGATAAACATTACCCCCATGCTCACTTTACAGACGAGGCAATGCGAGCACCCAGAAATGGAGTTCACCCAGGCCGTAATGCTACTAAGCGGCAGACACAAGAGACAAACCTGGGTCTAGTCTGACAGTGAAGTGTCTTCCAGTGACAGAGCAGATCCCTTTCCCTGCCAGGGCCCAGGCTTCCTCTGAGACCAGCGCTATGTGATTTGCTGAATGTGTGCTTCTGCAAGCGTTGTCTCAGCCAAACACGCCTTTGTTTTGACATCTTTCTCTCCATCTGTCTATTCGTCAGTCCCACCCGAATTCCACTTTCCCCACGAAGACTTTCTGATCAGCCAGTCCTGAGGGATTCTCTGTCTGTCTCGGTCTCTGTTTCTCTCTTTCTCTCTCTGTCCCCCCTCTGTCTCTGTCTCTGTCTCTTTCTCTCTATCTCTGTCTCTCTCTGTGACTCTGTGTCTCTCTCTGTCTCTCTGTCTCTGCTCTCTCTCTCCCCTGTAATCCTTTCTGCTTGCATCCCTGATTTGGGCCTTTTAATTTTTTTGAGACAGGGGCTTACCATGTTGCACGGGTTGGCTTTGAACTTGCAATCCGTCCATCTTAGCAACCTGAATAGCTGGGATTACAGTCGTTTGCCACCATGCACACCTGGGACTTAGTTCTTACACAGAATATAATTTATCTCCTATAAACTATCAAGTGTGTGTGTAACTCCTGCCCTACTCTAAACACCTTGAGGGAACAGACGATGCCTTTGTCGAGCCCAACAATTCTTAGCATAATGGAAAATACCCAGTTGTTGCTGGTAAACAGGTGTTGAGTGATTCATAGGTTAATTCTTAGTCCCTGGGAGTTTCTGGGATTCTGTTAAGAAGCAAAGCCCAGAAGACAGTGACAGGTGGTTGTGTCCTTGGCCAAGGCTCACCTGTGGCCACAGTGTATAATCCTCTCCCCAGATCTTTGCAGGTGAGGACACAGACATTGCTCTGCGCTAAAACCATGTCTCAGGCCCCGCATCAGCTTCAGGGTGGAGGGAGAGGGTTTCCGGCTGTGTGGCGGTCTCACCTGTTCCCTTGGTCTTGGGCTCTCACCTCAGTCACCGACGTCACCTCAAATCTCTAGTGGCAATCTGCCTGCGCAATCCCCAGATCTTATTCTTTTCTCTCTGAGATTCTGCTGTTTTTCTTTGCTCTTAAGAGGGTTCCCCTCCTCTCTGTGTGCTCTATTCACCTGGAGGCAAATCCCTGAAAAGAATGATGACATCAGAGTGGTGCCCAGGGCACTTGGGGCCTGCTCAGCACTGCCGCCCCCCACCCCAGCTTGCTTCTCCTGTCTCCCAGGCTGCCCCCTGCTTCTCCTTCCAGCCACACCCAGGGCATGGAGAGAGCGCTCCAGCCACATCCCGAGATGCCTTTCCCTAAACCACACTTGGATGCCAGCCTGGGCCCTTGTGGGTGTGCACCTTCTTGTCCCTCCTGTTACCGGGATGTGAGGATTCCAAAAGTACCATCGCTTCTTTCCTTTATCCCTGATGCCCAGCCCTTGATTGTCACATAGCAATTATCAGTCAATATTAACTGAAGATGCAGATGAATAGTGAAGGAGAAATGGTCTTGGTTCTGCTCTATGAAAACACTCAACATGTCAAATCAACCTGATATTTACAGTTTCATCACTTAAAGCAGGCCTCTGGCCTGGACGGAGCACTAATGCAAGCAGGGATGAATCTAGTCACCTCCTTTGTAAGATGAAGATCAAGGCAAGTGAGGGACCTGCTCAAGGTCATCCAGAGTGTGAGCAACAGCCTCGGGCTATGCCAGACCTCTGACTCCCTGCCACCCGCACTCCTCAGTCCTGCCTTTACAGTCGGAATGTGCTTTGCTTCTAACGTACCTTGGAATTCAGGCTGGCTTTTCTCCCAGTGAGTTCTAATTAGTGAGGTTGTATTAGGGCTACTGAACTGCAGCTAGCAGGGATGCACACCCTTGAATTAACAAAGCTGGGGCCTGTTAGTGCTTGCTGCCTTCATAACGGCAACTTTGCCAGTACTGGCAGTGGGATGTGTGCAGAATTTGGGAGATGCATTTAGGGTCTCTCTGCTCTGCCTTCTAATCCCAGGGCTCTGCCACTGACTTTGCTCTGCAGACTCCCAGGGGCCATTTTGGGCCGTTTTCAGCCGGCACTGTTCTTGTTGAGCCTATTAGGTTGTTATTGTTGTTTTTAGCAAACAGCTGATGCCTCATGGAAAATTTAGTACTTGCTTATGCCTGTTCCATTTATCTTCTAGTGTGTACATTTTCTCTTCTTTATTAGCAGGGACACTTCCTGGAAAACTAGATCTCTGTCACTTAGTGGTTTCATGTGTCCCTTCTGTTCCCAGTCAGAATCATATGACAGAACAATTGGTTGCTATGGAAATGACTGTACCACCTCAGGCATCAGCCTGTGCCTGAGAGAAAGGAGATGCTGTGTGCTTGGGCAGGGGGAGGCTGCAGGGATTCTGAGCCAGGTGCTTGAGACTGGTGATGGGCTTCTCTCAGCCTATTTGGTCCCCCTGCCCCTCTTCTTACTCACAACTGTGTAAGACTTCACTTACCAACACCCCACTACCCCTACTACCCACCTCACCCATACGGAAAGCCTCCTCTGGCTTCTCTGCATCCAAGTCCTAGTTAAAGATCACTTCAGTTTCAACGGTTAACCACGCCTGGCCAACCCCTCTGTCCAATCAAAACCCTCCTATTCCTAGTGCGTTTGCACTTGACTCATTTGAGTTGAATCACCTGCTCACTTGCTTTGTTCCTCCTTGTTCATTTTTTGTTTGTTTTTCTGTTAGCAGGCAGTGCCCAGCCAGTAGGAGCACATCTGGGCTGGTTGGCTGTGTCTTCCCACGGAGCCCAAGCAGAACTACTCAGTCCTCCTTCATGAGAAGTAATAAGCCTGGAACCATGGTCAAATTGGACAGCTCTGGATCTAATTTTGGACACTGGTAACCCAATAGAAAGAAACAAAATGCTAAGCTTCAGCTGCCTAAAATGCCCTGATATAGTAAGGGAAGAACTAGAAAACAGTGCTTTGTTATTTTAAAGTGTTTATTTATTAGCTTATATTTATGTTTCAAGTTCATCTTAGTCTCAGTTGCCCGTCACCCAGAAATGTGTTCACTTCCAGGGCTGGGGAGCACCCCTGGGGTTCATGGCAGGCAGGGCCCTTCTGCATTCCCAGAGGAAGATCTGTGTGTGACCACCCTGCCGGTGGCAGGTCTCATAGCTGGGAGGAACCTAACCTCTCCCCGAGTGAGTTTTAGGATGAGGTCAAGCTTACAAACATGGGGTGTGGGTATGAAGCCATCCATTTGTCAAATGGGCTGTGTCCCTACATCCAGAGTGAGATTGGTTTGGTGCCCTAACCCCTTTTTTCTGAAATCTGTTCCCCATCCAGTCCTTGGAGGTGCCACTGAGGTAAGAAAGGGCAGGAAGTCAGCATGCCTTGGGGTGGGGACAGCGCCAAGCAAGATGCCCCCCCTGGAGCCAGGATGGAGGAGCTGGCTGAGTGTGCAGGCCAGAGCTGTCCACAGAGGACCGCACAATCCAGTGCAAGGGTGACGGCTGACGCCCCCAAGTCTCTGCCTGGGGCTCTGTCCCTCCATGAAGATGAGCACTGCTCCTGGCAAGTGTGACAAGCTGGAGAAGTGATCCTAGCATGCGGACGGGCTGTGGGACAGGCTTTGGGCTCATGTATGTGCATATGCCCGTATGGGAGACACCTGGAGATGGAGGCAGGTTTCTTTTCCCCACTCTCAGGGGTATTCCAGTGAGGAGGTCCTTCTGAACCTCAGGTGACATTGGGTGGGGTCTGTCCTCACCAAGCAAAAGCACATGCCAAGCTGGCCAATGATGGACCAGGCAGGCTGCAGCCCACAGGCAGACACCTTGCAAGAGCTGGCTTTGATCCATGTGGCTGGGAGGGAACGCCTCTGTCTGGGCCAGGTCAGGAAGGAGCTGCCGCTCCCCTTCCTTCTGCTGTGCTGCTGGTGTCTTGCCACCCTGGTTTTCCTATTCTGCCCAACAGAGGCCAGTGAGGCTGGAGGAGCCACTTACACACTTTCACCCCTCTGACTCTCACTCAATCCTAAGGCCCTGGCTCCGTAAAATGAGGGTTTGGATAGTGAAGTTTAGGGTTCCTTCTAGCTTTCTACTCTGGCTGTAAGAGAGAAGTGTGCCAGTGTGTGTCCCATGGAACAAAAAATCCTCACTGTTTACATTTTTCGGCATACACTTTCATGTATACATATATACTTGATATATATTTTAGCAGTTGCCAAGGTGCCAAAGGTCCTCTCTCAAAACTGTTACTCTCTGTAGGAAAGGTCAGAATTTGAATTCAGGCTGAAGGGTGGACCATGAGATGGTACTTGTGATTCGGCTGTTTTAGAGCTGATGGGCCTCACAGGCACATTGGGAACTCGAGACAGGCGGGCCTGTGTTCCCTCTGCCTCTAGTCGGACGCTTCGCCTTGTCCAAACACGAGTGCATGAGCTCTTCCTAGAGATAAGGGAAAAAGCTCAAACAGCAGAGCGCACAACCAGCCCGAGGCTGAGGAGCTCTGTCGGGCCATCACTGTTTCCACTGATAGCCTTGGTCCCCAATAATAGCAGAGTCACTGTGAGAACCCAAAGCACATGGCGCCAGCTGTAGAATGTGTCCCTTACGCTCCGTCCAGCCCACATCCTGGTGCTGCGCACCGTGTCCAGGGGCCTCCTTCACAACACTTGGAGGAAGACAGGGCAGCTTTTAGGGGACGAGTGGGGGCTGCAGCAAGAAGGAAAGTTCTGAGCTGGCTGCAGCTTCTAAATCAGGTCTGGCTGGAGGTGGAGGTAACTGCATTAGGGGAAAGATTAAAGGTTAATATGAAACCAGCTGATACTGAAAAAGAACAATTAGGGAGGTTAAGGGGCTTAATATTAGATTAATGGCTGCTGGGGGAATAAAGTTCACAGCTTCCAGGAAAGAAGTCTGACTCAGAGAAATCTTTTTAGTTGATGGCTCTGGGTCTGGTTTGTTGACACTATTTTGTTCTTGGTAACTGAGAAAAAAATTATCATTCATTCACATAAAACACATTTTCTTTTCTCCATCTCTTCCATTTCCCTCCTTCCTCTCCTATAGGAAAATGTCTGATTTTCCTCAGGTCCTGGAATTTGTTTTAAGGCCTACTTGCCAGGAGGCCCTCCCCCACACATCTTTCCACCTATAACAGTGCTCCCTTACTGAGCATTTTTGTCAACGTAGCTTGTATTTTTGGGATAGTTCAGACCCCCACATGGTTTCACAGGCCAGTGGCTCTGTGAGATTTTCTGAGACAACAGGAGTTAACCCACATGTGGGGAATCCATGTGGGTGGGCTCAGGTGGCTGAGGAGACTGGGGAAGACCGGGAATTCCTCCCATGGTTCCGAAACCCAGCAACTCATCCACTTCTCCCGGAAAGGTTTTTAACATACGAATTGGGTCTGCCCAGGCTTGATTGCATTAGGACCTTGGAAAGAGCAGCCTGGATGTCCACATGTTGTAAAGCTTCTCAGATGACAGGAATGGCTTGGGAACCACGGGCTCAGGAAGCACAGGGAAGAAATGTAAGACAAGGGCAGGCCAGGGACCCTCAAACTGTGAATTTGGCTGAGTGTGACTTCCTGGCTCCCATCCCAGCTGGTGACCCTCTTGGGGCAGAATTTTTATTTCACTCCTCATTATAATCCCTACACAGTGCCAGCCACATGTAATATGTGAGAGCTGAATTAATTTTCAAAATCTCTCTCCTGCTAACATGTGTCCAGTTTTCAAGTTGGCATTTTCAGAGGCCCAGCTGGTGGAGACCCAGCCTGTCCCACAGAATGAGGCCTACAACAACCTAACAAACAGGACCATAAGACACAGAAGCCCGGAGCTGGAAGAGCCCTTAGAAGCCCCCTAATCCCTCAGTTTCCAAACTGTGCTTCTTGGCACCTTAGGGCTCCCCAGTGGAACCTCAGGGACCAGTAAGAGGGAAAAGTGGAGGCCTAATGAGAGGAGGTACATGGGGACAAGGAGGTCACTTCTGCCACCCTTCAACTGGGCAGCTCTGCTTACTATTACTATTACCATAGCCTCTTAATTGTTTCCCAGCTTCTGCCCTGGTCAACCCCCGCCCAAGCCTTTATTTTTCATCCAGTGTCCAGAATGATTATTAAAAAATTAAAATAAAAATAAGGTCAGTCATGTCATTCTTCTGTTCAAGACCCTACGCGGGGTTCCCATTTCATTCAACGACATTTGCATGTCCCCATGCTTCAGCCTGCTGCCTCCTCTCCAGCCATGCTGCCCTCCTCCAGATCTAGCCCCTACCAAACAGGCTTTTGCCAGGAATTCTTCATGGGCACTTCATGTTCATCTGCCCAAAGCACTCCTCCCAGATTCCTACATACTTCCTCATTCCGACCACCCAGTCAGGAACGGCGCCCTGTTCCATCAGCCTCTGGCCCCTTCCTCTCCTCTGTGAATGTGTTCCTCACAGAGTACAAGCTCTTCAAGGGTGAGGGCTTTGTTTTATTCAGGGCTGTAACCCCAGCACAAAGAACAGTGTCTGGCGTGTAGTAAGTATTCAGTAAATAATTGTCTTCCGAATTACTTACATTGGTTTTGAGTCTAAAATTGTTCTGTACATTTTCTTCTTTACACATTTCTGTCTTTTAAAAACTTCCTGTAGTAAATATGTATTGTTTTTAGAGTCACAGAGAACAGTAAATGACACAGTCTTTTCTCCAGGACTGTTCTTCGGAAAGTCATTGTTCGAGAGAATGATTTAAGAGAAAGGGAGGCTCTGCTCAAAGCCTGGGTGGCACCAGGTCTATTCTGATTCCTTGTCCTATAACAATACTGGGAAAAACCACTGGCTCCTCGGTGGTCAAGGGAACTCAGTGGGGCCAAGCAGCCCTGCTTACCTGACAGGCATCTCAACAGCAAGACAGGAGCACTCCCTCACTCCCTCACACCTGCCCGGTGCACACACAGACACAGGCTTTCCCAGGCCTGCAGTTTCCAGGCACCCTCCATCTGAGCTCTGCTGCCGCGGGCTATTGTCTAACTGGCACAACTCGCTTTCCTCAGCCAGGCTCCTCTTCCTGTTCTTTGGGGACTGCTGCTCTGGGGCCTGGTACCTGATGGCTGCTGTTTGTGTGACTGCATCTGTAACAAAGAAGCATCACGGCTCTGGGAGCAGGTCTCTGGCCTGATAGGAGCCCCTGACCCTGTCTCTGTGTCACAGTGCACGACGCCCCAGAAAGCAGGCCTTACATGCGCTGGTGTTGGAGTTCAGAGAACCCCAAAGTGCTGGGTGGAAGCATGGTCTCACCTCCTGGGACAATGCGGGACATGAAGCCCTCTCACTAGACTATCGGCTCATTTTCCGACGCAGATGACACTCCTGAACCACCTGAGAGAGCTCCCAAAGAGAGCGAGGAGGCTGCGCTTCCCTCCCTCCTCCAGCCCCACAGCTCTGCCATGGAAGTTATAAGGAGGGCCGGTGAGATGGCTCAGCAGCGTAAGCGCCTGCCTGGCAAGCGCGAGGGCCCGAGTTCAACTCCCGGATCCCACATACGAAAAAAGGGCCGGTGATATCACTCAGCGGCACGGGTGCCTGCTGGCGCGCGAGGTCCTGAGGTCGACCCCCCGGTACCCACAAAAAAAAAAAAGAAAGTTATAAGGAGCCTGAGACCCTGGGGAGGGTCCCGCGGTCCTCTGGCTCGCACATGTCTCATTTTGGCCCACTAGTCCGGTCCCCCACATTCAGGGACAGAGCTGTTTTCCGAGCTGGGGCTTTCCCGAGGTGCACTACCTCGTGTGCTGCCTGCTTCTGTAAAAAGCCAGACAGTAAACACTTGGGGCTTGTGAGCCACACACAGCCTGGTCTCTGTCGCCTATTCTTTGCTTTTTTCTTACAACCCTTTAGAAACATAAAAACCACTCCTAGCTCAGAGGCCTTCCAAAGCAGGCTGTGAGAGTCAGTGAAGCACAGCCCCTCAGCCCAAATCCAGCCCACGGCCTGTTTTTGTAAAATAACACTTGATGGAAACATAGACACACTATCTGCTTATGTACAAGCAGTGGAGACAGACACTACAAGGCCAATAAAGCCAAAAATATTCACCATCTGGCTCTTCATAGAAAACATTTGTCAAGCCCTGCTGCAAAGTAATAATGCGAACAACTCACATGTATTCCGGTGTTCAGTGTTTCACATGCACTCATTTCCACTTAATACCGGAAACCATTTCTGAGGTTAGCATTAGCCCCATTTTACACACCAGGAAACATCCAGAAAAGTGAAGGTGTGGGGGCGCACACCTGTAATCCAGCACTCTGGGAGGCTGAAGCAGGAACTTTCCGAGTTCAAGTCCAGCCTAGGCAACTTAGCAAGTTAGTGTGACCCTCTCTCTAAATAAAAAATTTAAAGACAGCCAGGGGTGTAGCCCAGTACAAAGGCCCTCAGTTCAATCCCCAGTACCAGAAAAAAGGAAAAGCTTGCCCAAGGTTACATGGCTAGTGAGTGGCAGAATCAGAGCCCAAGCCCAGATCTCTGCCCTATAATCCAGGACTCTGTGACCAGAAGACCCTGCTCCCAAAAGAGGGCAGCCCCTGACGTCTGGAATGTATTTCCTGCTCGACTCCATCAGGAGAGGCAGCAGCAGGGGCCTGGGTGCCAGGTCTGAGAGAGGCACAGAAAGCACCTGTACTAATACTGCACAGAAACCCAGGATTCTCCAGAAATCCTGGTGCACAGGGAACATCACCAAGGGCTTTTGCTGCATAGGAGAGAAGGCTGGCTGGTTGGCCAAGGTTGACTCCTGTGAACATTTAACAGATAGTCATGTTTCTGTGAAGAGTCACCAAGCTGCAGCAATCTTCCCCATGAGGCCTGGACTGGCCCCGCTTTGGCAGAGCGCCAGGACTGCCATTTCCTCTACAGCTCAGGAGGCGGTGCAATGATTTGTATGAGAGAGACCCCCAGTGGATGTTAGTGGTATTGCCATCCCTAAGAGCAGCTCCATAAACAGCCTCGGGCTCCCAGGGCAGCCCAGAGCCTGGGATGTTCAATGCTATTGTTGTCTCTGCATAACTGCCCTAGTACATAAAGCTACAGGAGTGTCCTCCGCTTCAAAACTCGCCCTGAGTGACGCCACCGCGTGCATGTTCTAACAGTGCTGCCATGTCCAGGACCCGTTTGGATGGCTCCTTTGGACTCAGCTTTTTGGACTTTCATATACTTTTAGAGTCCTGTCTATGGGGCAGATCCTACCTCCCATGACAATGTGGCCTTTGAAAATCTTTATTTTGGTTGCCTTCAGTTCCGCTTTGCTCCAGGCACTTGTGTTCCACAGTGTAGTCAGTTTGAGTTATTATTTGTGAGATTTTAATTTTTGAATTGGATACCAATAAAAATTAGAATGACAAACATGTATGGAAAAATCAAACAATGTATTTGTTTTGAGTTCTTGTGCTAAGTTCTCAGCAGCCAGTGGCCTGGATTGCTGCTCTCCTTGGACAGGCAGGGATTCTCCAGTTTGCCACAGGCCCCACCTCGTGCCTCTGTGCCTGCCCTGCTATTTGCTTACACTGTCTTCTGGTTCCTAGAGAAGCTTTATAGTTATCTCACACATACAAAATAATTGCCAGAGAGAATCAGCCTGCTAAAAGAAAGCCACCATTCATTGTGAAAACCTCCTTAGGACGCTGTGATGGTTAACTGATGGTGTCAACTTGAGTAAGAAACACAACTAAACTGGCTCAGCATAGTTCTGGGTGTGGAAGACCCAGCCTAGGGAGGATTGTCGCCAGAATGGTATAAAAGGGAAACGAAGAAGGAAAGATTGCTTCTGTTTCTTCAGAGGAGCTCCAGTCTTTGCCTTCACCTTGCACACCATCTCCTGGCTTCCGTCGCAGACCCTTCAGCCCCCTGATACAGACTCACACAGGACACTACTCTGAGCTCCAGGCCCTCAACTGGATCCTTTGGATTCCAATGCATAGGTAGACCTTTTGCACTCTTCCACACCTGACTTGGTGGGTGGCCATTGTTAACCAATCTTGTAAATCTTTATATATTAGTATATCTTGCATTAAATCTGTTTCTCTAGTAAGCACTGACTGATACACTATTTGGTGGGGTTGTACATGAGATCTTCCAATGAGATGCAAAAAATTTTCCCCATTTTACCCAGGACGAAACTGAGGTCCAAAGACTGAACTTCCCAAGGTCACATAAGTAGTCAGTTGTCAGTGGGAGAATTTGTTTTAAATCCAGCTGTGTCTAATTCTGAGCAATGTCTTATTCTTTCACACAGCACAGCCTTAGAAGAGAACAGAATACGTAAGTACCTTACATGGAATGTGAAAACCAAAGAGAACAAAGATAGAACTAGATGGAGTTGGAACGAGCAATGGCGGCTGAAGGTTCAGTAGAAGTTGGTGTCCCAGTATCTAGGGAAAAGGATCAGCTGGGAAACACAAAGGGTAGGAGCGACCAGCAAATAACAGAATGGCTGGCTCAAGGGAGAGGTGAGGGTCCAATCTTGGCAGAAAAGAACCTAGTTTAGAACACTACAAAATTCAATGCACTGTTTTAATTCTCAAGATTGTACCCTGACATTCTTCCCCATTTTTTTAAGCAAAGGGCTTTATTTTCACAGAAATATTAATTTCTTCACAATTAGATGTCCTAGATTTGGGGGGGAAAAGTGGGTCCAGTGAACCAAGGGTACCGCGCAAAAGAAAACTCAGCGATGTCCCCCGGCTTTAATGTCGAGATACTGCTTCAGCTCAGAAACAAAGCACTGAGGTTTGAACCTTGGTCTGATGAATTCCACACAGATCATCCCTCACAGCCTCACAGCAATATATCAGGGTGAAGGTGTGGTGGGAACTGGGGACTCCTGTGTGGGGATCGCTCTGGGGAGCCCTGTTGTATTGTGTAGTCACACCCGACACACCCTATATTCTTGGGGGACTAGTGCAAAGCCTTCTCACCCTGCATGCTGGCTGGGATGAACCCCATCCCTGCACCTCTAGACAAGGGAGTTTCTCAATTGCTTCCTGTGGCCAGTCAAGATACATCATCACCACTCCAATTCCAGTTCCACTCACACTTACCTAGTGCCTCTGTGTCTGCCAGTGCTTCTCTTGCCCTCTGCAAGGTGAGGAAGTGAGTGGATCATCTCTATTATGCACTGGGAACCTCCTGACTTGATGGGTGGGGCCCCGGGGCAGTTCACTCACAAGGCACCCGTCTCTGCAGAGCCTCCCTTCCCTCTCCCTGGGTGGCACCAGGGTGGCTCCTCCAGGCCTCTTCACCTTCGCTCCAAAGGGTTCTCGACTGAAGAGGTAGGGACGAGATGGCACTGAGAGTCAAAGCATTTGGGAAGTCAGTGATAATAAGTCCCTTCGTTCTCTCTTTCTCTGGGAACTGCCCAATAATAGTGACAGTTCCTTAAATACACTCATCCTTAAACTTGCTCTGACAGTTATTTCACCATGGTCACCAGCAGAGGGTGTGGTGTGACATCAGTGTGGGTGAGTCACTTGGTCTGGCCTGGCTCACATCAGGGGCAGTGTTGTGTTGCCTCTGTCACCCTCCCTCCCCAGCTCAGAGCTGACATCTTCCCCTATGGCTCCCAGAACAGCCCCAGGAAAGTGCCAACCCCAGCTCCTGCTCTTCTGCCTTCTTCCCACTTCCCTCTTAACCCCTGCCAGGCCAGGTTAGAACCTGATTCTGCCCAAAGCTCTTTCCAAGCCAGCTTAGTCCACACTGCTGCTCCTGGATAGTTCTCAGCCCAGGCTACCTGTCAGTTAGGAGCCTAGAGTCAGGCAGACTGGGGCCAAATCCTGGTTCTGCCACTAACTAGCAATTCCACTTTAACCTTGTTGCTACCTGTGTATGAATCTCTGTTTCTCTGGGTGCAGAGTAAATGCTCCATAAATGGCTATGTTTGTGTGTGTATACACCCCTCCAGAACACTTGAATTTTCTTCGCTTTTTTTAAATTTAGTACATGGGATTGCGCATGCTAGGCAAGTGCTCTACCACTGAGCTACATCCCCAGTCCTCTGAAAATTGTTTTGCATTGAGAGAAGTTCTCATGAAGTTGCCCAGGCCAGCCTCGATTTTGCCTCAGCCTTCCAAGTAGCTGTGAATTGGGCATTTGCTCCTGCACCCAGCTCTTTTCTGTAAGTTTTCAACACACCCTCACTGGTGCACCACGTGGCTCACATCATTTCTGTCTTCTCCAACGTTCTAGTTTATTTCATCCCTCTTTTTGCTTTTGGTCTTCTAACCTCTTCTTTGATACCATTTCAGTATAGCTTTTTGAAACTTTCATTTAATCTGTTCATTTCGAGTAGTTTATGATAGCCACATAAAAGTATCAATATTTATAACATTTTCAATCTTACCAACATGACAGAGAATGGAAGCTGATGGCCTAATGCAAAATTTAATTAAAACATGAATTGTTTAAAAAAAAAAGAAAAAAATGGGCAAAATACCACATGATAAGAAAAAAAAAAGATTTTAGACTAGTAATCTAGGCAATGTAAATTTAAGTAGATTCAAGTAGCAATGAGACTTTCTTTACTTTTATAGAATGACCAAAATGTCAATCTTTTTGGAAAACTGTCTGGCAACATCTTTTATTTCAGTTTCAAGGATTCAACCCAGGGCCTTACACACACTAGACAAGTGCTCTCCCACTGACCTATACCCCAGCCCAATTACAATTAAAATTAAAAATATATACACCTGTGACCTAACATTTGCACACATGGGAATCTACCACATAGAAGTAACAATAGCAGAATGTATGGCTATATATAAGAGGTATAATGCATTATTGCTCATTATGGGAAACAGACAAAAGCTAGAAAAAAAACAAATGCCTTTCAAAAGCAGAATAGTTGAATATTATATGACATGCTGGGGAATATTCTTCAGCCATTAAAAATGATAAATTGGAGACATATCCAGTAACTCACAGACAAACCCAAGAGTAGAAAATCAGCTATAAAACCATCCCATTTTTAAGAAGCGGTAATGTCACCCTTCCCCCCTTGTAGGTGTGTGAGTCAATGCGGAGAGCATGGAGGGAGCTATGGTAGATGATGACCCTATTGTCATCATGGGTGTTACTGGCTGGATGTGGAAAGAGGAGTGGAGGAGGAAACAACAGAGGACCCTAACAGAAGTAAAAAGATGGCATTGAAATTAAAACAATATACATAATTTGATCACATTTATGCAGTAATGGAAAAGGATATGTGTCTGAGTAGACAAACTTAAATTATGCATACATTTCCGAAATATTTTTCTTAACCTAAAACACAGAAATGTACATTTCTTCAGTAAGATGTTGACATGGGGCTAAAGTCTTTCCACTGAGAACAAGTCTACTTTTGGAATTCTTCCCTACCCTGCCTTTCACACAAAAATCACACCCTTAGTGCTTTGTCTGTTTATAATAGCAGTTTCTGTAGAGTGGAGTAAGAACTCGAAGACTCTTAAAAGCAGTTTTAACATGGGAGCATTTTAGATGCTGTGTCCCCTCCTCATCTTTTTGGTTATCTTGTCTACATGCACCTCAACAATAATCTTATTTTAGCATCATGTCTCCTTCATTCAGTACGTCTGACACTGTCAACTTGGTTCTTTTAGAAGCAATGACTCCCTTTGTTTTGCATTCACATTTCACCAGTTTCCACGACAGTGATGAAAGGACTGCTAGCACAGAAGAGGCTTGGGAACAAACACCACTCATGGAGGCAACATTCACACAACACAACTGGGAAATGCCTCCACCGTATGTGACACACTGGGAGCTTTGAGCTTCCTCCTGGCCTGAGTGCTGAGTGCACGCACAGCAAGCCGTAGTCAGTATGTCTCACAGAGAGAATGCTCAGGGTCAGCTGGCATGTCTGTTCCCAGAAATAGAATTTTACTAGCAGCCCTTATGTGGCATGAGTTTGCGCATGAGTAACAGGCCTGTTCGGTCATACACAGCTCTTTGATCACGTTATTCTGCTGTTTGTTCAGCACTTAAACTATCTGGGGTTGCAAGTGAGGGTGTGGGGACTGCAGCCTGGGTCATGGGTGTCTTTCAAAGGCCCATGTGCTGAAGGTGGGTGCTGGTGGGAGGTGGTGAAACCTTTAGGAGGTGGGGCCTGGCTGAAGGGAGTTAGGCTTTTGGCATGTGCCTTTGAAGTGGAAATTGGGACCAGCACCTTCCTGTCTCTCTTTCCACATCTCAGTCCTCTACCACATGTCCCTGCCGTGATGTACTGTGGCTACTGCACTGAACTTACAGGTCTAGGAAAACTGAAGTCTACTTTGTAAACTTGATTCAAGACACAAGTGTGAAATGACATGGATCCTGGATGCCACTGCTTTATAGAAAATTTATTCTTCAGTGTTTCTTGTGAGGGTGACAAATTAGCCTAGTAATATCCTTTTGCTGAAGGCTGATATGAAAACTACTGGGACACTGGGGACATCTATTCTTCATATTTCTAGCCTGTTCTGTGTCCCTTGGGACTTCAACTTTTCAGCCTGTGATAGTTTTCCAGCCTGTTCAGTATCCTTTGAGACTTGGGAGGGGGAATTCTCTGATACCAGGAAAGAATAGGCTAGGAACAGGCCCTGAGGTTCCAAGGTATAAGGCTGCCCCCCCCAGATCTCTAGGGAACAGATAAAGGCTGGAGAAGATATCAGCATAATTACTACCCACTTTGAATATCCCAACTCTACAAAAGCTCCTTTCCTAGCCTGGACCCTCCAAACCCCAGGCGTGGAAGATAGCAGCCAAGAGGAAGGGGCCTCCAACAAATTCTGGCTTGGTGACCAGAGGTTGACTATGTTGAAGCAGACCCTAGAGACAGGGAAGCTCCAGAACAGGCCCTGTTCCCAGGCCTGTGAAGTTCTCTGCAACCCAAGGATTCATCAGACCTCAAGGGAACGCACAATCTGGGGGAACTTGGCATGCACAACAACACCACATAGCAAGTAAACCGAAGTGTTTCTGTTTCTTTTCAAATGTCTAAAATTTCAAGCTTCCTTTTCATCTTCAAAGCATTTTCTGCCCTTTGAAAAAACAAGTTTGAAAACTAATTTTCTTAAGAAGCACATATACCTTTGTAAAACAGCAAAACTCATGTTACAATGATGACTAATGGTACCCTGTAAATAAGCTGTACATAAAGAAAAATACAGTTAGCTGAACTGATCAAAATAGAGATACGGTTTATCCTCCTTATGTACAAATTTCTACTTGCAATTCGCCTGCTTACTAAAATTTGTTTGAATCTTCAGATCAACATTCACAGCAATTATTCTCAGACACGAGCACAGTGGTGAAAACTTTGAGTCCCGCACCACGCCCCTTCAAGTTAAGGTGGGACACAGGGAAATTCTACCTTTTTGGTTCGGCTGTTACACTGTTAACAAGTGTCCTATTTGCAGTCTATTTAGTGCCATGCTTTTGTATTTTTATGCTTTCGATGGTGATCTCATCATTTTAAAAGGCCCCCAGGCACAGTTGAGAAGATCTGGCTAGTGTCCCTAAGTGCAAGAAGACTGTAACGTGCCTTGCAGAGAAAATATGTGTGATATTTAGACTAGCTTTAGTCATGAGTTACAGTGTAGCTGGCTGTGAGTTCAATGTTAATCAATCGACAGTGTAAATTTACAAGTCGTTAAATAGGTAAACATGTAAAATAAGGCTATGGATTCATTGGTTAATGAAAATGTTCTGAACAAATGTCCCGGAGAACCCACCTTGTAGTCCCCTAGGAACAGTTGTTCAGTAGTTGCTAACTCAGTGTTCACAATGACTTCATGAAATGTAACCACCCCGAATAACAAGAATGGAGTATATTTCTAAACAAACTTACATGTACAAGTTTGATGCATATCAGGCCTTGTGTTATTTATTAAAAGGAGGAAATCTTCCACTAAAAGGTTTGTTTCTAGTCCATCCCATACTGCCCTGGAAGCCTAATGTGGCACCCTGTATTTAGAGGGTATTTTTGCAGTCATATATAACGAGCTTTAGCCATATTTATCGTGAAGCAGCTTGGCACTGTACTAATGGTGTGCCTACCGTCTCACTGAGTAATTTACAGTACGTAAAGTATGCTCGTGTATCGACATCTATTCCGACTGTAAATATATGGTGGGCTCACACGATGAATCCTAGGAAGCCAATTGATATTATAGCCCATATTATTCCTATATAGCCAAAGGGTTCTTTTTTTCTGGAATAGTAAGTGACGATATGAGAGATTATACCAAATCCCAGTAAGATAAGAATGTAAACTTCTTAGCCACTCCGTGCCTCAGTTTTCTCAGGAGATAACTAAATGGAACTGATAAGTAATACCTGTCTCATGGCTAGATGTAAGCATTAACTGAGTCAACGCACTTAAGAACAGCTGTTATCTACGGTCATTAACCTGTTGAGTAGATGCCATTGGTAGTTCCACTGATGTCCTTTTAACTCAGCAATTTCATTTCTAGGATGTTATTCTGGGGAAACTGTCAGTGATATATTCTCCCTTCCTCCCCAAATATCATAGCCTTACTTAAAATACCAAAAACTAAAACAACATAGGTGTGCTCAACAGAAAACTGTGATATGTTCATGGGGGAACTCAATCCAGATATTGGAAATTCAAAAGCAGAATACTTTAATGATATGAAGAAAATCCTCACAATGCCTTCCCTGGTCAGGGTGGGGTGTCACTGGCAACAAATACAATCTGGATACAGGAGGGGAAGGGAGAGGAGAGGAGAGAAGAGTGAGTGAGAGAATGAGAATAAAAATGCAAGCCATCCACCTCCTGCCTTGAAGGACACACAGTTGAAAGTTTTAAAAAAGAATGGTTGCAAATTTAAATAGTTGTTATACTTGGAGTAAACATTTTGGCTGATCCAAGATTTTTTCTTTGGTAACAGAAAGCCTTTGTTTTATTTATTTATTTATTCATTTATTTATTTATATTTTTTGGTTTTTGGAGATATGGTCTCACTGCATAGTTCTGGCTGGCCTTGAACTCACTATGTAGCCCACGCTGGCCTCAAACTCACAGTGATCCTCCTGCCTCAGCCTCCTACATACACCACCCCCCCACACTAGGAACGCTGTGTTTTAACCAAGCACATGACCGAGAGCTAAACAGTCCATTTCCCAGCCTCTCTCAGCTCTGTGTGGCAATGGCCTCAGTCTGGCCCAGCAGATGGGAATGGAGGTGATGTTTGCCACACTGCCCTGATCCTCGGAGAGAAGAGCCATGTTCTGCCCTCCTCCCCTCCCCTGCTATGAAGCAGGGAGATGTGAACCCCTGTCTGTCTGGCTCCAGGGAGCACATTTTTAAAGCTATGAATACTTAGGTATAAATGTTTAAAATAATCCATGGGATAATGATTACTTATAAAACAACCATGCTATTATCATAGGTATGAAATTACTAAGCATTTAATATAATTAAATATATAGTTACCATTTGAATTTCTCCTGTTTACTTCTGAAAATATCAGAATCAAATAAAGCTCTTTATTACAATTAATCGATGCTTCTTAGGTCTAAGTCCTTCTATCTGCCAACACGACAAACTGCATTTCCACACTCCGTGACCCTGGGTAGTGTGCAGCACCCAAAAGGCAGGATTATAAAAGAATGTTTGCTCCAGGTATCACAATCACTGCAACTTATTAAAACCAGGCTCTGCCTCTTGCTAGTTTTTAAAACTTTTTATAATCATGTGACTTGTGTAAATGGCGCTGCTCTAAGAGATACCTCTGAGAGGTTGGTCTTTTCTCTATCTTCAGGGACCAAATCTATCAGTTACAAACGGAAACTCACTTTGTATTTTTTTGAAAAAAAAGAAAAAGTTATTTGCTTCCCTCAGAAGTCATTCGGCTTTGTCTGAAAACGGTATGATGACTTTAAAGGCTTGATGTCCTTATTTTAAGAGTTTCAAGATGTCTTTATTGTAAAAGTTTCAAAAGGACAATAGATGAGAGACTTAGGGAGAATGGCTCAACTAGTTAAAGTCCAAGTTGATACTTTTAATTTTTCTTTACTGTTTTTTTTTTAGACAGAGTCTTGCTATATTGTACAGGCTGGCCTCAAACTTACGATCCTTCTGCCTCAGCCTCCCAAGTAGCCGGGATTACAGATAAATAGTACCACGACTGGTTTAAAGTTCAAGTTTTTATGTTCATTGTACTAATTTCCTTTTTCTGTTTCATGTGTTTGTTCAGACAATTTTCATTCAGATACTTACTCTGTCCCAGCCCAGAGATTTATATTCTCTATTTGCCCTGTAATCCCGTTCACTGTCTACAACTGTAGTGTTATTCTCAATTACAGTATTTACTATTTTCATATATGTATATATATATAGTGTGTGTGTGCGTGTGTACGCACACGTGTGTGTGTGGTGTTGGGACCTGAACCCAGCTCACACTGAGCTACATCCCCAGCTATTTATTTCTTTATTTAATTTTTGAGACAGGGTCTCTCTAAGTGGCCCAGACCGGCCTCAGAACTTGTGGTCCTCCTCCCTCAGCCTCCCAGAGTCCTTTTGTATTTTAATAAGCCACTTTCAAGTCACTAATCCTTTTGTTTGTAAACTGGGTATGTGTAACAGCAGATAACAAAAATTGCAAATGTAAATAATACTTAATATAAATAATAGCCAAGACAGACTCCCATGATAATTTAGCTTTAATCTAGAGAAATGTATCAAATTCATGTTTTTGTAGCACATGCACACCCATAAAAACATAACGATTGCTAAGAACGCTGTGAGGCAACACTGAATAGTTAAGAGCATGGGCTCTGGAGCCAGATGGCCTCAATTTAAACCAGGTTCTGCCACTTACTAGCTGTTGACCTAGGACAAGCAACTTAAACTCCATCTTGGTTTCTCGGGAACAGTCCCTAGTACTCAACTCCTAGGACTGTGTGAGGATTGAATTAGCGCATGTATTAGAATGGTGCTGCGCACAGAAAGTGCTAAAAACCATATACTGCATATGTTTCTGGTAAAATTACAACTTGTTTTACATCTCAAAATTGTGAACCTATTTTTGAAAACCCCAAATCCGTTGGTGGTTCATGGACCTTACTCGTAAAACTATGACATGTTCTTTACTTGCCTCCTGGGTCACTGATGCCCGAATTGATTGACATGTCCTCTTGAATACTGGATTGCTAATATTATGGCACCTTTTCTGTGACAGATCATTATTTTCCCTTTTTAAGATACTGGCAAGCACAAGGTCCTGAGTTTGATGACTGGCGCCCCAAAACAAACAAACAAACAAACAAGACACAGTTCTGGACCTGAGCTAATTTACATTAATCTAAAGCAACCGCATGAGCACATTGTAAGCTGCAGGACTGCTCCACAGTCCTGAAACCTTCAGTGGCAGGCAGCACATCAGGTGAATAAGAAGTTGCTCTAGTTGACTCAGCATTGGAGAGAAGCACTTCCTCTCCCCAGCTACCTCAGGGGACTTCCAGAGAACCCCATGTGTCCCCAGACAATGCAGAAATGCCTCCTCTTGGCATTGCAGGCATTGACACCTGTCTCATAAATAGGCTGGGCATTTCTAGAGGCAGGAAGCTGAGCTTTCTATTACCTTGACGCTTCTTTCATGTGCCTCAGACTCACCTGGTGCCTGTAAAAACACAGATTCCAGGACCCCACCAACCCAAGTGGTGCTGATATGGGTGGCCCATGTGTTCTATTAGATTCTAATTTATTGATCTAGTTCAGGCAATGTCTGGTCCTTCATCCAACACTTTCTGAATTCAACAGAGGGCATCATGAGGCCCCTCAGACTGCAAACTTTCGAAGGACAAAGACTAGGTACTATTTACCTCTTAATCATAGTACCTGACATGATACAAGTCACAGATGGCTCCTCAATAAGTACTGTGGGACAGATGGAGAGATGAGTACTTTCTCTACTCTATAAGTATAAATTTACCACTAGTTCACCTCTAAAAGGAATGCCTGAGTTTATACCCAGCTCCATTACTAAGAGGCATTTGAGTTTGGGCAACATACTTAATCACCCTGTGTCAAGATTTCTGCATGATGAGGAGACAAACAGTATCACAGTGCCACCCCCAGTGCATTGCGATAAGGATGAAACAAGCTGATACGGAGATGATCACCAATGCATGAATGAACACACAGCAGCACCGAATAGGTACTTAATAAACCCAGCTGTGACCAAGCACAAGGTTCCTGGCCATAAGCAATCCACTCTAGCAAGCCACGGCTCCCCAGGAGAGTAGGTGACTTGATGAAAAGGGTCATGGACCAGGAGTTGGAGGCTTGAAACTTAGCTCTGGCTTGCTGTGTGACCTTGGACCACAGTTTTTTAGGAGCTGGGAGACTTGTAAGAAAATCATGCAGTGCAAGCCCCTGCTTCTACAACTGGAGAAACAAATTCCTAAATCTGTCTTGTTTTCGTCTCTAAAAGGAAATGCTTGGTAAGGTCACTGTAATGATCAAATGGAATAGGAAAGTCATTTGAGGGGAAACATGTGGAAGCACTAGGATTATCTTCTATGCTGTTAGAACTCTTTAATTGTGTGGAAACTCTTTCCTGCTGTCTTATTACACCATCACTGGCAGATGGCAAACCCAGAAGTGCCTATCCAATCCCCCAGAAGCCTGCTAACCAGCAGCACCTGCAGTTTCCACACCTCAGGTCTTTCCCATCTATATATCTTCCTTTTTTTTTCCTACTCATGGGACCTACTACACTTTATCTAACAAATATGGATCTGTATCTTAAACAGGATTAAACTGGCAAGAAATATGACTATTTAATCCCTAAATAGTTGATTTATAATTAGTGCATTTAGCTCACTGCCATGTAAGAAAGGACAATTTCTTTTGCGTATCTGATGACATTTTATAAAAATAGCTGAAAACCCATCCTGTTAAACAAACCTACTTCTAGAATACTGATCACAAATTTAAAGAACCCAAGGGTCCAAAAGAGACAGCCCAATGGTATCCTTAACACTGAGATAACTTTGTATTCATTTTCATTGGCTGAGGTCAAATGGGAGACGATGAGGTCACTTGACACAGCATCCCAGTGAAGCATACCTTTGAAAGGTGGGACAGCCTCAGCCTCAGTTTTCTTCCCATTCTGCCGCTTTATTCTTTTGTTTTTTTATATGATCTCTTTAGATAGCATATGTCTTCATGTATGGAATGCTACTTTTTTTTTTTTTTCAGTCCTGAGGAATGAACCCAGGGCTTTATGCATGCTAGGAAGTTCTCTACCACTGAACTACATCTCCAGCATATTTTTCTTTTTTATTTTTCTTTTGTTTTCTCTTTTTATTCTGAGACAAGTTCTCACTATATTGCCCAGGCTGACCTCAAACTTTCTATGGGGGTTACAGGTGTGTGCCACTGCACCCAGCTCTGGAATGTTACATTCTTATCCACAGCAACAACAGTAGGGAATCACAGCTGATGAAAGCTAAGAGAAGAAATTAAAAAAAAGAAGAAGAAATAAATTGAGTAGGAAAAAAACTCACTTTATGGATAACAGAAAACCATCCTCCAAGATGTTCTTTGAAGAAAACAAGTTAAATGCAGTGGCAGGAATTACTCACCAGGTACTTTTTTGTGATAGACTGATAAATGGCTGACAGAAAGTACAGAAAGCTGAGAACATGTTGATATGTAGAGCTTACTTTTTAATGAAGAATTAGAGCCCACTTAAGTCCAAGAGATGGACTTGACATTTGTGGAGCACTAAATACATGCCAGGAATGGTAGGCCATGATAGGATATGGCAGCAAACAACACAGGTATTTGCTCCAGGCCCTCCGGGGTCCCACTGTGGGAGAAGAGCCAGGGCAGACTCTACAAGAGGGGCTGCAGCAGGGGAGACGCCTAACCAGGGCCTCCCTAAGCAGGTCAGCCTGAAACTGACACAGGACACAAAAAACCATGGAGGGATAAAGAGTTAGCCAGCCTTGGCCGGGGTGAGCAGGTGGGGACAGGCAGAGAGATGATCTGCAGATGAAGGCCCCGAAGGGGGTGGAAAAGCTCAATGTGCCGAATGGCTAGGATGAAGCCAGATAGGGAGACAGGTGAGAGTGAGGGGGACAGGAGCCCGTCACAGTCCCTGGGTCTCTGGAGTGGGAGTGTTGAATGGGTGTCAAGGAACTCACCCTAAGGAGAAGCCACAGAAGGTTTTAAACAAAAGATGAGCCCGATGCTGCTTTGTTTTGTGTGTGGTGCTGAGGCTAGAACCCAGGGCCTCCCTCATGCACGGCAAGCCCTCTCCCACAAAGCCTCCCCTCCAGCCTGGCATGAGAGAAGTTTCAGCAGACCGAGTCCATCTTTACAGTGCAGTGGTTGACAGGGGCAGGCCAGTGCTGTAGTCATGAGAGAGCCGTGGATGGGACAGACCAGACCGAGGTGCAGGCAAGCAGACGAAGCCAGGGCGCATTTGAGAGATGGTCACTTTCTTGGATGGCTGAGAGGTGTCACCAAATGAGGTCACGATTAATGACTGGGAAGCAAGTCAGGGGTATGAGGAAGAGTAAGGATTGGGGACAGTGGACAGAGGTGCTGCCGCTGGGACAGCTCAAAGTCCACCCGAGTGGGAGTGTGCCCAGCATGGAAGCAGACAAATGCTTCAAATCGAGCCTCCCTCCCCCTCCACATAATCCAGTTACTAGCACTGCAGGATTGGGATATGTTTGATACCCTAAACAGGTTTAATTACATATTGTTCCAGACTAGACTTTCTTGTTAAGAGAAAGAGCAGTTTTTTAGGGTTACCATTAATGATAAATGAAAACTTTACTGAAACCTTTGTCTAGTAGCAATCCAGGTAATTGAAAGAACAGACAAGAAATCAATAACACTTTATAGACTAATTGTAGGCAACTGTATTCAGTAATTTCCGATAAGAAGTAAATATCCCTCATTTGCTATTTGCAAGGATTTTTAGAACCCATCTCCCTTAGCGAGGGAACGACCCTAAAAAATGCACCTGCATCCTTCCATTGCTTTGCTAATCTTGCACTATCTCAACATAGCGCACAGGAACATACATGAAAAAGAGGAATCTGACAGGTGAGAGTCCATCTACATCCTATAGCGATGGCTTGACAATGTCTTACAAATGAATGAATGAGTGAGTGAAGGAATGGCAGTGGGTGGGTAGTGAAGGAAGATATGAGATAACTGCCACGGGGGGGCTGTGTGAGGATGGGCTCTGCTCCCAGGTAGAAGCCCTCATTGCTGGGCTTGAGAACAATAAGAAAGGAGTCAGGAATGGAGCTGGTGGCATAAAGAAGCAAGGACAGACAAAGGGGACACCACAGCTCAAAAAAAAAAATCATGGTAATATTGAGGTGGGAGAAACTCTAGAAATTGTTTAGCCAAATTACCTCCATTTCACTAGTGAAGTGACAAGGCACCACAAAAATGAAAGGTAATTTGATAGAATGCCTACTTTCTGCTGGTTATGCATTCATGACCCCTGGCATCCCTTTTTAGCCTCTCCACATCCTTGTGTGCTGGCGTGGACCCTGTTTTACAGGTGGGGAGACAGGCTGTACAAGACATGTCAACCTCTCTATATCCCTCAGCAAGCTGATAGCAGCACAGGGAGTGGAAAGCACATCTCCAGCTCCTTGATCAGAAGAGCGTGGTCCCTTCAGAAATATCCACTGAGCATCTGTTCTCTGGGCTTACTTTCTATGAGGGGAGGCAGACTTTACATAAACAATTAGCCAACACCCAACTGCAACTGTGACAAGGAACCCACCCAGCTACAACTGAGTAAAAGGATGGGGTGTCACTTAGGTGACAGGGTGTGGGCACCCCATGTTCTGAAGACAGAATAGCCCTTAGCTCATGAGGAATGTGGCCCAACCCCTGGGGAGAGAACAGCTCTGAAGATACGGAGGCAGAGGGGTGCTGGCATGAGAAAGGCAGGGTGAGCAGGACTGGGTACCCAGGCAGAGGTGGCCCTGAAGGGCTCTTAACAGACAAAATTATGGTCTTTATTTTGAGATAAGAAAGTCACCGAAGAGTTTTAAACAGTACGGTGACAAAACAAGATTAATTATTTCTTTAAAAATTGTATTTAAAAATATACAAGAATTTTTCAACAGATGGTATTACTTCCATATGGGGGACCTTAGAGGGTAACATGACAGAAAACCCACTATGCTGCCAGCCCGTAGAGAAGAAATTGAAATGCATGTGCAGTAATCTCAATGACCAAGGTTACCCAAGCAGGAGTTTGCTGTACTAATAAAGACCTGGAAGATAATGGCCACCACTTGGAGCACCTCTTGTAACTGGAGAGGCCAAAGGTAACTTGTATTAATCTCATGATGACTCAGTAAACTTAGTATTAAAACATTTATACAAGGTTTTCTTTTCCTGAAGTGTGTGTACACATTTTTAGCACCCCCTTCATATATATGTGTGTGTGTGTGTGTGTGTGTGTGTGTGTAATTTTAAAGGAATGTAGAATAGTCATATATGTGTTTTTGAATAGTCTTATCCGAGCCTTTTGTGGGGCAACTTAGATGCCTTACCCTCTCTCCCAACTCTTATAACAACCTCCAGTTTTATAATCAACATTAACAACCCAGGATACAGCCTTCGAGACTTTCCCAACTGCTCCTACAGTCGCATAGAGACAGAGGTATATCATAGATAATGCACATATGTAAATAAGATTGGCCACTGTTTAATTAAACCTGTCTTCTGTATACTTCTGTATATCTTGACTTTCACATCAATAATGACAATTCACATCTCATGAATCCCACTAAATCAACTGGCATACATATACTTCAGTTTTTAATTACTGCGCCATATTCCAGGGTGTGAATGAACCATAATTAATCTACCATCAATCACTGGTGAACACTCCTTTTGCCTACTGCAGTATCTGAGTAAATAACTAACTGTCCTTGTGTGTACACCCTTCTGTAGTTATGGTTTCATATTTATGGGACACTGTCCCAGGAACAGGGGTGGGGGTGGGGCTGCTAAATCAAACGGCAAATACATTTTTTTTTATATTGAATCCACCACACTACTTACAAAAAGGACTTTTGTGATTTCCATTTCTATCAGTAATGCCTGACTCACATTTAATTTGTACACCTACCAGCATTAGGTAATTTTTTCACTTTAAGCTATTACATATAAAGTGACATTTCATTGTTATTTTAATTTACACTTTCTTGACCTTTAGAAATTTAAGCATCTTTTCTGTTTGTGATGATTTGAATGTCCTTTTCTGAGAACTATCTTTTCATATCCTTTGCCTGATTTTTTTTTCTTATCAGTTTTCATGTCTTTTTCTTGTCAAAGCCTCAGAGTTCATTATATAGTAAAAACTTTTGTTATCAGTATTATGTTTTCTTCAGATCTAGCCTTTGCCTACTGACTTTATTTAATGGATATCTTCCACATAAAGGTTCTAAATTTTTACATAATCAAATGTCTATCTTTTCTGGCTGTGGTGCGGAAGACTGGTGGAGGACTGAGATTAGACAGCGAAAGACCAGCCAGGAGGTGGCCCCAGGGTCCCTGGCAGCCAGTGATGGTGGCCTGGACAGGAGGTGGCATGGGGCCAGGGAAAGTATTTCAAGAGATGTCTAGGATGGACTAGATGAGTGACAGCCAGGGGCACAGCAGGGACTCAGAGCTCTGGCTTCCCCCTAGTAGTTGGTGATGTCATCTCCTGTAACTGGAACACAGCAGGGGCTGGGTCTGAGATTGACCATGCTGTCACTCTGGGATGTTGGTGGTGTGCGTCTTAGTCACTTCCTCATCTCTGACAATACCGGGCATGCACAATTTAAAGGAAGAAAGGTTTTATTTTGGCTCACAGTCTGTAGAGGTTTCAGTCTGTCGTTGGCTGGCTCTAAGGCAGAAGTCCATGGAGAAAGGGCCTGGTCAAGAAGAGCTGCTCATGGCATGGTGGACATGAACAATGTAATTTTAAAATATTTCTCTTTTCAGGCTCCACATTGCCTACAGATTTTAGCAGTTAAGATTTTTTTTTTTTTTAAATCATTTGACAGGGCCGGTGAGATGGCTCAGCGGCTTAAGCGCCTGCCTGGCAAGCGCAAGGGCCTGAGTTTGACTCCCGGAACCCACATATGAAAAAAGGGCCGGTGATATCGCTCAGCGGCACCAGCGCCTGCTGGCGCGTGAGGTCCTGATGTCGACTCCCGGTACCCACAAAAAAAAAAAAAAGAAAGAAAAATCATTTGACAAAAAGAAAAAAGTCCTCTAAAAATTGCAGTACCCAGAATATAGAAATCTTGGTATTTCTCTCTGAATGTATAACATCATTACTGTGATTGTATTGGTTTTATTCCAGACCTGAGATAGCAGGGCTGAGGGGCATTTTTTTTGTGCCCAAATGAGCAGATGAGTTTCTTCTCCAGCTATGGTTTTGTGATCACAACCTCACTCCTCCCCCTGTTCTGAATGGCGTCTTCCTATCACAGCACATTTTAAGTTTAGGTTTGCCTGGAAGTTCAGAAAGTGTGGCCATCTGAGAAGCAAAGCCTCTCTCTACACACAGGCACATATGATTACAGGATGAAGGAACCACCATCTCCTAAAATTTCTAGGCCAGTATTGATATCAAATGATCTGTCCTATTAAGTCCATAAATTTTCTGGTTAGTTAGTCCCTATTTTGGGGGTAGGAAATATGCTCACCAGGCAAGTAGATAATACAGAAGAGGAACTAAGTCTCTTTACTCAAGCAAGTTGGAGGCAGCCTGCTTTTTTACTCTAGCTCTTAATAAACCCAATCCAGTAAGCCCAAGGCCAGCACAGCCTTAAGAACATTTAACAGCAGCAGGAGCTCAAACGTTTACTGAGGACAAACTATGTGTCAAGCACTTATTCCAAGAGCTTTATACATATTAACTCATTTAATCCTCTACTCGGCTCTGTGAGGTAGTCCTTATTATTCTTTTATTCATTCATTAAATGTTTGTGGAGCCCCTCGTATGTGCCAGGCACTGTAATACAGTCAGGGTGTAGCAGTGAACAAAAACAGATAAAATCCCTGCCCTCTTGTACTCTACACTACAGGGAGAGGAGAACTCAACAGTAGATATCACCTATGGTGGATAGTGTTAAGTGCTACTGGGAGAAATAAGGTGTAGAGTGGGGGATAATGCATAATAGCAAGGAAAAGGATGGCTATTGAATGTAGGAGGTCATAAGTTGGTATCTGAGCTGAACCTAGAAGATGTAAGGGCATGAACTTGAGAGTATCTGGGAAATAACATCCCAAAGGTAAGAACAACCAGGTTACAGAGGAGAAGAGTGGGCTCAGAGAGGTACTGAAGCTGATCACAGTCAGCTAGTGAGGGGCAGAGTTAGTGTCCAGACTCAGGAAGTCAGCTTTGGAGGATTTGCTGGGACAAGCCCTCATCTTTCCTTGCCAGTTCTGCCCTGAGACAGCGCAGTTAGTGATTTTGCTTTTCTGTGATGGATAAACGCAGAATTCTAGTGGTTTCAGCCACAGTGACACAGCTCCTCTACCTTCCTCCATCCACTTTGGATGGAGACTGTAACCATCTATCTCCCAGCAGAAAACACGCCCTGGGCCCCGCCCACAGTGTCCCCAGAACCTGCCTCTCAAGCACTCTCTGTCTCTGGGCTGGCTTACCGAGAATTGAGCTGCGGGTTCTCTAAGTCAGCTTCCTTCAGCACTTTCCTGTCTTCTGGCATGCTAAAATACTTCTTGATTCTTGCACTTAAAGTCTTTCTGTTTTCCTAGGATGTTGCCCTTTGGGTCTGTGAAATGGTGAAATGTGCAGATGAAATGCGGTCAGCCTGAACTGAGATGTGCTTGAGTGTACAAAATACACCAGAGTCTGCAAACTTAGTATGAAAAAGTAGAATATAAAATCTCTCGTTAATATTTTTATATTAACTACATATTTCAATATGAAAATATTTTCATATTGAAATGAAAATATAGTAAGTTAAAAAATACATTATTAACTTACTTGTTCCATATCATATTTCCATTTGGCAGCACTACTCCAGCCTGTCCTTTCAAAATACCTCCATCCCGTCACACCCAAAGGCACATTGACCTTTGACTCTTTTCGTCCTTAGGACATACAGAGATCTACAGCCCGCCCTGGGGAGTGAAGTCCTTACTAGAGCTATTTAAAACTCTTGTGAGTCTTTTAAAATCTATCCTCCAAGTCTGATTCAAGATATTTCAACACACTATTGATCTTTTCATTAAAATTCCTTTAAAATTTCTGCTATTTTGTAGATATTCTGTTCATAGCTGGGAAACTCCATTGCAACCAATTTATGATGGTACAGCCTCATTAGTTTCTTATCAGTCTAAATTTCTTATTATTTTCTGAATGTATATATTCAACATCCTTTTTTCTTCAAGTTCTTAACTGTTACATGGGGAAATGTTCAAGAAACTAAAGACCAGAAAGCCCAGCAGAAATTCGGGATCTAATCTCAATGCATACTTTAGGGAACATTATGAAAAAGAAATGAAGGTCACTAGGATCTAGGAAATGGGTCCATTTCCTGAGAATAAGCCTATCAGAATAATCTGGATCCCTCCAATGGATATGTGCTTGCTAAAACAAATCAGGGTCACAAATGTTGAACCTTTAAACTATTGGTCCCAGTTGGGGGTAGGGAACAGATATGAATTTATTTCAGTATGTCTAGCCAAATGTCCTTACTTCCATTGGTTTTACTTAGAGCCCTGGCCCATGGCTTTAGAGGCCACCAGCAGCATATGATAAAGGGAAGGGCAAAGGGCACAAAGAAATTTTAAAGGAGACAGGTCTAAGAAGTGAACCCTGTACCTATAAAGTAACTAAGAGGCATTTTCCTCCCAGGTTGGTGGGCAGGCATTGAAAGCTATCTCCAAAGAGGAACAGCTAAAACATTTTATTTCTAGGGACAGCATCATTATCTTATAGTCATGCTTTGTTTTCAAATGTAAGCTTTTCTGGGAAAAGGAAAAAGGTTGTATCCTGGTTTCACTTACAACCCTGAGACCGAGGGCTTGTTTTGTGACTGCAGAATCTGAGGGGCTGCCCTTGTCAAGTACAGGCTTCCAGTCAACCTGAAAATGTAAAAGATTCAAAAAACCTTCTGTGCTGGGGAAGAAAGAATCTAAGGGAAAAAAATCAAAGGCAGAAAAGTCATGCAAAGAAGGGCTGATTTATGTAGACAAATTTCTGCTTTAGACAGAGATACCAACACCTAACCTCCAAGTTTGGATGTACTAAAGAAATATTAGAGTGACAAGGAGTCAATAAAACAAATTGCTAGATCTAAATTCTTCAAAAGTGCTTCTAGGTTGTTATGGCTTGTATCTAGATGTCCCCCCGAAGCCTCATGCACTCATAGGTAAGGCTTTTCGGAGCTGGCTGGATCTACTGTGTGTGATACTGGGATTAAGGGTGTGTGATACTAAATTAGTCCACTGTAAGGTTTGAACCGGACCCGACTCTCCCAGCCCCCAACCTGCCTGCCAGCAGAGACACTGCTCTCAGCGGGGGGGACTCATCTGCCAGCACAGGATGTTGTGAGGGAGATAAGATAAGCCAAGGAATTTTACACACCCAGGGGGCATCTGGGGACTTCTGGAGACACCTGAAAATTTACACTGGATCATCAAGGACTCTGCCCACTGAGGTGTAAGACTGCCAGAGAACTCTGAACACAGGTGTAAAATCTTCCCACCTAATGTCCCCTCCCTTCTCTCCATCCCTACAAAAGGGGCACACTTCTCTTTGTTCCCTTCAGACAGTCCTATCGCTCTCTGCCTGCCTGCATCCAGGCACAATAAATTCCACACGGTGTTGCCTTTACATAAGCCTGGCGGTCTCTGCTGGTCCCACCCCACCCCTTACATTACATCCACTGACTGGAATTAGCCTAGTTCTGGGTATGGCTGAATGGAATTACGGAAGACAAAACCCCACCCTGGGTGTGGGTGACATCACTCAGAAGGCTTGTAGCCTGGATGGGATAAAAGGGAAAGGCAGGCTTGCTGCCTGCTTGCTTGCTGCTTCCTGCCTACCACACCATGGACTGTTTCTCCTCTGCCATGCCCCTCTGCCCTGCCACCCTGCCAGCTGACTATGGACTGAAACACGTACAAACAGTGAGCTAAAATAAACCTTTTCTCTTTTAAATTTGGATGTTGGGTATTTTGTCTCAGCAATCAGAAAAGTAAGACATATGCCTTTTAAAATTTCTGAAAGGTATTTGTCAAAATTAAATAAAAAACACAGCAACAAATGCAATAAGTGAAATTGATTAGATCCTAGCTTTAAGAAAAAGATATTCTTGTGATGATTGGGGAAATGAGAATAAGGGTAGAAGTTAGACAATATTATGGAATTATCATGGACATTATAATGTCATTGGGATTATGCAAAATCATCTAGCAGTGAAGTGTCTAGAGAGTACAAATATAGCAAATGTTAATAACAAATAAAAACGTAAATAAACCCCATTCTGAAGTCTATGGCCCAAAAAACCCTGTCCCCATTAAAAATTATGAGACTGAATGCAACTTTACATGATTGGTAACTGTGACGTGCTGTACAATTTCACATGTGCAGCAAAATTCCACTGGACAATGCATACATGTCATACATAAGAGATCAGTTATGGTCGTACCAATCTTCAAAACATTTCTTATCAGATCTTGGGCTGGGGATGCAATAGAGCAGTTGAGGGTGTGGATTTTGAAATTCATACAAACCTGGGCTCAAACTATACCACCACTTATTTGCTGTGTGAACTTGGATAAGTACTTAACCAACCTAACCTTTGTACTCTTTAATAGCCCCTACCTAATAAAACTGGTGTGACGATTAAATAAAAACAAAACTCTAAAATAGTAAGCACAGTACCTGATACAGAACATGTGCTTCATTCATGGCAGTTATTATTATTTACACCCCATCATAACATCGGGTCTAGGTGTCCAACAGAAACACAAGATTGACTACCTTTTCTCAATAAAACAGACTATTTGAATCTTGATTTCAGCGAAGCACACAAGAAAATCTCATATAATAATGTGAAAATGTGAGATAACTTCAAATGGAGACATACTTAACAAAAATTTTTATCACATAATGTCTAGATTTGACAATCTGTACTGCTAAAGAAAAAAATTAGAACAAATCACAGGAAAAAAAAATTAAAAGTAGCATGCTTCTTGCATACAAGAGACTTGAGATAGTTGACAAGAGAAGGAATCAACCACGGCCAAATAAGACAGGCTCTGGCAAAGAGCTAAATAATGATGATGATGATGATGATGATGACAATAACAATAATAATTGTTCTGTTTTTGAGCTCTTGCTACTTGCCTTGCACTGCCTATGTCCTGTGACATGTCACCCCACTTGTGCAAGCCAGCACCAAATCCTGCCAGCTCTCCTTTCAAAACACCATGCAGACATCTCCATTTCTCACCTCCTCGGCCACCAACCCCCGCCTCCAGCCATTTCTTATCTGTGCTGCTCCTGCAACCTCTTTGCTGCTCTTCCTGCATCCGCCCTTCCCCCTACAGACACGCGACCCAAAATAACTCATTTCATTTCTCTAAAAAGCCCTCCAAATCTTCCCATTTCACTGGGAGTAAAAACATCTATGTCTTTAAGGGCCCACAGAATATTATCTACAGGATTGGCCCTGACTACTTGTACAATTGTATTTTCTATTACTCTATCCCTCAAAGGCTTATTTGCAGGTCCATGAGTGTCTGAAGCCTCTCAGGGTCTTCGCCCCAGGTATACCCTCTGCCTGCAATTCTACTCCCATGGACAACCTCATGGCCTGCACTCTAACTTCTGTAAGTCTATGAGTAAATGTCATCCTATTAAAGGGTCTTTCCCTGGCCACACTATATTCCCTGGTCTAATGAATACCTCACGGAGTACTACGCAGCTATAAAAAAGAATGGGGCTGATCTCTATGAACTGATTTTTCACATACATGGTTAAATGACAAAAGCAATATTCAAAAGAAAACATAGAGTATTACCTTATTCCAGAAGGGGAGTTAGAAATTGTAATGGTTGATACATTGTGTCAACTTGAGATGTTTAGAAGTTTAACTAAGTGACTCAGCAGGGGGCCAGGGTGCTCACTTTATAAACATCCTCATCATGTGCAAGAGGAGGGCACAGAGATTGTATGAGTGCTATACTCGCCCTGGGGCAGGGTGTAGCCTGCTTACAATATAAGGGAGGAAAAGAGGCTTGCTGCCCGGCTTTTTTTGCTCTTGCTGCTTTTGCTGCCTTCTGCTGTCATAAACAGTTACCCCTCAACCATGCCACCCGGCCTTGGAGCCAGCTGATTATAGACTGAAACCTCCATGAACTGTGAGCTAAATAAACCTTTCCTTCCTTAAATTTTAGGTGTTAGGTATTTTGTCTCAGAAATGAGAGAAAAGTAACTAAGACAGAATTAAATATATATATCTCTTTATAACTACAAAAAGAAATAGAAAAAATAAACCAGTAACAAATGTTATCTGTTATGAGGAATGGGGGAAGATAGGAATAGGATTTCTCTGGGCACATTTTTTTTTTGTGGGTACCGGGGGTCGACCTCAGGACCTCGCGCACCAGCAGGCGCCCGTGCCGCTGAGCGATATCACCAGCCCTTTTTTCGTATGTGGGATCCGGGAGTCGAACTCGGGCACTCGCGCTTGCCAGGCAGGCGCTTACGCTGCTGAGCCATCTCACCAGCCCTCTGGGCACATTTTTGATTTTGAGCATTCTCTGAGCATGAGTTTGATTTTAACCATGTTAGTATTTTACATATTAAAAATTTAAAAAGTATATAACCCTAAAATTGAATAGAACCAAAAGCAAACTACTGCAGTTATATATCAAATTGATAATATGAACAACATCAAAAGGAAAATGGCCAAGTACCTTTTTAGTATTCTATACATCATCTTTGGGCTACACTAAAGAACAAAAGGAAATGCAAAGAAATCTTTAACTGTATTTAGTACATTTGTATTTGGCAGTGGTATTGGAATAACAATTATAAAATTGGATTTTAAGATAGATTAAAAAAATATATTGACACTACTAAGAATAGAGTTTTCCCTTGGGAAAAGGGAAATACAGATATGGAGTAGAGAGGCAGAAGAACCGAGTTGTTGGATTAGTCATAGGGTCAGGATAAACTCATGACTTGGTAAAATTTCTGTTTCTTAGCTCTGAAAACTACCTGAAAAAAATGAGTCCCTAGTTGCCTCGAGTACATCTCACACCCTGATCTTGACTTCTACACTCCATCACCCACTAAAAGGAGCCTGGGCTTCGAATGGTTCCAGCACTGAGGTGGAGAAGGACAGCAAGTTCTAATCTAGCCTGCGCAGCCTGACCTTGACCCTGTCGCAAAATAAAAACAGAATTAAAAAGGGCTAGAGATGTAACCCAGTGCAAAGGCCCTAGCTACAATCTCCAGTACAATCACCAAAAAAAAAAAAAAAAAAAGTGCCTCTACAATCTTTAAAATGGAAAAATCTGCTGGACTCCACCCCAATCAAACAGTCCAAGTTAACATCTCAAATTATGAAACCAAGTGACCCCACTTTCGTCCTGAGGTGATCACCCTGAGACAGATGCAACTTTCCTCCCAGAGTTAGAACCAGAGTCTAATTATGAAGAAGTAATTAGACACCACAAGTCAAGGGTCATTCTGCAGAACAGCAGGCCCAGACTCTTCAAGAATGGTGATTGATGTGATAAAGTACCAAAAAAGCAAGCAAGCAAGCCAGCAAGCAAGCAAGAGGAGGGGAGGGGAGGGGAGGGGAGGGCAAGGCCAAATTGCCACAGTTTTAGATTTTAAAAGGCATTGAAGAGTCATGACTACCTAATACAGTGTGTGACCCAGGCAGGACTGGTTCTGGACTCCACCAGAAAAGGGTCTTTTATCAATGCCTACAGTCAACCTTCCATTTCCATGGGTTCTGCATCTGTGGATTCAACTGGCCCTGAATTGAAAATATTTGGGGGAAAAAATCTGCGTCTGTACTGAACAAGTAGACTTTTTTTTTCTTGTCATGATTCCCTAAACAATACAGTATAACAACTATTTACATAGCATTTGCATTGTGTTAAGTATTATAAGTAATTTAGAGATGATTTAAATGAGAGGCTGTGTGAAGGTTATATGCAAATACTACACCATTTTTTGTAAGGGACTTGAGCGTCTGCAGATATTGATATCCATGGGGAGGTGCCTGGAGCCAGTCTCCCATGGATTCTAAGGGGCAACTCTTTTTCCTGACTGTGATAATGATTTTGTGGCTTGTGGGAGAATGCTCTTGTTCTAGGATTCACATGTTAAATTATTTGGAGTTAAGATGTCATGAGGTCTGCAACTTTTAGATGATTTAGTAGGAAAAAACGCACACTCCCATTCCCCTTTCTTACCTAGTCTCCTCTTCTTCCACATTTCATGTCCACACACCACTGTCCTTGAAGGTCAGGTTCAAATACCTTCTCTTCCATGAAGTCATTGCTTCACAAGATACTTGGTTTCACAAGAGATGTTCCCCTTCCCCCTTTGCACACCCACAATCCACTCTTCTTTACCTTATTAGGTAGCTATTTTAGAGCACTGCTCAGTGTCTTCCCTCTGGACTGTCTGCTGTGGGTGCATGGACCCCACTTGCACACAGTACACACTGAACAAATGAATGGAGACAGATGGATCTGACAGTCATAAAGAAAGGGGTCCACAATGGGAACACCTCCAAGAAAAGTGAGTAGCTGGCAAGGGGCTTATTGCTGTGCTCTAGGGGTTTGACTGTGACTTGACTAGGAGCGGGGAATGGAGACAATGTCACCTATTCAGTGGGGGTGTTGTGATGATTTAGGTGGAGACACAGTGTTAAAGGGATGAACACAGCTCTTTGATAATTTAAAGGGAGGGGAAAAGAACAGTAGTCACACCACATAGGCCACTGCCTACTCAGACACTTCAGTGCCTTTCCTTTCACCCTTTCCGGCTGTACTGCTACTCTGAAAAGCTGTGAATGGAATGCCCAAGGAAGGAAGGGAAGGGCAGCAGGAGGAGGGAGCCAAGCCTGGTGAATTCACAGGCTGCGGAAGTGGTTCAAAGATACACTTAAGTCCTTGGCAAAAAAGTACCTTGGGAGCGAGGACAAGTCATGCTCCTCTGGGAACACTGAGTGAGCTAGATGAAGGTTAAGGATGGGGGTAATGATCTGAAAAGGATTTGTAGAGGGAAGAAACCCCCAAACAGCACAGGACCCCTTCCTTTTCTTCCCTAACAGGACCTGCTGCAGGATCGGGATCTGACTGCACTCCACTTAACAGCCAGTACTCGGAGAGGAGAGTTGGTGAGGAGGAAATCAATCTTCAACAGTTGCCTCTAAGAAGGTGCAGGAATTATCCTTCTTCAAGTTGCACCTTAGGGAGCTCACAGGTACAAGGGGCTTTTATAGGTAGGGACTGGAGTAACAGAGAGGCAATGGTAGGAACACTACATGTCGTCCAGGGATGTGTCTCAATTTTTCCTCCTTCTCTGTGGGGCCATCACAATGTACCTGGACTTTCTGGGGCCAGTTCCTGCAGTTCCATAGACACTTTACTCTTCTGCAAGCTAAATCTCACAGCAATTTACATGCTTTGTGTTAATCGATGTCCTGAACTAAACAACAAGGAGGGGCATTACTGTGTCACATAATCTGATGTAAACTGAAGGTCACCAGATGTTCTGAGTTCTGTAACTCTGAAGAAAGATGGTTTAGCAGTTAACATCCTAATCATTTGGTGAGGCAACTCTTTAGAATTTGGAATCTAGGCAAAGGGAAGGCAAATAACCTGGCAAAGCAGTGGCCACTGTTAACTAGGGGCCTAAAGCCAAAGCTTCATACTGACTACAGGAAGGAGCCTTGTGATGAAATGATGCTTTGCTATCTGACTTTCTCCCAACTCAAACCTGCAGCAGCCTGGTTGCAGCCATGGAGCCCTGGAGCTGAAGACAGCCCGGCGCTGCCCCAGGGCCCCCGGTAGGCCTCCGCTCACCCAGCCCAACAACAGAACCTGAAGACCTGTTGCCTCAAAACCCTTGCAGCCTCCGCCTGTCTCCATGTCTCTGATATGGGTGCATGTGAGGTCCTGCTCAGCCCTGCCCCACTCAAGAGCATCCTTTCCTTTCCCCTGGGTGCAGTCCAGTCCGTTTGCCCAATGGCTTACATTTTAAAGAACAGGCTAATCTTCATTCCTCCTGCACCTCTAGCGCTTTTGCTTGGCCCTGGTGTCCTGATGGAGACAACTCTGCACTGGAGGGTCAGGGCCAAAGCTGCTCCCCAAAAGCTGCACCCCACTGGGCTACCACCTGAAGTGAAGGTAGCACTGGGCTGAAGTGCTTCATTCCACCTGTGTTTTCTAGTAGCAGCAGATCAGATTGGCACTGGCCTTTCCTGCAAGTTATTCAGCTGGGTACCCTGGAGAAGACAACCTCTCTGAACCATGCTTTCCTCAAATATTGAAAAGGAAGGGTCAGTTAAGACAAGTGTTAGAAGGTGTGGCAGCTTGGGGTTACAAGTGCACCCCTCCTTGCAGCGCTTTCCCCCATTTTATGTATTAAGTGCATGGCACTTTTGTCCTAGCAGAGCCCTACCTCTCCTATACTCCCTGAGCCCAGCAGCTGGGATCTCCAGGCTTGATCTCACTCTTCAGTTTCCTTTCTATCCCTCTCTCTTCCTCCATTATCTGTGGGTTAGATCCATTATCTCCCTTATAATTTGCCCCCTCCCTCCCCATCTATCTAGCCCAAGCTGGGCTTCCTCTCCCTCAAATCCATCAGATCCCGGACCAAATTACTCCTCCAGGACCGGCTCTCCACATCCACAGAGGAAGCAGAGTTGAAGCAGAGCTGCCCCTGCCCAGTCCAGGCAGGTAAGAGAACTCTTATGTGAGCAGGACTCTGCCACCCGAATAAACACTGAAGCATGTTGCAAACTGTGAAACAAAGGGGCAATGTGCTTATTTATTGCCATAGTCTTTATCATGCTCAAGTGGCGAACCCAGGCACTCAAAATGCTTACACTGTACTGCAGGAATTCATGTACTAGTTCTTAAATTGCTGTAACATCCTGAAATGGATCTCTATTAGTGAAATTTTTGAAACTAATGTCTTGTCCCAGAAAGCCTGCTACTTGAAGACATTGTCATCTAGATGTTGAGAACCAAGGAAGATGCAATGTGTAGCATAAAAAGTGAAGAAGTTTGTCATCTGCCTTGGAGTGGTAGGAACTCAGGCCACCTGCAAAGGAGGTAGGACGAGTCAGACCTCCAGGCACTGTGGAACCACTGAGAGGTTTTGAGCTGGGAAGCGATAGAACAGCAAGAATCTGTGGAGCACTCATCAGACACCATGCCCTGTGTTACATGCATCACCTAGATTAATCTTACTCATGTCCCTGTTTTCACCGAGGAGGTAAATGACTCATCTAAGGACACACAGGTAAGGAGCAGAACTGAGTCCAACCAGGCTAAGTCCAAAGCCTTCACTCTTGCTCTTTGGCATGGGCCCAGGCTGGGGTAAAGGGATATGGACTGACACCTATGCTGCACCTGGACTGACCAGCAAGAGCTGTCAACACCCTCGAAGCAGGGTGGAGGTGATCATTACCCAGTTATCTGGATAGGGTAAGTACCCCCAGGTCCTGGTCTCCAGGCATGGGGTGGAGAATGATTCATCAGACCTTCTTTGGTCAGGCTCTCCTTTGACCCATGAGCCAGCTCTTTCATTAAGAGAAACACCATGCTTCCATCAAGCACTTTCAGAAGCACTCATGCCTGGTCTTGCTGACTTTATGAATCAAAAGTGGCTCAGAAAGACTGCTCCTATAATGTGTTTGGCAGATAGCCAAAATGGCTCCCTTCACGTACTGAGAAGCTGTCCATGGAAGGATTGCTAGATGTATTTTTCATTCTGTGACTGGTGTTGTGAGGCCACTTTTGTCTTCTTGTCACCCTAGATGATCACGGAAAAGAAGGTAAGGAAGGACAGCCCACGGGCCTGGGGCCACTCTTCCTGCCTGCCACCCTCTGGTGCGTGGCTCCAAGTTTCTTCCAAACCCTTAGATCCACTCCTGTGAAGCGTGGGATCCCAGGACACAGTGATCAGGACACTGCCCCTCACCCTGTGTAAACGCAAGCTGTCGCTTTCACTGTGCACCTCACGGAGAGGCACACACTCGTTTAATTTATATGAACGCTGGGTAGACTTCCACAAAGGGCACGCGGGGCAACCTTATTTCAACGTGCTCTATCTCCTTTCTAAAAATTTAGTTCCTGGCAGAAAGAGACCATCTGGAAGAAAAGAAATTAGGAAAAATAATACCTAAGATTTAACATGAACCATCGTGGGCACCCAAGGGACAAACAGTCACATTTTAAACTCACAGCCAAGCCAGCAGCTGCAAGAAGTTGATAAGGATGCAACGAACAGGGCTGAGGAGCAGAGGAAAGCACAAGTTAAACCCTCTTGGACTTAAGGGAAGCACCGCCTCTGCTTTCGGCCTGGTTCCTCTGCGTGTTCTATGAATTTTAAAGAATCACAGGTGGATTCTGACTAACCTCATATTGTGCCATGGCCTTAATCATTCTGACACTCTTAATTTTGCACATGTGGAGAGCTCCTTGCAGCATTTGAGTTGAGTGGGGAACAGGGATGGGTGTGCTGTTCAGTCTCCAGCTCCTGACCTTACCTCAGTCTGGGAAAATGCTTGCTGATCATTCCAGGTCACAGTGGATTACATGGCTTGAGAAGGATGGTAGAGCCCTGGTAGCCTAGAAGGATGTTCCAGTTCCTGCCTCCCTTTTTATCAGTCCCCTTTCCCTGCATCCTCCCCACCATAACGAAAGACAACAGAAGCCCTCAAGGTTATAAACTCTATGTTCTGAACCTGCCCTGCTGGCTCCAGATGTGTTGCGTGTTCACAGATCTAGGGGAAACAGGGCCTCACCAGTCAGAGTAGAGATGTATGCTTTTTGTGATGCGTTTCAGTACATGGCAGCAAAGTGTCTTGAAGAAATGGGGTTTGGTTTGGTTTTGAACAAGTTGTACAAAAGCATCCTTCAGGCAGGGGGTGGGGCATGACATAAAGGCTACAATTCGTGGACCTTGAGCCTAGCAGGCCAAAGCCAATGGCAGAACTGCAGGCCCCCACAGCAGTTTCACGGGGCAAGGGTCTGGTTAAGTGAGGGCGAGGAGGATGCCAACTTCAGAAAATGAAAACAGCCATAATGTCAACATAATTTACTACAGGTCTCTGAAGTGTATATAAAACGTTTTAGTGCAACATCTTACAAATAGTTTTTCCTTTAAAAAACAAAAACAACAGCAGCTCTCTACACCATGCATGGGTGGTTTTCTCACCCGATCTTCCTTCTTTTTTCAACAATTAAATTAACGCAGAGAAACCATTGTTTGAAAAGAATATGAAAACTTGCTACAGAAACACCCTGGTGAAAAAGGGTGTGGTCATATCCGTGTCCTGGGACGCACCTAGCACAGTGTAGTTTTTCATAAATGCAATATTGTAGACAATAAGTCAAGAGAATCCGGCAGTTTTCCTTTCTTGAATTCAAAGACTAAAGCTCCAGTAGACCATATGCAATGAGGTCTCACAGCCACTGGAGGGCACCATTACTATTCATCCACATTTCCATAGAAATGGCCAAAGAAAGAGAGTCCTGGGGTTTTTCATAGAAAGCTCAAAAAGCTCAACCTTTGATGGCATCCCCCAGCCGGACAGAAAATACATAGAAAAAGCGATTATTAAAATACTGGCTTCGGTTTCTTTCTTTTCAAATCTCCTGCAATTGCTTCACATATTTAATTACGTGCAGCACCTACTTTTCTACTGCTATGAACCAATTCAAACTGAAATCTTAGTGCCAGCCAGCCCTCTGGCATCTCTCCATTCAGACAGAGTACAAGTCAGTCGTCTTCTCTTGTTGACTCAGCCTAAAAATCAGGAGTCAGCGAATTCCCATTGAAAACACACCTCCTGAAACGAAGAAATGGGGCAAAAGACATTCTTTCTTCATGACTGAGCCAATTCAGTACCTCTAACATGTTGCTGCAGCATAGGAATGAAAATCTGCACGGCAGGCACCAGAAGGCTTAAGGTGGCGGTGCCTGCACAGTGTCTCTTAGAGTTCTGCAGCGTCAGGAAGGAGAGACTGTCTGGTAAGCCTGTCAGAAGCGGCTGAGAAGTCACCTGGCCTGTCCTGAGCTGTGGCTCCGCGTAGCACCCACTGAGCGGCATGCAGCCTGCCTGCCTGTAGACACCTGATACACATCTACCCCCATGTGTCACAGGGGGTCCCACAGCCTCCTCTTTGGAGCCTGTGCATCCTGGGGACCCAGCTTCACATCAATGTCTCTTGTTAGACTTGGTTCCAGAATCCCTGGCAGCTTTTTCCAAATCCCTCTTGGGATTCAAGGTGTAGATTCTATGGGGACAGGAGAGAGAATATTTGGCCAGCAAAATATAAGGAAGCGAGGGCATAAAACATTTTCACAGAGTGACCAAAAGGAAGAATTTGCAACCAATGATGCTCCCGGGGAGCTAAGAATCTGGCCAATAGTGGCGACTCTGGCCCTTGGACATTAAAATTAAAAACCAGACTAACAATCAAATAGCCTAAAACCATAACATGGATCCAAGAAAAGGAAGGGGAAAACCCCACAGACAACAAATGTCCTGTCTGCCAAGACCAGATAAAGGGAAAGGCCCACAAGGTACATCTGGACCTCCCCTGGCAGATATTCTTAGGGCAGTGAGGTGTGAGGAGAGGTAAATGGTGAATAAGGAAGACATCAATATATCTGAGAAAAATCTCACTGGGAGAAACAAGAAAAGCATCTTCATACCTCCAAGAAGGCAGCTATCCCTCTAGGCTCTCCAACATCAGGTGCTGGAAAGCCCCGCCCACCCCTCACTGTCCAGCTCTCGCTGTGTGACCCAGCGCCCTGCACTGGGTATCTACAGCACCCGCTTCCACCCCATGCTCAGCCCAGGCTCACTGGACACTTCCCCTAAGAGTGTGACAAAGCACTCCACACAAAAGCCACCTGCTCACAGTCATCAGCTAGGGACTGCTCTTGCAGAACAGATTGAGCCAATGCCAGCCTTCTTGTACTTCTTTCTCTCATCACTGACTGTGATCAATCAGAAAGTCAGTAGCTGCTAAAAGCAGCCCTCTGCCCACTTTAGCTCGGGAAGTGTGTGTTGTCTGGAGCTTTTGAACCATTGTCCAAGACAGTCTTCTTATTATTTTGGCAAAGACTGGATGAAGCCTTTTTCCCCTTCCTGACAGATATGCTGGCCGGGCACTATCTATCCTAATGGGGTTATACAGGATTTCTCTTGCACATATGCAGTTCCTTGAAGCAAAATTCAATGCTTTCATCTTGACTACAAAGGGTTCCAACAACTCCAGCTGAGGGAAAAGATAAGATACAAATTGGGCCTACACTACACACATTTTTCAAGTCTTGTTACGAAAGTAAAAAATGTTTGGGTGCATTTTGATCCACAGGTCCCATTTTCAAATGTGCAAAAACAAAAAGTCTCGGAAGAGATTCTTTGTTACTATAAAGTCATCCTTCCTCTTGCCATCAGTTGTATGTAGGTGAAATTCGTCCACATCATGGAATCCTATAGGGGTAAACCACAGGGATTTGGAAAGAGTATGTTACAAAGAGTAAGAACCCTCATAACATCTATCTGAGAATACTAGATAAACTGGTGAGTAGATGTGGCACCTGGAACTACTCACTACATTACCAAAACCAAAAACTAGAAACCTACAACAGCAGGATCATGACATTTGGGCACGAAGAGCTAACCAACCAAGACTGCCACCTGGAGGCAGCCCGACTCTGTGATGATGACTGGGAGCTGTGAGTACTCTCCAAGTCTGACAGTTTTCTGCACGGACATCTGAACCTTTGAGTGATGTCGACTGTCCAATCACAGAGCAAAAGGCAGCAAGGGAGAGCCTCAGCTCCTCCATGGGCAACGTCTGCTGGGTCACCCCCTTAGTCTATGGCTCCTGGGTGGATGCTGAGCACTGGGGGCTCCAAGCAAGTGGGGGAGTAGTTGAGGTGCGGTTCTTTGATCCACAACAGGGGTACCCCGTTCTTCCCATCGGAGTTCTTGCTGGAGTTCCGGCTTTTGAAGCGCACCAGCAGGATGGTGATGATGAGGATGCCAAAGATGGGGAAAGGGTAGAAGAAGACGAAGTAGAAGAGTGCGTCATTGGAGCAGATGAGTGACTGGAGGGTGGAACCTGCAAAGGACAAGGGGAGTCATGACAGTAAGGGCTGTGAGCTGGACTGTCCACACCTGTCCCTGAAGACCTCACCTGATGTGACAGAAGCTACTGGTGACTCCCATGCCCACCCTGCCTTTTCCCTGCTACCACTAGTGGTGGGGAGGCTATCTTTGTATTCCTTTTCTCACATCATCACCTCTTCCAGCTCACAGCTGTAAGTCCAAGCAATGCAATGCTTCCATTTCCACTAAGATCCATTGTTTCTGCTTGGAAAGCCACATAAGAAAGTGGAGCTTATTTACTGCAAACTCGACTGCGTCTAGCACAGTAAGGAGGCTGACTCCTGTTTAGTCTGAACCTCCTTTGTGACTACAGTTTACATGTCCCTTTGTACTTAGTTCTACTCCAAACTTCCTGCTTAGGAAATCTAACATGCTCCCTTCCCGGTTCTGAGAACAGTTATACCAGAAATCATGCTTGCTTGCTTAACATTATCAATTAAAATGTCATTACAGACCGCTGACAATGGCTAGTGTGTCTGTGGCTGCACAGAGCACAGTTATAGCTGGATAGGGAAGAGAATATATCCAGGTGCCTCCCCAAGTTGAGGGGTGCGCAATAGTTCATCAGACTTCAGCAGGGGCCTGGCCTCTCAAAGCCTGTAAAATTCTCTGTAAAATAAGGTTGCTGGATGATTTCTATGCTCTACAAAGTTTAGTAACTGTAGATGCCCACAGAGGGTAGATAACATGTGGCCTAAACACCTTCTCCTTTACTTTGGGACACTGAGCTATTCAGTAGACTGTCTGTGAATGTATGTTATGCAGTCTATTCATGATTTAGGCTTTTTCTCCTTTCCCTTCCATTGTAGAGCTGTTGTTCCTCAGTATTATTTAAAAAAAGTTAACACGCATTTATACTTATTGGATTACCAAGTACATGAAATTGCTGATAGTCAACTACTTCTGATCTACAAAATCTCAGTGCCATTTAACAGAATGTTAACAGGAGGTGATCAAAGCAAAGAAAGAGCTCACAAAACTTAAAACAAGATTATGGGGTAAAATGTTTTGACTTGAGAGGAAGATAAAAGTTCTAGTGAATTTTTTATATCTGTAATACAGGCTAATTCTACAATAATAAACACTATTTTCAGTCTGATACATTCCACATTTTGACAGAGATACAATCAAAAAAGTGCCTTGTCAGAATAAATAATTCAGGCTAGCAGGTATTCCCTCCAGTCTCCCTTCAAGTGAAAGTCACCTATGCCTGTGAACTCTGCACTGTGGAACATTCTGCTGCTATGCCTCTCCCAGCTCTCCCGTTAACATTATTGCCCATCTAGACTGGTCCTCCCCACTGAGCATGCAAAATCCGCCTACACTATCCAGGCATCCTCCAAAATTAAAATGACCTGAAAACCTGAGAAAAAGAATGATCCACAAGCTTCATGTTTTTCCTCTTAGGAGTCTGAAACACTTGGTAGAGTTCATTAAAGAGAAATTAGGTTCAGTATTGTGAAATGTAGCAAAGTAACATCTAACAACATACTTCCACCATGAAATCTTACTGAAATAGACTCTGGTAGAGCATCAAGTTTATTAAAAAGATTATATGGTATATTATCACTTTACTTTCTATATTCCCCTTTTTTGCATAAGCAATCAAGGGATAAGTATGTGAAATCCTACCGTATCTCAAACATTACTAATAAATACTCATGACCATTAAGGGAAAACCTTATTAACTTATTTCATCAAGCTCTGCATTATCTTTCAGACGCTGGAACCAGTGACATCCTTCCTTTGTAGTGGGGGAAACTCACTTGTGTCCAGGACACGGATGCCAATGGGGGCAGATTCCTCCTCGGTCAGCCGATACCATTCCTTCTGAGGGCTTGGCAGCCACTCCTCCACGTGGCAGGAGTAGTTACCCGTGTCATGGAGGCTCGCCTGTAGCACCGTGAGCCGGTACAGCAGAGGTGAGAGTCTCTGGAAGCGGAGCCTGCCCTCCCACGGACTGCCCTCTGGGCCAAAGACAGCATCTGGGCCCACACTTAGCAGGACCGTCCGCTCTGTTGGGTCCTCCTCCTCATCCTCCTCTTCCTCTTGCTGCTCTTTTTCCTCCTCTTGTTCTTCCAGGCCAAGGCTGCCCCTTTTCCCTCCAGCTTTAGTCCTTAGGGAATACCAGGCCACAGCAAAGCGGGAGTCCTGGCTCGAGCGGGACACAATGCTGCAGTCCAGCTGAAAGGCTGCCTTCTCAGACACGGTGGCATTGGGGACCACAGTGTCCACCTGGAGGGCGGCATCTGGGGAAAGACAAGGTGCAAAGAAGGGAGAAACACATTGAAAACCCACTGCTAACTACATTATGCTGTATGCCACCCTACACAGGACTACTATGCCCCTTCTACAGTGCTTTCAATGATAACAATCAGCTGGCTGTGATATGCATGGCACAGGCTCACTACCACTGCCCTATTGGAAAGGCAAACAGGCTGAACTATGTGCAGAAATGTGGAAAGAGGTTCTGGGAAAACTGTTAGAATCCAGAACTTACTTTATTCTGATATGCATATCTGTTTATATTTGCATAAAATATCTGTGGAAGAATTCAGAAGAAGCTGGTAATGTGGCTCTTTGTTGGAATTCAGGGAGGAAGGGACACTTATTTTCAATAGGACCACTTGTATTGGTTTAATAGTATCTCCTCAAAATGCACGTCCACTTAGACTCTCAGGAGGTGACCATATCTGGAAAGGATTCTTTTTTTTTTTCTTTATGTGGGTACTGGGAACCGAACTCAGGCCCTCGCACTTGCCAGGCAGGCACTTATGCTGCTGAGCTATATCACCGGTCCTGGAAAGGATTCTTTACAGATGAATTATCTGGATAAGGTCGTACTGGATTAGGGTAAACCTTACATCCAATGACTGGTGTTAGGGATTGAATTGTGCCCCCCTCCAATCAATTTATATGTTGAAGACATTACCCCCAATGTGACAGTATTCGAATACAGGGATTTCAGAAGGTAATTTCAGTTAAATGAAGTCATAGGGGTTGGACCCTAATCTATCAGGAATAATGACCTTATAAGAAGTAAAAGAAATCCCTGTCTTTGTCTCCGTCTCCCTCTCCCTCTGGACATACACATGTGAGGCTATGTGAGGACACAGTGAGAAGGCACCATCTACCATCCAGAAAGAGGGCATCACCAGAACCCCACCGTGCTGGCACCCTGACCTCAGGTTCCAGCATCCAGAACTGTGGTAAATGTCTGCTGTTGAAGCTACCCAGTCTGTAGTATTCTAACAGCGAAGCACACGAAGAGAACTGGTGCCCTTATCAAAGGACACACAGAGCTAAGAAGGCCATATGACAACAGAGGCAGGCACAGACTGGGGGGATCCAACGGCATTGCAGCCCAGGATGCCCGGGCCACTAGGAGCTGGAAGAGGTGAGAGAAGATTCTTCCCTAGAGCCTACAGGAACATGGCTGTGGTGATACCCACATTTTGGACTGGTGGCCTCCAGAACTGTGAGAGAATACATTTCTTTTGTTTTATGCTACCAAGTGTACGGCAATTTGTTACAGCAACCCTAGGAAGTGAATATATCCACTCAGGAGCTGCTGTTGAATTTAAATTGTGCGCATGTAGCTCCCTGACTGAGCCACAGTGAACATAACAAAGTAAATACTCTGCCCGAGGATTGAAGCCAAATGAGGGACAACAGGCCCAAAAGGACCTCTCCCTCTTCTCAAGAGGGTGCACATGGACATGTGGTCCCAGCTTAGGCGGGAGACACAGAATCACCAGAGGAGACCCCACAGGAGGAGTCACAGCTCACAGACACCACCGGACAGCCTTGACTCCCTGGTTTCTGCCGCTTTTTTTTTCTTTTTTCTTTGGCTCAGTGTGGTAGGTTCTAAACCAACAACTCACTCCCTCGCTCCTAAAAGGCTTCCCTTTGGCTCTGTTTATGAAATGTCCTATGAGATGCTGTCATATTAACAGAAGCAGACCTACCAAATCAGATTCTACTTGGACAGAAACCAAAAGGAGCATTTCCCAAGCACTGTCATGGGCTTTCAATGGACTGGCTCAATGTCGCTCACAGGTGGACACCAACCTGGGGTTTCTACTGCTTCTGTGCGGCTCTGCCAAGCCCTCCAAGCCCTGCCTCCCTTCCTGGCTGGCCCATGTGGAATCTCAGTGTGCACTGCAGGAATGGGAAGGTTGAGTAACCTGGTACAAGTGGCAGGCGCGGAGCACCAGCCCCGCTGTCAGAGTCTCTGCTTCAGGACAGCAAATGGCAGGATGGATATTAAACCAGCTACAGGCGACTCAGACTCTCGAAACTTATGAGGTGTCTCCCTAGAGCGTAGTGGGAGTGTAAAGCCAGAGCCATGAGAGACATGTACCGCAGACACCTTGTGCCAGCAACCAGCATGGCATTCCCAAGCTCCTGGTGATGGGTGCGCATCACAAGAATGGCCCTGGGTAACATTCGATGGAGCCCATTATGGCAAGGTGGCCAGACGACCCAGAGACCATCAAGCATTTAGTTCCCTCAGGTCCCCTTCCCCACCTCCTCGCCCTCTGCTTTCTTCTCCTCTAACAGCATCTCATATGCATTAATGATGCAAACTTGGATGACTGTTTTCCCTGTTCTTCCTGGCTGTTAGCACTTCCCTTTAGGCTTTATTTCCTGTGTTAGTACAATTCACAGATCAAGATTGTCAGGAGGACCGAACATAAATCTCCTAAGTCACAGGGATATAGCTGGTACCCCACAGCCATCTGCCTCCTCCTACCAAGGGGCCTCAGTGTGGTGATCTGCAAAATGGGTGGGAATCAGAGAGGTGAGCATTCAGCTGCCATTCTCTACAGTTTTACTTTCAGGAAAAGAAAAACAGAAGACTCTAGCCAGAAAACTGTACACATAAATAAAAGCCCATGGGAAAATATGGGTAATTCAAAGTGGAGGTGATTTCCCCTCCAGCTTAAGTAAGACACAGGCAAGTGAACAGCCCTGTAACACAGGGTACATTCGCCTCCCTGAAGCATGTTCTGTGATGTACAGGGCCTGGTGCAACCTTGATGCTCCACTGTGCTACCAACAAAAAGAGCAGCTCAGCCTAGATGTGACACATGCCGAAAACTTCCACCAGTTCCAACCACGGTGACGCTCGAAACAAGACACAGCGTTCACACTGATGGAGGTTGCGAATTCATGCTCCGTGCCTTTGTAGGGACTATTGGCTTGAATTTGCACATCTTAGCTTATGTGTTTAAATGTGTGACAACAATTATACCAGTAATTATACCCATTTAGGTACTTTAGAAGCAGCACCAGAGACAAGGAAAGCAAAAGCCCACACAGAATAGTCATCAGTACCAATAACATTATCAGGAAGCGAGAGAGTGGAGGCTACAGGTACTTAATCCCTTTCTATTTAAAGAATCAACTCTTTTCCTCTGAAAATTTACCAGCTTGACTTTTTGAACCACATGGTTATTGCTTCAAGACTTTTATTTTTCATATCAACCACCTGTCTGAATCTAGTCTTTAAAAAGAAAACATTCTGTCCTCTAGAATAATTTATTCTAATTAAGAAATCAAACTGCTTTAGGCCAAGGCCAGATGGGCAATCTTCCATTCTCAGGAAAAAAAACTGAGATCATTTTGAATATAAATATAAAATGTTAACACATATATTCAATTGCAAAAGATAAACTAATTTTATTCAGCACATAAAATAGTATACTTAAAGAGGAAACACCAAAGGGAGAGGATGGGGACTTGAGCCTCACCTGGTCGCATGACTGTCACTGTGGTCTGTCCAGCAGTGTCCTCCGCCCGTTTATACCACACGCCACTGGGGCTGGGCAGCCACTCCTCCACGCGGCAGCTATAGGTGCCGCTGTCCTGCACAGCCACGTTCTGGATGAAGAGCCGGTACACACCGGGTGAGGGGCTCTCCAGGTGCAGCCGCCCCTGCAGGTGGTTCTTGGCTGCCTGCTCTCCATAGTGGAAGGTGGCCTCGCGGCTCAGGTGGGCCACAGTCTCGCGCTCTGGGTGGTTGGGCTTCCATACAAACCATTCCACCATGAGCTGCGAGGCTGCACTGGTGCGGTTCACGACCACACACTCCAGCTGCACCTGCTGGGTCTCCAGAACTGACAGGTTCCCCTGGGCTTGGCTGAGCTTCAGGCGGCTGTCTGGAAGAGTGAGGAAAGAGACGTCACGATGTGACCACAGTGGTCTGCATGTACCTTTCTGAGGGGAGGTGAATGGGTATCTTCCAAGTATAGGGGCAGTAAAGACTCAATTAACAGACACACTGCCCAGATGTGGCCCCCTAAACACACTGTGCTCCCGGGTTATGTGTGAGAGGGCCTGGGTTTCAGGGAGTCCAGCATGAGAGTAGCATCTGTCCCCAGTCCATCACCCTCATCAGTTCAGGTGCTCGAGGGAGGATGAACACCAGCTAGAGAAGGCTGCACTTCCCAGCGACAACAGATCACAAAGCACACGGCTGGTGATGGGGCGACTGGGGAGGAACAGCAAAGGGCAGGGTGAAAATCTCTCTCATGGCAAGAGCAAACTAAAAAGTGACTGTGTGACAATTAGAATATGCTGGGTTTGGTGACCACAAAAACTGCCAAGGAAACCCAGTTTGATGTGCTCATGTGTGTGCCCCAGGGCCACTTCCCTCCCAAGGTAGGAAGAGGACTGACCTGGTATCATAAAGAAAAGACTGACACTGAGGGAACCAGATGCTTTGAAAAGTCACGAACAAGATTCTCCTCTGGTGAAAACATGTCATTAACCATGGCACGCCCTGGCAGCATCCTTGTGATGTCATAAAGAGCCCTCCCCGTCTGGACCCAAGGGATCTAAAAGCCATGACACTGTAAACACACAGAAGCACCTAAGGGAAACATCCCCGGGGTGACATCAACATCAGAGAGGAGGAACTGGGGCATTTTCACTTTTTACTTTCTACATTTTAACATCTTCTGAATGTTTTGCTCAGGATTACTGTTGCAATTAAATGATAAAACACTTCAGAAAATACATTTTAAATAACTACACTCTCCAAAATACACATATAAAAAGATGTGATCTCTGGTTATCTCTGGGTTGTAAGATCATTATATTTTTCATTTTGGGGTTCTTTTTATTTGCTTGTTTTGTGTAAGTACATGTTTCCTCATCATGAGGAAATGGTTTTTAAAAAAAAGTATTAGGGCTGGGGATATAGCTCAGCAGGCACAAGTGCCTGCCTGGCAAGTATAAGGTCCCAAGTTCGATTCCTGGTACAAAAAGAAAAAGAAAGAATTAGAAGCAGGAAAAAAGGAAAAACACAATGAACCAAAGATCTCAGCTGAAAAGGGGGAAGCCGTTTTAATCAGTGCCTTGTGATTTTTCTGTTTATAGTGTTAAAATTCACTGTGACACAGTTGACACTAAATGTGTTGACAGGGACCCTTACAATCTTTTTGAACTATCACTTAGCTTGACTGTAGCCTCAGATGGGAAATCTCCTTAATAAACTTAGGACCTGCCATCTTGGTTTCAGAGCAAATGAGGAAAGGAAAAGGATGGTGATGGCCACAGAGGAGATGGACAGGGGCGGAAATGGCATTCTCCTAGTAGGGAAAACAGAACCGAAAGCAGAAAGAACAGGGACCAGAAGGCTGGTGGCACTCGGTTTTCAAAAGCCCCAGGGACTGACCAGCAGTCAGGACACGGGTCACTGAAACACCTGCAGGGACCACTCTAAAGCAGGGCTTCCTGTCTAAATGCACCAGCAGTAGGATCAGCAGAAAAGGTCACTGTGTTACCAGTGCAGGTCCCAGCGCACATGCTGGCCTCTGGAACAGGAGAGGAATGTCCCACTGCACCCAGCACAGACCAGGACGCATCTGGAATCCGTACCTGAATAAATGTTTATTGAGGCTTCATAGGAGTCAAGCAGTGGGGAAGAAAATCAAGTCCTTGTGATCATTCAGGGAGTTTAATTCTCATGGGAGAGGCAGACAACAAATTTATATGTGTGTATTAGGATACTTAAATAATGAATAAGTAATATACTAGCTGATAAGTGATTCTAAGTATAAACATGAATAAGTGCTTCAGAATTACTGACATAGAAATAAGTAAATGAAAAGAGTGCCAGGTGCTGATATCAACTGTGAAGGGTATGGGAAGGGAAGACAGAGTGACCAAGGTACCATTTAAGTTAAAATGAACTAGAAATACCTTTCAGAGGAAGAGGGAGATAAATGAGTATCTATGACCAACATGTTCCAGGCTAGGAGAACAGTGAGTACAAGGCCCTGTGGTGTTCAGGAAAGCAACTGTTTTTATTCAGCCAATGTTTACTAAGGGTGCCATGCCAAGGGCTGCAGATATAAAGACATAGCCCTGTTCTTATGGGGCTTATAGTGCAGTGCAGAAGAAATAGAGATAATTATTACGTTACATTTTGTAGAGGTCCTCTTGTGATATGGGAGAAATCAGGGTAGACGTCCGGAAGTGATGTGAGTGAAGTTTTGGGGATGGACGAAGACAGGCAGAAGGGGCAGGAAAGGTGCACTGCAGGCAGAGGGGACAGCATGAACAAAGGCATGGAGACAGACGTGGGGTGGCCACAGAGCCTGAAGCCCCCACAGCACTTCAGTAGGCAAAAGCAGGGCATGTGGGGAGGAGGGTCAGAGAGGGCCTTTATGGCCTCACCACCTGGGAGGAGCTGAGCTCCTTAACAAAGAGGAGAGACTAAGAGAGGGCACAGCCTGTGTGTGGCTGGAGGGAAATGACCTTAAGTTCTCCTGGGTTGTTCTAGGGGCAGATCTACAGCCATGAGGGAATGAGGGCTGCTGCACTAAGGACTGCGGAGGTTATCAGTCCTTCCTCCTGGACCCATTCCCACAGATAGAGGCCACTGTCAGGGGCCAGGCTGAGGGCTCCCCGCTGGGGCCTGAGAAGGTCCAAGGGCTGAATCAATTGAGGGGACGGAAGGCCTGGTCTGGGCAGCTCTGGGAGGCCAAGGAAGAAGGGAAGGCAGCCAGAATTTGCAAATGCTTCTAGGCAGGAATTCTGGGTGTGGAGCTGGTATCAGGCTGAGATCCAGGGTACAAACCACAAACCCAGAAAGAGAATTAGGAGTTTCCATGGACTCTTGCCTTGTCACATTTTGCTAACCACAGCTGCCCCTGAGTATCTCTGGGGCAGACAGTGTCCCTAAGAATAGTCAAGGATGCTCTGTGAACTTGCACCCACGTGCGGATCCACTGTGGGTAGAGAGGAAGGATCCCAGAGGCACCCAGATGATGCACCTTGCAGACAGGTCCACCAGTGGGCCCCACAGAGCCCCACCCATCCCCATGAAGTCTCTGCAGGAAGCCCTCTGGCCCCAGATGGCTGCACCCTCTGTCCTTACCTGGTTGCTTCACAGTGACTTCCGTGCGGCCTGAGACCTCCTCTGCCAACTTATACCAGGCGTAGTTGGGGCTCAGCAGCCACTCCTCCACATGGCAGTAGTAGCTGCCACTGTCACTGACCTCGGCTCTCTGGACTGTGAGGCTGAACAGGCCCCCAGCCATGTGCCGCTCAAACTGCAGCCGGGGCCGCAGGCCCTCCTCCTCAGCATAGGTGCCGTACTCGAAGGTGGAGCTGTGTGTGGTTTTGAGGATGAGCTTGCCATCAGCATCAGAAGGCTTGTGCACGTACCAGAGCACGGCGAAGTGCGAGTTCTGGCTGGTCTGAGACTTGACGGAGCAGTTCAGCTGAATAGGCCTGTTTTCCACCAGGGTAAGGGTTCTCTTTGATTTGCTCACCTGCAGCTTTGTCACTGTGAAAGAATGGGAAATGGTTCAGAAGAACTGCCACACACTCCTTGAAATGCGGCCCATTTCGAACCTTGCTTCTGGGCTTGGAGCCTGACTCAGTCCAGCACAGTTCCTAGGGGACCTGCCATTAATGGGCTTCCTCCAAAACATGGTTTGCTGTAAAGGATACTCTTCCACCTACTTCTTCCTTGCCACACCTCAGGATTAAGCCCTCCCCATCTCTCCCTCTCAACTGCCAGCTCTCCCTGCCACCAAGGCCTGCCCATATCTTATCCCTGCATAAAACATGTAACAGCTCCCAACTACCTACAGGTTCTAAAGGAAAAAAATTCCTTTTCCCAGCAAAAAGGCCCTCCAGGCCGGGCATGCCTGTGATCCTAGCATTTGGGAAGCTGAGACAGGACGACTGCCTTGAATTCGAGGCCAGTCTGTGCTACATAGTGAGTTTGAGACCAGTCTGAACTACAAGACGAGAACCTGTCTCAAAAAACAAAAAACAAAAACAAACAAACAAAAAAGGCCGTTTAGACCTGACCCCTGCCCAACTGTCCTCACTCACCTCCCACAACTGGCCCCCAGGCAGTTCCCCCTGAGCTTGGCCTCTGCCCCCCGCAGTCCTCTCTGCCTGTCTCCTCTGGCACTTCCCCATCCCGACCCTTCGCTTGTCTTCTCATCCCTCCTCCCTACCCCACAGGACGAGCTGCCCTTCCTCAGCACCCTTTGAAGACCGCAGTCTGTTTTTCCTCACATCTCTCTTCTTCCCTAGACTGTGAGGTCCTGAGGACAAGATCAAGCATATTCCACTCAATCAACCAGTACTTCTGAGGGCCCACCCTGTTTCCCATAGGCTGTTAATGCCAGGGTTGCCCCATGGAGCTTACTCCTAGTGGACATCCTCATTGCCACACTCCCAGAGCCTGGGCCTTAGACAGGGCTTCCTCAGCATTTGCTGAAAAATATGTGTGAGTGGGTGAGCCAGTGAGAGAGGGCTGGAGAACACAGCAGCAGGTGTTAGAAAAGGCTGAGGCTGAACTTCAGGCCTAGAGGGAGGCTGAAGAGACAGTGATGAGCTATGTGACAGAGCAGAGCCAACACAGGCTCCCTTTCCCTCACCATCCTGTTCCCAAACAGCAGGAGCGCAGACTCCAGGGTGCCACCCTAGCTGCTAATTACCGACAATGTTCACCTTCAAAGTGGCAAGAAGCCAAGGTCTAATAAAATATATCTTATTGAGGTAATCTGAGATCCTACCCACTCCGTCATTATTATTCTTGGCTCTGCTTTCCCGTATCTACCCTCCTCCCCTCTTCTAAAAAATGAAGGAAAAAAAGAAAAAACAAACAATTATAAGTTTCTCTTAGGGCACTGATAGTGCAAACATCATTCCACACCCCACTCATCTCTACACTTCAAGTTTTGGCCACTTGCCAGCTGGGAGGAAAACCCAGGGCAAAGTATAGACCTCCACACAAGGCGAGCAACCTGGGCTTCCTGTGGTGGGCCAGCCTAGCAGGAGGGTGCAGGTTTGCCCTGGCTGTCCTCCAGCACCCTGCTGAGCGTTCTCTGGTTTCTTAAAGCCCAGTTTAGCTGCAGGAGCAGACATTGCATCCAGACACAGGGAGGACTGAGCTGTCTGCTCACAACCCTGAGGGCTCCTGGCAGCCAGCTTTATGTATGCAAAGACAGCACCCAGCACTGAATCTCAGATGTCAAGGAATCCAAACTTTTGAAACCCATAGACTGCCACTCAATCCCCCTAGTACCGCACAGACAGATGTTCTGAATGGCTGCGAGCTTTGGGAAGCCAAGGCGTGACCCATATCAAGAGCCATTACTGAAGACCATCTGAGGACACAGCTCCCGGTGTGAAGTTGGACTTCCTCTTCATGAAGGATTGTCCAACTCACACACCACAGACCATCTCAAATCAGGGAGAACACAACAAGCACCAAATGAAGAGAAACGCTAATCCCTCTGTTCTCATGTTTTTTGTTAACAAGCCCCACCTTCTCCCTTCTCCCTTTTCCAAAGGCAGAACCTCCTCCAGGGCATGCTGGGAACCCAGGGCAGGGTTTGCCATGCGGCTCCCAAGCCCTGGAAACTGGACTCACATTAGCTTGGCAGTCAACTTTTCTGAGTGGATTCCTGTCACACTTGAAACCACTGCTCCCTTTTCATCCCTTTCCAATCCAATTCACCACATGCAAATGATATCTCTATCAGTGCAAATGACACCACCTGAATTATCTGGTTCTTGGCCAAAAAAACTGGGTTGTTCAGTATAGAGTAGAAAAAGCTTTAAAATGTATTATTAATTGGGGCCAGATTATTTTTGCAACTGTTACTAAGGAAACCTCAATTGCTATAGTAACTGCATATGTTAAACTGGAATCCTATGACTCAACTTCAATTCAGTCACATGGTCTGAGAATGAGAATTCAAGGAAGAGAAATGTTTCAAAGCATTTCCATTTTTTTCCCTTCCCATGTCAAAATATTGTGAAGTGTTGAGAAGCTCGAAAAAGAGGCACTTTTAAAATTTAGTGCATGCCTGACAGGTGGGCAAGAGGTCAACTCTTATCCTACTCTGAATTTCCTACCACATTGCAAGGACAGGGAGTACTATTCCTGAAGCCAGGGGAGACCTGAGGTGCTGTAGCTAATTAGGAAGCACTCACATGCCCTGCCACAGGACTGCCCTGGGCGGTGCAGTCTGAGTGCCTCACCTCACTGCACAGTTGGTGAGCACAGCTGGCTCAAGGACCAAAGGTGTTTCCATTTGCAAAATGAACACAATAATAGCAGTAATAGCAGGATCCAGCTCATTAGGGGTGTTCCACAGATTAAAAGCAATAGTATATAAGAAGCTTAGCACAAAGCCTGGTGTATAATAAACACTGAGTAAATTTTAGCTATTCTCATTCTCCTTTTTGGTTTCTGTGCCTGGTCCCAAGCTCAAAGCTCAAGATGGGAAACTGTCATACATAACTGGCAATGGTATTTTTAAAGGTGCTGTCATAGATCAACAACAGGGAATCAGCTGTGAGTTCGTAAGAAATGCAGGCTGTTAGGTCCACTGAGTCAGAATCTGCACTTTAACAAGACCCCCATGTGACTCAAATGTGTCCTAAAGCTTGAGAAACCCTGGACTTTGCTGCATCAATGCGTGGACTTAGGCAACAAATGCAGAGGTGAAAGATGCTCAGAATTGAAGCTTAGTTAATTCCTGACAGTGAATCAGCAGGAGGAAGAAAGAATCCAGCAAGAGGCACAAAGAAGGGTCAGAGAAGCTGGCAGGCGATGCCCTCACTGCATACCAGCACTGCCTGCTCGGGCTGCTCTCATCGTTTGCAGGAATGGCCCTTTCTTTCTGCAACAGGGCAGTTTCCTTCCCAGGCCTCAGATCACTGCTTAGAGCTGTGTTTGGCAGAACAGGAGAGGCTTGTGCTAGAAGCCAGGACAAGGTGATATGAAGGGGAAGACAGGAGGATGGAGGAACTCAGCAGCAAAGAAGAGCAGATGCTTTAGCAGCCAACCTACCACCCTCCAGGTCCCACTTGGTGTGTGCTCTTCTCATGCAAAACACATTTATTCCATCAATAAAGGATTCCCTTAAACTCCATTACCTGTGGCCTTCCACTGAAGATAATTTTTAAAGGTCTTCTTCCTGAAAAAATTCTACGGATCTAAAGGGAAGGACTCTGACCCACTAATAGCTAAACAAGTTAATAAATGAGTCACTGAATAAAAATGTGATTAATCTTTTTAAAAGAAGTACAATCAATTTTTACTGTGATAGAAGGGAGGGAACATTTCAAAAAGCTATGACCTTTGAGCTAGGTTCTAAGAAACGAATGAGCAGGTGGAGAAGGAAAAGTGAGAGGGCACCCTGACAGGAAGCGCCAAGGTGACAACTTCTCTGTGCACTGCACTCAAGAAAGAGCAAGCTGGCAGACCTGCTAGATGAAGTTAGAAAGCTGGCTTAGCCAGACTGGAGGGACCCTGAGTTTATGCTTGACTTGGTCCATCTGTGGCTCTCAGGGTGCTAACTGTGGGTCTGCAGCACAGGTTCCTTGGGAACCTACTGGGTCAAAAACCCCGGGGGTGGGGCCTAGCCGCCTACAGGTCCTCAAGCCCTTCAAACAATTCGTATCTTGAAGTTTGAGAAGCCACGGGTGGGGAGGTGAGGTGGTCACCAGGAAGTCCGGAGATTCCAGTTTCCATGCAGTGGTGGGAGCAGAAGGCAGAGGGCAGCAGGTGAGGAGAGCTGGACAGTGAGGGAGTGGAAGGGGAGAGGAAGACACTGTTCTTAGTAACAAACACCTGACAGTAATGTCAGGGATGGAGGATGCAGAGAAGGGAAGCAAGTCAACCAAGAGACTGTGAGAGAAGGAAGGAAGGGCAGCTGGGGACACTCCCTCATTTTCAGGGATACAGGCAGCAAAAGTACTTCCCTTTCCTGCAATTACTACACCTTAGGACATCTCCATCCTTAACTCTACAGGGCTCCCTGCTCTTCTCTCTCTGCACAGCCATGAGCTGTCTGAACCCCTAATAATCTCTTCTCTGATGTTTATAACTGGCCTGCATGTGATGCTCCTGGATTCCAGCCTTAGCCATAGCTATGGTCATCTTCCTAAGAGGCAAATAGGAGCATACCACTTTATTTTATTTCATTTTTAAATTTTTTGCTTTTTGAGAAAGGGTCTCGCTCTGTAGTTCAAGTTGGCCTTGAACTCACTATATAGTCCAGGCCGGCCTCAAACTCATGCTGATCCTCCTGCCTCAGCCTCCAGAATGCTGGGATTACAGGCACGAGCCACTTTGCCCAGCTGGAGCACCTCACTTTCAAGTACTGAGCCTGTTGCTAGCTCCCCACTCCAAAGCTCACCACAGCAGTTCTCAACAGGGTGCCCCCAGGCATTACAGAAATCTGGAGGCAGATCTTGGGATGATTTGGGGAGGGGTGGATATTTAATGGATCAAAGCCAACAACAGATGAAAAACTATCTGGAAAAACTATGTGAAAAAGTGCCTTGTGACCTATGTGACTTTCAAACAACATTCACATGGGTGGGAAATTCTGTGCCTTGAACCTAGAATATATTTTTATTAGAAGCACATCTTTTTGGACATGGTTTTAGTATATGGCAGGTCAATCAAGAGAGGATTTTCCTCGTTTCCTTCAGAGCTGCATGGCGTGTCAGAGACCCTAACCCCCAGCAGTACTGCCTGGGGTGTGGGTCTCCAGCAATATGCATTTAAGAGCAGCATTCACAGCATTTAAGACTTCCGTTGCCAGCCGTGAGCACTGACTCTTACTGTGCCTCCTCCTACCGTCACCATCCCTGAGCACTCACTAAAGCACACTATAGTATTTTAAATTGCACTTTTTCTTTTTCTGTGGCACTAGGGGCCTCTCACATGCTAGGCAAGTGCTCTATCACTGAGCTGTATCTTCAGCCCTGAAACATATTACTTTAGTTTGAACTACTTTAAAAAAAAAAATCCTCCTTTATGTTATCAATAGGACAATATAATAATTTTTAAAGATTGTATGATTAGGAAAGTTATATTGCCTATGAATTTCATTTCAGGGTAGTAAAGGGAATATTACAAATTGTTATTAAAAAAACCAATATATGGTCTTGTATGATCTAAAGTTCTAATCTTCTGTTTAGAGTATTGTTATTTATTTAACAAACTTTCCTATAGTTCTTTCTTTCTACATGCTTAGTTCCATTCTTTTGTGTGTGTGTGTGTGGCACTGGGTACTCAATCTAGGGTCTTCACAATGAGCTATATCCCTAGCCACCCCACTCCTTTTTTGTTTTGTTTTGTTTTGTCTAAATTTTAAGACAGGAGCTAAGTTGCTCAGGCTGGGCTTGAACTTTCAGTCCTCCTGCCTCAGCCTCCCAGAGTACTGGGATAATAGGTGTGTGTCACCACGCCCAATTACTCAGCACTATTCTAAGCACTTTTTTTTTCTAAGCACTTTATAAATATTAACTATTTGGTCCTCGAGTGTCCTATGAAATAAATATTACCCCCCAACTTGACAGAGATGCTTGCCTGAGGGTGCACAGCCAGTACACCTGGAATTCCCACCCCCCCCACCTGGTCTGTCCTTGCTTTTAGTCACTATGCTTGGCAATCCCCTGTGCTTCTGTGTGCCCATTCTTTTCGCTGGTTTTGCCACCACATCTGTGAAACCTTACTGCACTCCTCTGTTCCCAGCCACCTCTTCCAGACAGCCCACAAAGCAGTAACTGTAATACACCCATCCCAGCGGCCTCAGCACCCAGCAGGTACCTGGTGCAGAGCAGATAGATGCTCAAACATGCAGAGAGAGACACAGAAGGGTTGGACAAGGTGAAAACAGCAAGGGCTTGAAAGTGGAAACACCTAATTAGGGGACACCTGACACACCCGACCCTGCTTTCCCTGTGTGCAGACAGAGCAGTGCCCCTTTCTGGTTGACACCAATAACAAATGTCACCATGACAACAAGTCTTGAGGCATGGGAAGAGGGCTGGGGCCTCCTCTTAGGGATTCTGTGCTCTTGTTCACTGTGTCTCTGCACAAATAACAGGCAGAAGCCACATAGGATGGAAGGAGAATCTTCTGCTATCCTGGAAGAAATCAGTGCCCACTACTCTGAGGGATGGGGCAGCCAGCCCCTAGTGCACTGTGACAAGGAGAGCCAGTGTTCACATGTACTGGACTCATGTAAGTCAAAAAAAAAAACCCTCAGCTAAACCAATCTTCCGGGTCAGCAATAAGAAATAGACAAAAACGAATTTGGCAACATCCGGGGGTATTAAATATTCATCCTGACTACCCATCAGTACAATCCCAGCAGAATACATCCACTGACAAGTCAGCTTTCCACCACTGGAGGCTGTCCTCCTGGAAGCTTGTTTATTGCTTTGTCAATTTTAATGTGCCATATTTAATAGCCACACCAAGATATTGTCGTAAACATTTGGAAAATGAGTGCTGACATTTCCCTTATTATGTCTGTATTTAGTAATGTGTAATTGGAGGGTGTTTTTGGAGCTAAAGAAAATCAGAAGAAAACAAGGTGATGCTTCACAATTAAAAGACGAAAATACTGATTGAGTATAGAGTATGTTGAACTGGCTAAAAGTGTTGCCTGAATGTCTCCTGGGGGTCACACTGTGCCATCAATGGGAGTAAGACTAGGCTAAACCAATGACAAAAAAGGAGGGAGGGCATTTATTCCTTAAAGATTTCCTTGGGGATGTGCACACAGAAGAGGGAGCGTGCATATGGAATGTCAATAATAGATTACAGCAAGTCGACCAGGCTGTCTAACCAGCGATTCTAAGGAATTAAATTCTCCTTTTTTTGTGGGTACTGGGGGTCGACCTCAGGACCTCACACACCAGCAGGCGCCAGTGCCGCTGAGCAATATCACTGGCTCTTTTTTCATATGTGGGTTCCGGGAGTCGAACTCACGACCTTGCGCTTGCCAGGCAGGCGCTTATGCTGCTAAGCTATCTCACTGGCCCAGGAATTAAATTCTTATGATGCGGTCAGGATCAGCAGGTGACTCTGGCAGGGACCAGCCTGGGCAGTGACCACACAGACCACACAGAACCTTGCTGAGAGAAAGGACATTACTGCAGTGGAAGCTGATGATAAATAGACTAGTCCTGGGTTTCTAATTGATTCTCTCAGAATAAGAACATTTGACAAAATAGTCTTTAAATGGGTGACAGGGGTAATTTCTAGGAATCCATGTTTTGAGGGGAAGGGTATGCAGAGTCAGTGGAAGAGGCTGGCATTGTTTGAGGTTCTGGTAGCCCCAAGTCCTACAGCCACTTTGTGGCAGAAGTTAGAAGAAATAAAGAAGTTCAATGAGGCACAAATTAAACTTTTATGGCCTTAGTAACCTGCATGGTGAGGAACTTTGTAACCTAATTTCTATGAAATTTAAGGACCAGGAAATCAGGGTGGTAAACCAGAGGGAGGAGGCAGCATATAAACACACACCATGCTAAGACGTAGCTAGCTCAGTGGTAGAGCGTGTGCCTCGCACGCACCAAGCCCTGCATTCAATCCCCAGTGCACAGGGACGCACACACATACACATGCACACACATGCATGGTACCAAAAGATTCCTGAGGAAAAAATTAAACAAGAATATGGTAGCATGTTTAGAAAGTACATACTATAATAAAATTAAGAACTTAGTCTCTGGAGTCAGACTGAAACCTGGCTTTGCCAGTTGTTACGGATCATTGGGCAATTTATTTAATCTCAGGGCAATGTCCAGATCTGTAAACCAGGTGGGGCGGTACCCTCTCAGACACTGCATGGAGTTGGTAAGAGAGAATCAATTAAGTTATTAAACATAGAACATTCAGGGTGGTGACGGCCACATGAGAAATGTTGATTAATTATCAGGTATCACTGAGGTTGCTACTGCTATTACAGCTAGTCCTGACAGTACTAAGACTCTGCCACACCAGTGACCTACAGGGGAAACCTTTTATGTAAAGGACCCACTAGCTGAAAGCAGAAGGAATAATTTCTGATTATATGGCCTCATAAAAGGTCAAAGTCTCCCTACCCCAACTTTTTTTTTGTGTGTGTGTGTGTATGGTACTAGAGATTGAATCCAGGGCCTTGCACATGCTAAGCAAGTGCTCTACCACCGAGCTACAGCCCCAGCCCCACAACTGTTCTTTAATAAGGTATAGCTAGGTTCAAATTCCAACCTCCTTACTAACTGTCACTCTGACTTGGGCAAATTAGAACCTCTGAGCTTCTGACCCTTCATTTATCAGATGGAAATGCAGTACCTTCAGTACTGGCCAGCCTTCCCATGGCTGCAACAAAATACCTGATACCCACAACTTAAAGGAGGAAAGTTTTATTTTAGCACATGGTTTTCAGAGAATTTAGTCCATGGTTGGTTGGCTCCAAGACAGAAAGGCATGGTGGAAAAACTGCTGAACCCATGGCAGCCAGGAGCAGAGAGTGAAAGGAGAAGCCAGGGAGGGAGACACACCCTCTAAAGGCCCCAGGGACCAGTCCCCTCTAGCCTCCCCCCCCCAGTCAGTGATGAAACCACTGACGAGTACGGCACTCTTGTGATCCAATCACCTTCCACACACAGGAGACTTTTAGGGGACATATTAGATCTACACCGTAACACCTTTCTCCTAGGGTCACAGTGAAGATTTGGTGTGAATACACACTAAATGTCTAAAAGACTGTCTCCAGCCATGCATTTTTCTACTTCTATTTTTCTAAACTGAAAGCACCAGTACCAACCAATGTATTTAAGGAAAAAGGGAGAAATGAACCTGAAGCTCTTTGGAAAATATTAAGTGCTAGGCCCATCAATATTTAATAAAGGAAAGACAGTAACACTAAAGGGGATGCACTCTCCCTGGTGCCTCAGGCACTCTGGGAGTCCTATGCAACCTCAAGCCCCTACCTTGGCTCTTTCCAGCCTGCAGAGGACCAGAAGAGTGCATTACTATGTCCCTTTAAGCAGAAACCAACACAACACACACATATCATGAAGAAAGACTTGAATACGGGGCCTCCTAACTCTCCAGCTATTTTTCTGCTAGGAGGCAATAATACGGTATAACAGAAAATACAGATGTGTGGAAGTCAGAGAAACCTGGGCCCCACACTCAATTCAAATCTCAGTTCTGCCACTTAACTAGTGAGTTAGTTGGCCTTTGCCAAGGGTCCCAGCCACAGTGAGACTTGGTTTCCTCATGGCAAAAGTGGGACAGAGACATCCTCATTATCAGATTATTGGAGGAATTTAAAGAGAAACAAGTGCTGAGCATAAAACCTGACACCCAAGAGAAACTTCATAAATTTCTTTTCTGTTCAGCCTTTAGTACTATCATAAATTAATCAGAATCCAAATAATGACAGTCTTCAATGAATTAATTCCATATTTGTCCCTTAGGTGCTCCAGTCTTAGATTCCAAGTAGTAAAAGAAATAAGCAAATATTGCTTTACTCAAGAGGCAATGACAAGCAAGGTCTTGAGGTCAGCATCTCCTCTACCTTCAACTACTGCAGAACCATGTAATAGCCAATGCTGCTCAGAACATCAAACTTGAGTGACAGAAGAGACAACAAAAGGCACAATCATGATCTCAGTGTCCTACTTCATAAGGTAGGCAAGTGGGAGTTTCAGCATCTTCCACAGCAAGGGCTCACATCAAATGGGGTCTCTGCTTAACCCTCCATTAACCTGCAAAGCCTCTTAAAAACAGCTGCTACCCCTAGCATCATATTGGCCCGGGTCAGGCTCTAATTAGCCAAGAATAGTGTCATCATTTATAGAAGTTGTTTCAAAACTGTTAAAGAACAGGCCTCTATCAAGGGGTCAGAAAACAGGCAAGATAAACTCAGCCATCACTATTATTTAACTTTACATTGCTGAAAACAACCCTGTGACCGTGTACGGTCAGCTAGTGGACCAGGGCAGGCATTAATCATAGCTGTTAGTGGGCAAAGCCAAAATCCTTTTTGCAAGGGGTCAAACCATCTGTGCAAAGTGAGTGGGTCAGAAAGTCAGAAAAAGCTTTGCAAAGTCCAACCCTCGCTAGTCACTGTGGGGTACCCGTTCCATCCCACACACGGGCTGGGCGACAGGAAGGATGCAGGAACCTAGAGCCGGGCTCTGCTTCCACCAGCTTCTAGCCTAACAAGTACAAGGACATTTTCAGGGGAAAACCTTGAGTACTGTGTACTGAACTGCTCCAGCATGTTAGTACAGGAAGCCTCCCCGAAGCAGTGCCTCTTTATGTCCACCTTCACGGAAGAAAGGAACTCAAATTCAGCCCATGGGGACAGGTCCCTGAGTCAAGGAGAAGTGCAGGTAGGACAAAGACCACAAGGTTCAAATCCTGTCTCTGCCACTAACTAGCTTCATCCTTCATCACATCATCCTTCCTGGGGCTGTGAAATTCTAATAAAATAACTCGGCCTCAGCACTGAGCACAAAGCAGATGCTCGATAAGGGTCCATTACCTTTCCTTTTCCCATCGAATCTCCTTGTCTATAAACATGAGAAAATGATAACTCTTTCATATAATTATTGAAAGGATTACAAGAGAGGAGGTTAAGTACAGACAGAACTTTCCAAAAAATAATTGGCCAGCACATGTCATGAATGTCAGTATCTTAACACAAACACACACACACACACACTCACGCACGCACGCACACACAGAGGCTTGGGAGTTGTTCTAGATGAATGAACCTAAAGAGTCAGAAGAACTAAATGTAATGTGTGATCCCTGACTGAATCCTGGTTGGGGGTTACAAAAAGCTACAAAGGACATCACTGGGCCCATCAGGGAAATGTAGGTAATGGGACTATACTAATGTTGAACTCCTAGAGCATGATAATGGTGTTGTGGGTGGGTAGGGTGATATCCTGTTCTTGGGAGTTATATAATGGAGTATTTAGGGGGTGTCCTGATGTCTACAACATACTCTCAAATGGTCCAAAACAACAACAAAAATACAAGAGGAAAAAACAAGCATGGTAACACATTAATAACTGGTCATCAAGGAAAGGGAATACAAATGTTGATGTACGATTCATGCCAACTCCTATCGACTGGAAATTTCTTGAAGTGCTGGGGGGAACAGGGCTTGCAACACATGTCCCTTTCCCTCCACAAGTCTCCTAATGCCATGTAAGCCCATACCCTCGTGTGTCTCCGCGTCATGTCAGCCCTCATCGGTGTCTCTCCACGTCACGGAAGCACTCATCGTCCCACAGGTCCTACAACAGTGAGACCCCAAGCTAGCGGCACCCACCTGGCTGCAGCACTCGAATCTCCAGCAGGTTAGAGGTCCTCTCTGCCAGTCGTGTCCACGTGTTGTTGTAGTTCTTCCGCCACAGCTCTGCCACACACTGGTACTTGCCTGCCTCTGTGTCACTGGCCCGGCTGATGCTCAGGCGGACGTTGTTGCTGGACTCAGCCTTCTCGATAGCAGTCCGGGTGCGGAAGCTGGAGGACCTGTCCCCCCACTGGACCCCTCCATCCCGTGTGAAGGTCACCAGATCATGGAACTCAACAGTGCTCACTGGCTGGAAGCGCCACGTCACCGACACAGGGACCCGGGCTGGGTAGTGGGGCTTGATAATGCACTGCAAGTCAAAGGAGTCGCTGTAGGTGACCCCTGGTGTCCGGGAGATGGCTGTGACCGCAAAGCCTGTTTCTGGACAGAAAGCAGAGAGATTTAACCAGAGGAGGCACCTGGCTTTCTTGGGGCAGTATGACATCAGTGACAGGGCTACTGGCAAAGCCAGAGTATACAGCAGTGGCCCAAAGGCTCTTTTGAACTTCCTCTTCATATTGGCGCTGATGTCCCTTGGTCTCCAAAATCTATAGGAAGAGGCCTAGGCAATTCTCCATTTGAGATGCTCATGTGGATCTGCATTAGATCCTCCTCTAGAATCAGACACCATTGCCTTTCAGGGGCTGATTACATGTCGCCAGAGCCATGTCTAGAAAATCAGAGATTCCATGCAAAAACAGGAGAAAAAGGCCCTAAAGCCAGTATACATCCACCAGCCTGACCCCTTTCCCTGCCTTCTAGTGTCTGGGTGTCCCAGAAAGGAGGCAGATGCAGGAGGCCTCCATCCCCTCCTCACTTCCCTCACAGAACCTGGGGCAGAAAGGCACTAAGGGGCCCATAGCAGGAGGGACTGATCTTCAGCAGGTGGGGACCTCAGCTGAGGTGGGGAACAATGGTCTGTAATTCAGGGTTCTGCAGTCTCAGTGGGTGGTGAGTCTCTCAGTATTCCTTACTGAATGGGCAGCATCACTAAACCCTCATACTCACTCCTCAGTACAACTGCCTTGGGTCCCTTCAATCTGGAAATACTGTTCTCTATTAGTATACTGAATAAAATCGTAAAACCAGTAGCAGCCAGAATTCATCGAGCACTATCTATGTACCAGACATGGGGCCAACTCTTTGTTCTCACCACATCTCACTGAATCCAACAACTGTGTAGGGTAAGATTTACTGTTCCTTTGCACAGGGCACGGAGGAGTGAAATAAACCGTCCAGCACTGAGGAGCAGGTAAGTGTCAGAGTCAGGCTATGTAAACCTGCATGTACCTGATTCCGGGGCCTTTTGCTCTTGCTTTCCCCACGGGAAGTGCAGCACAATAGCCAAGGGCATAGACACTGCAACCAGCTGTCGCACTGTGACACCTCCTAGCTGCGTGACATTATACAAGTGACCTAACTTCTTTCTGCTGTTTCCCAATCTGGAAAATGGGTCCTTGTGAAGATTAAATAAATATCTGTGAAATGCTTGGAAGAGTATCTGGCATACGTTTTTTAAAAATATGTTTGCTTAAGAAACAAAATGGACATAAAGGGCCGGTGAGACGGCTCAGCGGCATAAGCGCCTGCCTTGCAAGCGCGAGGGCCCGAGTTCGACTCCTGGATCCCACATACAAAAAAGGGGCCGGTGATATCGCTCAGCGGCACGGGTGCCTGTTGGCGCGTGAGGTCCTGAGGTCGACCCCCCGGTACCCACAAAAAAAAAAAAGGACATAAAGGAAAGTAAACTATACAGATGAAGGCAAGGCACACAGTGAACCTTCTTCCTTTCCATGAGAGGCTGTCAGGCAAAATGTGCTGAAAACTCAGGATCTTCAATTTGGATTTCAACAGGTATAACCTTAAAACAATGTTTAAGACTCAGAGGCCCATCCTTAAACATTAAGCAGTCATTTATGGATCTATAGATAGCATGTGTTACCCCAAAGGGAGTGCAGAACAGGACCCTGGGGACAGGGCCGACACAGGGCATTCCCGGCCTCACACCCAAGGAGAGACAGCTTCTATACACCAGTGACTCTCCCCGCCTGACGAGGCACACGTCACAGTCATAGGCTACAGTGCATGGAGTATCTGAACTGGTACACAGGCACAGGCACAACAGCCTATGGGCATCTGGAAGATGCTCCACCTATTATCTTAGCCATGACACTTGTCACTGTTACCTTCCTCCTGAGGGGATCGTACCTAACTGCACTGACAGGAAAACTGTGTATTGTTGTTCACTTTAGACCAAAGAGACAACCTTAGTCCACAGTGCTCTCCTGCTCTTCCCTGGCCCACCACTTTGGGCCACCCTAATTACGGCTTTAGCCAGAGGTGTCCTGGGGGAGGAGCAGCTGGGTAGAGTTGGCCCCAGGGTCCCACCACAGGCCCCCTCAGGACGCCTTGGCTGTGGGGACTGCTAGACATAGTGAGTATAAAAATGCTCTTAGGATGACCTGAGATGGCAAAAGTACTTCTACAGATAATCCTGACTCACTGTAACCATGCCTCAGACACTGCTAACCCGCCAGTGCTAGCAACACTGGACACTCTGAGCTTTCACCTCTGGTGCCCAGCACAGGCACAGGGATTGAAATTATCAGGAACAGCAACAGCCGGAAGAAGTTTCTAGAGACAGAAATGTAAGCCATATGACTACTGCAAAGAGCAGATTCATCTCTGGATGAAGCTTTTAAAGAGCAAATATAATTCTCATCTGGGAGGGGTGGGAAAGTGGAGGGCTTGGTCTCAGACAAAGCCAGTGGGGGCTGCTGTCTTTACTGGACATTCTGACAGTACCACGAGCTCTACCTGTGAGAAAGGGGTGACACGGTCCCTGAGAGCGGGATGTAATGTTGCTGAGGTTAACTGATGTCAGCCTCCTGATAAACAGCAGACTTGACATGACAAGTTATCTGCCTAACAAAGTAACAGACTGGTCTTTGAAAATTTAATATACTGATTGTATTTGGCAGATAAAAGTTGACACAAGCCTTTTAAACCAACCCGTGAGAAGCAAATCTAATATTCTTTAGTTTTAGCAAATCCAAAGGTATCTTTTTATTTCACGCTAATAAGGAAATGGATTTCTTAAGTAGGGGGCTTACAGAGGAGTAGATAAAAGCACAGGCCTGGAAAAATATTAAGATGGAATGCTGGTTTCCTGGGCTCAGACTGTGGGTTAGTCATTTAAAAACTGTAATCCTGGGCAAATTAGTTACCCTTTCTAGTTTCCTATCAAATGAATCTTGGCTTGGTAAAGCTTCAGTAGAACAACTAAACTCAAGTACTTAGACTCAGCCAGAAACACGCCAATGCTAAATCAATGGTAAGGAGATTTCCTATCCTGCTCTGCCCATTTTCAGGAGGGTTGGGCTGTGGGCAGGAGACCAGGGAGGCCAGGGAGGCCAGGAGAGAGGTGCTGTAGAACTCAGTTGTTCCTCTCCCTCTCTTCCAGGTAGTTTTAACAGTAGCCTTGTTCCTCCAGGGCAGTGGCCCTAATCCATCTTGAATCTAAGCCCTAGAAATGGTAACAGCTCCCAAAGTTGCTGGCTCTAGGTGCTCCACCATCCAATGTTGATTTCTTCACCCTGCCCGTACAACCCTGAAGAGTCTCTTCTATGAAAGCCTTTAGAAGGTGCCGTGGTGTCCTACCAGAACTCTGATAAAAGTCAATGTGAGCTGCTCAATACAGGAGCAGCCTTTAGAGCAGTCCCACCTCTCACTTACCGAGAGCTGTGATGGAGACGAGAGTGCTGGCTCGGCGCTCCCCCACGATCTGCCACTCACCATCCACTGCCCGCACCCATTCGGTCACGTGACATTCATACTGGCCCTCATCCTCCTTCCTGCTGTTGAAGATGCCCAGGCTGAAGGAGTTGGGCTGCACCTGCTCCATCTGGATGCCCCCAAAGCTGCTGCGCTCCCAGTAAGATGAGCCCGGCTGCACAGTGCCATCACGGTCTAGCCACATGATGTTGCTGCGGCGGTTCTGCCTGTCCACAAGCTGCCAGATGACAGAGAAGCGGCCCTGCAGCCTGCCCGCTGTGCGGACACTGCAGGAGAAGTGCAGGTCCTCACCCTCAAGGATGACGCTGGCATTGCTGGCTACCTCCACGGAGATGCTGCTCTCTGAGGAGAGGAGAGAATGCCATGTTGGGGGCATTATGGTCTCCATGGTGCCCTTCCCACAGATACCACCAGAGGATGTGTGCACATGGAATCCGTATTCCATATTCATGGACAGTGAGCTCAGAGGATAAAAAAATACTCTAACATTTCATGCTGCAAGATCTAGCTGGTGGTAGGCACCGCTCCCCATGATTCTCGATCTGAAACCTAGGATGCTCTTTGCTACATGCAGAGGACTGGGATAAAGAGGTTCTGAGACTGAGTCAGAACCTAAGAAATACAGTACAATGACATGATGTTTAGGACATAAAACCATTTATGGAATAACCTATCTAGTTAGAGTTCAAAGCTTTCAACTTGGATTTTCAGCAAAATGAGTAACTCCCAGGTGAAGATCCTACTTCACCTCAGTCTTCCCCTCATTCAGTGCTACAGCAGTTTAATAAAAGCTGAACATCAATAATGTAGCCTTTGAATCCTTCAGGGTGCTATTGAAAAGACAAAAAATGCCAGGAAGTATTTGGAAAATTATGTGTGGATCATAATGACACACATATGGCTTGGTTTCTCACAGTGTGTGGGGAATGAGTTTTCATACTTTCATGAACACAGAATAAACCAAAGCCAGTGGCTCATCATCATTCATTCTGCCTGTCCTCACTCAGCCCTGAGGTTTCTCTGCTCTCCACCTTGAAACACTCTGCAAATCGAAGTTCGGGATAAGGATCCCCCTCCCTCCCCACCTCAGTCTAGCCTTTGTTACTAACTTCAGTAGCTGATCTCACTCAACTGAACTGCTTAAACTCTATACTACTCAGTTTCTTTTTCTGTAACATAGGTAGAGTGCTACCTTTAACTGTAGAATTTTTCAAAGATTAAAAAGGAAATGAGACAATGTATACAGATTACCTAACACACAGAAAGGTTTCAAAAAGTGGTCAACATGATCATGATTAATTTTACTAGCTCCAATAATCTTTTGTTTCTTTAAACAGCATGCATATCTTAATCTATCTTAATTATGTATATATTACTTTGCATCATTACCTATATTGAGTTCAAAAGGACACTGAGTATTAACACAAAGATCAGTACTGTAACTAATTTGGTTCCAATTTTCTGGACATGAAATACTTACAGTAATTTTAAACCAATCAATTAAATCAAATGCCAGATTAGGAAGCACACCTGATTACTGAAGGAAACACACATACACATGAATCAATCTTTTCTTCCCTTTATTTCCCCCACAGGCAGAAACAAAGAAGAGCACTGAGCCTCAGCATTTAGCTCTACTTATGGTGAATATGGCTTTTACCCATTCTGGATGTGCTTATTTCATGTGAAAAATAATATCTGTACAAGGTGGGAATAGCAGTTTTCCAGGAGGGCAACCTCCCCCAGGAGTATTACTGAAGCCATTCATGGAGATGAGGCTCCTGCAGAGCCTCATCTACAGAACTAGAGGTTAAGAGTATGGATCTGGAGCTCAGGTTACTACATCCTAACTCTGCGGTACTGAGGTTCCTACTTACCTATCCAAGCTCCAATTTCTCTTGTACAAAATGGAGGGACTGATAGTGCGTACCTCTTAGGATCATAACACTGACAGGATTAGATGAGGTACTTGTTTTTCATCATCATTAACAATAATAATATTCCTCTTTAGGGTAAAGACTTATCCTACTGCTATGGATTCACAGTGAGGTATTAAAGGGTGACTTCAGCCCAAAGGGAGAACATCCTTTTGCTTGTTTTATGCAGAAGAATGACCTTCAGGACCTCATTCCCACCCTTCCTGTCACCCAATGGACTCCTATGGAAGGACTGGCTTGTTATTCTAGGGGCTACTGTTCTGGAGAAAGCCTGGAAAAACCCCATGGTTAGAAGAAGAGCTACTCTGGCAGGAGAGGCACAGGCAGCCACAGACCAGTGCTACACTGCACATTAGAACTATTTACACAGGTTCCCAGGCCTGTAAAAAGGCAGCCAACAAGTTAAAACTCTGGATTAAGTGAAAACTAGGACAGAACTAATGAGAATCTCAGTGCATGTTCACAAACAAAAATTTCCAATCAAGAGGCTGACGGTATAGCACAAGTTAAGCGCAGAGCAGTGGATTTGGAGTTAGAAGCAAATGTGTCTAATGCAATGCAAGCTCAACGAACTGAACAACAGGCTCAGTCCCTTCCCTGAGTGGTGCTCTGACTTTATTCATAGGATGGAGATAACATTGGCCTCTACAGGGATTTGAGAGGTGGGAGCAGAGAAGGAGATAATTTATGCAGAAGAATTTTGGGCTCTTGGGAGAAAAGGCACCATTAAAATCCAAGGTATGATCACCATTCCCGATGTGATTGCTGTCGTTCTTTGGTAGACTTACCCAAGTGGCCTTGGGACAGGATCTGGTGGTGCTGGGGGACTTTAACTACCCAGTTATCTGCTGGAAAAGCAATATAGCAGGCCACAGATCATCAAACAGGTTCTTGGAAGGGGTTTGGGGGAAATCTTTTAGTACAAAAGATACAGGAAGTAATCAGCGTGGCTGCCCTTCACTCCATCCTTACAAAACAATGAGGAATTAGTCACAGATTTTAGAAAGTCCGTGGTTAAGGCAAGCACAGACCAACAGGAAAATAGTAAAGAGACTGGGCATTCAACTCAACAATTTCAATTATACAAATATTCAGCAAGCACCTACTCTATGCAAAGCACCATGCTAGGCATTGCAGGGTGAGGTGGGGAGGCTAAGAAATAGAATTTCAAGATAATCAGGGGTGTCTATATAGGTTTAGGAAAAAAAAAGCATGAAAGAAACTAATTCTGTTGATAAGAAAGGAAAGAGTGGCAAGTCCCTTGTCTCTATTTTTGACTTCACACTTGAAGAGAAATATTTTAAATATGTAAATATGTAAACAAAAATTTAAAGGAAATCATTACAAGGCTAAGAGAAAGAATAGTCTGAGCATCTGAGAAAAGGTTAAAGGTTAGTTTTACAACTTTACCACCTTGTTTAAAATTAAAGCATTGTTAATTTGTTTATCTTTCTACTAAAAACAGAACTATGAAAGAAAGGAGATTAATAGGAATATCATAACACTATTTAAACACAACATGCACAAACACTGGTCATCTCTGGAGTGCCCAGCAAGGGTTCTCCCCACGCAGATAACATCAGCTTACAAGGAAGTAGGCCCCACCTCAGCCTAAGAGACAGCCTAAGCTTTCAAAGGCACGCTCCAGGAAGACAGGACAGCCCAACCCACTACTTTTTTTTCAGTGCTGGGGATGGAACCTAGGGTCTTGAGCATGCTAGGCAAGCACTCTACAAGCCACTGCTTTTAATAATGCAATTTCAATAGAGAAAGCAATTGGGGAAATGCTCACCTTTCTACCTGCAAAAACCCAGACACCAAATCCCTCTTCATAATGTACTTTATGATTTAAAATCCTCACAAAGAAGACCAGCTCTCCTTAAGTGAGATTTCAAAACAAGCCTCTGCCCACTTCTTCTAGAACTTAATTCCCACACAGGAACAACCAGCATTCTGGGCTTGGTCTTTCTCCAAACCAAGCTGGCACTCTGGTGTTTACACTCAGCTGTTCAAACTCGAGTCTGTCAGTACCTAGCCCTAGCCAGAGACACCCTCAATGCTCTGGTACCTGACGGGCTGCTGAGTGTGGGCAGGAGGGCTGCAGGAGGCCGAGAGGCTGAGCAGTGCCCTCTCCCTTTCTGCTTTAACCCTGAGTTTCATGGCTTGCCTCATTCCCCCTACTTCTCCTTGTGACACTAGCCACTGACTCAGGGACCAAGGAAGGACAAGGCAGGTAACATGTCTCTTTACTTACTGAGGGGGAGGACAATGATGGGGATGTTCTTAGGACGCTTGCTTTCCTTGTCGATGAACTCCCCAGTGATAGTTTTCTCTCGCTCAGTCACACGACAGTTGTATTTCCCACTATCTTCCTGGCGGAGGTGGTAGATTTTCAGCACAAAGACACTGTCGCTCTCTTTGGACACTTTAAGCTGTCCCCTGGCTTCTCGGTGGGCAAATTCGTTGTTGAGAATTGGCACAGCATTAGGCCCCATGCTGGCAATGAGGGAGCTGTTGAAGGCCCAGGAGACAGCAAAGTAACGGTCAGGAATGTTCTGAGCCTCCAAGATGCATCTGAACTCCACTGGCTCACCCACCGTGTGCAGCCGCTTGTCTGTTTCCAGCCGAACAGTGAACTCTTTGTCTGAGGAAACAAACAAAATATATTTTGGGCAAAATATATTTTGGATATATTCTGGGCAAAAGTGAGCTGCAGCTAACCAAACTGCATCAGCAAATTCCTACTACTCTTGCCTTTCTTTAAGATGCTAACTACAGGGGGTGCGACAGCACTTATCCTAAGAGAAACCCCAACTCCAATCCAGGTTATTTGAAGTTTAGAGAAATCACTGAACATCACCATATCCTTGCTAAACTCAGTTGGTCTAAGGAGCATGCTACCCTCATTAAGACCAGCAGGGCTCTGTTCACAGCTTATGTTGTCCTTGATGAGTCCCCCAAAACCCAGGAGGAACTCCTACAGTCTTTCAATGGCAGATTGCAAAGGTCTACCTTCATATATACACCCATTACTCCATGGAAGCAACACAATTACAAATATTTTCAGCAGGTATTACAGAACGTACGCCCATAGAGATCTATGAGACACAGTGACAGTGACCTAGCTACTGACCCCAACCTTAATAATTAATACCCAAAAATGAAAATACTGAAATTCTCTCTCTATCCCCATGTAAAGACTGGAAGTAAGAAATAAATAAGACAAACCCTGATAGCATTACTTAGGAAAATAAAAAGCAATGTCTTTTCACTGGTCTACCATCTGCTAGTGGGTGGGTAGAGTGGGAAGGTACCCACTTAACTGAGAGTCAGGCGACCTCTGAAATGATCAAGGAACCCAAGCACTTTTCAGAGAACCAAGCAGAAGGGGGAGACCCAAGAAGGACCCATCACCATGAACAGTGCCACCAACAGTGTTCCAGGTAATGGTGCATGGTGACTATCAACTTATGAGACAGTTCCCCAGTCTCAGAGGTACCCCACAGCAGAAGTGAGAGGAAAGAAAAGGAAGTTGAGTGTTAAAGGAAACCTATGTCCAAAGAAACAGAACCACAGAGCACTGGCTGTAGGAGGTGGTAGCTGTGACCTCTGTCCAAATCCCTCCTTGCAGTTCTAGCTCTGTTCCTCCAGAGAAGATACTGAGAGGAAATCACATCACAGCAATGTGTCAATTCCCTATAGATTCATTAGCCTCAATCACAGCTTCCCTCCGCATTTGGCATTTGTAGGATTTTCCAGAGGCTTCAGTACCCTTGACTCATTCATTCCAATCACACATACTCTTCAAGCAGATAAAAATCCCATTTCCCTGAAGAATAGGAATCACGAGTGAGTTGCCTCACCCTTCCCCCTTCCCAGCCCCAGCTCGACTTCACACCCGCCTGCTCTCCATTACCACCCCAACACTCCTCTGCTTTTCTGTATTACCAAGCTTCCTGCCATGTGTTAGCCACCACTGCTTCCTCTCTCCAAGAGCCCAGACCTGAGAGACGTGGCTAAAAGAAGCAGGTTTTCCTCTGTCGCAGCCTCCTAGATGAATGCTCCCATTTATCTGCTGTCTGTTATTAGCTCTTGGGTCAACCAAAGTATAGTAATTCATAACCCAATGTCAAGGCTAAAAGGCACTCCTTCTACGTAAATGCCAGTGTGGACATGCCAACATGACCCAGACCTCAGACCTTTCCATTTGCCCTGGTTAGGCTGGTACAACTGTGGCTTTCCTGATTTTGGCAACCAAAGTCCACCCATGGCTCAGGAAGCCTTCACATTTCCAGGTTGAAGATACACGTTACCTCCATTCCTACAAAGCAATTTGCTCTTGGCTACCCCCAGCCAATCCACTGGAAATGGATTTATGCCTCACTCCTTAGCTCACTGAAACTTGGTCTCTGGCCCTTCTCCTGGAACAAGTCACTGACCTAGCAAATGGTACCAATGTTTCACTCCAGCCCACCCCCGCTGTCATAAGCAATAGTTCTTCTCAAAGGCTTCAGCCTCTGCACCCTGGTCCTCCCTTGGGTTCCATGACCCCCTCCCTCCTGCTTCTCCTACTTGCTTGGCCATTTTGCGCTTCTCTCTCACTGGGACCTGCCCATTTGGCCTTCGTGCTGCTGCTCTCCTGAGCCCAGGAGGCTCTTTCCCTGGGCCTTCCTCACTGGGAGGCTTGGTCTCTACCCAAGATCAGATAGCCATGTGTAATGACACACTGCGTATTTCACACTGTTTGTCTATTTGTTTTTGTGTTTCTGTAGATCAAAGGTTCTGAGCATCTCCAAGAATGGATTCCTTGACTGAAATTTACAAAACAAGACAAACAGAGCTGCCACTAATAGAGAAGCAGAGACTTTCAAGCAGGACCCCAAATGCCCCCCCCCTTCCCATAGTTCAAGGAATCCCAGTGCCACAGGCCCAGCCCCAGCCCCAGCTCCATGCTCCCAGCCAACACTAGGTGCAAGGGCTCAGGCACCTCCAAGGGCTGCTAAGGTTTGAAGAATAGCTGGAAAACTCCTCGTCCACAGAGTGAACTCCAAGCTCCACCTCTCAGTATTTGGGCTTTGGCTACCTTTCCTTCCTTTCCTTTCTTCTCCCACAGCTCAAATCCAGAACTCAGCATCTAGTCATGCTTGACTTTTCTCTGCTTGCCAAACAATCAAATAATGTTGTTGAGACCGCTCAAGTTGTTAGACTTCCAAGAGTTACTGGATTTGCCTTAACTACTATCCCACCCAAGGAAAACTTAGAAGAGCAAGAACCTTCATATTTACTGTGTTCCCACAGCACTCTGTACAAATGCCATTATAGCACTTTGCACTTCCTACTTGGCCACTGGCTCTCAGGTCCACAAGCACCTCAAGTGCAGGGAGCGAGGTTACTGATCTCTGCCTCCCCTAGTGCCCCACACCACACCTTCAGTGCTGTAGAGACTGATGACTGCTTACTGAAATGAACTAAAAAAAGGGTAAAGTTGGAGATGCAACCACTGAGCTTGAACAGCAGTGCAGAGTAAAGTCATCACCCTTTTCCTTTCATTAAATTTTCCCTTTGCTGGCTGAGTTTGGATACATTTGGATGGTAAATTCGAAAAGTCCTAATTCCAAATTGGTAAGATTAAAATAAAGAAGATTAACCGATGCAACCTAATTTAAAAAGCATTAAGACTCAAAATTTAGTCCAGACTTTTGAAGCTGATCTTCAAACCACCCAGCAAGGAAAATGATAAATAGGAAATAAAGCTCCTTCAGTAGACTTCTTAATACCAGAAGATCCAGAAGCTACTAAAAGCCCTGGGTCCTATAGAGCAGATCGAGTGTTCCTATCCAGGAACCCAATCTTCTAGTGAAAGCTTGACATCCATTAGCTTTCCTGAGAATCCCTTCTGCCTTATTCCCTCTAGAGCTGTGCTGCACAAGATGTAGACAGCAGAAGTAATCACTTGGGAAGTGCACTGGAAATCCAGCTTTCTGACTCAGGACTTCTGAGATGCGGCCCTGGAAGTATATACTATTAAATGAGTCTGAAGCACTAGTCTCAAATTTCAGAGGCGCCATACCAAGACCCACAAAACTGACTAGCAAATGGGACAAGGAGATTAACTGACATGTCCTGACCTGAGGACCCCATCATAACCCACAATCCTCTACTCCTTTACCAGAACTGCCATCGCCCTCACCAGAGAGAAGCACCAACACAAGGAAAGACTCATGGTCCACTTGGTACACCTTAGTAAGAGCACAATGACCACCCTCCAGAGCTAGAGACTGGTGGTCCAAAGGAGAACCTACCTCCCAGCCCAGCCAAGGCAGGAGCAACAACTGTCAGCTCTGACTTGGAGCTCAAAAAGCTCAGGAGTGAGCTCGGAGTGGAGTCTGGGGTCATGGGAGACACCAAAGGAAGCCAGGGAGGACTACAGCTCTCCAAGCCACCAGCCCTAAACACATCACTGAGCCCCCTCAGGGATTCTTGCCAGGTATTCCCTGGAGAAAACACCTATGGTAGGACCTGGTACTCTCTGGACAGGCTTATCAACAGAGTGACTTCCTGGGGCCCTACCATAAAGTCTCTGCACTCGGCATCCCAACCTATGAAATGGGAATCCCATTACTTGCATATCTCAAGGACATCCTAAGAGACAGTGACAATATGTGATAAAGCATTTTGGGGATTATACCTCTATTGAAATATTAATATAAAATAATAATGTAACCCAAATTTCTAGAGTTCATAATTTTATAGCTGTAATGGCAGGTTCATAATCTCACATGTCTCTTACAAATGAAACCAGGTTGGTACCTGAAGAAGGTAACGTTACCAAACAGGGCAGTGACTATGTCTGATAGGAGTGCAAACCCAGAGACAAGAGATACAAATGGTTTCTGTGAAATCGCTCAACTTTTCAATAAATTTCTTACTTTAAAAGCTGTAAGGGCCGGTGATATCGCTCAGCGGCACGGGTGCCTGCTGGCGCGCGAGGTCCTGAGGTCGACCCCCCGGTACCCACAAAAAAATAAAAAATAAAAAAAATAAAAGCTGTTAAGCACTCTGTAGGTAAAGAAAACAAGACAATAAGCAGGATTCAGTCTGGGTAGCACCCATCTGTGATTTCCTGGAAGACCCATGTCCAGTACATCCCAGTGCCTTCTGGCTAAAGGCAAGACCATCTCTAACTTCACCTGGAAACCTTCTGTATTACTATAGGTCACCAAAGGCAGTGTCTGCATACCCTCCAAGTGTCTGACAGCCCTCCCATCTGGTGAAGTACAGGAGGAACAAGAAGTGCAGGGAGACTGACCGGTGGGCTGGATGTTGACCACGGCACCCTCAGAGCGCTTTCGGGTCATGGCATACCATGACCCATCAGGATCCTGGATCCACTCAGCGGCCTCACAGTAGAACTCGCCCTGGTCAGAAGGCTGCAGGTGGAAGATGGTGAGGCGGAAGGTGGTCCTCCCCAGCTTGTCCAGCCGTACTTCCCCCAGGCTCTGCCTCTGGGCATATTCACTGCTGGACTGCAGCACGAAGTCCCGGCTCAGGGAAATGACTTCCGCGGGTTTCTCGCCACCTTTCTGCCGGAGCCAGGCCACAGACAGGTGGCTGTGCTGCAATGTTTCCATGACCACCTCACAACTGAGCTCCAGCGGGTCCTGCTCCACTTTGTGCAGAGTCTGGGGCACTGCAGTGGTCTGCAGGGAGTCTGGGATCACTGAAACACAGAATGTCCCGAGAGCACATGGTCACAAAGCCACAGAATCTGAGATCCATGGGACGCGAGACTCCCACTCCATGCAAGCAACCCCAACAGGGACAGCCTCTGACAGGCAGTTCAGGGTGACAGGTAACCCCAAAAGGCACATAAACAGAAAGATTTTGTTTTAATGTATAATGCAGTTTTAATGTGTTTTTTTTGTATTTAATTGTATTCTTACAATTACCTGTTTGATATTTTAATAATGCTCAGATCAAACATTTTTAAAGTTTAATAAATAGGCTTCCTGAAAATACTGGGTCAGAATAATTTTCTTTTAGGCCTAATAAGATTTGTTAATTTTAGTATTGCTCTTACACTTTACTTCCAGCTGATCTTCAAAAAGAAATGGCTCCTGGAACTTTTGGCTTCACATTTCAATACAACTTTCTCATTATTCCTCTTCTCTCCCACACAGCCTCCTCCCTATTCTCTAACTCACTTCAGCAATGATTGCCCTTGGAAGGCTAATTTTTTTTTTTAACCTTAAAACATTTTTGGTAGAGAAAATCATCATCATCCCTCGTTTTTGTAAGTTATATTTTGTATAATTCATCAAAGTGGCCCACATTAGAATACGCCATGTTATGGGATGACTCAGGCAAGCGAAGACAGTGCCCTGTTGTCCCCTGGTTGGAATCTTACCCTGATTCTTACATCTTTTTAGAGACTGAACACCACCACCCATCTGTCTGATGAGGGTACCCTGGTCACAACTGCTGTGTTTTCTCCCTGTACTCACCCAGGATTAGGTCTTAAAGTCCTCATTGGTAGGATAAAGGCTTATTAGAGAAAGGAAAAAGAAACATCAACATGCCCTGCTTAACTGTGATAATAATAACGAGAAATTAAGACTCAGGCAGGAAAAAAAGCCTTAATACTGTTAACCCTTTCACATCGGCAAACACCGTGGCCAGGGCTGCCCAAATGACAGCTCCTGGCTACTCTTCCTGGAGCTTCCTCCATCATTTAGGCAGCATCAAGAAAGACGGTTAGTTCACAGCTGCTTACCATGGGGCCAGAGGTCTGAGCAAGGCCTGGGTCACATGTTCTTCCCGACTCAGCAGCGCTCACGCCTCTCAGAGCTGGTCCACAAGCCATCCTTCTGAGAGGTGAAGCAGTCCATGGAAGTCCACCCCAAATAGAGTGACCTGGTGTGCTGACTTTTTAAACAAGGCTCACAGGGAGCAGTAGATACTGGGAGTATTTTGTCTGATATCCCCCTATCTACCTAAAGACCAGACCTGCCAAAGAAGAAAGTAATTACCTTTGTTCCCTTTCCTGAGTTTTCATTAACTGAACTCATGTCTACAGGGAGAAAGATTAAAGGATGTAACCACACCTGGACAGATTCTGTCACAAACTGTACATCTCCTAGGTCCATTCAATTTCCAAAGAGCATCATTTGCTATTATCTGAACATTGCTAGTTCATTCACCCACAAAACTGCCCCATTCCTTGTCTCCCTCCACCCTATGAAGAAGGGCCTATACGCATCTGGACTTCACTGGATTACTGGGAAGTCACTCCCTGCAATTCTCCCCATTCCCATTAACACATTTGTGCAACTATTCTCCAATTAATTTGTCTATCGTTGGTTCATTCCACCCTTTGGGGGTAAGAATGGTAGTTTTCCTTGACCTATATAGGGCTTTGCCTCTCTTCCAGTTCATTTTATATGCTTTATCTTCCATGTCATTTTTTCAGATTATCACAAATGTATTTCCCTTGTATTTACATATCCCCTTTCACCAGCAAGAGCATTAATAACCTCTGAAATTTTTAACATGTACATTAGATCTTTTTATAGTTTCAGCCACAAGCTTCTGACAGGTGAGAACAGAAATTTTGTTTACTTATGCTACCTGTTGACCTCTAAAATACCTGAGGAACCTTGCTGTCTTATTTTTAAGTCAAATGCACTGTACAAAACAGAGGTACACTATGAAAGAAGAGACTCTGGCCTGCACTGGCCACATGGAAACAGCATCTCCTTACCCACTAGGTTCATCTTCGCACTGTAACTCCCAAAGTATCGCTCGTCAGTGTTGGGCGTGTGGCATTCATACTCCCCTGCATCCCGGGCTTGGAGATCTGTGATGTGCAATAAGGCTGAGTTCCCCTGGATCCTCTCCACGTAGATCTTCCCACTCCGGACACGCTGGGTGTAGATCGCATACGGGAAGGAAGAGTCCACAGTGCTGACGATCTGCACCTCGCGCTCAGGGGCAGAGGGTAGATAAATGGACCACTGGAAGTGCTGCTCTGAGGGTCCCTGGTAGCCACTCACATTGCACCAGATGGTGACGTGGGAGCCCTCTGTGCGGTACAAGGGCCCTTCCTGGACAGTAACCTGCCGCTGCGCTGCCGCCACACCTACAGGGGAGATACACACAACATGCTTGCTTACCTCTCAGACCAAAACGCAAAACAGACAGCAACCTCCAGGGGGTCTGTTATTTGTGTGACATGGTAATAATATAAATAGCTTACTGGCCCTTTCAGAGGTGCTCTGTGATCTATAAATATTAATTAAAACACTCTGGTAAAGCATTGTCTCTAGTTTGCATATATAGGAATTTGATGGTGCAAGGACATGTTTTTGTTACTTATTCAACAGCTGACCCTTGTGAATTTCATTTAGTCCCTCTGTCATTTATACAGAAGTTTTATATCTATTTATTAATGCTGTTTATAAAGTTTTTAATAAAATGAACAGGAAAAATTGAATCCTCGGCACAGATTCAGACAAAAACAAAAGCAATCATCTTGCAATGTAGCTGAATTAATGTTACCTCCTTGATAAGTGGCCCTGCTGGAGAGAGTCCTGAAGCCCTTATATGGGGGCTGCACTCTTCATTTTCAAATGTAGCCACTCCCGACCCCCTCCAAGGGGCATTCCTTGTTTCTCTTCCTTCCATAAATGGAGGCAGAGTGTAGCTCCTGCAAGCTGCCAATTTAAGCTGAGCACACGGGAACAGGAATGTGAAGGGCTGAAGCTGATCCTGCTGTCCAGATTCCCACCAACTGCCAAAGCGGGAAACGGACAATGCAGAGCAAGACCTGTAACAGAGTCTTACCCTGGAGTCCTCTGCTCTCATTCGCTATGACTCCCCCATCCCAACCTTTCTGGCTGAGATATGGTCACCAAGATCACTTTTGCTTGCCTTCCTCCTGTATTTCTTCACATGGTATCCCTTCCTGGGGCAAAGACACAATATGCTGAATCCAGGTTCTCATTCTCTTCCACCTGTCCCTATTTGAGTATAGTCAGAGGCTCATGTGCTAGAAGCCTGGCCCTTGTGTGATAAAGTGAGAGGTGGTGGGACCTTTAAGAGATGGGGCCTTACACCCAGGACAGGCTGGCCCCGGGCACGTGGGCACACACACGCCTTTGGTGGGCAGACCTAATGGCACCCATAAGACCCAGAACAGCAGGTCTCGGGCGCGTGGAGTAATGAGTGAGACCAGCAACGTGGAAGTGTCTGAAGCAGCAGCAAGGAGCCAGCAGTTTGGCTCTGGAGAACTCCACCAACAGAAGAACAGACCCAGCCCCACATCCAGAGGCCAAGATCAGCTCCATACCCAGCACAATTCCCACGGCAAACATGGCTGGAGTACACAGCACATTTCTGGGATCTGACATAGACACTATCGCAGAACTGTAAACACCAGAGGTGTTTTACTGCTTTTATTCTCCCTTGTGTGATTGGCTGTCCCTTTCCTGTTTAGTTGGAAGTCATCTTGTTTTGTCTTGTCTTGTATTTTGTGGTTATTTTTGTTTTTGGATTTTTTTTTTTCTTCTCTCCTCTCTTTCTTGGGTCTACTTTTTTTCTTTCTTTCTTTTCTTTTCTTCCTTTCTTTTCTGTTCTCCTTCTCTTTCTTCCTTTTTAGTTTCACAGATTAAGTTTCTTACCCATCTTTTTCCTTTTCTTCTATTGCTTCTCTTTCTCTCTTTCCTCAACTGCTTTTTGAATTTAAACTTTCAAGTGAGTAAACACTGACTCTTCCCCTTCTGACTACTCCTGTGCATTTTATTTCATTCTTTCCCTCCTGTGTCCTGCAGTTTCCCAAAACTCGGGCGATCATCCTTTGACCTCCAGCCTTGACTCTACTATATTTGACCTCATTCATCACTTTATCCTGTCCCCTCGCATTTTAACTCCCCCACCCCCTGCAAAAGGGTAAAATCACTCCACTAAGGGGAAAATCACTGCATACAAGTAAATGGTGTACGTTTGATTTTGTTACATAACTTTAGAGTCTGCTCCTGTGGTTGGAGGTAGCAGGTTAATGGTTACCATAGTTTGTCAGTAGTTAAGCTGTACTTGAATCTATTATTACTAACTGTACTACTTTAACCAGGATATCATACATGTTGTAATCAGTTTTTCTCCCCTGTATGATAACACAGTGATTGTATGGGGTCATAATCACCACCACAATCCAGTACCAAAGGAGTGGGTGCTGATACGAATAGTAACTTTGCATCCTTTACAAATTGGAAAGGTAGGTTCTTGGGATAGCTATAAAGAACCACCTACATCCAGAGGACATCCCTGAAGAACAGACATCTCCGAGGGAGGCCTCAATACTAGTGATAGAGCTATGATAAGGAATTGGCAAACATCAATATAGAAAACAAAATAAAATGAAAAAGAGAAAATGCAAAATGACAAGAGGCAGAAGCAAAATGCAACTCCAGACCCCCAGCCCACCCAGGACAAGCCCGGAACGCAATGAGACAGACGAAATTGGAAGTCAAACACTGGAATTTTCTGAAATGATAGCAACAGAAGGCAAAAACCAAGTGGAAAAGGCTATAGAGAAAATAATCTCTCAGGTACAAAGAGAAATGATGCTTAAAATCAAAGATATTAGAGAAGACACAGATAAAAGAATAGATGAGCTTAGAAAAATGATGGAAACAAAAAATGACCAACATAAGAAAGAAATGGAATCCATGAAATAGATCCAAACAGAAATCCAAGAGATTAAAACCTCCATTGAAAGTATATGCAACAGATTGAATGAAGGAGAGGATAGAATATCAGATCCTGAAGACAGAATTGCAGCTAGTGATTTTGAAAAGAAAAATATCTTAAAAATAGCAAGAGACCATGAAAAATCAATCCAACAGCTACAAGATGACACAAAGAAGAATAACATAAGATTGATGGGGGTCAATGAGAAAGCTGGAGACAGCACAAATGCCATAAAAAAACTCTTCACAGGGCTGGGGATACAACTTAGAGGCACAAGCGCCTGCCTGGCAAGCGCAAGGTCCTGAGTTCAATTCCCAGTACCAAAAAAAAAAAAAAAGAAAAAAAGAAAAAAAGAAAACAAACAAACAAAACTCTTCACAGAAATGATGGCAAAGAACTTCCCAAGCGTGGACAAAGAATTTCACATACAAATAAATGAAGCATACAGAACTCCAAACAGCCATGAGCAAAACAAAACTACACCAAGACATACAATAATCAAGATTCCAGAAATTCAGCACAAGAACAGAACATTAAAAGCCATTAAAGAAAAGATACAGATCACCTATAAAGGAAAAAATCAAATAAGCAATAACACAATTTTAATGGGAGACCTTAACAGCCCATTGTCACACAGAGATAGATGAACTAGACAAAAAATCAGCAAAGAAATATCGGAACTGAACCAAACCTGTGAACAATGGACTTAGTAGATGTTTTCAGAGTGTTCCACCCAAAGTCATCAGAATACACATTTTTCTCAGCTGCACATGGGACATTCTCTAAAACAGACCATATACTAGCCCACAGAACATGCTTAAATAAATGCAAAGGAATTGAAATTATCCCATGCATATTATCAGACCATAGTGCAATGAAATTGGAAATTAATGGCAAAAGAAACCTCAAAAACTCCATAAACACATGGAAATTAAATAATACCCTCCTAAACAACCAATAGGTCACAGATCAAATACAGGAAGAAATTAAACAATACCTACAACTAAACAAGAAAGCAGATACAACATACCGGAACTTATGTGATGCAAGGAAAGCAGTCCTAAGAGGGAAATTTATAGCGGTGAATTCTCACATCAGGAAAACAGAATGAGCACAAATAAACAACCTAATGTTACACCTCAAGCTTCTAGAAAAAGAAGAGCAAGACAAGCCCAAAGCCCATACAAGGGAGGAAATTATAAAGATAAGAGCAGAAATTAATGCAATGGAGACTAAGAAAACAATACAAAGAATTAATGAATTGAAGAGTTGGTTCTTTGAAAGAATAAATGAAATTGATAAACCCTTAGCCAACCTTATCAAAAAAAGAAGAAAAAAAGACTCAAATTCATGCATTGAAGAATGAAAAGGATGAAATCACTACAGATCCTGTGAAAATTTCGAAGATCATCATTACCTACTTCGAAAATCTTTACTCTCATAGGATGGAAAACACAGAAGAAATGGACACATTCCTAGATATGTATGAATTACCAAAGCTGAATCAAGAAGATATAAAAATTCTGAATACCTAGTATCAGTGAATGAGAATGAAAATGTAATTAAAAACTTATCAACAAAGAAACCCCCAGGTCGTGATGGATGCATGGCTGAATTCTACAAGAAATTTAGAGAAGATTTAATGCCAATACTCCTCAAACTTTTTAATGGAATTGAAAGGAAGCAATACTCCCTAACTCATTCTTGGAGGCAAGTATTACCCTGATACCAAAACCAGAGAAAAACCCAACCAAGAAAGAGAACTACAGGCCAATCTCCCTAATGAACATAGATGCAAAAATCCTCAGTAAAATACTAGCAAATGGAATGCAACAAATTATCAAGATTAAACACCATGACAAACTGGATTCATTCCAGAAATGCAAGAATGGTTCAACATACTCAAATCAATAAATGTAACACACCATATCAACAGAGCCAAAGACAAAAATCACATGATCATCTCAATAGATGCAGAAAAAGCTCTTGATAAAAGTCCAGCACCTATTCATGATAAAAACCCTATAGAAAATCAGAATAGATGGTCTTTACCTCAATCTGATAAAAACCATCTATGACAACCAACAACCAACATCATACTAAATGGACAAAAATTGAAAGCTTTCACTCTAAAATCAGGAACAAGACAAAGATGTCCATTATCGCCACTCCTATTCAATATAGTTCTGGAAACATTAGCTAGAGCAATTAAACAAGAGAGAGAAATGAAAGGAATAAGGATAGGCAAGGAAGAAGTTAAATTATCATTATTCATAGATGACATGATACTCTACATAGAAGACCCGAAAAACTCCACCTAAAGACTCCTACAGTTAATAACCAAATTCAGTAGCATAGTTGGACACAAACTCAACACTCAAAAATCAATAGCATTCCTGTACACAAACAACAAACTCACTGAGAGAGAAATTAGGGAAACCACACCCTTTATAATAGCATCCAAAAAAAAAAAAATGACATACTTAGGAATCAGTCTAACAAAGGAAGAAAAAGATCTATACATTGAAAATTACAGTACTCTGAAAAAGGAGATTGAAGAGGATATCAGAAAATGGAAAGATATCCCTTGCTCTTGGGTAGGAAGAACCAACATAGTGAAAATGGCCATACTCCCAAAATTGTTGTACAGATTTAATGCAATCCCGATCAAAATACCATTAGCATACCTCACAGAACTAGAAAAAAGTTCCTAAAATTCATCTGGAAGGAGAAGAGACCTAGAATAGCAAAGGCAATTCTGAGCAACAAAGGCAAGGCAGGAGACATCACCATCCCTGACTTGAAATTATACTACAAAGCTACTATGATAAAATCAGCATGATACTGGCCAAAAAAGAACAGACCTGAGGATCAGTAGAACAAGTTAGAAGATGCAGACACAACTACAAACATACTCAGCTACCTTATCTTTGACAAAGGGGCCAAACATGTTCACTGGAGGAAAGGTAGCCTCTTTAATAAATGGTGCTGGAAAAACTGGCTTTCCACATGCTGAAGACTAAATCTAGACCCATGTCTATCACCATGCACTAAACTAAAGTTAAAATGGATCAAAGTTCTAAATATTAAAACAGAAACACTGAATCTACTGGAAGGGAAAGTATGTAGAAATCTTGAAGATGTAGGTGTAGGCAGAGACTTCATGAACAAAACCCAAACTGCACAGGAAATACTCCAAAGAATCAACAACTGGGATCTCATATTATTAAAAAGATTTTGCACATCAGAAGAAATCACCAACAGAGTGAAGACAACCCACAGAGTGGGAATATATTTCAGCCAACTGTCCCTCAGACAAAGGACTTCTATCTAGAATATATAAGGAATTGAAAAAAATCAGACCCCCCAAATTTAAAGACGCAATCCAAAAATGGGCATCTGAGATGAATATGTACTTCTCAGATGAAGAAATACAGATAGCAATATATGAAAAAATGTTCAACATCATTGGCCATACGAGAGATGCAACTTCAAACAACACTGAGATTCCATCTCACCCCAGAAAGAATGGCTGTCATCAGGAAGTCACTCACTAACAAATGCTGGAGGGGCTCTGGGGAAAAAGTAACCCTTCTCCACTGTTGGTGGGAGTGTCGACTGGTGCAGCCACTGTGGAAATCAGTGTGGAGATTCCTCAAAAAACTAGGATTGGAGGTCCCATTCCACCCAGCTATTCCCCTTCTGGGTATCTCCCCACAAGAATTTTAAACATGATACCACAGTGATATATGTGCACCCATGTTTGTAGCAGCACAATTTGTAATAGCTAGATCTTGGAAACAACCCAAATGCCCATCAACCGAGGAATGGATAAAAAAGATGTGGTATTTTTATACAATGGAGTACTACTCAGCCATAAAGAAGGATAAACTTGAGACTACTGTACGTAAATGGATGCAACTTGACACCATACTCATAAGTGAAATAAATCAGTCTCGCATGTGTAAACATCATATTGTTTCCCTAGTGTAAGAAGGTGAAAGAGTAAATAAGATCCAAAATGTACAATAGATATTGGGAAATGGGAAGAAACTATTCAAAAGGAAAGAGAAATTGGGATGGGGGAAAGGAGAAAAGAAGGAAGGGAAAAGGGAAAAAAATACATATATATGAGATAGTTAAGATAGTATATTACTCATTTGTATTAGTTCATTGAAAAGAAAGGTTTTACTTATATCATCTGATCAATTTTTCATGCCTATACTTGTAATCTGAGCAACCACTTTTAAGACAACGATAAGTAATATACTAACCATTATTACGCTCCTACTATCTTGTTTCAAAATGTTGTATCATTGTTTTTTCTCTTTAAAAAAAAAAAAAAAAAAAAAAACAGAGTCGGGGCCTTGTGCACGATGTTAAAGTCAGTGGGGTGCTGCCCACAAAAGTGATTAGTGCTGGTCTCAGGACTTAGCTTTGACAAGAGTGGGTTGTTACAAAAGGAGAAAGACCAGGCTCTTTGCGGTCGACTTCCTGTCTCACCATGTGATCTCTCCCTCTGCACACATTCCTGCCATGATGCCATAAATGCTGCTGTGAGTGCCGGTGGGGCCCCTCAGCAGAGGTAGAACACGTGGGTCAATGGTCTTGGACTTTCGGTCTCTCAAACCATGAGCTAAATAACCTTCTTTTTAAAATAAAGTATCCAGCCTCAGGTATGTTGTTATAGAAATAGAAAATGGATAAATACACCAGCACAACACTGCCTGTGCCTGAGCCGCACGGAAGGAAGGAGGACGCTCACCCTTTTGCGCTCCCCTTGGCAGCATCTGGGCACAGCAGTGAAGCTGGAAGACCATGTTAGTGCTGGTCATAGAAGCAGCCATGAATCAGAACTGGCTGTGTCAACTTAGAATAGCTGCTTTTCCTCTCCAGAACTTGATCTCACCTATAAAATGGTTTCTACAGCTTTGGAGAGGACTAGCATGTGTTCCAGTACTGGCTTTGTCACTTGTTAGCTGCGACCTTGGACACATTAAGTTACTTACCATCTCTGAGCCTCAGTGTCCTCATGTGAAAGACGGGAATAATAATGCATGTCTTATAGAGTTATGGCAAAGATTAAGTAGGAGGATATCTTTAAAGCCCCTAGCACAGGGCCTAGCACACAATTTATCCTCAATAGAAAGCTGGTACCTAAGACCCAAACTGGCTGGAACATTCTGTGGCTCTGGAGCCATAGACAGCAGGCTTTAGCCAATGACTGCTCAAAGATATTTCAGTAGCCTCTTGACAAGGAAGCCATCTAGGGCTGGCCATCTCCACCCACAGCTGCAGTCCACAGCCATTGAAGCTTCCCTTTCACCCCCAGGGCAGGGTAGCTGTCCAGCATAAACCTGCCTGTCCAGCATAAATCTGCCATGGATGCAACTGATACACAGGTAGGATGCTCACAACCTATTGGGAGGTAGCTCTCAGCCCAGCCCAGGAGTGGTTGTACCCCAAAGTAAACTGATCTAATATGTAGGATGACAGACCTTAACACCAGAGACTATGCAAGAAAAGGCCTGTGACTTACAAACTGTTACTCATACAGAACCTTTGCTCTGTAAATAGAACGCAGAAGCCCATCTTTGCTTCAGCAGAAGCAGAAAAAATGGGGAAAAAAAAAAAAAAGCAGGAGGAGGGGACAAATAAACAGAACAAAGCTGTATCTGAATCTGACACATTCTGGTTGATGACACTCACTACTATATTTAAAGCCATAGAGAGAAGACAACTCATTAGTAGTTTTCCGTATGTTAAAATTTGGTGTGTAACAGTTATATGTACTCTTTGTAAGACAATTTAAAAACATATATAAATACACACACACATATTGTGACAGTGGAATCAAATGTCTGCAGTACTTCTGAAATGCAGAACACTTGGAAAACAATTTAGCTACAGTCACACCATTTAGGTCTCCTTTGCATTTCAGCGTCCTATGACAAAGCAGTGACAACCACACCTTGCCCGCCATGAAGGCTGCAGGCAGGTTGGTCTTCTTTTAAGAATTACTCCCCAACTCTGCACCCATACTGCAATCACAGAGGCACTTGGAGAGCTTTAAAAATAACAGTGCCTGGACTGCAGTGCCCCCCTCCCCCATGGGAGGCACAGCCCGGGCATTAGGATTCGTATAAGCTCCTCAGGTGACACTAACTGAGTATGCCTGGGTCAAGAACTGCTACTTTAAGATATCTCTACCTAGATGGTGCCAGCCAGGTGACCAAATGCAAGAACACACCCTAACTTAAGGCTCTGAATGGCTTTAAGCTCCTCCCCTCTAGAGATTCCACAATGATTAGGCTCAAGAAAGTTTCACTCTCCTCTTGCCTTTCCTGGTCCAAAGAAAGGAGCTGAGACCCAGCAGACAGAGCCCGCTGTGATACGATAATGTGTCTAACCTGAGTGCGCTCTACTTGCAGACCTGACAAAAGCACCTGTGGGCGGATTGTGTGCATCCCACCCCTCCGAGAGGTAAACAGTGTTAAGTGGCGTGAAGGAGCCAGGGCACCTGGGTCAAGACAACTTGTTCAGCCAGAAGCAGCCCTGACAAGTAAATAAATATGGAATTGTACTTTAACCACACATATTCACCTGTACCTGTCTATTAAGTGTTTCCTTATTTGCCTCCCATCCTACAGCCTTTGATCTCTGAAAATAGTGCTATTCTTAGGAAGTGGATCTTCATAAAAATAAAAATGAACTCTTCTCTCTTGAGAGTTTAATTTCCTTTCCACACTCTGCTCTGACTGTGTCCCTCTGCTGATTCTACCCTGCTGTACTAACTTCTGTCACCCTCAGACTGACCAGGTCCCAGCCCTGCCCAAGGCATCCTCTGGCTCTATGCCCCTCCCATCTTCCTCCTAGTGTCCAACAAAAGAAGGCTTTTCCTGGGCAAGGGTTATTTTTTCAAAAAATAACTAACTTTAGACATTCTGTCCTCTCTGGATTACTATGCAATAAGCAAATACTACTTCTGTAATGTAAAAAGAAAGATCAAAGTGTTATATATAATTATGTAAAAAGAAATAAAAATAAAATACTAGGTGGTAGGATACCAAATGACTTTTATTTTCTTCTTTATATTTTACTTCCTCCCCCAATTCTCTGCAAGGAATATGGCCTAGTTTTATAACTAGAAAAAAAATTAACCAAAAATAAAAATAATGTGTGATGGCTGCATAAAATTTCTTCTGCATTCACTACTGTACTATAATAACTATATATTTTTTGTCCCCAGTTCCTGGCCCTGAGCTCTTAAATCTCTTGGAATTTCCTGAATGACAGGAGCCTTTTCATATATATATATATATATAAAATGAGCCTCCTTGGGCCATACCAGAGAATTATACTATTACAATGATTCAAGGTGAGCCCTTACATGGTTTCATGGAAAGACCTGGCCATACTTGAGAGCTAAAAATTTCAGCCCCACTCCAGACTTCCAGGGACAGGGCAGGGGTCTGGAAACTAAGTTTCATAATCAATGGCCAATGACTTAATCAATCACACCCATGAAATGAAACTCCACATAGAAACCCTTGACCACGGGTCGGGAGTCTTACCAGGTTAGTGAACATACAGAGGCGCCCTGCACTACCCCCAACCATACCTTGCCCTGTGCACTGATCAGGGCTGACCTGTGTGGCCAATAGGAAACACAGCCAGCAACAGTGGTGTGGGCCTTCAATGGTAGGCCATAGGGAGACAATGGGGTTTCTCCTTCCTCTTTCAGATCACATACTCTGAGGACTGCCAAATGCCACATGCTGTAGTGGGGACACCAAAGCAGCCTAACAGGGAGGTTCATACACAGCCTCTTGTTCACAGCTAGCACTAAGCTTCCAGTACCATGTATGTCACTGAGCCACCCTGGGCTCCAGTCAAGCCTTCAGATGACAGCAGTCCCAGAGGACATCTGGGCTGCCATCTCCTGGGAGACTCTGTGCCACAAGTATCCAAGTGAGGTGCTGCTGAATTCCTCAGCCACAGAGACCACGTGAGATAGTAAATGTTCATTGTTGTTGTAACTAACAAAGATACCTTCGGGTCCTAAGATTGAATGTAAAATAATGCCACATGCATGTGTGTGTTCTCCTGAAAAAGGGTCAGTAAATTTCAAAAGATCCTCAAAGAATTCAAAATACAAAAGAAGATTAAAAATCAAGAGCAGGGGCCGGTGAGATGGCTCAGCGGCTTAAGCGCCTGCCCGGCAAGCGCGAGGGCCCGAGTTCGACTCCCGGAACCCACATACGAAAAAGGGGCCGGTGATATTGCTCAGCGGCACGGGTGCCTGCTGGACGCATGAGGTCCTGAGGTCGACCCCCCGGTACCCACACAAAAAAAAAAAAATCAAGAGCAGGGGCCGGTAATATAGCTCAGCGGCATAAGTGCCTGCCTAGCAAGTGCGAGGTCCTGAGTTCGACTCCTGGTACCCACATACGATAAATAAATAAATAAATAAGTAAGTAAGTAAATAAATAAATACAAATCAAGATCAGTACACAGGTCCATGTCCTTTCAGACTGAGCTTGACAATTTCTGGACACAGAAGCACATGATATCACTTAACCAGTTTCTTAAGATATTGCTGGTCTACAGATGCTCCCAAATGCTTTGTGCTTGAGTCCCAGGTGAGCCTGGCTAGGAGTATTAGGGTTCAGCAGTTAGTGAGTAGGGAGGGGACGCTGTGCTTCTCATGCAGTCACTGGAACATGCTTTGGCTCAGGGACCTTTTTCTCTAGGCCCAGGGTCCAATTTATAGGTTCAAGATACACGATAGAGCACATCGAAGTGTCAGAAGGATCTAGCACACAGTTCTACATCTATTCTTTCAGGAGTGGCCTCTATAATCACCAAAGCTCATTCAAGACCCTGCTGTCCCAAATACTACATGGGACTCAGTCACACTAGTATCTTTCTTCTTCTATCATACAGGAATGATATAAAGGACCACGTATCAATCTCACAATGAATCGCAGAGATCAGGTAACATGGGGAAACCAACAAACGAATATTTTAGAATCTCAATTAATTTCTACCAAAGTGAGATATCAATATAAAAACAGGAAAAAAACCTTTGTAAAGTACAACAGTATTAAAAAGAACACTAATGTTTAACTTTGGCTTAAAAAAAGTAAAACTAGATATGCAGTAAAACTGTATTTAAAAAAAAAATCCTGTACCCAGAAAATGACCAAACAAAACACTAATGATTTTGGGTGAATCTCTGACTGGTGAGAATATAGTGGATTTCCCTTTCTCCCTCACTTATTACAGGAGCAACAATATGTCCTATTCTCTATTTTCCCATTTTTCTCAATTTTCCCATTCTTTAAATAAGGAAGTACATGGTACTTTTAAAATGAAGATAAATGATTACAATGATTAGCACTTCAGTGTGCCACACACCATCCTTACTGCGTAGCTTACATCTCATTGAACCCTCGCAGCATAAAAATGAGGTCGATTTCATTATAGCCACATTTACCAGAGGAGGAAATGGTCTTCGAGGTTAAGTAACTTTCTCCGTGACACAGAACATAAGTAATGGTCTTCTTAGTCCACCCACAGCGCATAGTGAATGTGCTCCACAAGTACCAGTGATGAGTGATAAAGCATGGGTTGGACTTTCTTGCCCACCTGGTCCTGAAGGACATGATGGGGAATGTCCCCAAGTGAAAAGGAGAACTGCTACTGCATGCTGGATGCATAGAGACCAGGCTAAGTGCTATGTAACATGTAATGGCTCCAGACAAAGAGAATTATCAGAAAGGCACCACCAACCACACACATCAGTGACAACATCCAAGGATTCCCATTTGTTAGCCTTCAGTCAGGGGAAGATAGGAAGTGGCACGAGCCTTTGTTGACCCCTTTTCCAGATCAAAGGACAAACAGACACAAAGCTCTAGGTTCAACCAGGGATCTGGCACTGTTTCACAGACTCTGTAAGTGCTAACTGACTTTAACCCTTGCAGCAACCCTACAAGCTGTCTGGTCTTGGTGACTTCACCAAGGCAGAAATTTAGCAAGGAGCTGAGGAGTAAACGGAGCTGGGCTAAATATGTTTACACTACGAAAATCAATTAACGAAGAAGGTCATGGTCAGATCAATCTCACTACCATCCAGGCACAGTCTAACCAAGGTCCAGATATGGCACAGGGAAGCCACAAGGCCATGACAGCTTGAGGTTCAGCTCTGCAAGATCATAGGCACAAGGGCCTACGTCTGGATTCTTCCCTTCATCAAAAATGTCCCTTGAGCTGGGGTGGTGGCATGTTCCTACTGGAGGCCGGGGCAAGAAGATCACTGCAGCCCAGGAATTCAAGACCACTTGAGCAAACAGATCTATCTCAAAACAAAAGTCCCTTGAATCTGCTATCAAGTCCTACATGGTAAATGCAGTGCCACAATCCAGCAGCAAACTAAAAGAATGGAGCTAATTCCAATATCTTCCATCCCACGGACCTCCCATACTATAGGTAATAGCTGTCAGACTTTCAGTTGGTTACTTAACCTCTCGCTGGCTCAGTTTCCCCATGTTAAGATGGTATAATCTTCTTGAAGGATTGAATGCCCTTGCTACATTTAAATGCTACAATTAAAACTTAATTCCTGGCAAATAGTAAGTGTCCCTTATATTAAGCCACCAACTATAGTAGCAGCAATAGTAGTAGTAAGAGATACTAGCTGTAGCTATAGAACTAATTTCTCCCATACAGTATTCCAGGATGTAGTTTCCAAATATAGCAGTAACAGTACCTCCTGTCCCACAGTCTCTTTTGCAATGTGACCATGTCATACTTCATCGAAAGGTAGAGAGTTTTTGCATCTATTAGAGGATCATGTGATTTTGGTCCTTGGTTCTGTTTATGTAATATACCACATTAATTGATTTGTGTATGTTGAACCATCCTTGCATCCCTGAGATGGCTATCATCAAAAAATCAATTACAAATGCTGATGAGGGTAAGGGGAAAAAGGCACCCTTCTACATCCTTGGTGGGAATGTTAATTAGCACAACCACTATGGAGATCAGTATGGAGATTCCTCGAAAAACTAAAAATAGAAATTCCACTCAACCAGCTATTCCCCTTCTAGGCATCTTCCCAAAAGAATTAAAGACATCATACTACAGTGACACATGCATATCCATGTTTATAGCAGCACAATTCATAAGAGTTACATCTTAGAAGTGGCCTACATATCCACAACAGATGAGTGGATAAAGAAAATGTGATATTTATACATAGTGGAGAACTACTCTGCCATAAAAAAGGATAAAATGAGTCATTTTTAGGAAAATGGATGCATCTTGAGATTATAATGTTAAGTGAAATAAATCAGACATACAAGCTTAAATACTGCATAACTTTTCATGTATGAGAAACTCAAAATATAAATATTTTAAAAAAAAAAAATCAAAGAGAGACAGTGGGAAACAGATAAAGCCTTTGCAAATAGGAAGAGGATCTAGAAATGGGAGGGGGAATAAAAAAATTAAGATAGGTTAAGTACATGTACCTACTCCTTAAGATGAATGTAAACATCATGTCCTATAAATATGTACTAATTCAACAAAAAGAAGCGGAGTGTTTGCGGCTGGTGGTGTGGCTCAATGTAAGTGTGCTTGCCCAGCATGTTTAAGGTTCAGTGTTTAATCCTCATACTGTAAAAAACAAAAAGGCAGAGTTTAATTCCTTTTCTTTGGATCTGGGCAGGCTTGTAACACCATGTGACCTCCAAGGCTAGGCCATGAAAATGCAGTGTCCATTTTGCTAGCTAGTGCCTTGAGCCACCATGTAAGAAGTTCAACGGCTGCTATGCCATGAAAGAAGAAGCCAGGGTCCACAGCACAACCGGTACTGCCTGCCCACCATGACATGAAGTAGCCTCTACCGCGAGGCGCTTCCTAGCCATGGAATCTCCCAGCTGAGGCCCCAGCCATGCCCATCGAGCCCAGCCGAAAATCCCCACTCAGAGATTCTGTGAATATAACAAAATGCTGTTTCAAGCTCCTGAATTTTGCAGTGATTTGTTACATGGCAAAAGTACCTGGTATATACGCTACACTTCATTTTGCTTTTCGCTTTTTTTTTTATTAGTACATGTTTGGAGTACATAATGATTACATTTATCCCGAGGGAGTCTGCACAAGTACAAAACACATCCTAGGTTTTTTTTTCATCCTCCTCCCCTTCCGTCCTTCCCTACTCCCTAAAACTCTTGTTCCCCTTCCCATTTCTAAAGTCCTATTTTCATTTTTTCTTCAATTAGCTTTTTATCCCTTTTCCCTTCCCTCCCTCCACCTCTTGTTCCTCTTCCCATTTGAAAAAATATCTCCCTATGCCCTGTTATCTTTTATTTTGTTGTTTATTTATATTTGGGATTTTTCATACAAGAGAAACCATGCTGACTTATTTCACTTAACATTATGGTCTCGAGATGCATCCACTTACCTCTGAATGCCTCAAGTATATCCTTCTTAGGGGCAAAGTAATACCCCATTGTGTACTACTATTATTTAAGATTTAGCTATTATGAATTGTGCTGCTATAAACATGAGTATATATATATATCGCTCATATATATATATATCGCTGCAATATAACTTATTCGGGAGATGCCTAGAAGGGGAATACTGGGTTGAATGGAATTTCTACTTTTAGTTTTCAATGAATTTCCATCCTGATCTCTATAGTGATTATACTAGTTTACAATCCCACCAACAATGTAGAAGGGTTCCTTTTTCCCCTACAGCCTTGCCAGCATTTGTTATTATTTGATTTCTTGATGATGGCTATTCTTTCTGGATTAAAATGGGATCTTAGTGTTGTTTTAATTTTCATTTACCTAATGGCCAGCAATGTTGAACAATTTTCATGCATTTACTGGACATCTTATACTATACTTTCCATCAATATTTTTTCATAACCTATTATACGATGGATCTCAGGACAGAAATTGCGAAGGAGAAGCTAGGTGTGGTGGCGCACGCCTACAATCCCAGCACTTGGGAGGCTGAGGGAGGAGGATCACCATAAGTTCGAGGCTAGCCTTGGCTACATAGTGAGTTCGAGGCCAGCCTGAACTATATAGCGAGACCCTGTCTCAAAAAAAAAAGAAAAAGAAAGAAATTGTAAAGGAGAGATGAGTAAGGTATGGTTTCGATCTAAGCTGATAAATTCCCACAACTAATGATCATTATACAACACAATACAATGGCAATGAGGTGCCAACTACAAGGTTAAGCCCTCTCAGAGGGAGAGTAGGTCCAAAGAGGCTTCCCAGAAATACTGAATCTGAATTGAGTACCAAAGAACACAAGGGGCAGGATGGGATGTGCCACGTGAAAACATCAAAGCATATTCCAGGTTGAGCGAAAAGTTTACCCAGGTCAGTCACTGACCAGGGTACATTAGTGTCAGGTGGAAGAGTGTGCTGAGAGGCACTTGAATAAAGTCAAATGCCTCCTCTGGGACTGGGGGAGTTCAGAAAGAGGCCACCAGAAGTAGATATGGACTAAGACTGTATTTGTGTTCTGAATCATCACTCTGGTGGAGCCAGAGGATGGAGCTGAGGCCAAGACTGGAAGCAGGGAGCCCAAATGTAATAGTCAAGGCAGAAAAGATGAGGCCCTGGCCTGGTTTTAAGTCCAAGAGCAAAAATATCACTCATTCATCTTTTATATCAATCTCCTGTGGTATCTAAAATAGATCTGGTCTGAAGATGGTGATTAATAAATGCTAAATTATTGATGCCTCTTCTAAGGTGTGACTACCAATGATTCACTTCACCCCAACTGACTTCGATCTCCCAGACATCTATGCGGCTGACTCACCAGAACGCCAGGCTCTCCCAGATTAAGGCATTTAGCCACTGAGTTCAGGGCCAGGTCCCTGTTTCTGAGCTACTGCCTAACTGACTCTACTAAATACTGAAGCTGCTCCTCAAAGGGCTGCTGAACTATGACTTCGGAAATATTCTAAACATTGTAATGTTGACTTAGAATTTGCACTTCAAATATTTTTTAAAATTAGAATATCACCAGGACTACCACTAGTACTAATCTTGTTTCCTCTTCATCTTCTCAGAGATGGCACTACGATAACTCTGGGATATAATTCTCCAGACATTTTTTTAGGTGCTGGGGATCAAACTCCAGACTTCAGGCAGGTTAGGCAAGTGCTTTACCACTGAGCTACATCCCTAGCTTCAGACATTTTAAAAATTATTTTATATACATAAAACTACTGAAAATATACAGTATTGTTCAGTATTTTTACAAAATATCATCATTCTTTATCCTGTCTTATACTCCTTTGTTTTCCTCCTCAATGTTTTAATCAAATAAAGTTCTAATTCTTATGTTGTATATAGCTGTATAGGACTGTATTCCATCACAGGATTAACACATGTCCATGGATATTTAGGTTTTGTTTTGTTTTGTTTGCTATAACTATCAAGTCCTTCTCTTTTCACATGCCTCCTACCTCTTGCCCTTTCCTCACTTGAATCTGTGCAATTCCCCAGCTCCTCTCTCTGTCACCATTTAAACCAAGGGGAAGAGTGGTTTACAAAACTTCTCTGTGCCCCACGCTAAAGTGAGTTCCAGTAAAAGGACCACCATCACTTAGAAGCAGCAAGGCCTTATTTCTTCTCACACATCACTTCTAGAATATCCCTGGCTCTTTCATCTCATGACAAGGATGATACCGTCTGCTCTTCTAACTCTGCCCCACTCCCTCACTCACCTCTTGCCATAACCCTCTAGTCCTCTCCAGAAAAGGCAGGGAGAATACCCCAGAGTCCCACCTCCCTCTCACATTCTTTTCCTACAGTTTCCCTCATGCCTACCCTCAGAATACCTCAGAAGAGCATCCAAAAGGACAGAGAGCCCTCAGCCTGGCCTATGGCAGCCTTGCCCAGGGTCACAGCCACAGGACAGACCCTTTTCTCAGCTACATAAGCATGCAAGTCAGCATCATTGAAAATGCTTCTGGTTGAATCTGAGCACCAGCATCTGCTTTCTATTTTCTAGAGGGGATCAGATTACTTGCCTGTAAATGCTTTCCCTGTAATTACCGTAACCGCTCTTTCCTTCCATCCGGTTTCACAGATAACAGAGATGGGTGAGAGCTCACTCTCTTGTGAAGAGGGCAGACCATGCACCACCCCCTCAGCTGGCCCAGTGGCTCTGGGAACCACAAGCTCTGCAAGAGTTCCAGTAAAGGGCCATCACTCAGCACCACCACAGGCCTTGGCCTTTGTTACAGAACAATGGCTACTGCTGCTATTTTAGCCTCTGTTCCTGGACCAAAGATAGCCCGCTTTCTCCAGATTTTCAATCTGGTAGAAAGGTGGCTGCTGGATTTCAAACCAGTCTTTTCTAGCTCCCTCTACTGCCCTCCTGCCTGTGGCCACGAATAACTCCTCCTGTCACACTCTATCCCTCCTCCTGGAAGCTGGTGAGGCCAATGCTCGCATGGCCACAGGAAGAGGCTGTGACACCCATACTCACTGAAAGCAAGCCAGAGGAGCTTCTTCAAGTAGTGTCAGGATTTCACCCACCCAAGCAGCAGAGGGGAGTGTGGGGCTTTTCCAGTGGCTTCAGGAGCAAGACCTAACTATGAAGGGGTGGGCAAGGCTCCAGGAGGCTCCTGAGAAGTCACTTAGCCAGCTGCATCCCTCAACAGTGTCCCTTCAGTCTGTCTCCAGAACCTGGGCCACAGACATACAAAACCAGAAAATAAGGCTGTTGAGGCGCCAAGGATTGCTTAGACTCTGAGACAGATCACCAGGGTTCCTCTCCTCCCAGTTCCACAGAAGTGTCACTGGCCAGAGCCTTCTCAGCAACCTCCCTTTGGCTTCCTAGCAGCACCACAGTGACCCTCTCAGTAGTGGAACTGCGAGTGATGGGCCCACAGGATATCTTCTTGAATGTCTGCAGGGTGATCATGAGAAGCAGGACCCCTTCAACTAGCTTGAGGTGGGGTGTATTAGTCACTTTGGTCACTGTGACAAAATACCTGATACCCACAATTTAAAGGAGAGGATTACTTGGCTCACAATTTCCAGTGGGTTCAATCTAAAGCTGACTGGTTTCAAGGGAGAAATGACATGGAAGGGCATAGTGCCACGCCTCCCATGGCAGCCAGGAAGCAGAGAGAGTAGAGGAGCTAGGGACAAGAATATACACTTCCAGCTCATGCCCCCAGTGACCCACCTTCAATCAGTCCTACCTTTTAACAGCACATTCAACTAATGAACTTGTCAGTGGATGAAGTTACTGATGAGTATAGCACCCTTGTGATCCAATTACCTTCCAAACACAGAGAATTTGGGAGACATTTTAGATATAAACCATGACACGGGGAGAGAAAGGGTACAAAAGATACATGGTAGGATTTCAGAACAGCCCAAAGGTACAAATCATTGCACTAATACGTGTCCGAAAGACCAGACGCAGAAAGCCTCGTAACTTCTACCAAACCTCAGGACCCCCTCCTTGTCCTGCTGTCCATGGCATTCCCCTGGCCAGTTTCTAAGCTACAACTACTCAGCTTACACAGGCCTATGGTTGCTGCTCCATTCACACCTGTGGCTCTCAGCACACATTCCCCAGACAGGAATCTCCACAGCTGAGGGACATTGTTTAATCAGCCCCCCCACCAAAGTTGTAGATTTGGGGGCTGTTAATAATTTGCATTTCATTCCACCCCAGTCTAGCTGGCTGTGCCCAAAAGGGTCTGTATTCTACCACCCAACCACTTAGGGCAGCAGGGACTATGGGGGCCTCCCCCTGCTACACGTGTGGGCAGTCAGGCACCCTGAAATATGTCCAGCACTCTCACAGAGCTGGATTGCTACTCTCAGCTAAAAATAGTCAAGAACATTGACACTGTTTCTGGAGATTTTCCCAAGCACCTGTTACTTATGATAACAATCCAGGGCCACTCCTTCCCCCTCAGTCTTGACTTTCACTATTGGTGGGCCAATCTCCTGCACTGTGTCCTCATCTGGGGGCGGCCCTGGAGTTTTGTAGTTTCCAATTAAAGGAAAATGCTTTGAGCATTACAATGAACAGGTATTGAGCAGTGGGCTCCTGTTTGTTCTTACTAGGGGCACAGGTAAGTCAGTATCACAAACACACAGAACAGAGCCCCAGGGATAGAGATGAATTGTGCAGCAGCCTACTCTACACAAAAGAACTGGGGAACACACCACCAGCAGATGCAGAGAGCCACAGTGGAGGATGGGAGCTCCCCTGTGGAGGCAGCAGAATGCACAACACACCATGGAGAGTTCACAAAAGCAGGGTGAGAGCCACTGAGAAAGGATGGATTAAGTGCATTACAGTACTTCCTTAATTGATAAAATATCACATAGCCACCAAAAATCAGAGAAAAAATACATAAACCACCACATAAATGGGTTTGAAAATTTTTTTTTTTTTTTTTTTTCCTGTGGGTACTGGGAGGTCGACCTCAGGACCTTGCACACTAGCAGGCGCCCGTGCCGCTGAGCGATATCACCGGCCCTTTTTTCGTATGTGGGATCCGGAAGTCGAACTCGGGCCCTTGCGCTTGCAAGGCAGGCGCTTACGCTGCTGAGCCATCTCACCGGCCCTGAAAATATTTTTATAAAGAAAAATACCCACACATATCCACACATCTCTACATTTGTGTGGGGAAAGTACATTTTTTTTTTTAGCATATATAAGAAAATGCTAAAGGGTGGTTAAGTAATAAGGGATTGTTTTATCCTTATACTTGATGTTTTCTAAGTATTCTGTACTCCGAATGGATTGCCTTCATAATTAGGACAAATGATCAAAAGCAGTTGTTCAGATCACTTTCTTGTAAAATGCAAAAAAAAAAGGAGTCAGTATTATTTTGGTGTGGAGGACTCTGAGGTTGTGTAAGCAGAACAGCAGGGGTGCCACAGGCCTGGGAGGGGTACTGATGTGAAACAGGAAAGTAGTTGAAAGAGAAAATAGTGGCAAAAATGGAGGAGCCAGACTGATCAGGCAAAGTCGGCAGGTTGAAGTGTCAAATGGTTAATCAGTTGCCCTCTATATTACTGCTCAGGGGTTAAATAAGTTTGACCCCATCTACTTATGTTTTTTAAACTGTGTAGTCACTTCCATAAAAACTCTGTTTTCTGAGTTTTAAACTTTCATTTCCATGTTGAACTCTCTAAGCCTTCTAACCCATCTCTTCTCTTGCTTCTTCCAGTCAGATGCCTGTGTGCAGCAATTAGAGATGCCATGAACCCTGATGAAAATCATCCTCCCAGGGTACAAAGAAGTCACCTGAATGACAGATGGTCTGAGGATCCTGAGAAAGCAGAAGCTTGGGCATTAGCATGCAGATTTCCACTGACTCACACAGGGTCAAGGATGTGGCGCAATGCAGGGGCTGTTTCTAAATCCCCCTCAAGCATGGGGTCCCTACAGGCACTGAGATTTCAGATTTGGGCTTTGACCCCTTGCTGCAAGGTCTGACAGAGGAATCAGAATTCAACATGTCTGCCCCCTGCTGGCGAACTCAGCTGAGAATGCGTAAGGGGCTCCCTAGGTACACCCTCCTACTTGGTACCAGTTTTAAGAAGTACTGCTTGGAAGTACACAAAAAAATATAATGAGGTGTAATATCCTGAAACACATGCTTTCTCCTTAGTTATCACGTGAAAGGAGAAATAAGGACTGAGTATTATTCCAAGCATCACCCAAATCTGTACTACCTAAGCACTTGCACAGGTGCCTTCTCATTTTAACTTATGAGAGATGTATACTGTCCCTGTTTTACAGATAAAATGAGTAAACCGAGTTTCCAAGAAATGATCAGTGTGAGGCAGGAGAATCTTAAGTTTGAGGCCAGCCTGGGCAACTTGGCAACTTAGATCCTGTTTCAAAAAAATAAAAAAGGGCTGGGAATGTAGCTCAATGCCAAGGACCTGAGTTCAATCCCCAGTACACAAAAGACAAAAAAAGAAAGGAGGGAGGGAGGGAGGGAGATGAAGCAGGAGAAAGGGCCCAAATCAGGGCAGGGCTCAGTGCTAGGTTGAAGAGCTTGGGCTTCACCCCTGGGCAGTAGAGGGCCAATGAGGAACTGAAGGGAACATATATGCTGCATCTCTTGAGAAGATGCATCTAGCAGGAATGGTGGGAAAGGGTCTTGGCAGGTTTCTGCAGTAGTTCAGGTGACAGGTGCCCCAACTAGCGTGGATCACAGGGATGGAGGAGGCAGTCTAGCAGGAGAGGTGCTAAAGAAATACAATAATCAAGAGCACATGGTGACCATGGTGTCATCCAGAATAACTCCCAGGTCATGGTGAGGGGAATTGATGAGATCACCAGTGGATAGAGAATCTACTCCCCAGGGCCATCCAACTCTCCAGGCCACCTTGCCATCTACTCTTGAAAAAAAATAATAATAACAATAATTTCTTGCAGCAGGACAGATGGGGCAAAGACCAGCAGTCACAGCGGATGAATGGCAAGCATACAGAGAAGAGTTGCCTCCAAGGGCCATGATAACCCTTCGATTGATTTGAGAAAGATACCAAAAGACAGTTAATTCAAGGATGCTTGAAAATACCTGGCATTTAGTCCTCTTCAAAGTCTCAGTCAGCTACAGACCCTGTAACTCCCAGATGAGTTTTGCTCACTGCAAAGATTGAGACACAGCAGAAGTTACTGAGGGCAAGGCCTATTCCAGGAAAGCAACGGACTACAAACTTACACAGCTCAACCAAGAAAGTGCTCAGGGAGGCTCTGATCAGCTTACTAAGAAAAGGGAGGAAGGACAAACAGAACATTCACACTAGAAAATAATCCCACCAGTTGTACCTCAGGGGTAGAGCACTCGCTTAACAAGGGCAAGGCTCTGAGTTCAATCCTTCCACACACACACACACACACACACACACACACACAAAAGAAAAAAAAAGGAAAAGAAAATGATCCCATCAATGAGGGCTCTGACAGGATAACTATGAAAGTTGTCTCATTGTTGGAGTTGCATATTTAAAGTACCTACATGGTAATCAGAATCCAAAAATGCTGACCATCCCAGAGATCGCCCACCCTATCCAGTGCTAACATCCAGTTATCAGTGGCCTTTTGTGTACAGCCAGGTGATACAGATCTGCATGGGAGGAAGATGTGTGCCAGCAGCTCTCAGCAGCAGTCTGTCACGGATGGGTGACACATACTCTAGGATTTAAGCAGCATCTCAGACACCACTTTCGAGATAATATGGAATGAGGAGGCTTTGGAGGCGGCTAAGAACGTGAACTGCAAGGCAGCAAATGAGATGCTGAAGATTAGTTTTTAATTTTTCCCAACAATCCTTTTTCAGGCATATATTTCTGTCTGCCCAAACTTAGGAAGGATATTACAGGACATCCATGCTCTAGGGAAGAAAAAGAGAAATTTTACTTATTAACTTGGAGCTGACCTTGTCAGGCAGGATTAACTTGCTGTACTTGTACAGCCCAAGAGCCCAGCCCTGGTGTGTGCAGGAGAGCCAGCCTCCAAGTCCAAATAAATAAAAGGCTGCAACAAGAACAAACAGGCAGGCCAAGCATGGTGGCACAGGCCTATAATCCCAGCACTCGGGAGGCTGAAGCAGGAGGATCGCTGTGAGTTCAAGGCCATCCTGAACTGAGTAGTGAAACCCTGTCTCAAAAAAGACCAAAAAAAAAAAAAAAAAAAAAAAAAAAAACAGGCAACAGATAGAAAGTAGCTCTGAAAAAGTTTTAAATCCCCATGGCTTAAGACAGTGACATCAGTGTGTTTACTGAGCATTTGATTTACTTGCTGAGGCAAAATTCCAGAAATAAAGAGACTATGAGACCTGAGCAGAGAGTTTCTCCACTGCAGCTACTGCTGCCAGGCTCATTGTAAAGTAATGAATTTTGTGGACATTCACAGAGAAAAATAGCTTTGAATGCTGAGGATCGATGCTGTGCACTGCGGAGACACAGCCTTTGGCTTCCATGAGCTGCCTTTGGGTATTATGCAGAGTCCAGCAGCAATCTGTCCTTTGAAAGCCAGCTAAGAAGTCAGCCTCGGGCCTGGGCATGGCCTAATGTCTCACACTGCAACCTCCTGGGATATCTTGGGTTCAAGCTTTCCTATCATAGCTAGATCAAGTACTTCCCACCTTCTGCTTTAGGGAATCGGGGGTCTTAGGGGGTCACTCTCCATCCCAGAAAGTTCAGCAGACTTGGTGTGGGTCTGTTGGTGTTTTGTGGTGGACAAAGGGGATACCTTAGATAATCTTTTAATTTCTTCTCTAAGGCTAAATTCTCTACATGTCAAAAAAATGTTTTTATTTTCTTAAAAAGAGGAGAACCAGACAATTTTTAAAATCCCCTTTCAGCTCCAACATTGTGTAATTTTATGATACCAGTATTCAAAGTACCCGGGGTCCTTTAACTATATATATTCCTATATCCCAAGGAAAGATATATGTAAATGATTAACAACAACAACAACAAAAAACAGAATCATGACCTTAGAGTTAAAAAAAAAAAAAAAAAACAGAAACCATAGAAAGCGAAAAGAAGAACCAACATGGAATGAATGTGACTTGAATTAGAAGCAGCACTTATAATTACAGGTTCAGAAAAGGCTTGACCAGAAGCCAGGGCTGAGGTTAGCCCAGAGTCTGCAGGCTCAGCCTTCTTCTGAGGGTGGGGACATGACAGGAGAGGACACCATCGCCCAGAGGGGCCTCCATGCTACAGAGGCTGAAGAGCAGATCAGCCCTGCTGCTGTGTACAGTCCACATCAAAGAGGCAAAACTGGTGGAGAAGAGTTTCTGAAGGATACACATGAACCACAAGAGCAGTGGCCTCTGGGGTGAAGGGGTGAGAAGCAAACTTAATTAAACACAGGAACATGCATTATCTACTCAAAAATAAATGAATAAAAATACATGCCGAAGTAAAACAGGGACAATAAAAGATAAAGGTAATATTAAATTTCTCCTAATATAAGGTTGTTTAGAAATCTGAAGGAATATTAAATTTCTAATACAAGGTTGTTTAGAAATCTGAAGGAAAAAAAAAAAAAAAAAACAGGAGACTGGGAGGATGGCTCAAGCTAATGGAAAAAACAACTAGAAAACAAGAGCGTGTGGTCCTGGCTGAATCCACCTCTTTCTTATCGTCATTGGCTCACATTTGCCTGCAAGCACTCACGGCAAGTTCGGGGTCGTGCCCAGAACACCTGGCTTTCCTCCTCCTTCCCTGCACACATCTCAGCCATCCTTTGCTGCCTCCTCTCTTGCCTCTTGCTCCGTTCTTGGTTGCCTACCAAACCCCAGGTGGTGCCTGCTACTCTCCTCCTCCCAGAGTCACGCAAGGAGATAGCTCATCAGTTCATGCTGTTTTCCTGCCTGAGCCAAAGTGTATATTTCCCAAAGCTGGCCACAACAGCATCTTCCATCCCTGCTCTGCAAAGCAAGCGACTCTGATCCTCCTCCAATGAGATGTGACTGCTTCCTACCCTGAATCTGGGTGAGCTATGACTCTGATATCAGTGGCATTCTGTGAGCTTAAAGTTAGGTCATAAAAAGCCACACAGTTCCACTGGCCCTCTGGGACACTCACTTGAGTCCTGAGCAGCCATGTGAGCCGGCTGGCTGCTCAGAGTCCACCATACAATGAGGAAGCCCAAGTCAGCCCTCAGGAGTAACCTTGTGAAGAGAACAAGATGGCAGTTCCCAGCACTCCATCTCTCCTGTGTCCCCACTCCAGGCTCATCTGACTGCAGCTGATGAAAGACCTGAGCCAGAGCCATCAACAGGCCCCTTTTGAAGTCCTGAACTGTAGAATTCATGAAAGAGGATAAAGTGATTTCTGTTTGAAGTCACTAAAATTTAGGGTTTTGTTGCACAGCACCGGGTAACTAGAGAACCTGCTTCTAAACAGTAGAACTCTACATGTCTAGGTCGCTTCTCTAACTCACTTCACGTCCTATTTCCTGTTGGTTTTGAGTCTCTGAGCTTCACCAAGCCCCTGAGCCACCAACTGCAGGTGTTCGTTTCAGTAAATGCACTCTTTTCAGACTGCGTGTTTCTCCCAACAATCTTGCATTGCTGGCCTCCCCCTTCTCTTCTTGGTATAGAGGAGTCTGCACACTCTTTCCCTTCTTTCTTAATTTGACCCTCGCCCCCAGAACTGTCTCTCTGGCCTGCTTATTCCTAACTGTTGTTAGCCCCAGCCCTCTTCTCCCTCCTACAGGTACAGCTTGTCCAAGTCTCCAGGCCTCTCCGCCTGGGCTGCATTAGCACCTCCAGGACATCAGCTCCCCACACACTGAGTAGAAAGGACTATTTTTTGTTTCACACCCACAATATTCCAGAAAAGACTTAAGGCAGCTCAAACACAAGGAATTCTCTTCCTCAAACGTAATGACCATCTTCTTTTGGGGGCACTGAAGTACAGCCCCTATTATTCCAAGAATCAAATAAACACCTGGTTATGGCATTTCTGACCTGCATCCACAACAGGAAGGCAAATTCATAAAGCATTCCAAAGCCCTGCACCAGGAAAGGTCTCTTCTCCACCCCAACCCTCCCAATGTCTCGTCATACTTTAAGACCTATGTGCCATTTGTTATCTCTGTTCAGAAACCTTCTTCTGTCTTAGGCAGGTAGGCATTCTCTCCTTGTGCTGTGTGCCCTTGCCACACTGAAATTCATCTTCATATTTACCTTCCTGCCTCTCTCAACTTCGTACACCTCAAATCGGAGACTTAATCATCTTTGTATTTCCCTTTCTGCTTCAGACAGTAAGTGCCCAATAAATGCTCACGTGATGAATCAATTGGCTATTTTTCCAGAAACCCTCTTTCCCAGGGTAACTCCCTCAACAGAACAGCATTCCTCTTCACAGGGGTCTCAAATCACTCCCAGGCCCTCCCTGAAGGTCTTCCTCAGCCTCTTGTCAAAGTTCCTTGTCCCCTGAGAAAGTCCCAATCCATAAACACATTCCCTGGGAAAATGGCCCCCACCAGCTTTGCTATTCCTTCAAAGCATCTACTCAGCTATCCACTATCCACGCGGTCACGGCTTGGTTTTCTGCACTTCAAGTTGGCCCTCTTTCCCCTTTAGGTTTCAAGTACATCAAAAGCAAAGCCTAGTGACGGACTCTTCAGGAGCTCAGGATGGTTTTCACACACATTGTCTTTGTGCCTGAAGAAATGCTGCTCTGCAATATTAATGAAATGGACAATGATTCTTAGCACTATGGGTCTTAAAACTAGAGAAAATATTGGCACAGCCAGATTTCCACTTCCTGGGATAGAGCATGGGATATAACAGGAGCTCAAAAAAATTAACTGAATGAATGAAAGAATGACCAGATACCTGGCCCAGCCCCTGCCTTCGAGAGACTGTGGTCTGTTTACCCCCTCAACATTGTGTCCCAAAACTTGAACTCACAAAGTGACCACAAGGTGACTCACAATGGTCACCAGCAAACTCTTGGGGAGTCTGGTACCCCTTTTCTGCCTCATAGCCGAGGGCCCTCCTCTGTCCAACCCTGGCTTCCTTACCACCCACCCCTTCCACATTCCATAGACAGCCTCTCCACAAGAGGTTCTGGACAGTATCCAGGAGGGTTTTTTTGGTTTTTTTTTCCTCCCCAGGCTTTAAAACAAATTGTGACAAATGGCTCCACAGAGCTACTGGGCCATGGAACTGAGCACATGGGACTGCAATTCACACCATCAACTTAAATTCTATTCGATGCTGTTTCAAATTAGGGCATTTTATCTAGAAATTATAAAAAGCATTGTTTGGGGGTAGTACAAATTTGCACTTGTAAATTTGCCAGCAGATTCATTTGCAAATCTATTTGCTTCTGGCCACCCTTGCTGATCACAGATTTTTTACCCACTATTCCCCACAAAAAAGTCCTGATCACATGGGAAACAATGATTCTTGGGGCCCACACATCTAGGCACTCACCTAGCTTCACTCTCCTGACTGGGGAAATCCTGCGCACAGGTGCATGTCTCAGCCAACAGCACCCAAGTGGGGAAGCCCTATATTAAAAAGTCCTTCCTTACTCTAAACTAAAATTGGGCTCAGGGCTCTTGGAGGTAGGCAAGCCCACTCTTATTTATTTATTTACTGGGTAGCAGCTGGGTATTTAACGGGACACGGAGGCTGGTACTCAAGCTCCAGAGAGCTATGTGGGAACAATCTGCACCCTCAAGGAGCTCATGTTCTGGGGGTCAGTTCCTTTTCTCTTTTCTTACAAACACTTGTAAGACACTTGTCACCATCTCTCAAAGCATGTTGCCCAGAACTATGTGCTCTCTCTCTCATGTGGTCTGACTACCAGGACAGGAGCGAGCAGAGTACCCTCTCCCAGTGAGGACAAGACAGCTTTGTTTGATGGCCATGTCAGATGGCTGATTCTGGCCAATTAAAACCCTCCATCCTTCCTGCAGCCTCCCCTCTTACACGTGTACAGCTGGGTCCGAACCTTTCAGTCATCCTTCTTCCATCCTAACAGGACCCAGACCATCAGCCTATCTCCTTACTTGCCAATCTACACACCTGCTGTTCTTCCTTGCTTTAAAATCACCCAGGTGACTTTAAATGACTCAGATGAGTATGACCCACACCTTCATCACACTCATTAGGAAAATGCAAAAAGGTCAAGGACAGAATCCTGTAACATCCCCTTGCAGGCAGAGAACTCTGAAGACGAGGCCTTGCATATCACTTCTCTGTCTATGGATGTGGGCTGCACCTGTCAGATCTCAGTTCCCCTTGCTGACATCCACAGCAGGTATTCAGTGAACATGCCAGGCAGAGGCCAAATCCTAAGCCATCCTGTACATACTAACAACCAAGGAAGAAAGAAGGGAAGGAAGGAACGAAGGTAGGAAGGAAGGAGGGAGGGAGAGAAGGGAAGGAAGGAAGGAGGAAGAGAAAAGACAGGAAGGAGAGGAAGGACAGGCAGGCTGACACACACCTGTGGTCCCAGCACATAGAAGGCTGACCCAGGAAGATCTCGAGTCTACAAGTTCAGACCAGGTTGGGGAACACATTGAGACCCTGTCTCAAAAAAAAAACCAAAAACAAACAAAAAAACCCAAAACTGCTATTCTCAACCTCACTTACTGTGTTTTCCTGCAGTCTAACTAGCTAGCAGTCTCAGAATGAAGATGGTATCTCCCTTTTTTGTCCCTTCATTTAGCTAGTAAACCTCACCTGAGCTGTCGTGTTCACTCTCACTGTCACCAGCCTAACGCAGGCATTTTGCTTTTCTATTTTCAAGGTCTTCAGCATATGTTAAAACCAGTCTCCTTACTGCTACTCTGTACACCACCCCTGCCAACCCACCCAGTCAGCCACCGCCAGGCAGGTCTCTCAGCAATTGTCACCATGTGAACAATGGCCTGGTGACTCCCCACTACCAATTGTGTCAGACCAAGCTTCTCCTCTCGGCACTCTAGGCATCTCCACTCTGCCCCCTCCCTCCTAGACCTCATCCCACGGGTCTTCCAAACACAACTTGTGGTCTCATGGGTTGATGTCATCGCCTTCACATCCAGGACAGTCATTCACACCTTTAGGTTTTTCTGACACGGTCATCCACCTGTTCTGTGTTGGTGAGCGAAAAATAAGAAGGAAAAGGAAAGCAGAAGAGAAGACGAGGGCCGGTGAGATGGCTCAGCGGCATAAGCACCTGCCTGGCAAGCACGAGGTCCTGAGTTCGACTCCCGGTACCCACATACGAAAAAAGGGCCGGTGATATTGCTCAGCGGCATGGGCGCCTGCTGGCACGTGAGGTCCTGAGTTCGACCCCCGGTACCCACAAAAAAAAAAAAGAGAAGAGAAGATGAAGAGGGGTCAGGAGAAAGAAGAAGAAGAAAGAACAGGGAGGACAACAGCTGCAACAAATGACTCTGCTTTACACATGGTCTCACAACGACCGTCTGAGGCAGGCACCACGCTCAGCCCCATTTGCAAGTGACTGTGGTACTGGAGATTGATTCCAGGGCCTCTGCACTGAGCTACACTCTCTGACCTTTTCTTCTAAGACAAGGTCAGGCTGGGCTCAAACTTTCCATTCTCTTGACTCAGCCTCTGAAGTACTAGGATTACAGACATGTGCCATCACACCTGGCTCAGGGACTAGGTCTTATAGTTCGTGTCTTGCTAAATAAAGATGGGCCCGTAATCCTGTGATAGCTATTCAAGCAGTCCTCATAGGCCCATAATCCTATGTCTTTCCAAGACTCAGCACAAGCCCAGTCTCCCCCGCACCCATCCTTCCTACTTCTGTGCAAACTATGGTGTATGGAGACAGGTGTGCACCAACTGCAGATGACAGAAGAAAAGCTGCATCTTGGATTGGTACATACAAAGGCAACAAAAGCTCCCCTCCTCTGCCCTCTCCCTTCAGCTGTTTTTCTCTGAGCGGAAAAAGAAAATATAGCTGCATTGCTTCTTTTAGCTTGTTAAGTCAACTCATTAGGGCTCTGTTACTTAATTTTTTTCTAGCTATTAATACCTGAAAAATACCTGGAGTCATGAGCCTCTAGGAGTCCATTAAGTTTATTTATTTTTGGTTTCGTGAGACCAGGTGTCGCTATGTAGCCCAGGCTGGCCTGAAACTTGTGGCGAACCTCCTGCCTCAGCCTCCCAAGTACTGGGATTACAGATGTGTGCCACCATGCTCAGCATTCCTTTTTCTTTTCTTTTTTTTTTTTTCCATTAAGTTTAGGAAGATCCATACTGTCATTAAGTGATAAAAAATACAAATTATTTCAGGATCAGATAAAAACTGCCAGATTTCTGAGCTTCACTCAGTCAAAATAATGACATCAGGTGACAACAATGACCATCTGAAGCTCATTGAAAAATGAAGAATTATCCATTTAATTTTTTTTTTTAATATGTGGGTACTGGGAGTTGAATTCAGGACCTCGCACTTGCCAGGCAGGAGCTTATGCCGCTGAGCTATATCACCGGCCCATTTCTTAATTTTTGAGTAAGGAACTATTTAAAACATACATAAAAGTATCCATAAAACATACATACATAAACATAACAAAACATAAACAAACATACATAAAACATACATAAAGTATAAATAACAAATACCTGTGTACATCCAGGATTTTCAAATCATAACATTTTACTGTATTTTTTTTAGTTTAGGTTTTTTCTTTTCCAAGAAAGTGAGCATTATAGAATCTGCTCAAGTTCCTATTTTGTCCCCCTTCCTAAACATGTCACCCTAGAAATGACAGACAGCATTCTGAACATGGTATTATCATTCTCACACACTTTTATATTTTACTACATATGGATGCAACCATAAACAATATAGAGTTTTGCAAGGTTTACAAGTGTTCAAAATGCATCGCACTGTACATACCTTTTGGCATCTTTTTCTCTTTTTTTTTTTTTGTGGGTACTGGGGTTCAAACTCAGGACCTCGTGCTTGCCAGCAAGCACTTGTGCCGCTGAGCAATATCACCGGCCCTTTTTTCCTTTGTATGTGGGTACCAGAAGTCGAACTCAGGACCTCACGCTTGCCAGGTAGGCGCTTATGTTGCTGAGCTATCTCACCGGCCCCATCTTTCTTTTTTGACTTGACAAAATATTTAAGAGTAACTCTTGTTGGCACATGTCACTCCAGTGTATTCATGTGAACTGCCATATGTCTTAGACCACTGTCCAAATATTCAATATACATGGCACAATATTCATTTTCCTATTGATGAACTTTCAAGTGTTTTCCAACTTCTCACTGCAATAAAAAATCCTGTAATTGTGCATCGAGTATATTCACCCACACCACGCAATGCCCAAATTGCTCTGCAATGTCACTGTCCCAACCTATATTCCCAAGATCAGTTTCTCACTGTTTCTGTATTTCATATTTTCATCGACTCCTGCTATTGTTTGACTAGAACGTTTTCACCAATCTGATGGCGATAAAATGTTACATTCTTGTTATTCTGAAAATGAGTTTTAAATGGGAAAACAAATTACTAATAAATATACTTAAAGAGTTTTCAGGGGCTGGTGAGATAGCTCAGCAGTATAAGCACCTGCCTGGCAAGCACGAGGTCCTGAGTTTGACTCCCGGTACCCACATACAAAAAAAGGGCCAGTGATATCGCTCAGCGGCACAGGCGCCTGCTGGTGCACGAGGTCCTGAGTTCGACCCCCTGTACCCACAAAAAAAAAGAGTTTTCAGCCACATGAGGGAATATAGTAAGTGTCCCTTGGATTTTCTTGGAAATAATACAGGAGGGTATGGAAGTGAGTGAGAGTACAGATAAATAAGATTGGCCATGGCTGGTAACTGCTAGAACTAGCTGATGGATACATGGGGGCTCATTAACCTATTTCATCCCAATTTGTACATATTTGAAATTTTCCACAGTAAAATAAAAGAAGGAAATGCTTCAAAACATCCAGAGCAAAGCGTATCCAAAGAAGAGCACTGGTCACTGCAGAAGGCAGGCTTTTATATCAGGCAGAGGTAGATGTGGCAGGAAGAGAAAACAAAAGGAGAACAGGAAGAGGAGGCTAGGAGAGTCTCTAAGCTGTGTTATGACTCCCGTGAGGAGAGTTAGGAATATTTTCTGTTGATCAAATGTACATTCCTGGTACCCTTTACAGTACTATAGCACCTAACACAATGTTTTCAGATGTTAAGAGTACCATCCATACGATGATCACCCTTAAAATATCACTCAAGCTTTTATTCCTAACATTTTACTTTGAAATACAGAACACTTTATTTGTAAACTGTTTTAGTTTAAAATATTTCATTTGGGGCAGGTGAGATAGCTCAGCAGCAAAAGCGCTTGCCTGGCAAGCCCAAGGTCCTGAGTTCGACTGCCGGAACCCACATACGAAAAAAGGGCCAGTGATATCGCTCAGCAGCATGGGCGCCTGCTGGCACGCGAGGTCCTGAGGTCGACCCCCGGTACCCACAAAAAATAAATAAATAAATAAATAAATAAATAAATAAATAAATAAATAAATAAAATATTTCATTTGGTCCTTAGGGGTTCTGTTGCTCCCCCCTTCCCTGGGGTGGGCAGGGGAAGTTTAAGTCTGGAGTGACTTAGTAAGGATAAGAGGTCAAACTATACGCTTTTAAGTAAAATTGCAGTTGTGGTTAATATCTTAGAACTCTAGATACCTGCAGGCAGCTATAACAGGGAGCTGAGGTGAAAGGGAGCCCTTGCTTAAGGAAAGGGGACCCAGGGACTGGAGTCAGTCCGGGCTCCCAGAAGGTGAAAGACATGCTAGAAAAAAACAGAGCAAAATTTGACCTGCAAAAGAACTAAAAACTACCATCATGCCAGTAGGAAGAAGCACATTGGCTCAAAAGGGTAAGAAAATGTAGAAAAGTCCAACAAGAATTTATATCCATGGTTTGGAACTGAGAACTGGAAGCTGTCAGCTGGTGTCCTGAACCCAAGGGTGTGGTGGGCAGTGGCAGATACAGAACTGTGCTGGGGCATCAGTTCTGCCATGGCATCATCCGCCAACACTCCATGCTGGGCCTCGGGAGCTCAAGGCCGGAATAGTCTTCCCGGTGGAAACATCCTCCCACCTGGAACCTCTCTGACCCAACACTTTCCTCACTTACAGTCCTCATTCTCCCCCTCTGCCCCTGAAGCAATTACTCACTAACCACAGGGATTCAGCATTAGAACAAAGAGGCTGCAAGGCACATCTGTGCCTGCGCTTCTCATCCAAAGAGCAGTGTGAGCGGGCTCCTCTGCAGAATATCTTTCTCTGGTGTTCTGTGAAAGCCACCAACAGATCTGGAGTTGATCATCTGGTCCTGTCCCCTCATCTTACAGATGAACAAAGCACGGTCAACCTTGTCAAGGTCATACGGCTAGATCCTGACAAGAGCTTGAAGAACCCAGCTCTCTTATCTCCCAAATCCACACTCTTGTCCCTGCCATGCCACCTTGCTTCTCTAAAGATCCACCCACAGGGACCTCTTTAGCATTGGCATCAGAGCTCCTTTTCTACTCACACCTGCAGGTCACTGAGTAATCCCACTTAGGATGGCCACTCCATGACACTCTGGAGCCCTGACTCACTCCCTGCTACTCCGCAGTATCCTGGTCTCCAAGTGGCTCCTCAGTAGCTATGTCCTCTTCTGTGCATTTATCACTGCCAGTCAGAGGCGCCTGCAGGAAGTTTCCACACCAGTGCTCAGGAGCCAGCCTGTCCAAGTTGCTTCCAGTCACACAGGTCCTCCTGGAGATCCAGGGACAGTGGCTAACGGAATAACAAAAGGAGTGGCAGGTGGCTTCCTGGGTGCTAACTTTGCTTCCCTGGTCACAGCGCATGCTCAGGGAGGTGGGCAAGGCCAGGTCGCACATCGCTAAGTATGTAAAAAGGGCTTTACAGGGATCCAGCCACTCATGAAACAGGGATATTGTTTCTATTCCGTGGTGAGGAAACTGAAGTCCAGAAAGGTCAAGTGATTAATCCAAAAGGTCATAATGTTAGCTGGGGTCAGGAAAAGGCCAGGAAACAGCTTCCAGTTCCAAGGCCAGGATATCTGGCACAGCAAGTGAGTTTCCCAGCCTGTGTCTGCCCTCCCCAAATGCATGCACAGGTTTGGGGAGCCTGCTGCTCCCCAGCATGTCTACTGCAGAACAAACTTCTATGCTCAGCACTCTGGTCATGGCCACAATCCTTTCAAAAAGGGGACCTGCACTTTCCTTCTTCTGGACCACGTCTAGACCCCCATATATCTGATTACCAGTGATCCCCACTCAGGAAATAAAGAAAATGAAGAAATAAGTAAAGAAAAAAGTAAATCCAACCATATGTTCCTGAAATGCTTTTCTCCAGTCACAGACACCAAACCACGCAGAACTGTAACCTGATAGCACTCCTGTCTGATTTTGGCTCTGTCAAAACACCAGGGACCTAACAGGAAAGCAATACAGGAAACCGGCGGAATCTGGCTGCCTGCTAAGGAGAGCCCTGAACAGCAAGCTCTCGACCTGAGATGTGTCATAAAGCAACAGCCACCCTGCACAGCCCTGCTCACCAGCAAGCCAGCCCACATCAGCAACCATAATGACGAAGAGGCAATGTCCCTACCCCACCCTGGCCTCCACGTCAGGCTCATTTGGGAGAGGGCATCTCTAACTCAGCTCTGGTGAGGAGCCAGCATAAGAGAAGCCTGTGAAAGCTGGGAAGCAAGCCACATAGGAGTGGATTGTTCCAGTGTCCACAGGCTGCAAATACACCTGAAACTCCACAGGTGAGCCTTCACTGTGAGCCAAGGTGATGGCAAGACAAAGCAAGCAGGCGAGGATGTGGGTGGCCTGCAGCAACCAGAGAAGACAGCCTGCCAGGCATGGCAGCACACATCTGTAATCCCAGCACTTCAGTGGCTGAGGCAGGAGGATCCCTGTGAGTTTGAGGCCAGCCTGGGATACACAAGCAAGTTCAAGGCCAGCCTGTATTACATAGTGAGACCCTGTCTCAAAACAAATAAACAAACAAAAAAAAAAAAAAGAAAGAAAGAAAAAGAAAAAAGAAAAGAAGGCAGCCTGTGTCACTAAGGGTCTCTCCAAGGAAACCTCTCAAGCATCCACTGGCACTCAAGGAGCAAACTTCCCCAGAAATCCTGTTAAAGGCAGCCTTGGGACACACTAAAACTTCAGCAGCAAGTGACCCTGTAACACAACAGGAAAGGTGATGGACTCAAAGTCAAAAGTACCGGGTCCCCTTCACACACAACTGGTGGGAGTGTAGAATGGTGCAGCCACTTCGGAAAACAATCTGGAAGGTTTTTTTTTTTTTTTTTTAACGTTTTTTCTGGCAGTTTCTTACACAGTTAAACCTGAAGTTACCAGATGACCCAGCAATTCCACTCCTAGGTATTACAGAAACCTATGTCCACAGAAACACACACATGTCATAGCAGCTTTATTTGTAGTAGCCCCAAAATGGAAGTAAGCCCCATGTTCATTTGGTAAAGAATGAAAAATGAAATGTGGTACGTCGATATAATGGAACACTACCAAGCAATAAAAAGGCATGAACTAGACACACACAGCAACATGAAGGAATCCTAAATGTTACACTGGGTAAAAGAATCAGATTCAAAAGGTGCACTGTAGCATTCTACATGTATCATGTTCTTAGACTGGACAAAAATTCAGAAAAGTCAGAAAATTCACATCCCTGGCTGCCTGGGGCCTGCAGGTTGGGGGAGGTGGGGCGAGGAGGCACAGGGGAGCTTCTGGGGTTGACATGAGTGTTCCATATTTGATTGTGATGGTGGCTGCATAACTGCACTTTTGTCAGCACTTGAACTACAGGCTTAAAACTGGTGAATTTCGTTGTATGTAAAATATACCACAATAATTTGGATTTACTGAGTCCCTTTTCCTTATCTGGAGCTCAAAGACATGGCCAATCTGGCCATGACTCAGAGAAATCACATAACCTTGCTGGGCCTCAACTTCCTCATTTGCATAGGAAGCTGCATAACAACCCCCTACCCAGGCAACTATGAGGATGAAATCAGAGAATACAAATGAACACACAAGAGTCTAGAACTCTGGATAAATGTCCACTTCTGCTTCCCTTCCTCAGTGTAAGTGACCCTAATAGTCCACAAATATTCCAGCCAGTAGAGTCAGCGATGTGCTGGAGGACTCAGAAAAACACTGAATTGCCAGAGAACAAGGGACAGAGGCTAAGTGCAATACATCTGAAAGGCACCCTCCGTAGGGCAGCCAGGAAGCCATGGCCATGGCAGTTGGGGGAGTGGGGACAGACGACAGGGACAGTGCAAAGAATAGGAAGCACAACTGCCACTGACCATTCTGCTCAGAGCCAGCCCCACTGTGTCCTCAGGCCTCTGACTTCCTCCACCTTAACAAGGGGTCATGTGAGTTCTTTCCCACAACTGCAGCATCCCCAACATGCTGAGGCTCAAACACAGCTGAATCACAACAGGACAAAGTCCCTTTTATGACTCACTGTGATTTGTTCCTGCTGCCACTTGAACCCTCCAGCTCTGTGACATGAACACAAGCTTCTGCAGTTTTCTGTCACTTCCCACGGGCACTGAGAGAGATGGAGCATTCCTTTGCCTCCATTTATTAGGGCAAAATGCTATTATTATTTTTAGAGGGAAGACAGTGTCTTCTGGGGGTGAGGCCAAGAAGAAGATGAATCCAAAACACTTCTAGGAACTGGAAAAGGCTGGGAAGCTCACAATGCCAGTTCTTGATTATGTCTGATTTTACTTTAAAAGTTCCTTTTAATACGATACGACTCAGCAGCCAAGATAGGGTTAGCTATGGCTCACAAACAGTGAAGCAGAGAATTTCCTCAATTCATTGGAGCAGAGCTAGAACCAGGTAGAAAGTGGTCTTGAGGAGCATTCAGGGTGACCAAGATTGCTGGTGGCAGAAGCAAATGAGTTACCGCTGGTGAAATGCAGAGGAAGGCAGACAGCTGAACTGAGGTAACAGACAGATGAAGGATGGGGAGGCTGGGTCCCCCCAGGCCTGGGCCACTGCCACCAGCAAGAACAGCTTGTTGGCTGACCAGCGTGTTTTTGCCAGTCAGATGCCTGTGTTTCCAGTGATACTCAGGTAAAAAAAAGCAGTCATCTCCCTAAGCCTCCCCACCCCAGTGACAAATCTCTGGGTTCCCCAGGATGCTCTAATGAGGTACTCTGCCACTACCCTACGTGCAAATGGCTAATGGAGGTTCCTCCCTCAGACACAGCATGGGACACGAGATGATGTCAACACTGCTCTCTAAGAAAGCAAACAAAAGCAATTCTAAAGAGCTGGCCAGAGAAGAGTAATACTGACAGAAATAGGATCCTGGGCAGATAGAGGTGGATAGAAATAAAAACATTTGTAGGGGGGCATAGACACAGTGGTATTGCAGGTGGCAGGAAGGGTGAAGCTAAAGAGCAGGGAAAGCCAGGAAGGAACACCCAACAATTGAGCCGAGGCAGCACCTCAAAGCTGCCAATGTGCTTATTAACAGCAGCATCAGGGCTGGTGAAGAGTCAGAGGCCACTAAAATTGGCCAGTGGCTCAGAGATTATTCCAGAGTCCAATCACGATGGCCTTATCAAGACTGAAACAAGAACAGTAAGAAATCCCAAGGGAGGTGACAATGTGGTCCAAAGGTCATGCCTTTATGGCTCAAACCTGTAATGTGGCACAAACCCAATCTCCAAATGGCCACACCGTATCTATAGCAACCTGTGGCAAGTCAGCTGACCTAGGTGGCAACGCTGGCACTGGTCAACAAAAACGATAACTACCATTTACCAAGCATATACAGTGTGCCAGGCACTGTGCCAAGTGCTGTCCCTATGGCCCCATATAATTCTCGCGATCACCCCAGTGAGCATCTCCTATGATTTTACATATGAGGACATGGGAGCTCAGAGAAGTTAAACAACTTACCCAAAATCAAATTCCAGGCTCAATAATGAATGTTTATGGAACTCTGGCTGGGAGGACAGATGGTGAGATGACTGGAAAGACAAGTGGACAAGTGAAAGGCCAGGCTGACAAATGACTCCCGTAACACCCTCTGCCTGAGATTAAACCTGGACCTTGTAGGCCTGTCAGAAGGAAGAAGGGCCAACAGTGCATAAAATGAGAATGGCTGCAGATGAAAGAATGGAACCAACAAATACTAATGATATGCCTGTTTTGCTGAAAGCAGAGGAAAAAAGAACACAAGCTCTCCATTAGAAAGAGAAATAATGCCATTCCTGACTTTAAATTTTCAAACCCAGAAAGGAAAGCCCTGAGTGGGCAATGCCGAGGTCTCCCAAGTCTGAAGGGTTTTCCTCTGGGTATTTATGGAGTCTAGGTGTTCAGCTGGAGGAGAAGCAGGGTGCACTGCAGATCACGCGTGGAGCAGGAGAGGGGTTTTCCCTTGCATGCACCTAACTTTGCTTTGTTTAAAGAAAGATCACATTCCGAATCTGCAATGTTCTTCGCTGCCTGACAAAAACCATCTGCCAAATGCCTCCCAGCAAATCATCAGGGCCTCTGCCCTTAGGAAAACAGTATGAGTCAGCCAGACAAAACAACTACAACACTATAAGGAAGAGTGTGTGGCCCTTAAGTGCCTAACTCTGGACTCAGCCTCTAAGGAAAGGCACATTTTGAATCTTTTGGGAGTAAGGAAACATTTAAAAGATGGGCCTTCCATTACATCCTTACTCTAGAGCTTTTTCCTAAAGGTTTACATCAAGCCAGATGATTTAAACACTCACCCTGGTCATCAGGGGATGCCAACCACCAAAGCATTCCACCAAAATAGCAGGCCACTTGATGTTCTCGTATCCTGTAGAGAGAGCAGCCACCTCACTACTGAACAGGGATCCCCTCCCCTGGGAAACAAAGGGGCCTTTGGGAGCCAGGATGCAAAATGCCCTCCAAAAACACTCAAAAGCCCAGAAATAGAATGGAGATGACCAACAAGCTCTAGCCATTCACTGAAGACCTCTGGACAAATCAAGTCAGAAGGACAATTGTGGCCCGAAGACCACACCCCACCCAGACCCTACACAAACAGCAGTCAGCTGTGCCTTGTCACACCATCGTATGCATGTCTGATGAGCTATTGTCTCTGCCATGTCATCTTACGCCCTGACCTTTCATTCCCAAAGTCTAGCCCATATTTTCAAATGAATTCAAGGTCACATTACTTGCATCTTCCAACATTATCTCAAAACTCCAGTGGCAAAACCCAAACACCACCATCCTAAAATCCATTCCCTTACCCAAATTTCCACTGCATGTCATTTTCCAAGTTGTCACACTCACACTTTTGGCTTCCAACCTTCTCCCGTCCTCAATATTCAATCAACCATTATTCCACCAGTTATTTATTCCTTTTTTTTTTTTTTGTGGGTACCGGAGGTCGAACTCAGGACCTCACGCGCCAGCAGGCGCCTGTGCCGCTGAGTGATACCACCGGCCCTTTTTTCATATGTGGGTACCGGGAGTCGAACTCAGGACCTCGCGCTTGCCAGGCAGGTGCTTATGCTGCTGAGCCATCTCACCGGCTCTATTTATTCCTTTATGATTTTCCTTTGTTATCTTCATCACCACCCCCATTTCCTACTGCTACCAACTGAAGTCTCACCACCTGCAACTGAATGATCTTAGTAGCTTAAACTGGTCAGTCAGATTTTACTTTCCTGCCCTTCAAGTTGACCTGGTACATAGCTCCTTAACCCTACTTCTACCTCCCTCCCAAGGTCCACTTCCATTAGTTTCTCCCCACAATACTTTCCATTACACAAATCAAGCGTTGACTTCTATGCCCATATTTTGAAATGCTCTAGTATTAGGACATAATCTCATTGTCTTCTGACAGTGCCATGTCAGCTCCTGTCTCCACAGGTTGGCTCAGGTCATTCCCCTCTTCAGAATGCCCTCAGGCTCTCCCTATGCAAATCCTTATCCTACTTCAGGATCCACTCCAAATACAATCTTCTCACTCTAATCTTTCTAGATAACATATTTTCTTCTCTTTTCTGTCTTAACTCCAGGGGTAATCCGTGGCTCCGAATAGTATGCTCTTTGATGATAAATCTGAACCACACTGTTTTATAAGAAGAAATCTTATTTCATACCCTTAGAGGGAAAGTCTGATAGAAGTTGTCTTCAACTATTAGTAGTAGAAAATACCAACTCGACTGGCTTACACAAGGAGTACAAATAGTATGGAGGTTGTACTGCTCAGCCACCAGGGACTTAGTCATCAAGGTCTCCAGTTCCTCCCATATTTTCCTCTCTGACAGCCTTAAAAAACTTGCTTTTCTCCTGGTGAAAAGATGGTCACCTCATTTCCAAAACTCAAGTGGAAGCAGCTTTTTCTTTGTGTGCTTCTTTTTAGAGAAGATGTCCTTCCTTGACTCCCCCAGAAGACTTCACATACCTCATTTTCCAATTCCATGTCTAAACAATGGACTGCCATGACTGGCTTAGATTAATCAGCATTTACTCTTGAGCTAGAAGCAGAGTTGCCTTTCCTTGAGTGGTATAGTATCCAAACCAAACTGGGCTCTGTCAGCAGGAAGAGAACAACAGCTGTTGCACAGGCAATCAATTGTATTCAACACCAGCAGGGGCCAGGGTCAGGTATTTGTGTTTCCCTCACTTGCCACCACCATCATGTGTTGGCATGAGGGCATTCAACACAAAGCTGTGGAATTCAGCTGAACTAGAAATTACCCTGTGGGTGTGAGAAAATACTGAGCATTATTACATGGTGGCACAATTAGACATTTGTGCACAGAAACTAGAAAGAGAGCCATGAAATCCAAACAGATGCAAAGAAGTTCTCTGCTGGGTAGCTCTGGTCCAAGCCCTTGCCTGGGCCCAACTCCCAGTTTCATAGATATGGAGTAGGCTGTGGGCCAGAGTGTCGGGCTTCTCCAGCAGACCCAGCTGGGCCTTCTCCTCAGTTCAACTCTGGTCTACAGTCCAGCCCACAACTGATACCACAAAGTCCCAGGTGCAAAGGAGGCCTGTAATGTGGAATGTTAGTGCCTAGGCAAGTAACTGAGCACACCGTGTAGTAGTCATCTTTTCATCACTGTGACAAAATACCTGAGATAATCAACTTAGAGAAGGACAGGTTTATTTTGCTCTCTGTTTCAGAGGTTTCAGTCCATGGTCACACTTGGCCCCACTGCCTTTGGACCTGTGATGAGGCAGCACATCATGGCAGAGAGTATGTGAGAGTAAGACCCTCAACTCATGGCAGCCATGAAACAGAGAAACAGGAGGGAGCCAGGGACCCCGTATCTTGTTCAAGAGCATGACCCCAATAACCTAACTTCCTTCCAGTAGGCACCATCTCCTAAAGGTTCCAGCACCTCCCAATGATACTGTGGCCTGGAGACCAAGTCTTCAACACATGTGCAAACTCTAGCACTGTGGGTACATACAAACATGACAACTGAGTACATGAACACATGAACTCTGCTCTGGAAAAGTCAGTGCTCCCTGCACTCAGGTTTAAAGGGATGGATCCTTTAGCTGCAGTCCTTCCTCTCCCTCTTTCCTATTCAGGCCAACCAGCTCCTATCCCTGCCTTCCATCCCAGTTTCCCAGCACACCTGCCAGGTTCTCTGGGCTACTGATAGCATTCCAGATCCACACACACAGGCCTCCACCTGGGGCTGTGTAATGCACTAAAAACTGCACAGAAAACATATTGGTCAAGGCTCTCCAGTCCCACTGATGCTACATGTTGAAGTTTTAGCCATCTGAAGTTCTGGAACTCTTTTACAAATTCTGTAGCTGACATTTTCTTAGCCAGAGAAAACGGCATTAAACGCAGCATATTACAAGACCTCACAGATTATGACATGCAGTCAACATTCAATACGTACTGACTGAGAAATGCTTAGGTTGAACCCTATGAAAATGGTGATATTCAACCCTTTGTTGACCTGCAAAAATGGCAACGTCATACATTTCAAAATAGTATGATTCTATACCAGGCAACAACTCAAGAGGGGCTTGGAACACCATAGCAAACAAAACAGACACAATGCCTGTCCTGACAGAACACAGTCCAGTGTATTGAACTATTAATTACAAAAGTAATACACAGTCTAGCTTCACTACAATAATGAACTATACGTGCACTTATTTGTTTACTGCTTGATTTTTTTGTATCCTTGTGGACATCTTACTACACAAAAATATAGTTAAAAGGTTAGCAAAGACAGTTTCATCTCTTCCATATCACACACTACTAAGCACAAAGGAAAACACATTACATATTTGTTAAATCTTACTGATTTGTGTTATAATAAATAAATGCAGGTGTTGGAGAAGCATTTTTCTGAGAGCACTAGCCTAGTCATTGGAGGTATGGATCAGGGACATCACTAATTTGGAATTTCTGATATTGGTGATATGGTTGAGTTAGATCTTTGCAAAACAGTTCTTTATACAGCATATAAACTACCAGCATAAAGGGGTTTCCTAGGGACTATTTAAAATAGTTAAGAGAACAAACGGTTTTCAAGCACATCCTAGTATTTCAGAAACTCCATTTACATAAACAATTGGTACACTAATTGCAAATCATTCTTATTTCTCTCCTAAAGCAGGATCCCCCAAGGATCTTTATTAGGCACTCTATTAGCCTAGTTTGAGTTACAGTATTTACTTAAAAGTAATAATAGTGAAGATCTTGAAAAATATTTGGTAATTGAGGCATTTTACTAATTCAAGCTAATCTTCCTCATTAGTCTACACTGTAAGGGATTTTATCACTCTATTAAGAGAAAGTACTAAAGACCGTACTTAAAAGACATATTCACTAAATTTCTTCGAAGGATACCTTTGATAGCAGGAGTTAACATCAGAAGTTGGGTAGGAACAGAAAATAACACTTCAAACAGCAACTGTAATCCAATCTAGTCCAACAAACGAGACACATACGAAGTCACATTCAACTTATAAGCAAAGCATATGAAAACTTCAGATCAAGTATCACTGATCTTTTGATTAACCTGATAGAGTTTAATGAAAAATGTCAGTGAATGCCACTGAGTAGCAGCCTTCTGATTTATTTTGTAACTGGGAACCAGGCCTGGACACACACACTAGAGACAAAAACCTGCTGAGATAGTATCTTCATGTGAATCTGTCCTATCATTGTTCTCTGAAGAAGCATGGAGATTTAGTAACACACTGGTCACATTCACCGAGCATCTTGAACTCTCTTAACACAGTAAATGAACAGCCAGCCTTGTCCCCACGCCAAAAGCAAACAAAAACCTATCGCCAGCCAGAAGGACACCAGGTCTCTCTCAAGGATGCCAGTCCCCATCCAGACTCCTCTGCAGAACCTCACAAATCTCCCAGATGCAGGCAGGATGATCATGGGCTAGGGGAGATTATGCTCTGAAAGTCTTAAGAGATTAGTTACTTAAAATCCTCCACATGACTTCAGCCATCCCTGTTACAGATCACAGAGTAAAAGACTGCTTGATTAAAGCTGAATGTCTATACATTTGCAGAAGGGAAAACATGTAGAAGAAAAGTCAGATTTCTGATGAGCAGAGCACAAGCTCCAGAACAGGAGGGGCTGCTAAATAAGGATGACAAGGAGGCACACAGAGTGATCATATCTTCACCAGAAATACCCCAGCCCTGAAGGCTCACATATTCACTTACTTTCCCCCAAAGCAGAGATTGAATCCAGTCTTATAAAATGATGCCCAATTCTTCCCATATTCCAAATATGGGAAAAGACAGCTCCTCCATGGTGGGGGTAAGAGTGGGAAGGCAATGTTTGTATTGCATAATGTTTTAATTAAAACAAAGATGACGTGCACCAGGGCCTCTGCTAGGGGCATTTTCCAGTCCTCCTACTCTTTCCTTCCCTTCCCCCCAGGCCACCACAGTCTTTCTTCACCCTCAGAATGATTCATCTTTAAAATAAGGGGATTGAACATGATACCTGTAAAGATTCCTCCAAGATAAATTCAAGTCTAGGGACACATTAGTTCTCAGTCTACTTTCTCCCCTCTAGAAGTCCACTGTTCAGAGGGACTCCTGGCAAGACGTCATCCATTGCTCATTGTGACAGAGTGAAGGAAAAAGAGCCAGGCAGGGTGCTTCAAACACGACAGTACTTTTTTTGTAATGAAATATCAGAAGACAGATTGCAAAACTGTTCAGCAAACTATCTTTTGTTCTGAAACACCAGAAGATGTTATGAAACTGTTCAGCAAATCATCTCTAAACAGTGTCATAAAGGGTTGTCTAGTTTTGGGGTGGGCCTGGAACAAATCTATCTGTACCATTGCTCCTCTAATAAAATAACAAATGTGGCCATCTATGAGGCAGAATTCCCTACAGCCCAACTATCCCCACACCAACACAAAACCACTGCCAAACAAAACCAACTGAAGAAAACCAGGACAGCCCCCGAGATAGGAGGCTTATAGGGAGAAGGAGGGCCCTGCACAGAAGCTCTGAGAAGCAGCAAGTGCTTACTTTGGCCCATGACAATTTCCACCAGCCATAGTTTGTAAACAGCTTGGGACTTGCAGGCCTGGGGCACTCGTAGAGGAGGGAGAAGCACTTGGCTCTCCAGCAGGTCAAAGGGACATATGAGAAAAGTGCAGATCGGTACCTTCTTAGAGGGAACCCCAGGCCCCAGAGGGCATGTAGCAATAGCCAGACCCTGTGGAGTGGAAAAGGCAGCCCCAGAAAACAAGGACAATAGTGGTGAGGTCCCTAGGCTCTGTCCCTACCTCCTCCCTTGCACGGCACCAAGAGAAGTCACACAGCAGGGAAGTAGAGGCATCGACCTTACCACCACCACAACCCAAATGCAAGGGTCTGGAGAAAGCCGCTATAGGTGCTGTCTTCTATATGATGGGACATAGGTAATTTTTCTATTTCCACTTTTCTTTTGCTCTGGCTTCCTAGAATTTCAGAACTAAGCATGAAATTCCCAATTCTCACAGGCAGACAACATCCCCAGCAGTTAATAAGGACATCCTGCATATCTGGGACTCAAGGTATTTGTGTATTTTCAAAAGAAAGAATTTTCCCTTTACCATCTGGTCTTAGTCTCCCCCCATCATTGATATTCATCATCTAACTCCTAAAAGTCTCTTCATCGGGGCTGCTCAGGGTATTGGTAATTCATGGCTGCTAAAGAAGAGCTGAGAACAAAACAGAAGAAAGGATGCCGAAGTGACAGCAAGAAAAAAGACCTTAGGGATAAAAAAAAAAAAAGTTCCCTCATATAAGAGTGTTTTTAATTAATCATTCTATTTATTAAAGATTAAGATACAGATCAGGTGACTACTTAAAATGTTCATCATGATTTTAACTTTAATTCTGTAGCATATGAGATAACAGAACAATGAGTGCCTGTCATAGGCACTCAAACATTTGTTGTATGAACAGAAAAAATGTCTTTTTAGGGAAGTCTTACAAGTACACCTAAAAGAACAGAGCTGCTTCAGTGGTCTCGGGAAAGGTGGGAGCAGGTCAAAGCACTGACTATGATATGTGAATCCAACAACCATCCCGCCAAAAAAAAGCACTATTTAAAAAATCGGTTATAAAGGTGAACCGAGTATGAGTCTCAAGGTAAGCCAGAGTATGCTTTTGCTCTGTGGGTTTTGAGGAAAGTCATACCAGTGGACCTAAGAAATAACCCATCGCTTTGAAATGATAATCTCTTTATAGCAGCAACTACTGTACTCTTCAGGCTGGAGGAAAAACTTCCCTTCCTTTGGGTTAAAGTCTTCAGTGTTGAGCTAGTAGCTGCTGACCTTAGAGGTTCTTCTCTTTCCCTTCATTCTTTTTTTTTTTTTTTTTTTTTTGTGGGTACCGGGGGGTCGACCTCAGGACCTTGCGCGCCAACAGGCACCCGTGCCTCTGAGCGATATCACCGGCCCCTTTTTCGTATGTGGGATCCGGGAGTCGAACTCGGGCCCTCGCGCTTGCAAGGCAGGCGCTTACGCCGCTGAGCCATCTCACCGGCCCTTTCCCTTCATTCTAAATGGAAGAATTATCCGGGAATTGAAAATGTAGGGAAATGCTACATTTTTTCCTAGTCTATAAACAAACACTTGATTGAGTCAGACACAAAACCCAGTATTTATGGTTGTCTTCTTAACAAGTTTTAAATAGGCTTCATTTCAATTTAACATAATTTCAACATTATGACAAAATGGTCAGTAAAATATGAATGTGCTTAATTTGTCAAATTTATGTGTTTTTCAGAAAAAACATTCGGAATAAACACATCAATTATTCTCATTAAATACATTAAAATTTAAGGGTAATGTTCTTATTATCAATCTTGCTCTCCAGATACAGCAAGACAAAATTATTCTGTTATATTGCTATTGAATGAGGTTCACTTCTCCCCAATGATTTCACAAATTACAGCTTCAACTAGCTATAAAATAACTAAATCAGTTCTGATATGGCCATAAAATAAGCCTGAAAAAACAGTGAAGTAAATCACTCCCTTAAAATCATGTTGTTGAACAATATGTTCTGTATGATTCCATTTATGTCAGAAAAAAAATCTATACTTGTATAAGTATATGCATAGAAAAGAGCCTAGAAGAATATATATTAAATAGTAAAGAATATATATCAAAATCAGTAAAGGTCATGGGACAAAGGGGAACTTTCACGTTTTATATTCTATATTTCTTACAACAGAATTACATTTACTGTCACCTTGGTCAAGAAATTAAAATTTAGAAAAAAATGTTACTGTCTAAATTTAAAACCAATATCTTTTATACAACACTTTACCCTAAAGCATTTTATGAGCTATTCTAAATTATGACTTCATTAAAATCAAATATTCAGTTAAAAGAATCTAGATTTCCTTGTTGGGGTATTATATCTAAGAGGTTGTAAAATATGGAAGTCAGTCTGGAAGTCAGTCTGTCTCTCCCTCTCTCTCTCTCTCTCTCTCTCTCTCTCTCTGTGCTTTTCTCCCTTTTGGGATTGATATAGAATAGTTGTATATATTTATGCAGCAATGGGACAGGACTGGTGTTTCAATCCCACAATGCATACATTTTCTGAAATTTTTTCTTTAATTGAAATATTAAGTTATAAAATTTTTTTAAATTAATTTTTTAAAAAAGGAGGTGACTGTGCCTGGCCAGGATAGGGTGGTGTGGTCTGACCTGCAGCACCACAGTGCTCCTCAACTCTAGGTCTCCTTTCCCTACCAGCAAAGTCAATCAAGGTCACCAATGCAAATAATGTGAAAATACCATCTAGGGGACCCAAGGTCCCTAAGGCCCAAAGCAGCACTTGGGGTCAGGAAGCTGGTCACCCTGCAGATTTCAAAACACAACTTTCTCTAGACTACAGATGCAGGGCTAAGTTAGCTATGTGTGCTTTAGTCATCAGCACCCAGAATGTAAGCCTTGTTATGCTTTAGAGCTGCGTTATATGAAGTGTGAGCAATCATACAGATCATCATATAGGAAAAACAGAATTAGTATTTGATAGATGTTATCTCTCTGGGAAACAAAATTTTAAAATGTGGGCTGCTGAGGGGAGCAGAGTTATAAGATGAGTCTTTGAGTAGTGGAGGTTGGAAGCAGGCCTTACACCACAGCACCACGTGATGCCACAGGTGAGGCAGAGCCCAGGTTGGAGCAGAGACAATGTTCTCAGAGGTCACCATGCAATCCGGGGCAACAGACTGCACTCAAGAGAGTCAGGCAATAGGTGTTACAAGCAAAAACAGATTTAATACACAAAAACAACACCTACTGAAGGTAAGCCTGGGCAAACCCAAAGAATTATCCGTCATTGGAGAAAACCCACAACTGGTATCAGATTTTTTTTTTTTTTCTGTTTAATAAAAGGCAGGGGATCTGGGCCGGTGAGATGGCTCAGCGGCGTAAGCGCCTGCCTTGCAAGCGCGAGGGCCCGAGTTCGACTCCCGGATCCCACATACGAAAAACGGGCCGGTGATATCGCTCAGCGGCCTGGGCGCCTGCTGGCGCGCGAGGTCCTGAGGTCGAACCCCTGGTACCCACAAAAAAAAAAAAAAAAAAAAAAAAAGGCAGGGGATCTGAAAGCTGATGGGAAGAGGGTGCCCTAAAAGACCAGACACTAATTTCCTTTGGCCAGGGATACAGCTCAGTGGCACAGCACCTGCTTGGCAAGCACGAGGTCATGAGTTCGATTTCCGGTACCAAAAAAAAACAAACAACAACAACAAAAAACTAATTTCTTTTGAGGCAATAGTCTTGATAAAATGCCTTTGCTCTGATTGTCTTCTGATGAACACACAAAGCTCTGGCTTTGGCACAGGGGCAGGCCACCCTATGCCTCTCCACCTCCAGCAACATCCCATGGCCTCCTTGGCCACTTCTCCAGGGTTCTCCAGGATATGCACTTATAATTTTCTGGTACCTTCCACATGTCTCTGGTCCCAAATTCCACACTTCATGCCAACAAACTGCTCCAATCCTTACCAAGTAGCACCTTTAGGGCCCCTGGCCCACTGACATTTGGGCTTCTCCACCGTTCTGGAACTCTTCTCAAAACAGGCCCTGTGCTCAGACTGCCCTCTATGCCACAGTCCTGACTGTTTTCTCCTAGTGCTCAGAAAAATGCCTAAAATTCCAGCAGTCCCAGAAGGCCTTTTAGGACTGACAACTCAAGAACTACTCCGGCCGCTTCCCTCTCCTGGACAGAAAACCCCCTTTACACTGCTAGCTAAGCTGGAACTAAGAACAGACTTGCGTTGCCTTCTCTCCCCTAAGAGACACCCATCCTCGGAGAGCACGTGATGTCAGTGTCTTCCTATCCATTTGCAAATTGATCTTCCGTTCATTTCTCCAGCGGCCTTACATTACCATCTCCTAGAGGGCAGGGCCAGGGTGGGGTTCAGGCAAGCCTCAGTCACCTGGATGATGGGAATAGGGTGTTTCTGTGAATGTAATTACAGGGTCAGGCGGAAACTTTGCTTGAACTCTCACTGTTATAAACCTTATTATAAAGCTTTTTAAAATACATCTGACCACTTTCCAGCCTTTGTAGAGTTAATATAATTTAACCTTTGATTTAGGATCTTGCAGAGCCCAGGATCATCATTCTCTTCTGCTGCCATAATTACAGGTGCAGAAGATGTAGAGACTGGGCCAATGATTGCTTGGAAGCTAATTTTTAGAGTATATCTCTCCTACTACATCTTGTGATTTTTGCCCTTCTGAAGTTACAGCTGAAAAATAAAAACAAAATCCCACTTAACTGAGGATTCCAGTTAAGGAAGGCCTATTGCCATAGTCTTTGTTTTTTTTTTTTTTTTTTTTGGTGGGTACCGGGGGGTCGACCTCAGGACCTCGCGCGCCAACAGGCGCCCGTGCCGCTGAGCGATATCACCGGCCCCTTTTTCGTATGTGGGATCCGGGAGTCGAACTCGGGCCCTCGCGCTTGCAAGGCAGGCGCTTATGCCGCTGAGCCATCTCACCGGCCCCGCCATAGTCTTTGTTGAGTGCCTGTCACTGTGGCTCACAATTAGTCACTTAATAAGGGGTTCTTGATGAGGGAATTCAGCAACATGTGGTTTTCTACAACTATAAGCTTGATTTTAAGGCAACTATTCATTTCTTTGAAAATCAGGGGGCATTCACACACAGGTGTCCTAAATTTCCTTACCTTTTATAAGGAATAGCTGTGCTTACTTTGGAGCAGCAAAGAAAACAGGTGCATGCGCATAGCAAATGAGGAACTCCCAAATTAACCTAAAAATATTAATCATGGGGTCTTAATTCAGCATGCACAGGGTTCCCAAGGCCATCACAGTTCAGCAATTGGAGCCCCCTCCTCCAATTCCCAGGCCTGGGCTCAGCAGAAGTAGCTGGGCTCCAAGGACCCATTCTAAACCCAAATCCCAAAACTACTATAATCTGAGCCAATTCCCTTGGCCACCTGAACTGGTCTTCAAGACCATCACGTCATTTCTTCAGTCCCCAGAAGGCCACTCCACCATTGTGACTGCTGAGTTCTCTGCACTGTGGGACTCTGTCGGGAACAGAATGCCTTCCCCATCCAAACCCTGCCCATTTCTGAACACTCAGTCTGTGACCTCTAATACAGTGTTTCCTCAATCACTACCTACACTGAACTTCACTTCGAATTCCGCGGCAGTCTGGGGAGAGAATTCAAGAAGCACATGAGGGCCGGTGAGATAGCTCAGTGGCATAAGCACCTGCCTGGCAAGCACAAGGTCCTGAGTTCAACTCCCGGAACCCACATATATTTAAAAAAAAAAAAAAAAAAGAGGCACGTGAACTTGAATGAGGAAAAAAATTTTATCTTTATTTTCAGTGGCCTCTAAGTGAACTTTAACCACCTTTTGATTATGAGTGTAGATAACTAACACAGTAATGTCACCTGTGATTGTCATAATAGAAATCACGTACTTTCACATCAAATCACATTGATACACATACCTTAAAATACCATTTACACTTATTACAACAAAATTATAGTAACCGTCAGACCTACTATTAGAAGCTATTATTTAATGTGTTAATAAAAAACATGTTGCTATATCATATATTTATTTTTAATATTTTGATAGCTATATTTCCATATAATTGGTTTTGTTTATCATTGTATATATATTTGTTAAATGTTAGGCTCAAGCAGGATCCATAGGCTTCAGCAGACTGCTGAAAGGATCCACGGCACAAAACAGGTTCTTAACTCCTGTTCGGTGGAATCAAGGCTGAAGTTCTAAAATCAGAAAATCTTGGACTCAGATTCAGGCTCTTTCCCTTAAAACAAAATTACTTAATCTCCTTTGGCCTTGAATTTCCTCATCTTGATCAAGGGAGTCAATACAAAAACATTTGCTTTCTGAGACCTGGGGGGTGTAGCTTAGTGATAGAGTGCTTACCTAGCGCAAGTGAGGCCCTGGGTTCAATCCCTGGCACCATAAAACAAAACAAGCGAGAAACATGCATTCTACCTTGTGAAAACATTCATTCATGTAAAAACAACATCACCTGAACACAAACTCACTTTGTGCCAGGCACAAGGCTGAGGCCTGGGTCCACAGTAATGAACACGACAGAGGCAGTGCTAAATGCTCCACTGCGGAGAGCATGCTGTGCAGTGATTAGCACAGAGACCAGACCAGAAGCACTGTGTAAACGTAACAGTACTCACTGCTACACTGCCCATGGAGTGTTTCATTATGTGCGCATTTATGTTGCTTCTTAAATATTGACTATTGGTTTATCTTGCTCATGCCCTCCCAATAAGGTTTCTTAGAGGCTAGAGGCTGGCCCTCACAAAGGAGGCTGCTTGTTAGATGAAAGATTTAGAATCAAATGGTCCTGACTTCAAAACCCCACTCTGCCACTGGCAGACTTTATAGCTACAGCAAAGACAGCAGTTATCCCTAAATTCTCTCCTTTCCTTAAAGTAACAGAACCCAAAGTTTTTGGTAGGGCACATGGACATTTAGGATAAGTATAGGACTTCTAACTCCCTTGCAACTAAGTACAGTCATATGACCAAGTTCTAGCCAATGGGCTAGCAGTGATGTGTGTTAGCTTCCAGGAAGTAAGCTTAATCTAAGAGAACCTGCCTTTCACTCTCCCCTTTCTTCCTTTCTGATGTCTGAGGCTAAAATGGCACACATGTGAAACAACACAGAAGAAGCCTAGATTCCTAACACTGTGAAGTACTGCATCACCCTGGTCAGTAATCCACCTTAGGCAAGTTACTTATCTCTTTGGACTTCAATTTCCCTGTCTATAAAAAGATGATAATACAGGATAACTACATTGCAGGGCTGTTTTCAGGACTGAATGATAGGGCTTGGTTCACAGTAAGGGCAGAAGTTAGGAGGGCTAGTATTACTGCTGTTATCAAAGTAACAGCGGTCCTGATGTGGTGGAAAATATAGCAAGAATAGAGCATCTCAACACAGCCTTGGGTGCCCAGAGGCAACTCAATGATTCTCACAGTTGAAAGATATTATGTCCCCCAAAGGCCCACATACTGGCACCCAGCCTTGGTTCCCAAGGTGGCAGTATTGAGAGATGATGGAAGCTTTAAGAGGCAGAGCCTAGTGGATCTCTTTAGATCACTGGACATGCCCTTGAAGGGCGTAATGCTACCTGGCCCTTTCCTCTCTTTCATTTCCTGGTAATGAGGTGAGCAGTTTTGCTCCACCATGACCTTCTGCCTTGTTGCATTGCCTCACCACAGGCCCAAAAACAGCAGGACCAATTGATCATGGACTAGAGACAAAATAAATCACTCTTTATAAGTTAACTGTAGCAAGTATTTTGTTATGGTGATGAGAAGTTGACTAACAAAAAAAGTATCCTACTGTCCAGTCCTCCTCATAAGAATTCTCTTCTCCAGCACCTTTATTAGTCCTTAGAACAGCAAAGGACACTACCTCTGGGACAGTGTTACAACAGTGGTGTTTGTTCATCCATAAATCATGATTCCCATCACTTTGTTCCAGAACCCTCCCCTGAATGCCCCAAACCACTTCACTTTTCTCCTCTACCTCCTCCTTTGCTTCTGCCTTTGATCACCACAGTCCTACCTCTGAGCTCATGCCCATCAGTACATCAAAGTTTCTTTCAACCTCTTCTGGAAGCACCCTCTGGCCTTTTCCATAAGTGGGAAGTAAGTGATCACTTACTAAGTCCCATCCTGTTCAAACAAGAGGCTTCCCAAACTCCGTAAATGAACTGCTCTCCCACTGAAGGAGAATGCAAATGATCATTAGCATCTACAGCTCCCTCATGTTGATCCAGGGATGCCCCACCTCCTACATTTTTCATTGCTAACACTTTCAAAGCTATTTCATCTTGCCTGCAACATCATCACTGGTCTGGGAGGTATAACCCTTCATGGCACACAAAATCAAAATGTGCTGTATCTAAAGCTTACATTTATCTTTACTGATTATTCTTCTCCTGTTCGTGCAGACACAAATCCTATTCTCTTCTCCACACTGTTCTCATGGTCCCATGTCACTGTCACAGAACAGGATGCTTCCCAGCATAAACATAACCCTAGGCACCCTCTCGCTCTTTCCTCATTCCTTCTTCACACTCAAACCAGCCCTTACTACCTCTCTCATCTTCCGACCCCTCTGGCTCCATCCATTCTCAGTAGTGAGACTTTACTGTCCTCCTGGCTCACTCAAGCCCTGGCTTAAGGAGGGTTTGGAAATGGAACAAGAGTTGTGGTATCAGCCAATGGCTCCAAGTTGGGGTGGGGCACCCCAGGCTGCAACAGACGCAAATAAGACATAATTGTCAAGCGGGTAAGGACAAAACCATGTAGCTTCAGTAGCACAAAGCCATGAATAGGATCAGTATCCCAACAGGCAGTAAAAGAGGATTCTGATCCAAGTCCTAGATACTGGCAAAGGAAGGGAACAGAAAAGCACAGGTCTCATGACGTCCAGGGAGCCGCAAGCAATCTTAGAGATTTACCCCATGCACCCCTTCACATACGGTAGCAGGATTTTCTAACTCAAATTGCCAATTCTGGAGCTCATAGTTGTGTCAATCTCATTTTGCAAAGCACTTAGCTTTACCCAACTTTTTACAAACAAAATTTTATTCCAGGTGTGTGACCCACTTGGGTTCAAAGCCTGGGATTCTTTGTTGGTTTATATTCACACTACACACTAGTTGAAATTACATATTAAGCCACAGTACAGAGCAAGAATGCTGACATATGAATCAGACCATACCAGACTCTAAGAAGGAAAAAAAGACCTCAAGATGGGCTTATTCCCTCTCCAAACACCTTCTTCTCCAGGTTAAAAGGTAGTAGCAAGGCCTCCTCCCCGCGATGCTGGAGAAAAGAGGAGGTTCCATGAGAGGAGCTCAAAAGCAGGCAGAAATCAGCATGCTATTCAGTTCCAAATGTCCCTACCTGTACCTACGGCTAGCCTTCTGCCATCGTTCCCCTTTAAAACCACCTCGATGCTCCTTTTCCCCCAGGGCACCTCTTCGCACACGGAGGTGAGGAGGAAGGGGCAACACCTGCCCAGAGTCAGAGCCCAGGTTCCACTCCGCAGAGCAGCACAGAGAGCGAACAGCAGGGAGACCAGCAGGCAGCCTTAACATTTCTTGAGCAGCCAAAAGAAACAAAAGGCACAAATGTCACATTTCCCTGTTTTCCCATTGGTGGCTCCTTCCCCAGCCCCGAGCCCCTCCCTTCCACTCATCCCTCTTTCCCGCCTCAGATGCAGCCACATCCACACCCCTCAGAGAGCTTTCCTAGTTGGAGTCCTTTTGAATCTACAGGAATCACTAATTGCTGATTTAAATCCAGATACTAAGTGAATGACAAATACAGCTTAACAAATATAAATTCATTATCAAGAGATACAAAGAGAAGGCTACCTGCCTCCTTGCCTCTGCCCAAGCACACCGGAGACCCTGTATCCTAACCCACAGCTGGCAAACGTACGTGCGTGTGTATGTACGTGCGTGCAGGCACGCATGCCTGTGGGTGCACGCATGCTTGTGAGCGCACGCAAGCGCATTTTGGTCAACTGAGGGGCTGCCACCAATGAACTCACACTGCTTTTGTGACTCAGGCACCCGTGGAATGACCTGGGAGAGGCCAAAGACTCAGATGCCTAGGCCCCACCTCAGAGAATCTTGTTTTGGGTCACTGTCTGAACAGCAAGATTTATTAAAGTTCCCTCCATGATATCAACGTGTACTGTAGTTTGAGAACCACTGACTGAACACACTTATGGTGAGTTTCAAACATTATTCAGGGCAGCTAAGATGTTGAGAACACATTACATCCTTTAGTTGCCACAAGAGCCCTTGGATTTTTTATGGGGGCTCGGTTATCAATCATGGAGAGGCTGAGTTTGTTGTGCACTCAGGTCCTCTAACTCCAAAGTCCTTTCTCCGGCCACACACCTGTTAACAGTTGTATATGTGCGGACAACGTGGGGAAGCAATCCTCACTGCCAGTAGATCATGAATAATTTCCATAAGTGCAAGACACCTAGATTTGGAGATGTGAACACCACAGGCATCTGTGACGACCCCTCTGAAGGTAGAGGTCTGAGTAATAAGAAGGCAAGGGTATGTCCATGGTTGAGGTTTGAGAAGATAAGGAGAGACAGTGTACCAGGTCCTGGCTATTGAGTTGATACTAGGCCCAAGATAAGTTGTAAGATACCAACTTAAGGTGTGCTCAATGGCATAAAAAGAATGGACAAGTGTCAGTGGTGATAAGCTCTTCCCTGGGAAGAGACTCTTACAACAGAAGTCAAGGGCTCACTTCTCAGGATTACAGTTTCTTTCTCCTGCTCACTCTATGCTTTCAGACTTTCTCTACGGGCACAGAAATCATTCCTAGCACATGCTTACTAGGCAGCTTCAATTTCTCTTGTCTCTCCTCCCAGGACAAGCTTCCACAGTGAAGAGACATAGGAATAGTATCCTCAAATGCTTTAACCCACAGACCACTTAGGGAGGACAAAGCATCCCTTAACCTCATTCCCACTTCTCTCAGAAAAGAAAAAAAAAAAAGGAAGAGGCACCATCATTATCACTAAACCGACTTTCCTGGCAGAGTGAGAATTATGTTACCACTTCCAATTAGGAATGAATGCACACCAACACAAAAGTGCAAACACTGGAGGAACCATTTTTGTTAACCCTCCAAGAAGCCAGCCCAAAATCCACGAGTAGACCTTACACCATAGATCTGAGGTGAGGGACCTCCCCCTCATTCCTGCCTAAAAACAAATATTCCACCATTCCTCTGGATCAGAAATGGGCCTCTCGGTACTCTATTCCAATTCATGACACACCAGCTGTTTCTGGTGTCCCCTAAAGCATGGTGTTGATGGGAAAGAACCACAAGGAATTATGGGAACTAAGCGCAGGTTAAACTTTCACATCGATTGCACTGATAAGCAGAGTCACTTACCCAGCACAACCAGACAGCTCAGCACTGGGAAGAAGCACTTCATGTCGGCGGCGGCGGCAGCAGCAGCAAGAGGACACAACACAGGGCACTTTCTCTTCTCCAGGCACCTAATCTCTCATTTCTGGCAATCCACTTATAGCTCCAGAAAACAGTTTTGGAAATAGAACTTAATGCAGAAAATGAGAACTGGTTAAAGAGGAGCAATGAGAAGGAGGGAGCTGGGGGGAAGGGAGGAGTGGCATATATGTGAAAAGTCCCCTAAGCTGAAGCAAGGGTCCAGAGCAATTCTGAAGGTGCTCTAGGCTTCTGCCACATTGTGTGTCTTGCAGTTTATACAGGATCTGTAGATGGTGGTGGATTAATCCTCGAGGAAAAAGGGGTGGGGAGGTCTGAGAAAATCCTTTCATCCACTGATTATACAGAAATGTCCTTGGCTTCCCAGTGAAGGTGTCTGTGATCTCCCTCATTCGGATTCCCCAAAGGAAACAGGGCGGGTTTTGTCGAAACCTCGGACAGCCAAATCACCCTGGCTGGTATCGACAGTTTGCATTTCTTCATCAAAAAGTCCGTCTCCATCCATGGTGGTAGATCACAGTGCTGTCACCTGCCCCACACCTGCCCAGGACGCACGAAGCAAGCGGGCATTCATTGGCCCTGAAGCGGTCCCACAATGACACCAGACCTCTAAAACAAATACAACAGAAATTTATCAAAGGCAAACACAACCGGCACAAAAACCTAGAAGGCTGAGCGCTGGGCTGGTCCAGACACCTGGTTCCGGGCTCTGATCTTGCACAACCTTTGCATTCTGACCTTGGGCTAGTCGCTCTCTCTCCCTCCGCCTCAGTTTCCCGGTCCACTGCAAGGCAACTGTGGGAAACCCAATTGTTCCTGAAATACTTTCACCAAAAGGTTCGCTCCTGCGGTTTCTCGTCGCCTCCCACGGAGCCCGGCCGGGGCAGCCCCACCCTCCGCTGGGGCAAATCGGGAAGGGGCTCCGAGGTGGGGCCGCGACTCCCGGGTTCCACCCCGGCTCGCACCCCGGCCGTGGGAGCTACTAGCGCGCCGCGTCCCAGGTGGCCCGGCTATTGTTTTACCTTCCCGGGTGTTTATTTTTCGCTGACTGGAAAGAAAAGAAACCCGGGAAAAAGGCAGCCGGGGACTCCACTTTCCGCTGCCGGAGCACGCTCACCGCGCGCCCGACCGGCCAGGCGAGGGGTCCGGGGCCCGGCCGAGCGGAGCCCGCCGCCACCTCCCGCCCTCGGGGCCGGGTTCCAGCCCCCGGCCGCCCCCTCGCCCGCCCGGGCGCCCACCCAGAGCAGGCGCCTGACCTCGCCCCGGCCCTCTCCCTCCGCGCGCGCGCTCGTCCGTCCGTCGGTCGGTCGGTCGCGTTGGTCGGTCGGTGCCGGCGCACGCCTCGGGGGACGCGCTGCTTCCTCTTCTCTCGGCAAAGGCACCAGCAGCCGAGCTCCGGCCCCTCCCGAGTCCCCGCCCTCCAGCTCCGGCCAGGCCCGCTGCACCGGGCGAGGCGAGCGGGGCGAGGGCGGCGGCCTCGAAGGAGGCCCCGCCCCTGCTCCGCCCCCTCCACCCTCCCGGAGACCCGCGGGCGGCCGGAGACCTGGGGGTCGCTCACCTGGCCTGGCCACACGAGGACCTGGGTAGAGCGGCGCGTGGGCTGAGTACTCCGAAAGTTAACCAGGGGTCCCCCCCGCGGACTCCCGGCCAGCAGGCGAGATGCACAGGCCCTGCCCGAAGCCCCTGTGAGGACCCACGGGCATGAAGAGGGCAGCACAAGAGCGCGTACTCTCCCCGAGGGACAAAAACAAGACCCTTCTCTGGAAAAGAGAATCTTCTCAGATAGGGGACCCCATACTGTGTTTCACTCTAGGGTAGAATCTGGGCTCTGGAAACAGTTTGGGATCTGGTCCCAGCCTTCCACTTCCTAGCTGTGGACTTTAGCCAGCTTACTTAACCTCTCTGTGCCTTAGTTCCTTCATCTGTTATATGGGGAACTAACCCTGGCTTACCAGGGTTATGGGAGATGTCTATGTCATGTTTATAAAACCCTTGGAACAGTGCCAGTTACATCATAACCACTCAGTAAATGTAAGCTATTATTATTTTATAACCACAGTCTTATCCAGGCAAGAGCTTTGTCATTCATTCAGTACTATCCACATACACACCCTGTGGGTAGACATGGTCATAGGTGACCAAGGCAGCACAGGACAGTCCTCATGGAGCTTGCAGTTCAGTGGAGACACAAACAATAAAACACACGACAAGAACAAGGCTTCCAATGCTGTGTTATGGGAGGCGGGGGACTGATCAGGTCAGATCAGGTCCCAGTAGGGAAAGCAGAAGGAGGTATCTGAGGAGGAGAGGAGGGCTGTGAGGAATCACAGCCCAGAGTGGAAAGGGTTAGCCAAGGTAGAGGATCAGAAATCTGCACGGGGCCCAATGAGACTGTAAGAAAGATGTGCCCAGAAGTAGGCAAGGAAATCAGCTGGAGGTGCCGGTGAGATAGCTCAGCAGCATAAACACCTGCCTGGCAAGCTCGAGGTCCTGAGTTCAACTCCCCATACCCACATGCAAAAAAAGGGCCAGTGATATCGCTCAGCAGCATGGGCGCCTGCTGGCGCCCTAGGTCCTGAGGTCAACCCCTGGTACCCACCAAAAAAAAAAAAAAAAAAAAAAAAAAAAAAAGCTGGAAATCAGCTGGAATGCTAAGGGGCTTGGCCTTTAACCCAGAGCCAGTGGAAGGCCCTGAAGGTTCTGAGTAGGGGAGTGTGGTCATCGCCTGTGCAGTTTTAGAAGACCACTCTGTCTTAGGTGTGGAGGAGCAGGTGGGAGAGGAGTTCCACAAGAGGCTGCTGGCGCAGGTGTGGCATGGGATTGCCGAAAATCCAGAAATGTGATGGTGACCAGGCCCCAGAGGTAGCAACAGGGTCAGAGGAATACAGAGGTCCCCTTGATGTCGGCACATAGGCTCTGAAGAATGCCAGGTAGAGTGTGGGGAATGAGGCAGAAAAAAAGTATTACAGCTCAACAACTGAGATCAGGATTCAGAGCAGAAGGCTGGATAGATATACTGAGTTTGAAATACCCAAGAGGCATCCAGATGACTACATCCAAAGAAACAATGGGGGAGGGATCAGAACTCACAGAGGGCTGAGTTTGTAGTGTTTTTCATCCTCTCGTCTTCTACAACAGCAAAAGAATTTAATAACAGAATATACTGATAATTCACTTACACAAAAAGTTAATATCCCCCATATATAGGACAATGAAGATTATGCTGCAGGGATGCAAAGATAGCTTGAAAGTCTTATCTGTCCTCTCCTCCTCCCTTTGGCTATAAATTCCTTGAAGGTAGGATCTAGCCTTTAATTATCATTTATCCCAAATAATTCTTGGCATAGGTAATTGTACTATAAACAATTCAGCTGAATTGAATATATATCACGTCTTAAGTATTATATTGAAAATCTCCTCTTGAGTGTTAAATATTACCTCTTTTCCTCAAGATGATAGTGACTCTAGCATCTCTCTGTTCTTTTCTGTTACACTCTTGTTTGTTGAACATCTACTATTTATTTATTTATTTTTTTCTTTTTTTATGTGGGTACCAGGAGTCGACCTCAGGACTTCGCGCTTGCCAGCAAGCGCTTGTGCCACTGAGTGATATCACCGGCCCTTTTTTTTCCTTTATGTGGGTTCTGGGAGTCAAACTCAGGACCTCGCGCTTGCCGGGCAGGCGCTTATGCCACTGAGCCATCTCACCGGCCCCCAACATCTACTATTTATGAAGAAAAGTCTCTGCTCTCATGTGTTTCTAGTGGGAAACAGACAATGAAACAAATATGACTTAAAGTGACATGTGTTCTCAAGAAAAGTGAGGTATGGGGATAGCATGTGTATGTGGGGGTATAGGGACAGGGACTGTGGTCCAGGTGGGTGTTGAAGGAATGCCTTTCAGGGAATGACATTTGACCAGAGCACCACTGAGAAGGAGGAAAGAAGCCTTGGGGATTTCTGGAGGAAGGGCATCCCAACCTTAGGGAACAGCAAGTGCAAAGCCCCTTGATCCGAAAATAAAAGAGATTCTGGTATGACTGAAAGGGTGTGAAAGAGAAGAAGGAGGAGGGATTTGATCAGAGAGGCCGCACAAGTCAAATCCTGTAGGACCTTGCAAAGTGAAGAGCAGTTTGGACCACTGACTGCTGGGAAAGGAGTGTCAGGAATGGGGGTGGATGAGGGACACTGAAGAGGTGGCTCTAACAGTCACAGGGGAAGATGACCATGGCTTGGACTAGGGGTGTGGAGGTGCAGGGTATAAGAAGTGGAAGGAGGCTGGAAGCAGTCTGAAATTAGATTCTGTGGGATTCTTTGAAGAATTGAATATGGAGGAAACAGAGTAGTAAAGAAGTCTTCTAAAAGGTCCACTTTTCCTGCTTGGCAGCTCTCTGTCTATACCAAGCTGCCCAACTCCTCCTCACCACACCTCTCAGGACCTCTGCCTGGGCCCTGAGCCTTGAACCTCTAGATTCAGCAATCCCTTCTCGATGTTTAGTTCTTTCCTTCTCAACCTGCTCTTCCTCCCACCACCTAGACGCCTTGCACCCTTCTGTATGATCTTCCACCTCTGGGCTTCTATCACCACTGCAAATATGTTATGGTTGACTCTCAGCATAGCATTCTTTCTAATTTCCATATTTATGGAAGAGCTACAATATGCAAAGAATTGTGCTAACTGTTGGTTAGGGAGAGTAAAGTACAATTAAAAGAATGCCTCTGTCCTCTGGACATAGGCGCGACCAAATGAAGTACATGTGAACAGTGGCATGATGATTCTGGAGATCCTCAGCTGGCAAAGAATGGAACTGAGAAAAGTCCTAAGGGATGGAGAGACATCAGAGGAGGACACGGAAGCCCCCAGTCAGCAAAGCTGTTTGGTACCCCATCTGAACATTAGCAGCTTGCTCCAAGACATTTTACATTTGAATTTTGAAGGCACTTCTGGATTGGCCTGGCATCAGTGACTATTTGGGGCATTTTGGAAGACTCCTGAAGCCTCTCCACCAGAGTTAAATTCAGAAGCCTGTAGGAGTCAGGCTGAGGCATGGCAACAAGGAGCAGGGGGCCCTGTATACTGAGTACACAGGCACTGCAGTTAGGAAGGAAGGTCCCTGGTGCACAATTCTCCTACTTTCCAAGAGAATTAGGAAATCCAGCATTTTCTTTGAGTTCCTCCTAATTTTGCTCATTGGAAACTAGTGCTTAAATTAAACACTGTGAGAGACCAACACAAAATCTACTTGTAGATAAGATATGCCCAAGTGGTTCTACCAGTTTGAGGCCTCTAAACTCCTAGGAGGTTGTAATCAAAAGGCTAATTTATAAACCACAAAACAGCCTAAAGTTACGCTTTTAAGAAAAAAAAAAAAAAAAAAAAAAAAAAACGGGGAAGGGCTAGCCAAGCTGTCCTTTGTTACTTGCAAGAAAGTTGAGAGGAAGGCATTTTGTCTAACGATAGGCTGACACTAGCTGTGCACTCACAAACAACAGATGTTAATTGTTCCTCATGCACTCCGAAATGCCAAGTGAAAAGAGCAGGCCCTCCGTACCTCACAGGACAGCCGAGTTAGAGCTAAAAGTGTGCCGCTGAACAATTCTCCTGGTAGCCGCTTTCTTCTTGGTGATTACCTCCTACGCAGACAAGGATCCCCAGAGCTGAAGACTAGAAATAGCTTACACAGGAAACCATCTGTCTTTAAAATAAAAAGAAAGCAACGGAGGTGACTGTTAATACCTTGAGACCAGGGGGTGGGTGGCGAGTGGGTAGTCCCCGAGGGTGTTGCCCACAGGTGGGAGCTCAGAACCTGAGAAGCGCCATCTAGCGTTAGAGGGGGGCCTGCACTTGCTTTTCCAGAGGGAAAAATAAGAATCTTTTCAGTTTAAGTTCTCCTTCCTCCACAGAACCCCAGAGGTGTGCTTGCTTCTTTTCTTGGCTGACAGAGAACTTTGGATCTGAAGGAGAATGACCAGCTTTGTGTGTCCCAGATCTGTGTTTATTGACCCCCACCTAACTCTGCTCAATTTAACCTCTGTTGCTCAAGCTTTCTTATTTGTAAAAGGGACTAACAATAACCCCTGGCCTCAAAGAGAAGTTGTAAGGACCTCATATATAGAAGGACTAAGAAAAATGCCTGGTACTGTGTTCTCGGTATTTGTTAGCTGTTCTCTTCACTCATTGGGTGCTTTATACAATCCGAGAAGCACGGGACTGGTAGTCAGAGATTCTAGGTTCCAGTCCAAGTTCTGCTGCTTATACTATGTTTTGACCTCTGGACCCATTTCTTCTGTAAAATGAGGTTGGTTAGATTAGTAAGAAAGCCCCAAACTCACTGTGCCTGAGTTATTGCAGAAACATTTCAAATGCAGATTTCCATACCGTCCAGAAGATTCAGTTTCTGAACATTTGGGTAAGATTAGACTCAAATGACTGTTAAGAGATCAAAATTTTATTGTGTATCTGCTATAGTTTGGATGTGGTTGATCCCCATTAAAACTCATGTTGAGATCCAGTTGCCAGTGTAATAGTATTAAGAGGTGTAGGACTTTTAAGAGGTAATTAACTTATAGGGGCTTCCCTTTGGGAAGGATCAATGTCATTCCCAAAAGAGTGGCTTAGTTAATATGAGAGTGGGTTTTCATAAAGCAAGTTTCGCTTCCTTGGCTCCTGTTCTTTTTTTCTCTCTTTTACATGCTCTTCCACACATGCCTGCTTACCTTCCACTTTTCCACCTGAGCTGAAACAGCATGAGGCCCTCACCAGATAGCTGAGCAAATGCCAGCACCATGCTCCAAGACCTCTAGAACTGGGATCTAAATAGATCTGTTTCCTTTATAAATCAACCAGTCTTAGGTATTACGTTATAGCAACAGATAACAGACTAGAAATAGATCATCACAAATTCATGATTAGACCCCTCTGTCTGAATGTATTTCTGACTTCGATTGAGAAGACTTTCAACTACATAGTGGTCACCTAGAGCAAGAGAATTAAAGGAACTCATATTTATGTTGGACTTTGTCCTGACCGTGGTCAAAAGGCTCCCCTGAGTATTCATTGCTGTCCACTCCTCTTTTCCAAAATCTCAGCAAATCTTGATTTTTTTTTTTAATAAAACCTAACAGTGATAGATCTGCCTTTTTTTATACCAGCTTTGGCTCATGGCCAATATCTTTCCTTCTATGGGCTCCCTCCCTTTGGTTGGAAAAAAAAAAAAAAGGAGGCTGTGTGTAGGCTAGATGCCATAACGTTTGTCATTTGGAGTGACTTCTCTGAGTTAGGTTGGCTGACCCCCAATCTTGTTCCATCTCAATGTCCCAGGGCATTTGGGCTGTGTCCCAGGCTGGCTGCCACTTTTGACCATGCTGTGGTCCAGATGGAGGACTCTTAAGAATTTGTCTTAGGCTCTGTGGTTAAAAAAAAATTAGTTTGATCACAGAGTGTCTGTCCCTGCACAGGGAGAGGTGTGTCACCATGGATCTGAGTTTCTAAGAATCTCAACAACCATGAGCTGAAAGCAGGACAGGCCCTTCTGGATGGGATGTTTTTCTGAGACATCTGTTACCCCACTGATTACCAGGGCTGTTTGGCCTGAGCTGGCTGGCATGTTGCCTCTCCCCGTAAAAGAGTGCAAAGAGATTAGCAAACCTCGCCCAAATATACATGAGTCTGGCTGACAGCTTCTAAAAGTTCACTTGGAAGTTAATTATTTGGAACTCAGAACATATTTTCCCATAACAGTAATATAGTAAATGATGATTCTATTTCCAGGCTGACATGCAAGTGTGCTTAACTCTTAACATGCCCGAGATACTACATATTTAAGAAGAAAAAAGTAGTAAAACAACAATATAGTTGAAACACCAAAGATTTGATAATACTGAAAAATAACACTGAAACAAGAATTTTGTTTTGTTAAAAAAAAGAAGAACAAATATTTATTGTACTTAAAGCACTGTTCTATGCACTGAGGTGGTTTAAAATAAACAGATGAGTTTCTATCTTTATAGGATTATATCCTGTATTTGTTTCTCTGTTTATTGTTTGTCTTCCCCAGGGGTATATATGCTCACTGTGGGCAGAATCTGGTCTGTCTTGTTTGCTAGCGTATGCTCAGTGCCTAGAATAATGTCTAGCATGTAGCATATGTTAAATAAATATTTATTGAATGAGTGGTAAAATCTAGTTGGGGAGATAAACAAACAAGCAAATAAATATGCAATCGAATGGCAGATGGTGATAAGTACCACCATGGGGTGGTCAGGAAAAACTTCTCCGAACAAATGATAATCGAGGCTAAGGATGTGGCTCAGTGGTAGAGTACTTGCCTAATATGTACAAGACTCCAGGTTCATTCCCCAGCACTGCAAGATAATGATGATGATGATGGTGATGATGATAAAGATATTTGCACAGAGATATGAAGGAAGGATAGGGTCCTGGGAGGATCTATGGGAAGGAGTCCTCCTTTTGATAATATGGGACCAGGAAATGTGGACCCGTGTTCTGACTGAGGTTAACTAAAATACCCAGACAGGATTTCAGTATTGTTTGGTAAATTATGAAAGTTGTGAGGAATTACCAAGAAAAAACTAAGAGAAGAGAAGAACTATTCCTCAAATCCACTGTTGTCCTGAGTACATCTGTGCAAAATAAAACTCTGCAAAACCAAGCTGAGCTTTTATCCTCTTAAGGCAAAGGAGACAACACAAAGCCCAGGAAGAAGATGAGCCTCTGGTCTTGAAGCTGGGATCCTGGAGAGCTCAGTCCTCAGGGTAAATATGAAACAGAAGTGAATCAGTCCTTATGCAACTTGGAACCTGACTTCAAGTCACCTGAATAGTACAAGAGACCTTGCACCTAGAATGTGGATCAAAGAGCTCCCAGACTGGGATTAGCAAATGACAATTCCTGCAGGAGAAAGACCCTATCACCCTGAGCCTCTAATTATTCCAAGATAGAATTTCTGGCATACAGTCAGATATAACCTGGAAAAGACAATATGAGTGAGAAACAACAGATAACTGAAACAAACCCATAAAATCTTGAGATATTGAAATTATATGGCACAGCCGGTAGAATAAATAGGCTTATTATGTTCAAAGAAATAAAATTTAAACTTGAAAATTTTGGTAGAAACTCAGAACTATATTAAGATCTGGAGAAGAGCATCAGGGTAAGAGGACAAATGCAAAGAACCTGAGGCAAGAACAAGCCTTGCCTGTTAGAGAGAAAGTAAAAAAGTCAGTGTAGTAATAAGTCAGAGTGAGCAAGAGGAAGAGGGAAAAGATGAGTTCAGAGAAAGACAAAGGCCAGATCATGTGGGTCTTATGGGAATTTCAGTTTTATTCTATGTGTCAAGGGATCCCATTGGATGCCCCAAGGAGCATTAAAGTAACGTGATTAATTTATATCTTTAATAGGTCAATATGACTTTTATATAGAAAACAGACTATAGGAAGCAAAACTGGAAGCAAGGAGACCAATCAGTAGATTATAATATGATGCAGGAGAGACATGATAGAAGCTTAGGCTAAGGTGGTGGTAATAGAGGTAGTAAGAAATGAACTCACGATATGCATTTTCTGTCATCATTGCTGTGGATTGGACCCTGAGCTACCACTGAAGCTACACCCCCAGCTTCTAGGATGTACTTTTAATTGCACTGGCCATGGAGTGTGCGAAAAAGGTCATAACAGCTCCTTCCGCTATGTACTCCACTATATGGCCCATTCTCCCACATGGTTGCTTCTTCCATAGCAGACATTTTTGGCCCAGCACCTTATCCTGTACTTTATACAAAAAGAGCCAACTGCCTTCGGAAGTGTTCTATCTGGATGTCACCAGACCTTACACTAAGCATGTCCCAAACTCAGCTCATTATATCCCCCCTAAACTATCTTTTCCTCCTCAGTTCCTATCCCAGTTAATGATACACTTTTCTCCCAGTCACATAAGCCAGAGCCTTTGGCATCATGGTAGACTTCCCACTTTCCACATCCAACTGGTAACTGAGTAGTGACAATTCTATATCCTTCACTTCTTTTGAAGCTATTTGTTCCCTTCTGTTTCTGAGGCTTCTGCCCTAGATCAGACATTTTTCACCTCTCTGTAGACTACGGTTGGGGTTTCCTACCTGGTCTGTCAGGTGGTGATCTCGCTCCCTCTCTTTGGCCTTTCTAAAATGTGCATCATTCTAAATTATAGATATAAGCCTTCTGGAGAGCCATTTGCTTACATAAGTTTCAAGATTCTTACAATGGTATAAGGAACTTTTCACTTCCCCTTAATTGTTCTCCAACTGTCCTGTGATTTTGATTTTTCCTGCTATGCTCTGGTGTTTCCAGTTATCAGTAATTTCCTGGATGTACCTTCCTATGATCCAACTTTTCAGCTAGGTAAGCCTTTCCTTCTTCTACTACCCACTAACCTGGCAAGCACCAACCTTTTTGCAGGAATGATAAGAAGCATCTTTCCTCCCTTTTTTCTGGAATTGAGTTGATCATCTATGAGAGCTCTGTGCTTGGTACAGACCTCTAAAGGAGTGTTTTCTCATCTATTTAGCTTATTTGTTTAATGCATGTTTTACCTAGTGAGTTTTTTGAGGTCAGTGACCGCCTGGAGTAACTGCCTTCACCTGAACAACCTAAAACCTAACTAAAGCTTTACAGAATAGATGCAGCAGTGATTAAATGAATGGATTCCCAGAATATGTTTTTAAGCACACAGACTGAGCCTGCAGCTCCTTGGCTGTAGGCAACTACAGTAGCCTGGAGTTGTGGACATTTTGTCATTTTTGCCTGGGTGACTTTGTCCACAGAAACTGCCTCTCTCCTTTGTTGCTTTGGGTGGGGGATTCACATAAACAAGTAGGAGATCAAAATTTTGTTCTTACTTATACTACTTTAATTACTGATTACTCTGTTTAGTTCCATCCACAAAAGCTGGCGAGAAACATCTGCTTGGGATCCACACCCAGTTCTTGGAGGGCCCTTGGAACCTAATTAGCAGCAGCTCCTCCTCCAGGCTTCAGATGAGGTTGATAGTATGTAGAATAGAAGCTGTGGAAGCAGAGGATATGTATCTAAGTTCACCGTGCAGATTACCATATATGGACACCAACAAGCTTTTCCTAAAGTCACTTGTAGTTTCTATGACACTATGACTCTCATTTTTCCCTTTACTTATGATTTGCTATTTATAGAAGAGTGGGTACTACAGAAGGAAAACTAGGGGCCGGTGAGATAGCTCAGTGGCATAAGCGCCTGCCTGGTAAGCACAAGGTCCTGAGTTCAACTCCCAGAACCCACATAAAGGACAAGAAGGGGCCGGTGATATCGCTCAGCGGCACAAGCGCTTGCTGGCAAGCACGAGGCCCTGGGGTCAACTCCCGGTACCCACATAAAAAAAAAAAAAAAAAAAAAGAAAGAACGAAAACTAGAAAAAAAGATGAACCAGAAAAGGAAATTTGGGAAGGGGACAGAACGGAGGAGAAGAAGGGAAAAAAAGGAGAGAAGGGAGGGGAGGGAAAGGGAGAGGACAGTTACAGAGTGGGGAGGAGGGAGAAGAAAAGAAAAGGGAAAAAGAGAAGGTGAAAGGGGGCCGGTGAGATGGCTCAGCGGCATAAGCGCCTGCCTTGCAAGCGCGAGGGCCCGAGTTCGACTCCCGGATCCCACATATGAAAAAGGGGCCGGTGATATCGCTCAGCGGCACGGGCGCCTGCTGGCGCGCGAGGTCCTGAGGTCGACCCCCGGTACCCACAAAAAAAAAAAAAAAAAAAAAAAGAGAAGGTGAAAGGGAAAGGAAGAGAGGAAGGAAGGGAGGGAAGGAAAGGAGGGAGGGAAAGAATTACCTTAAGTAACCACACACGTCTGTGAAATATATCTGAAATTTCTGCTGAAACAGCGAGGAACTGACGGCAGCTACTAAACGTGTAATTGGCTAGATTATCGAGTCATAGAACAAAGCCCCTTTTTTTTGCGACCTTTCATATAACCCAGATGCAGGAGTTGCTATTTTTCTCCAGACGCTATCAACCACAACCATCTGTCTTGGTCAGAGATCGCTTAAAAATATTTTTTTCCTTTGTGTGTGTGTCTGTGTGTATCAGTGACAAGACCAAAGTAGTCTTTGTTGCAACAGTGGACAACTTGTGCAATTCAGCAGTGACTCCCCCAACCCACTTCTGGTTGCCAGATGTCAGACAGTCAGCGGTTCCCTTTCATCCTCACCCACCACAGAGCCATTTCAGCCTGAGTAGTGGTAAGGCTCACAACCCTTTCTGGGCCCCACCCCACAGCTGAGTGATCTTGCCTGAGGCAACTGTGGGGGAGGGGAAGAGAAAAGCCACTTGGGAGTGGTTCCAAAAGTTCAGCCACTGCTGCTTATTTAAGGGTTGTTTTCATCTTGGGAATTCTTTACTGTGAGGGGAACAGAGGACAGAGTAACACCAGGGTGTAAACCTGGGTGATTGGAGGGGAACACACATGAGTGCTACTTCCCTGAGTACTAGCTGTGTGGTCCAGTCCTCCACTGGAGACCGGACCTGGATAGTTCTGGATCCCATTTCTTCTACCACCTCCTCCATCTTTTTCTCTCCTAGTTCTTTCTTCTTCTCTTTCTCCTCCTCTTCCTTCTCTTCTTTCTTTTCTTTCATAACAGCTGATTTGTATCACCAACAAGAATACAGCAAGGTAGCTGGAAGTCACATCCTATAGATAGGCCCAGAACTGGGAGCCCCACCACTGGGATATGAGGAAACAAGGACAACAAATGACAGTTTAACTTTCCAGTTAAGAGTGGGAATTAAAAAAAAAAAAAAAATGAGTGGGAATTTCGTACTTACTTTTTGACTGGTGGAAGGACAAAAGGAAAGACTTTTCCATTTGCCTTTTTGGAGGTTTGCTGAAATGAATTGACAATATGCAGATTAATAGGAGAAAATTTATGTAGATTTATTACTATGCACAGAGGAAAAATATCATGGCACAGGAGTTGTACACAAAGTCTGAGTCTCCCCAAGGACCAGATGGTCAATGTTTAAATATTCTGAGCTAGAATCCACAGTGGAGAAAAGATTGTCTTATCAGGTAAATCTCTTCGTCAGTCATCTCTGCACATGCTGCCCGCGGAAGAGTAGGTGAAAGGTATGTCGAGGCAGGGAGTAATATCTTTAGAGATTTTTAGTCTCTTCTTTCTCTGAGTTCTTAATCTTTCCTGGTTATTTTATCAGATTGCTAGGGAAGGGGCTTAGGACAATTGCTTTTCTTTTGAAAGCTTTCCTCAGTCAGACAAGGCAATTCCAGGGAGTCCTGGCCTACACATGGTAGAAGGAGGGAAGAAAGGCAAGGTTGGAGGGACTGAGAGCCCCCAGGCAGATGATAAGTCTTTGCAACGTGCGTCAAAGCACCAGTCCTTGCAGTAACCATTTCTGGGCTCCCAACACTGAATATGTGACCTTAGATAATTTTTTTAATTAGCCAGCCTTGGTTTTCTTCATCTGCAAAATGGAGATCATAGCACCTGCATCTTAGTCACTTTCTCATCACTGGACACAATGTCGGGCACCACAACATAAAGGTTTCTGGCTCACAGATGTTAGAGGATTCAGATCATAGTTGGCTGGTTCCGGGCAGGAAGAGTGCGGTGGAAATGCATAGCTAAGGAAAGCTGCTCCTGTCATGGTGGCCAGGAAGCAGAATAACCCACATCCTAACAGCTAGTTAGCTATAGGGCCCCATGATCCAATCACGTTCCAAACATATGAGGCCTTTGGGGAATATTTCAGATCCAACCATAACAACCTGCTTTATTTGAGGAGATGCTTTTTTCATAGGGTTAGCATGGGTAAAATACATACCATGAAGTAAATGCTCAAGACAACTCAGTCATTTAATAAATATGATTAGAGACCTACTAAGTACCATGTTCTGTTCTAAGCACTGGGTGAACAAAAGAGACAAAAAGAAAATCCTGCTTTCATGGAGTTAACATTCTAGGAAGGGGAGACATCAATAACAATAAATATAATATATAGCACATCAAAGGAAAAAAACAAAAAGGAAATATGTGTAGCATATGAGAATATGAGAAATGATATGAAAGAAATAAAGCCAAAGAGAGAGTAAAGGAAGGAAGAGGGGCAGAGCAGCTGAGACTCTGCAAATGTAACCTTTGAAAACAGACTTGAAGAAGTGAGGCAGCCAAGCACGGAGGCAGCTGAGGGGAGACCATACTGAGCTAGGAGTGTGCCGGGTGAGACAGAGCAACCTTTAAGAGCTCAGTCCGGATGTGGCCGGCGTTCAGTGAGACAGGGAGAACAGTAGGAAACAAGGTCAGAAAGGTAACGTGCATGTCTGCTGCAAGGGAAAGTGGCAGCAGGGAGTGCTAACGTGTAGGAACGTGTTGGCCATTGAAAAGTTCGGAGAGTTTTAAGGAGATAGAATCGACAGAATCTGATTAATGTTTTAACAGGATCGCTCAGACTGCTGTGTTAACAATAAGCTGTGAAAGTCAAGACTGGAAGTAGGGAAACCAGATAAAATTTGGTACAATAATCCAGGTGAAATATGATAGTGGCTTGGGCCAGGAGGTAAAAAGGTGATGAGAAGTGATTGGATTCGGGATGTTTATTCAAGGGAGAACTAAGAGTGTTTGACGGTGGATTTAAGTGTGAAAACAAAAGAGGAGTTCAGGAATGTTTGAGAAAGTTTTTGCTTGAGCAACTGAAAGGCTGAGATGGCTATTTACTAACGTGAGAAAGACTGTAAGTGGAGCAATTTGGAATGGGGATGGGGTGGAGGATGGTTGTTTTGAGATGTTATAAGTTCAGCTTTGGACATTGTGAGAGATTATTATTTTAATATTCCAAATGAGTCATATACTAGGGTTTGCACACTGGGCTTGGTCTCAGAATGCTGCCTTAGCCATGTAAGAATCCCAAGCCATCCTGCAGGAGAACTGTAAGAATAACCAAAGTCCCTGACAGTGGCTTCAGCTAGTGGCCAGCATGTAAGTGAGTACATCTTAAACTATCCAGTCCTAGTAAAACTTCAGCGTCTTTTAGTTGCATGAGTGACCCTAGGCAAGATCAGAAGAACTACCTGGCTGAGCTCGGCTGAAATGGCCACTTCAGTTTGTTATGTAACAATAGAAAACTGCTACAATCATGTGAAATTTGACATGGCAGTGGACATTCAAATTAAGATGTCCACAGGCCATTGGATGAGTTTAGAATCCAGGAAAGACATCCAGGCTAAAAAGACATATTGGGATTCATCAGCAAATGGATGACAGTTAAAGCCATGAGACTCATAAAGGCATCAAGGACGTGACTGTAGGTAGAGAAGTCCAAGGATAGAGTCCTGAGGCTCCATAACACTTTAGAAAGACAAAGAATCTACAAATATCATAGGGAAGGACCAGCCAATTCTATAGGAGGAAAAACTAGGCATATAGGATGACCAAGTACAGAATATATTTTTGGAAGAAAGTAGGAATCAATCTCGTCGAATGCTGCTTACTAATCAAATAAGATAAGGACTAAGAATCAATCATTGCATTTAGTCAAAGAATGTCTTTTGTTTCCTTGATAGGAACATTTTTAGAGAAGTGCTAAATATGGGTGCCTGTTTAGGAGTTAAAGACAGAATGGCAGGAAAGGAATTGGAATCAGATAACCCTTTTGAGAAATTTTAGTAGAAAGGAAAACAGAGAAACAGATCCATAGTAGTGGAAGGACATTGGGTTAAGGTTGGGAGCATGTTGTTTACAGATGGGAAGGATCTGGCAGAGAGAGGAAAATCAAGTGATGCAGGAGACAGAAAGGAGATTTGCTAGATGATGTCCTTGAGCCTCTGAGTGAGATTGGGATCTCCGGTAAAAGTGGCCTTAGCTGGGAGCAAAGATGGATCATATATAATGTAGGAAAGAGGGGAGACTATGTGCTCTGATATGCTTGTGAAGACAAGTAGATAGAAAATATGGAATTTCTCTGCTTACATATTTCTCAGCAAGGTCATTGGCTGAGCTGGAGGGTTGGCTAGTGAAGGAGTGTTAGAAGTGTAAGGAAAAAAGGAGATAAGAAATTCTTGTCTAGAAAAGAATGGTATCCCTTGTTATTATATCGTTAGGAGGCAAAAGTTCCCATTCTGCTTGTTAACGTTCAAGAGTTCAAAGCTACTGTTCCGATGGGGCCAGGCTTGATAGGTTATAATATAGATTCACTGTGGCTGGTACTGTCATGCCTAAACAAGATCATGTGTTACTTCCTTTTAGATACAGAACCCAGTTTTGTTCAGATATACAATAACTATGAACTTAGGGAAATTTGAGTCTTTTCCCTGACCAAGGCTGTTAATCTCGATTAGTGTGAGCCCATCAAGAGAGTTCTGTTTTTTCACCAGTGATTGTTTTAGCCACAAGCATGTGTTCCCAGTTCTGCCCAATAATATGTGAGAGATCTGATGGTAGTCTCTTTTTTTTTTTTTTTTTTTTTTTTTTGTGGGTACCGGGGGGTCGACCTCAGGACCTCGCGCACCAACAGGCGCCCGTGCCGCTGAGCGATATCACCGGCCCCTTTTTCTTATGTGGGATCCGGGAGTCGAACTCGGGCCCTCGCGCTTGCAAGGCAGGCGCTTACGCCGCTGAGCCATCTCACCGGCCCCTGATGGTAGTTTCTTAGTCAAGATTCATTTTATGATAAAAAGAGAATCACGTTAGTACTAGTTTTTCTTTGCTCCTCGCTTTCGTTTGTGTATGTAGGAACTGGATCCGCCTCAGTCACAGTGTGGCAAACACCAAGGCTGTCCCACAGGCTGAAGAAGACAGTCCTCAGTGCTGTCTCTGGAGCTGGGGTTTGACCCCATAGCCACCCAACCTCCAGACTTCTCAGGATGTGAGATACTGTTATGTATTTTTCTCATCAACTACGCCCTTTTGTGTTGATTCATTTGTGACTTGCAATTGGAAGAATTGTGATACACAGAACATAAGCAAAATAAATGCAAAATTCAGCTTAGCATTATTGAGGACACAAATTCAATTCAGTGTAATATAGATAAAATGAGAACTTTGTGTCAGGTACAGTATTAGATGCAGATGAATAAAACTCCCTTACCATGAATAGCTTATAACAAATATATATGTATCTATATTGTGGACTGGGGATAATAAAATATAGAAATTACTAGTCTACAAAGCAGAATATGTTAAGTGCCTAGAAAGAGATACAGGAAATCAAAGAAGATAGTGATGACATCTACTGTGGGAAATTGGGGTAGTGTTAGTCAAAGAAGCAGGGTCTAGAAAGGAGGGAATGGTAGTAATAGACATAGAGGCTGGGAAATGGACTGGTTTGGAAATTCAGATGCTAAGTTCAGTTTGGCAGGCTTACAGACTGCATGCAGCAAGGCACTGGTGGAAATGATGTTAGAGGTAAGAGTTTGAAAGGCTTTACAGAGGAGGCCAAGAAAGCACAGTTTGTTTAGGTTGGAAATAGTGACCGCTGGAGATTTTTTTTGGGTACTGGGGGTCGACCTCAGGACCTCGCACGCCAGCAGGCGCCCGTGCCGCTGAGCAATATCACAGGCCCCTTTTTTTGTATGTGGGTTCCGGGAGTCGAACTCGGGCCCTCACGCTTGCCAGGCAGGCGCTTATGCCACTGAGCCATCTCACCGGCCCGAGATTTTGTTTTAATAGGCAAGTAATATGATCAAGGCTGAGTGTGGGAAGACTCAGATTGGACAAGGCAATGGAAGGCGATTCTTTTGCATCCAACAATAACTTAATTGTTTTAGACATTTACCACACCCGAAGTATACACAGATGTCTCATGTAGATACACCTAGACCTTAGTAATACAAACAAGAGAGAATTACGTTCTCAGACCCAATCGACAGGGGTGAAGAATCTGCCTTTGTACAAAATTCTCCAACCCTTTTCTGTGTATCCTCTAAGCTTCTTTTAAGATCCCAGCTACTGCAGAGAGCCCCCATCCTAATTAAAATCTGCCCCCCAAACCCAAATTTGCACCAGGATAGTGGTTCTCTATTTTCTAAGCTCAAACATTTCATATCATGGGGCTCCTTCAATCAGTGATGGTACCTTTGCAGAATACCACAAAAAATCGATAGATTCAACTCTAAAATACAGCTTATGAATTAGCACAAAATTACATATTTAGCGCTTTTATGCTTAAGTTGCTTTAAAATGTTTAACTTAATTATATTTACAGACACTGACACACAGTATAAAACCACAACCATAAGCCCAAACACCTGTCCATAGAAAAAACAATCTGTCAAACTAAGAACTGTCAGCTCTGTCTGGTTCCATTAATATGCATTTGCTACTTGCTAATTCTTTCTGTCATCTGCTAGCACTGGCCAGTGGACAAGCAATAACAGGTGCCAAAGATCTAATAAAAACATACAGAAAAAAGTAAAAGCTGAAGAAATTCTGTCCATTAACTTAATTTTTCTGGGAATTAATATATTTCTTTCTCATACAACAGAGATTAATTGAGCAGTTATCGTGTGCCAGGCACTGTGCCAAGCAGAGAAGATATAAAGAAGATGTACCCTGACTTCCAGAAGATGTCCAGGAGGGGAGACAGAGGAGAGAGGGCTAAGTAGGCCACAGGAAGTGAGGGCCGTATTACTGTGGAAGTAGTGCATGGGCCCGTGGAGCCCAGAGCCCAGGGTTAAAGAGTTTCAGAGAGCATTCATCCTGGGAGGCAGAGCTTGAAGATAAACACAGGTTGTCTAAGCCAGTGCTCCTCAGAGTGTGGGATTTCATAGACCAAGACTTTGTCTATGGAATGGGGGAGGGGTGGTCAGGACCAACATTTTGTGAAATAACATTCATTCAAATGATCATCCTCCACTATAATGTTATAGAAGAAAGGGCATTTTAGAATTGTCAAAAGACAAAATTATAATATGTTTAAAGATCTTAATTGGCATTATTTGTGATTCTAGAATCAGGCAACACTTCATTCCATAAAATAGAAGAAGTGTTTCAATGGGCTGAGCAGAGAAAAGAATTTGGTTTTATAGAAAGGAAGGCTGAAGAAAACAGAAACAAAGAACAGAATGTAGATTGGTTGTTTCAAAGTTACTTTTCTTGTAAGGCAGGACAGAGACAAGACAATAGAAAAAATGACTGGTTAACTTCAGGCTACTTTTTATGGGTTAAGGATTAAAGCAGAGGAAACTTTATTACCACGCTGACTGAAACTGGCCTTTTTAGGACATTTGGTTATTATCTCCATCTCCTAATTTCTGAGGTCAGATAAACAGCTTAGTTTTGGTTTGGTGACCTGGAACTTTAGTTCAAGTGGCTCCATTTTTATTTCTAGCCTGATCTATTTAGGCCTGGGGCAGGAACCTAGTTCAAAACAGTGGCCTCCTCTAATTTTTATTTTAACAGTCCCAAAAAAGGAAAAAAAGAGGGAGATAAATTTAGATAAAAAAGAATTTCTCTTTAATTGGTACGAATGTAGATTTGTGATAAACATATCACATTGACCTTATTGGTCTCATTTTGCTGCAGATATCTGAAAAAATGAGCCGTGGAGCTGTAGCAGAAAAAGAAGTGGAGGAAGGTGCCATGGGAGGAGGAAAGGAACGTGGGTAGAGGTGCTGAGGCATCTGGGCCTTTACTTTTTTCTAGGTACCTTTAGTTTGGGAGGAAGTGTTGGGGGGACCAGAGTCAATAACCTGTCCCCAGGCCCACATCATGACCTCTCACACTAGGTAGTTTTTCTTGGGGGTGGTGAGGGGGCCAAACAGGGCTTTGTACTTAAAAAAATTAAAAATTATATTTTATGACTGTATTAGTATAAGGAAGAATATAATATTCAACCTTCATATAATATTCAACCTTCAAAGTTGAAGTGTGTGGGCCTCAAAGAGTCATGGGTCTACAACTCCGCCTACTGCACCTAACGGGTAAGTCAGGCCTCACTGTCCTAAATTTTAAGCAGCACCCAGTGGGTGAGGTGGAATTTTAGAGGATTTCCATATTCTTTCAGTGAATAAAGGGACAGGGGAAATTTTCTAGATTTAAAAAGATTAAGGAGATATAACAGTCAAACTGTAGTGAGTGAAGTTGATTAGACCCCATTGCAAAAATGCTATAAAATAATATTTAGATAGTTGGACTATATATCAAACAACACAATTGCATTAATGTTAAATATTTTATGTGAGTGTTCTCATTCTTTGTAGTTATATAGTGAAATTTCATGATGCCTGTAACTCGCTTCCAAATAGTTGAGCAAAAATAGTCACGTATATCTATATGACTGTATGTATTGACACACACGTACACATGGTATACACGTACCACACACAGAGAGGAAAAGGAAATGCAGCCAAGCATCAAGTAGTGAAGCTGAGGAAGGGGTACCTAGGTATACTTTAATGTCCTTTCCAGTTTTCTCACCCACTTGGCCTTTGGAGAAGTCTGACCCTATCCAGGGAGGGAAAGGGAAGTACGTTAGAGGAAAGTTGAGGAATGAATTCACGACATGACCAAATCCCACAGAGGCCCATGAATCCAGAAGTGAACACAGCCAGAACCAGCACTCCACAGGGCCAAGGGCCCTTGCCAATGGCTGGTGGACAGGCTGCCCCCTCCTGGCCCCAGGGACTGGAAGCAGCAGGACCTGCCATCTAGAAACTCTGCCAGATGGTCTAGCATTCTGGACTCGGCCTGATCTGCATTTTAGCAGACAGGGCCAGACCAAGCCTCTCATAACCCAGAGCCCCTCCCCTGTCAAAACTCTGTCTCAAATACTGCTTCCAATGTGAATTTTATAAACTAAGGATTAATTTTTTATCTGTCTGTCCTTTCTTCTTCATGCTTCGGGTGTGTGTATGTTACCTATGTGATGGTGGAGGGGGAGGGTCTGGCTTTCTGCTCAAAGGAAGTCTTACCTAGAATATGCAGGGCTGGAGAGCAGGAATCAAGGTCATTTGAATGCTCAGGGCATTTGAGTTTGCCAGTGGGAAGAAAAAAAGAGGGCAGAGAAAAGGAAAGGAGGGTAGAGAGGTATGAAGGAGAAGGGGGAAGGGATGAAGTGAGAGCAGCGAGAGGGAGGGAAGAAGAAAGGGAAGAGGAGAAGGGAGAAGAAGAAGAGGAGAAGAGGAGAAAAGAAGGAGACACAGTAGGAACACACAGCAGGTTATCTGCTCATCTTTATGAGAGAAAGATACATCCTCACAAATATGTGTGTTCTGATGTATCACCCTGGGTCCCCCAGTTTAGCCTAGGTAGAAGTCTAAAGACAATTGCCTATCAATCAAAATTGAGAAAATTGAGAGGACAAAATGAGAAAGTCTCACAGGAATAGTGTGTAAATGAGCAAATGTTTTTGAGTTCTCCGCTAAAGTCTCTCCTCCACCACTACCACGCAACCTTTCATCGTGGAAAAGTCCAAAGCTACAGAGAACTGGATATTAAAATACACCTAGGGGGCCAGTGAGATGGCTCAGCGGCATACGCGCCTGCCTGGCAAGTGTGAGGTCCTGAGTTCGACTCCCGGTACCCACATATGAAAAAAGGGCCAGTGATATCACTCAGCGACATGGGCGCCTGCTGGCACGCAAGGTCCTGAGGTTGACCCCCGGTACCCACGAAAAATAAATAAATAAATAAATAAATAAATAAATAAATAAATAAAATACACCTAGGTACCCCTTCCTCAGGTTCACCACTTGATGTTTCGCCACATTTCCTTTCCTCCCTGTGTGTGGTACATGTATACCATGTGTATGTGTGTGTCAATACATATGGTCATATATATGCATGATTATTTTTGCTAAACTATTTGAAAAGAGGTTACAGGCATCATGAAACTTCACTATATAACTACTAAGAATGAGGACACTCATGTAAAATATTTAACATTAATGCAATTGTGTTGAAATATTGTCCAACTACCTAAAAATTATTTTATGGCATTTTTATAATCTGGGATCTAATCAACTTCACTCACTACAATTTGATTGTTATATATTCTTAATCTTTTTCAATCTAGAAAAGTCCCCTTGTCCCTTTATTCATTTGATATTAATGACACTGGTATTACTAAGAATTCATTCACTGTCTTGTTGAACGACCTACAGTTTGGATTTTGCTGATTGTTTCTTCATGATCATACTCAGGCTAATTTTTGAGACTAATATACTATATAGGTGGGCGAAGGCTATAGCCCAGTGGTAGAGCACACGCTTAGCATGTATGCGGCCCTGGGTTTCATTCATAGCACCAAATGAAATTGAAAAAACCACAGGAAACTATGCCAGTGATACTGCGAGACTGTGTAGTGGGACTTCCCACTGCATGTATCAGGAAGACTGTCAGGCCTCTTTCCCACATGCTTGTGATGCTACATTTAATTACTTGGTTAAGAGGGTATTCATCAACGTTCTCCTCTGCATGGATACCTTTTGACTTTGTAATTAATAGTTACATTGTGGGTGTTAAAGTCTCTCTCTCTTTTTTTTTTTTTTTTTTTTTTTTTGTGGGTACCGGGGGTTCGACCTCAGGACCTCGCGCACCAGCAGGCGCCCGTGCCTCTGAGCGATATCACCGGCCCCTTTTTCGTATGTGGGATCCGGGAGTCGAACTCGGGCCCTCGCGCTTGCAAGGCAGGCGCTTATGCCGCTGAGCCATCTCACCGGCCTCTCTCTCTTTTTTTAAGAGGGAAAAAGTTATCTACCTTTCCTGGAAAACCTTTCTTCCATTGTCCCGTTAAAAGCTCTGCTGCTGGGGGTGGGGTGCTTTAGTGCTCACCCCACCATCCAACAGGCTGCTCCTATTGTAGGAAGACTTATAGTGGTAATTCATAATCATAACATTTCCTAATGCTTTTGTAGCACTCCACAGTTTACAGAGTATCTTCACACATACTTCAGCTCTTGATTTTCCTGATTTCCATTTCACTGTGTAAGAAGCGAGCCTACTTGCAATCCTTCACTCATTCAGCCATCCACGTACCCTGACCGCATGCCAGCCCTAGGCAAGAAGCAGAGGACTTCAGAGATGAGTGAGGGCATCAGAAACATGTGAGGAGACCAACACAGAACTCTTCTAAAGCTGTGCAGTGTGCTGCAGCGGAGCAAAAGTTCCGGTGCAGAGAATGTGGGGATGAAGGAAACTAACTGGGAAGAGTAGAAAAGTAGAAGCTGAGCCTTCAGCCCACCCTATTCTGCCATGAAAAAAAAAGCTCTTTCTTCCTTTTTAAAACATTGCAAGCTGGGTTTTCTGTTATCTGCAGCCAAATGCACCCTAACCAATACCTTCAATGTCTTTACATTGTAGGTAAGGGAATTAAGAATCCAGAGGTAAAATGATTTTGCCATATGACGCTTAGCTAGTAAGTGTCCAAGGTGGCTCTTGATCCTAGGTACTTGATTACAAATCCCTTTGTAACAGAAAATGGCCCCCCAAGCCAGTATACTTCAGTTTCTTAGTTGCCCAGGTAATAGTTCCTGCTCCAGTTCTGGTTGCCTCTGGTCTCTTAGAAACAGCTGGTCACTATAATGCACATTGTATAAACCAACCCTCAATTGACAAGCCATTCTGCTTTTGTACTTCCTGCTTCCTTATGCAATATAAACCCTAGACCCCCAGAGATCGGGGCCTGATATTCTGGGAGTGATCTTGATCAGTGCCCGTTGACGTGAATAAATCTGCCTCCAAATCCTGGGCGTCGTTTCGGTTTTTCTGCCTGCCGTTGCACTTTGTTCTCTGGATGATATGCTACTCTCATATGTGAAGAGACTGGAGAGCCCTTATCATCAGAGCCTCGGACACTCCCGGGTTCTCCTCTTCTACACCCGGAGCAGAGATGGCTAGGCAGAAGGAAGATGCCCAGTGACACTTAGGTACTACGAGTGCTGGTCACTTCCCCTAAGGGGCTGAGTGATGGGCATTTCGGGACACAAAGCAATTCCATTCAGTTCAGTACCATTCACATGGACAGATAGTGGTGTGCACAGAAAATCAGCCCAAACAGATGAGCATTCTGTCTAAAGGCCACCAAGTGCCCCATGAATAATTCCTTCTAAATGCCCATCCAATGTTCAAGTTTCGGAGGGACTGGCTGAATGTGTCAAAGACCTAATGGCTTAGGTAACAGGAGTTAATGGATGCGAGGAATCTATTGGGGTTGAGACCAAAGAGTAGGCTCAGTGTAATAAAGAGCAAGGCTCACCAGCCTGCTGTGAATTTGAAGTATGGGGGCAGTTAGGCATGAGCTATTTGCAGACAGAAGGAAAAAGGGTGAGCTGAGCGGCAGCTCAGCTCCATGTGCAGGCTGGAGGTTGAGCACTGTCACCCTCGATAGAAGCTGTGAAATTATATTGAGGGGCACATTCAGAGGGCGGGCCCAGAGCTGGGGACACTTTAAGCACACCTTCAGCGTTTTAAAAGAGGCATCATATATATATAGATCAACACAAAGGTCAACAACTCTAAAACCTCGACTGCTAGTTGCTCTAGTTCACCATAAGTAATTTTACTAGAGAATGCTGATGCAGCTTGTATTTTCGGGGTGTGTGTGTGTGTGTGTGTGTGTGTGTGTGTGTGTGTAAGGCAATGAGATGGGGAAAATGTGGCACTTTTGCCAGCATTTGCCTTTTTTTCTCTTTGGTCTTTTTTTTCCCTTTCCTTGCTGTTCTCCACCCCTACAATAAGCTGAGCCAGTGTAAATTACAATTTATTAGCTGGTTGCTATGGGTTACACCAGCACTTCACAGATATTCCCTTCAGAAATAGTAACATTTAATGTAATGTAAAACAGAACTACTGTATCACCACTTGGTTGGCTTCTGCTGGCTTGCAATATTGTATCCTTCCCTGCTGAGATTGAAGCCTCGGGAAATTAGCTGGTCCCATTATTTTATTATGATGATGGTTGTCTGCCATCCCCCCAGATTCATGAGAAAGCCTGCAAACCAAGGGTGTCTGCAGGCTCTGGGGGTCCTGGACACTGGCTGTTTGTTTCATCTGCCAGTTCATTATTTAAGGCAGTCTTCTCAAAGCCAAGGCCCTGTGGGGCCCGAGGCCAGTTACCCTCTCAGGGAGGCTAGTCATAACTAGCCATGACTTTTTATTTATTTTGCCATCTGGATAGTATCAGTGGCAGGTAGGTTAACAAAAATTTGAGGGCTGGTATATTTTTAGGATAATATTTAACTGTAAGTGTGATTTAAAAAGCAAAGTTTAGGAGATGGTGACCCTGAGGGTAGACATTCAATTTGGAATCATCACGGCAGGAGAGGGATGGATGTTTTCAGGTTGTCTCTGATATTCTTTCTTTTCTGCCCCTGTCTTCATCACCCGCTAACCTTGCCACTACCTCTCCCAGAGTACACCTTTTGCTGCCTGTCTGCTCACTCTCTTCTCCCTCCTGCCACGGATGTGTGCTGTCTTTTACAGGTGGGTCACTGGGTCAGTCTATAAGTATGTTCTTCTCAGACACAATTCGCCTGTGTAGGAGTGCTGGGGTTATAGACGAAGTATGGGCTCCTGGACCAGACTGTCTGGATTCAAAGCCTGGCCCTGCTGTGTGTTCTTGGGCAGGTCACTAACCCTTTGGAGCCTCAGCTTCCATATTATAAATGGGAGATTAATATTTCTCTCACATGCATCTTGCAAGGGTTAAAGGGGGAAATGAATGTGAGACACTTAGCACAATGTCTTGCTCACAGTAGGGATTTTGGATGTGGTTCTGCTGTCTCTCTTGAGTTTGGCAGGTTGTTGTCCTCTCTGCCCAGGGGACTCTTGGTCAGCTTGTCTACACAGGCAATTCTTGCTTTTTGCTCAAGACTCAGCTTAGACACATCCTCTTTGTGAAGCCAGCTCAGTTACTCTCTTGCCTATCCACTTTCAGTCACAGTTCCTCCTGCTCCCGGCTGCTGCCAGGGCACCCGGTGGCCTGCTTTGGCCGGAGATCCACTCTGCATTGTAGGTGTCTCTTCACATGTCTTCGTCTCCCTGGACTCTGGACTTTTTCAGACAGGGCTTCTCCTTTTCAATCTCTCTTCATACCACTGTGCCTAGTATACAGAGGTTTTCAGTGAATACACTAATGAAGTGCGGAAGGAACTCATTCATGAATCCATGCCTAGCTGACATTACACCTAGTGGATAAAAGCCAATGCTCCAATCCATAGGCCAGTGGCAGCCACTAAGCGATAGTGTATGCGATCGTCTCTGTGTTTCAGACGTCTTTGACTGCAGCAAAAGGCACGACTGACAGTGGCTTAAAAATAAGAAAATGTATTATGCTCCATAGCAAGGCCAGAGGGATAGATGCTGCAGGGTTGGTTAATTTAGTAGCATCATAGAAGACCCAGTTTCTCTAAAATTTCAGTTAGGTATAGTCATCATGTTGGGTTTTTCTTCCTGATAACTCCTCAGATTAAGATACTGGGTACAGTTATGCTAAATGATGTGTCCAGGTGAAATGGTAGTGACTCCTTCTCTTTTTATGAAGGGGAAACCTCTTTTTGAACTCGTATCCTGCCAGTGGAGTTCTGATCATCCTTTTGGCCAGAATTAAGCCACAGATCCTTTCTGAAACCAGTTATTAGCACAGGAAAGGACTATTGTGAAGAGCTCAGTGAAACACATGCCACAGATAGGATGTGTTGCCAAATCAAATTGGGGTCTGTAGGAAGGGAGAAGCAAGAGAGCAAAGTCATCCTGGATAAGCAACTACACGACTTGCTGCTGCGTGCCTTCATTCACCATGTATTCTCTCCATGCATGTACATTAAGCATTTAGCACATACCAGGCATTATGCTGGAAGTTGTGAATGGTGGTGTATAAGACAGAGTGTCAACTGCAGGAGCCAACATTCCAACAGGGAATGAGACAGTGAACACATAACAAATGCACAGGGTAATTATAGGTCATACTGCAGTTTGGACCGGGAATGTCCCCCTGTATGTTAAAGGCTTGGTCTTCAGCTTGGTGCTATGGAGAGGTGGTGGAGACTTTAGAAGGTGAGGTCTAGTGGGAGGTTGGGGATCACTGGGACATGCCTTTGAAGGGGACTGTGGGACCCTGGTTCTTCTGTGCTCTTCCTTTCATGCCCTGGCCATGAAGTGAGTGGTGCCTCACCATAAGCCTGAAGTGATGAGAGCAGTCATTCATGGACTGAAACTGCTGAGACCATGAGCCAAATGAATGCTTCCTCTTTTTAAGTTGATTGTCTCTGGTATTTTGTTACACTAACAGAAAGCTGATGAACACAGCTGTAAATGTCAAAAAGGAAATGGATAGTGTGGCATAGCAGAGAATGAACAGGGAGTACATCATCATCACCATCATCATCTTCATCATCATCATCATCATTATCATTATCTTGGTTCTTTGAGAGAGGATCTTACTATGTAGTCCAGGCTGTCCTTGAACTCACTATGTAGCCTGGGCTGGCCTCAAAATTGCAGTGATCATCCTGCCTCAGCCTCCGGATTGCTGGGATTACAGGCATGCGCCACCACGCCTGGCTAGGACTACTCCAGAAGTGGGCACAGGAGGCCCTTCTGGGATGGGACATTTAATGGAATAGGAACATCAGGTCAGGCAAATATCAAGAAGAGTATTCCAGGTAGACAGAACAGCAAGTGCAACAGCCCTGAGGCAGCTGGTGTGGCTGCAGCAAAGTCTGTGCCCAACAATTGATCCAAAGTTGCTCCTGGCATCCAGCCTGGGTCCCACCCCAGCCTGGAAGCAGATCCCAACACTAGCTTCCTGAGCCTCTCCTGCCCAGACTTGCATCTCCACACAGGCAGAGGTACAGTTGTGAGTCCACAGAACAATGAGCTCGGGCCTGGGCAGGGAGGAAAAGTCACCATGGTTCTGAAAACAAACACAGGAACAGGGTCAAATGCTTTTTTAGGTGCTACTTATTCATGTAGCAATTTCTTTGGCCACATCTACCTGGAAATATAAAAAGGCTGGCTTAAGAGAATGACGAAGCTACTTCCTTTGTGTATATTGATATCCTTACTCCATGGTCATACACACCCTAGCTCGCCCATTGTGGTGGGGTCACCCTAGCAGCTCCTGCTTCGTGTGATAGAGCCAGGGCGATACTGCTGCCGTGTGTCTGAGGAGGCAGGGACTGGAGTTCTCAGCTGTTGTCTCAGTCATCTCTACTAGCCCACAGCTCAGACATGGAGTGGGCATAGGGTTGATCAGCAGATAGAGTCTCCAGGTCTCATTCCATTCCAGGGCCTGCGAGCTCCTTGCCTAGGGTTCTAACCTGCTCCTGCCAGGTCGAGGCAGTTGTACCCATCATCGCCTGGCCAAGCTGGAGGGCACTTCATCCCACCTCCTTCCTCCTCCGTCAAGCAGCGGCATCAGGGATCCTCCTTGGGCTTCCTTTGAAGGTCTCTTCCTGGCAGCCACTTCCCCAGAAAAATGTGTTGGGGGTTTTGCATCCCTGTGACAAAACATCCAAGTTAAACTACTAAAAGGAGAGAGGGTTCATGTTGGCTCTCAGTTTCAGAGGCAAGGCTGACCAGCCCCGTTGCTCTTAGCCTGTGCCGTGCAGTCCCTCAGAGCAGAAGCACATGATAGAGGAAATCTGTTCAACTCATGGCAGCTGGGGGAGCAAAAAGACAGAGAGAGCAAGTTCCAAATGTCCTCTTCAAGGCTGCACCCTCAGTGACCTGACTGGCTGACTCTTGGCCCCACATCCTTAAGGTTCCTCTGTATCACAGACCAGTGACCAAGCCTTCAACTCTGAGCCTTTGGCGGACATGCTGATCCAAACTATAGCAATGAGGTCACCAGATTTTGTTTGTTTGCTTTTGCTGTTGTTTTTGAGACAGGGTCTACCTGTGTTGCTTAGGCTGGCCTTGAGCTCCTAGGCTCAAGTGATCCCTCTGCCTCAGCCTCCTAAGCAGCTGAGACTACAGGCATGCATCACCATGCCTGGCATCGGATTTATTTTTGGGGTGGTACTGGGGATTGAACCCAGTGCTTTCACACTGAGACACACCCCTAGTCCTGTTTTTACTTTGTAATTTTCGGACAGAGTCTCGCTAAGTCACTGAGCCCAGGCTGGGATCAAACTTCTGATACTCCTGTTTCAGCCTCCTGGGACTGCAGGCACATGACACCATGCCTGGCTCCAGATTCATTTTAAGTCTCATTTTCCTTTAAGGCTATTGTGAAATTAGTGTAGCTCCTGGAATGTCCAAATATGGCCACATCAATATCAATCCTTTCTCCCTGGCTCTCTTCTAAGATACCAACCTACTCAGGACTCAGGGTGTCTCAACCCCATTTCTCTGGAGGTCCTTGGAGAGCACTCATACCTGCAGATTACTTGGCCTTCCTTTACCTTTGCTCTTGGCAGTCTGCTTGGGAGTCTAAGAAAGAGAACAGCTCCGTATCCCCAGGTGACAATATTGCAAGGGCCCACAGCAGGGTTGTTTGTCATCTAGGGCCTGGGAGGTTGGTGTGGGGCCTCCAGGGTTGCTGGTTGCAGGAGAGACACCACATTAGGTCTGAGCCACTGCTTCCTTTGTCCTGTAGCTGTGCTGCTATGTCCTTTCTTCTTCAGGCTTTTTCCCAGAGGCTCCACATTTGGCCTTTGTCACCAGCCTCCCTGCCTCCCTCATCTTCCTGTCCTAAATTCTGCAGGGACCAGAAATTCCTGTGGGGTTCTTTCCTTGTGACTCTGGAAATCCAGGTAGACCTGTGGGAAGGAGTTGGAAAAGAGGCCATCAGACAAGTCTGAGTTGTGGCTCTGACCCAGCCTGCTGTAGAATTCACCGTGAGTCTGGGGGTCACTAGTCAGCTGCACCCTTCTGCGGAGAAGAAACTAGAGGCCCAGAGAGATGAACTGTTTGTACCAAGGGCAAGGACCTCAGAATCCATGGTAGGGCTGGGCTAACCATACCCCCTGACTGGGGTCTGGGTTTTTGTTCATTGTACCTTCTGCTCTTGCTCTTTCTAAATTTATGAAAGGTCTTTTGGATTAGGGCCCCTCCTCCTTTTGCCTACTCCCTTCTTGAATGACATCTGATAAAGGGCCTAAGCATGAGTGGTATTCTTGGTTTACATTCAAGGTGAGGACAGCTTTGTTGCTCCCTCCTTGAGCTCATATAGGGAGATTGACACATAAATATTGAATCAGATTAGGGCACAATTTTTCACTTTCTATTTATTCTACACTGTATTAATAGGACCACTGTGAGAATAAAAGTGTATATTTTCTGCCCGAATAATTATATTAAACCAGATTAGATGGGTGTTTTCACTGCAGCACTTAGAGCTTGTCTTTAGCCAAAGAGCAGTGTGATTATGGTCACCCACCACGAGCCTATAAAGACTCCAGAAAATGCTCTCTGCACCATGTTAAGGGAAGCTGTATGGGGGTGGATTCACAGAAAACTCAAGGCTTCTCTGCTGCCCTGGCAGGGCCTCCCAGTTCTCTGGGACAGACCAAGCTCTGTTTAGTCTTGGGGACAGACTGCTATGGGGCAGGGCCACATTCAGGTCACCATGGGAGCATGTCAAGGGTATCTGGAGTGGCAGAGATGCTTGTGCACTCTGCTCCCCACTTCCTGGAGCAGAGTGGAAGAAAGCCAGCCAGGCTTTTGGCCCAGGAGACCAGACATGAAACAAAACCTGTCTTCCAGCAGGCATTCTTCTGGCTTCTCCTTCAAGTGGGATTTTGACTGTAGGACTGGGTTTAAACATTGAATTTTAATTTTGTACACACCCTGAGAGGCCTGGGGGCAATGGGAGTGTTTGAAATGAACACCAGTCCAAGTCCTTTACCTGCCAAGTGTTCGATTAAGCTGCTTAGGTCTGTTTCCACCATTCTGTCTTTCAAATATTTATGTGGCAGATTATAGGCAAGCTTCAAAGGCAAGGAAATGCAAATCTGCTCTATAAATCATAGAATAACACAGCTGCTGTCTTCCTTGGAGTGACAGCTTACGAATGCCAGCATTTCTGTCTGTAGAAGGGGTGGTGGGAGGTGGGCTTCTTGTGTGCAGCTAGGCCTGGTGTGTGTGTGTGTGTTGGAGGTAGGGGAGGAGATGGGAAGTTCTAACAATATTTACATTTTTGCACAACAGCATATTTTATTTTTTGTTGCTTAACTGCTGTCCAGCAGTTAAGGAGTTAATTTATTTTGTTAATTTCAAAGAACTGTGGAGGGGCCAGTGAGATGGCTCAGCGGTGTAAGCGCCTGCCTGGCAAGCGGGAGGACCCAAGTTCGACTTCCAGAACCCACATACGAAAAAAGGGCCGGTGATATAGCTCAGCGGCACGGGCGCCTCCTGGCACGTGAGGTCCTGAGGTCGACCCCCGGTACCCACAAAAAAAAAAAAAAAAAAAAAAGAACTGTGGAGAGATTAAACCTCACCTGAGATCTGAGGCATCCTAGAACTAGAGTTGGACGTGACTCTCATTTTGCAAAAAATGTACCTAGAATGTGAAGTAAGGGGAGAAAAGTCAACAAGCAAAGACTTTGAGAACTTCAAAATGAATTTAATTTAGCTTAAATGAATAAAAAAGATATTGTGCATTGCACATAGTTATGCAAATTAAGTTTTGCCCCAGGGTCTTCACAATCTGCCAGTAGAGACCTCAGAGTGTCAAAGATGAGACTTTTATGAGCTCCTTTTGGCTATTGCCATGAACACGTGGATTTGGTACATTGGTGTTCAGTGACACATTAACATCCACCAAGACCAACGCTGGAGTTTATGTTCCTTGCTGCCAGCTGCTTTTGGCTTGGCGTCATCTTATGGAAATACCCGGGGCAGGCTACAGTCAACAGGACAAAAGAGGCTCACGGGGAGGGAGTACAAAAGAGGAACTGTGCTGGGAAAGGTTTGCCAGGTATTAGTCAAGGATTCTGTTGTAAGTGACTCAAACTTAGGTAATAGGGGGAATTTTCTGGGTCATGGAAAGGAAGGTTGAATAGTCAAATCATGGAAAAGAGAGGGACATGGTTCGGCTTGGGAACAGCTGAGACAAAGACTGGAATATTGCCAGTGCTCTCTTCCATCGCCTGTCTTTAAATTACTCTCTGTGCTGGTTTCTAACATAGTTACCAACAACTACATAGTAGATTTTGCACCTGACAACTTTTATACTATGGAGCCTTATTTTGAATAATCCCAGGGAAGAACTATATTTTGTTCAGCTTGGATCAGGTGCCTATGGCTGGATCAATGGACTGTAGGGAGAGGAGAAAGGGTTATATAAAAACATGGCAGTTCTTAAGGTAGTCTTATTGGTGATAAAAGGGCTTTCTATCAGGACTGAGAAAGTTCTGCACAGACAATTTAGTATCCATCTATCACACTATAAATAGAGCTAGAAAAAGAGTGCAAATATAGCAATGAAGATGGGCTAGGGGAGATGGTGTAATAAATGAATTACATATTGAATTCACTGGGCTCATTCTTGAAAATCAGTATTGCATAGGATTCCTTAATGACACTAAATTCTACTGGCTCTCTTCCTTTTTTTTTTTTTTTGTGGGTACCAGGGGGTCGACCTCAGGACCTCGCGCGCCAACAGCCACCCGTGCCACTGAGTGATATCACCGGCCCCTTTTTCGTATGTGGGTTCCGGGAGTCGAACTCGGGCCCTTGCGCTTGCAAGGCAGGCGCTTACGCCACTGAGCCATCTCACCGGCCCTCTCTTACTTTTTTGACAACTCTGTTTCTCCTTGGTTGTTCTAGATCCTCCCTTCTCTGCATTGAGAATCCACTCAAGATTGCAAGCTCTTTGTTAACCTGTCTTGTGTTAATCAGCTTTTCATTTCTGTGCACAAAATACCTGAGATAAACAACACATAAGGAGGAAAACTTTGTTTCACTGACAGTTTCAGATGTTTCAATACATGGATGGTTGGCCTGTTGCTTTGGAGCCTGTGGTGCAGCAACACATCATGGTGGGGAGCACATGGTGGGGTTAACTGCTCACCTCAGGGTGGCTGGAAAGTGTGCCAGTGTGATGATGCTAACTAAAGTGGGGGGACTTTCAAGAGGTGATTAGACCATGGAGGCATTACTCTTGGAAGGGATTAATGTAGCTCTTTCAGGACTGGATTAGTTCCCAGGACAGCAGGTTAGTATAAAGGAGTGAGCCTGGTCCCTTCCCAGTCTCTTGCTGCCTTTCTCACACACATTCCCTCTCTGTATATTCCAATTTTCCAAATTCTCTGCCATGTTGTGACACAAGAACACACCAGCACCATGCTGTTTAGAGTTTCCTGCTTCCAGAATTGTAAGTCTGTTTATACATTACCAGCATCAGGTATTTTGTTACAGTAGCACAAAATTGACTAAGATAACCAGGTAAATTTTAAGTTCATTCAAGAAGCACTGCTTTAAGCAATTGCACATTGAGCTTATAACTCTCCTGTTTTCAATGCTAAACAAATATTTCTTCACAATTTTCCCAGCAGATAAAAGGCAACCAGATCTAAAAGCCAAGACTTAACAACCTTCAGAATTATTTTTTCAATGCTTTCTTGTCTTCCTTACCTCTAACCAATCCATAACCAGTGTGTAGCTATTTATTCCTCTTTCCCATTGTTCTGCTTTTCTTAACTTTGCTCTCCCCACCTTCAGCAGGCTCTCATAGATGCATTTGCCAGTGAGCATCATTATTTGTTAAATGGATCAAATAATAATTATAATGCCTGATTTACACAGTTACACACAATAAACATTCAATGTATCATTTTCATCATAGTAGGACCAGTTTTCAATCATGTAAGCAGTTATAAAGTACCATAATTTATAAACAATTGATATTTTAAAATAAATTAGAATAGATTAAAGATTATTTCTAAAATTACTTTCCCTTACCTGCGTTCTAATATGCTACAATAAACAGCAGAGAAGGCAGTGGAATAATACCTAACGGACCAAGAATTAGAGTAGGAGTGTTCTTTACATATGAGCATTATCTATCTATCACAGGGGTCAGCAAACTCTGTAAAAGGTCAGATACCAAATATTATAGACCTTATGGGCTGTATGGTCCCTGTCACAACTATTCAACCCTGTCATTAAAGTAAGAATACCGCTGCAGAGAATGCATATTGATTACTATGCCTTTGAAGCAAGTCTTAAAATCAGGCGAAGTTCTCTCATTTTGAACTTTGCATTCACAATTCTTTTGGCAAACAAGGCTTGCTTGCATTTTCTATAAATTTTAGGTTCAGCATAAGAAGTGCCTTTTTAAAAAATCTGCTGATATATTTATTGAGATCACACTGAATTGAGAGATCAATTTGGAAAAAATTGACAGTTAACAGTATGCGGTGATCCAGTCCACAAACATAGAGTCTCTCCAGTTTTGGATCTTCTAAAATTTCTTTCAGCAGTATTTTTTGTAGGTTTCAATGTATAGATCTTGCACGAGCTTTGTTAAATTCATTCATATGTGCTGTATTTTATTTTGATACTATTGTAAATGGCATTTAAAATTTTTATTTTCTACTTGTTTGTTGCTAGTGTACAGAAATACAATTGATTTTATATATTGAACTTGTATTCTGCAATCTTACTAAGTACATTAATTAATGTAATACCCTTTTTTTGGGTAAAGTTGTTAGTATTTTGCAGTTATACAATGATGTTCTATGTGAATAAAAAAGTTTATTTTTTCTTTGTCCAGTTTGTAAGCCTTTATTTTTTGTCCGAATTTTTCACATCCTATTTGTTTAGTTTTTCATGTCTTAGTCCACTGGCTGAGACACTAATATAATGCTGAAGTAAAGAAAAATGGTAAAAATTCTCACTTTAATTTCCATATTAGGCTGAGTTCAGGGCAAGCCTGGGCTACATAGTGAGTTCAAGGCCAGCCCAAAATAGATAGTGAGACCCTATCTCAGAAACAAAACAAAACAGCAACAACAAAAAACCACAAATATCCAAACCTGACGTTAGGAAAAATAGAAAATATGAATAAGCCTATATGTATTAAAGAGATTGAGGTCATGGTTTAAAACCTTCTCAATAAAAAACTGAATGCATAGATGGGAACATAATGCTTCTTTCAAACATTAAAGGAGGAAATAATACCAATTTTAATAAAAATCTTTCAGGAAATAGAGGAAGAAACAATTCCCAACTCATTTTATGAAATCATCATTACTCTGATATCAAAACCAGCACAAAGACATTAAAAGAAAATTAGAGAGCAACATTCTTCATTAACATAGTTAAAAAATCCTTAACACAATATTAACCAATAGATTCCAGAGATATAATTAAAATGTGATAACACATTATTACTGAGTTCCAAGAATGGTTAATTTGACATTTGAAAAATCAATGTAATTCAATACTTTAATTGAATAAAGGAGAAAAACTATGATTATTTAAATCAGTACAAGAAAAATTGTTTGGCAAAATTCAATAACCCATCATGAATTTTAAAAAAACTCAGCAAACTAGTCAAAAAATAATATTACCTATTGTAGCAGAAAATGCCCCCAGCCAATCTGTTAGTTGCCCAGGTAATAGTTCCTGTTACAGTTCCCGTTACTACTGTCTCCTGGAAATGGCTGGTCACTGTGATGCATATTGTAAGAACCAGTCAAAGATAGCCAAATACTCTGCTTCTTGCTTGCAAACCTCATAAAAACCTCCCTCCCTGAGCCTTTGGGGCCTGACATTTTCAGGGACAATTGATTCCCTGTCAGTGCCTGTCCGATGTTAAATAAATCTGCCTCCAAATCCTGGGTGTCATTTTGGGGTTTCTGTTTGCCTTTGCACTATAACCTAATAAAGGAACCTATCAGAAACCTACCAAATTCTTCTTTCTTTCCTTCCTTCCTTCTTCCTTTCTTCCTTCCTTCTTTCTCCCTTCCTTCTTGTTTTCTTTCTTCCTTCCCTTCATTTTTTTTTTTTTTGGGGTACTGGGGGTCAAACTCAGGACCTCGCGTGCCAGCAGGCACCGATGCCGCTGAGCGAGATCACTGGCCCCTTCCCTTCAGTTTTGTAAGAATTATAGAAAATAGATTTCTGTTGTAGGCCTCAAATCTATAATATTATTACAACCAATGAATACATTTGTGATGAGAGATCACATGATATGAATCATAGTATCAATAGTTCCAAAACTTTTAGTCTAAACTCAAATTCTTACAATTTATCTTTCTTTGGTATTTATAATTTTCCTAGGTTCATGGAGTTTCGTCTCCAACATGTACATCTTATTATTCAGCCAATAATTCAGTGGGATCCTCTGCAGACTTCTGGAGACTTTTCATGTTGTTCTTCCATTCTGGTCCTCTGCCGCACAAACTCCAGTGGCCTCAGGCTTCCCAAACTCTCCTCTCTGACTCCTCAGCTCAGTGAGAGATTGCCTGACTCTGCTTGGATCCCACTTTCCTACAACTTGGTCCAGAAAATGCACTGAAGTAAAGTCCAGAGCTAGATAGGTCTCACCTCATTTGTTTCTTTTTTCTCAGGGATCCCAATCATGAAACAACAGTTGTCCAGTAACTGAAAATAACTATTGAATATATTTTGTGTAGTTTTCTAGTTGTTTACACTTGGTGAACTAGTTGTGTACCAGTTACTCTAGTATGGCCAGAAATAGTCCTATTAAAATTAAAATTTAATGTGTATGCTCTCTTTCACGAACGCTCTGTCCTAGTTCATTTTAAGCTGATTCCTACATACAATTTGATGTTCTTCAGTATATATATTTAGACATTTTATGCCTTTCTAGAATGTACCCTCCCTTTTCTTTCTGTGCCTCTCCTGTTACAAAAGCTATCTCAAATTCATCTTTTCCTGAAAACCTGTGATTAATCCATCTACCCTCTATATTCACCAACCCTTTGCTGTAATTTGTACAGTAATTAGTTTCTGCTGCATTAAATTGCACTTTTAGCCCTACAAATTTGTAAAAATGTTTGGCAGTTTAAAAAAAATGGCTGATTTGCTGATGATTATAAACAGGAGCTTAGAAATGGAAAAAAATCAGTCTTCTATTTATTCCCTTTGTCATAAACCCACCTAAGACAATTTGGCTGTTCCCAGTTATATAAATATTGGTGGCCCTCAATAATTAGAGCTTCACACAGAGGCAGAGATATATCAAGAAACAAATGAAGCTGAACATCAAAGGTCTTGTTTGATGGGCCACTTCTAAGGCTCTGTGGACAGGGACTCAGCAATCTGTTTACATGGTAGATCTTTTTATAAACGTTACAAGGACAGCTATTTGAATCCCAATCAGTTGAGGCACTCTGTCTTTCCATTATGAATTCCTTTCAGCCAATCTTGCATTTTGCCAGGTGGAGTAGAGTGACCACTGGCATTTTGGGAATCTAGATATAGAAAGATGAGTTGGTGATAGACTTAGCTGAGGTTTAGGGGCAGGAACTGTATTTATGTGTTTTGCAGACACTTCCTCACATAGTTACCTTATGCCTAGCTGTCCTGTACAGGACCGTTCTTACTACACACTGGGCAGACTTACCTAGGGCATGGTAGGAATATGAGGGCAGCAGGCCTATGCAGTACTCACCTCTTCCATGTACCCAGAACTGGATGTTTATATGGAGAGGAGGAGAAGCCATATTTTAATTGTGCAAATTCGGGGGCTAACATGAAACACTTTTCTTTCAATCAGACGTGTCACATTTTAAATGGAAGATTTGGTTCTCCTCATTTCCTAGTGAAAGAAATTCTGTCAGATGATACTATTTATGCAGTGTGTACAATACAAATATTCCATGCTTTTTAAAACGTTTTGAAGAGATTAATCGAAACTAAACTTATCAGAATTCCCCTGTGTATAAGACACAAACCTGTGGAAGTACTATAAATAGTGAACTTCTCTACCGAAAGTTGTATATTTTATGACTTTTAAAAACTGACAATGCAAAAAGCCTGCAGTGCTGGTGCATGCCTGTAATCCTAGCACTTGGGAGGCTGAGGCCGGAGAATCACTGCAAGTTTGAGGCCAGCCTGGGGTACAGAGTGAGTTCAAGTCCAGCCTAAACTACATAGCAAGACTCTGCCTCAAAAACAAGTTGATAATGCAAAAAACTTTTGATCAAGTTAGAGGAAGCCCTGAATTTTTTTTATCACCTTCCTAGAAAGTATCATAAAATGACTGTTGCATAAAGAGGGCCATTAAAAGTATGAGCCCCCAAATGTAAGAATATATGTTATAGAGCTATATTAGACGTTAGCTAACAAAAATGTTATATTGCTGTCTGGATTTTGTGGCATTTATTAAGTTTTTAAAATTGAGATGTGTTATAATTTCTTTTCTCATTTTGCATGAATATTCACCTTTATGCCAGATTTTATTTGCACTTGTTAGACTGTTGTGCCTCATTCCTGCAAGGGTGGGGCCTCTCTACAGAATTTTGTTTAACTTCTTTTCCTTGACCATCATTCACATCACCATTTCTAACATTTGTTATGCTAAGCAACAAGCTTTTCCGCTGACTGGTGAGGATGACAGCTAAAGGATTCATAGTACTCATCCCCAGAGTATAGCTTTTGGGGTCAATGTTAGGAAGCACCCCTGAATGTGCATTCCCAGTTAGAGCGAGTGATGATCCCCTGGGTGCATGTTAAATCTAAATAACTCATCCAGACAAATCGTACCACTAAAGCTGAAGCATTTCAAAGTAGATTATGGAGAATGTAGCATAGCTATCGCTTCTGTTAGAGTTGTTTTATCACTCAGTCCTGCGGAGACCAGGGTTCCTGAGGAGCAAGGCACAAGGGAGCTTCAGCCACAGCAGCCCTGCTTTGACCGTCCCACATGATGGGGTTTTGCATACTGCTTTCTTTGTGATAAATAAGGGGGGGGGTTCTGCTGCATTCGACACTCTGGCACTAGCACTAACTACATCTCTCTATGGCCAGTGCCTACTCATTGTCATAAAGAAAGTCCAAAAATATGCTTGAGTTCAGGTGTGCCAGTGAATATGCTGCTTGGAGACTTGGTCTGGGTCTGCTGAGCGGAATGTGAAAACAGCATCATTGTCTGATCCTCTTCTCCTTTCTCTCCCCACCACTTACTGTTGCCAATGTCCACCCCCGCCATATTTTGTCCAGAAAGAGCTTTGTGTCCTACAGCCAAACTTTCCATAACCAGCTTGCCAATGTACAAAGACTTCTGGGCTGGAAGACTTCTCTCAGGTTGGGAAGAGGATTTAGAGAAGAACAAATGAGGGCTGGTCAGAGCAGGGCGTATTTAACCCTATCTGTAGGGAATATTTATTATATTCCCTAGTGGCCAATATCACTTCTTCTTGTGGCCACTATGCATCTTTTCACTGAGGGACTGCTTCCCTTCCTGAGGCTCTGCAAGAGCATCTCCAATTTTTCCCTTTTTCTCAGGGATGACCCAGTCACCCAGGACACCACCAGAACTTCCAAGGATGTTTGGAATCATGAAGCAAGCCTTGTCCAGCTGGACAGTGAAACTGGGAGCTTGTGAAGCTGGGGCTGCTGGAGCCTTCATGTCCAGCCTTAACAGAGCCAGTGGGAGAGCACAAAGCTGCCCAGCAGTAAGCAGGGAGGGGGCAAGAACAGTGTCCTGGGAGCCTCTAGTCCCAGTGCTAGTCATCAACAATGCCCTGCCCTATTCCCTTTCTTGTTTAGGTTGCATGAATCCACAGATTCTCTCTATTACTGACACTTGTTAGAATCAGATGCTGTCATTTTTTAAAACCAAAAATGTTCTAAACAATGTACTAGCAAAGGTAGCAAAATTACAGAGCTAGATAAAATAAAAGAAATGGAAGCCACAGATGAATGCAGGAAATGTCTGGTAATTCACAGGAACAAAATAAGTAGGGAGAAGAAAACTGCATAGTCTCAGATGTCTGCACCCCAGGATACAGAGCACAGTGGCCTCGAGGCTTCAACTGGGGAGGACCCACTTGGCTACACAGGTCTCGTAGCATGGCGGTGGGTGGGACAGCAACGGTGGAAGAACGTTCCTTTGTCAAAAGACAGAGCGGGCAGGAAGGCAATCAAGGAATGAGATGTGAACACCTGCAAAGAAATCCACATACTGTGAGGGTGGAGAGAGTAACAGACAGGTAAGCAGAGAGGGGAAGGAGACTGTGGCCAGTACACCAGGTTGTGCTGTCAGCTCTAAGACAGAGATGACACTTTCCTGAGGAGTGTCCCAGTCCCCATGCTGGACAGGTGGAAGGACCACATCTAGATCACTGGGAGTGAGGCAGGGACTTGAACCATAGAAAGCCAAGGGCCAGGCAGCAGCAACTGGCAGCAGAGAGCCAGGCACGGGCACATCTGAGAACAGGGACTATGCAGAAGCAAAATGGATTGACTCTGGAGTAGACAACTAGGGGTTTAAGGTCACTAAAGAGCAGGTGATGCAAGAGAGTCAACCTCGAAAGTGTGGACAGACCCAGGTATAGGTAGCACCCAGCAGCAGACACCAGTACCTGAAGCCAGGTCAGCCGAGGTGCCAGATGGCCGTCACTGGCTGCAGACCTGGTGCTTTTCTTCCTCTTGCCGACAGCAGAAAGCTCTGCCCTGGGGGTTCAGAGGCATCTGCGATCCTTCCTATTACAAAATCCCCCTCACGGAAGACAGACAGGGTGGCCAGGGCTGGGATTCCATTTTCTTAGACACAGGCCATCTGGTAAGAACTCCTCACGCTAACCGTTTCATTGCTCAGAGGTGGAAGAAGGAAATGAAAAGGACAGCTTCCCTGCTATTGCTGGGCATCTTGCTCGCAGAAGAGGGAAGGAAGAGACAGGGAGAGGAGCTGGGCTTCAAGAAGTTGGTGACATCCAGGACTTGACCAGCTGAGGGCCCTGCACCATTTGGAAAACAGGTTTTAGGAACTTTCAGGAAAGTGAGGAAAACCCGGGAAGTAGAGATGCTCCATGAGAAGCTGCTCAAGAGGAAGGGGAAGCTAACTGGACTCACTGAGTTTCATTAGCAGATGAGAGCCAGAAAGCATGGCTCCTCCTCTGTGCTTTGTTTCCCAATTCTCTGTCCAGGACACTGACCCTCAGACTGGAAAAGGCAGATGCTGTTAAAGAGACCTGAAGCTACATGTGATTGCTATGCACACAGACTTTACACACCCATTAAATACCTAAATGCCCCAGCAGGATTTAACCCCCGCAAAATGCTCCTTGGTGCAGCTGAGATTCTGCCAGGGTGCCAGACTCTGAATGTTCTCCCACCAGCCTGAATTGTCCCCTGCCACTAGTGACTCCGCCAAGAGAGTGACCTCTGCAGTGCTGGGCCTGGCTGCCTTTTCCGCCCAGCCCAGGGCACGTGGCAGGCTGGCCAGTCCTCCCCCTTGAATGCAGCTACACAAGAGCACAGACTTTGGTGAGTCCTTCCCGCCCCCATCCCCAAAGTCTAGAGCAGTTCTTGGCAGGTAGTAGGAGTTCCATAAACTGACTTCTAACAGATCTTTATTAAACATTTAAAAGTAAATGAAGGAAAGAACAAGGCAGAGAACAGCTAACAATAATTAAAAGGTTGTAAACTTCAGGATCCTCAGGCTCAGCTTCAGGAATGTCTTTATACCAATTACCAAAAGTACCCCCCTTGATCAGGCCTATAGCCTTGTATATAGAAGATGATTTTGGGGCCATGCAAGTTCCATTGGCATATCAAAATAGAAGAATGTGTCCTTTCGCTCCACCTCCCCAAGCAGGCAGATGTATCTGAGGGAGACCTCAAAGGCATGTGGCCATGGCCCTGTGGCACAGGGTTTGGTTAGGAGGTGGTATCTTTGTGTAAAGAATAAGGCATGCCTATCTCCCAGCAAAGGCAGTCCACCCCAGAGTAGACAAGACCCTGTCCTTGCAATCACAGCTCAGTGTTATAACCTTGATCCATGTACAAGCTGTACTCTTTCCTCCCAAGGCCCCCATCCTGGCACCCTGTGGCATGAGCCAGCACCTCTGCTCACGTTGCAAGTGACCTCAAGTCAGGTCCACTGTGTCTAGAATCCTAATCTCACCCCATGCAAGACCCAGAAAGGACCAGGGGATGTCAGGGCCCACCCCCCCCACACACTCATTTCCTGCCCCAGCACCTGTTTCTCTCTGGAAACTGATGGCGGAGCATTCCCCCAGGAAATCCAGTCCTCACCCCGGCCTGTGCTCCTGTCCTGCGCACTCGGGACAATAGTCACATCAGAGCACAACAGTTCCAAGGCTTTGGGGGTCATCAGTCTTCAATAATGCCACACGAAGGACAGACACTGCCCATCCAAGCCATCCTGTTCCCAATGCCCTTAGTTCTCTTTGATAGTCTCTATTCTAGGAAGAGGGGAATATTCTGACTCAATGTCCTTCTCTAGTCCTCTGGACTCTCAGCTCTCACAAACAGTGGCTCTGGTAAAAACACTCTCAACTCTGCAAGAATAAGCAAACACTATAATTCACTGCATTCCTACAGAGTTGAAAAATATCTCTCCCCTTCTCAGAACACAGGAGAACTGTAGAAACTTAGCTCAGGCTCAATTGTTTACAAAAACACACACTACCAAAATAAAACACGTGTCATCCAAACCTCAAATCATCATCCCGCTTAATGATGCCTTCTGCGTGTCTCATAGAGCACACTGGATGCTTGCTTCGTGTGTATGTATATAGCAAAAAGACCCATGACGTTGACCCGAGGGTACTGTCTGGATGAATTCAAGGTTGTTGTTGTCTGAGGTTTTCCCCCTGATATTGGGGATAAATACAGGGCTTTCACACTGAGTTACATCCCCACTCCCTTTTTTATTTTTTAAACTATTTTGTGTTTGTTTGTTTGTTTGTTTGAGACAGGGTCTCACTATGTAGTTCAGACTGTAGAACTCACTATGTAGCCCAGGCTTCTCCTGCCTCAGCCTCCTGAGTGCTGGGATTACAGGTGTATACTACCATACCTGGCACTTATTTTTTATCTTGAGACACAGTCTCACTAAGTCACTAAGTTGCCTGGACTAGGCTTGAACTTGTGATCCTCCTGCCCCAGCCTCCCAAACTGCTGGGATTACTAATGTGCACCACTATTCTTGGCTTGATGCAGATTTCACTGGCAGTTTCTTCAGATTCTACCTATACAGTTCCCAAAGAAAATGGTAGGGGACCAGGACACCTGTTATAAAGAAATAGCTATGAAATGAGAAAGACCTTCTTGCTATTGAAAGTGATGTCACATTTCTTGGGTGCTAAGAGATCTGCCCATGTGACTGCTGAGGCTGTCAGTCATGTTTGAAGAATGGTGGTGAGCAAAACTGACCTCGACTAGACCCAGACAAATGTCCTGAGTGCAAAAATCAAAACAAAACAAAACCCCCAAACAAACAATAATAACACAAAATAAAAATAGGTGGAGATGAGTTCTTTTTTTTTTTTTTTTTTTTTTTATTTTAAAGAGAAGAAAGAACAAAACAAATCAAAAGAAGAACAAATTTTCAAACCAACATAATAGGAGGGTAACATTATGTTTGTTTGAAAATTTGTTCTTCTTTTGATTTGTTTTGTTTTTTCTTCTCTTTAAAATAAAAAAAAAAATAGGAGGGTAACAATGGTTAATACATTACGTATTACTATCTTTAAGTTAGTTATTCAGGACACCAGACATTAGCATTCAATTGTCCAAACATTATTGGCACAAAGCTTACTCTTCAATGAACTAAGTAAAAATGGTAGTGTATCTATCTTAACCATCTTATATATATATATACAATTTTTTTTTCCTTTCCCTTCTTTCTTTTCCCTATTCCAGTCTCTCTTTCCTTTTGACCAGTTTCTTTTTGATTCACCATATCTATTGTACATTTTGGATCTTACTCTTTCAGTTTCTCATACTAGAGAGACAATACGATGCTTACACATGTGCTTCTGGTTTATTTCACTTATGAGTATTTTCTCGAGTTGCATCCATTTACCTATAAAAGTCTCCAGTTTATCCTTCTTTATGGCTGAATAGTACTCCATTGTATAAAAATACCACATCTTTCTTATCCATTCCTCAGTTGATGGGCATTTGGGTTGTTTCCAAGATCTGGCTATTACAAATTGTGCTGCTATAAACATGGGTGCACATATATCGCTGTGGTACGATGTTTTTAATTCTTCTGGGAAGATGCCCAGAAGGGGAATAGCTGGGTCAAATGGGACCGCCAACCCTAGTTTTCTGAGGAATCTCCACACTGACTTCCACAGTGGCTGTACCAGTCGACACTCCCACCAACAGTGAAGAAGGGTTCCTTTTTCCCCACAGCCCCTCCAGCATTTGTTATTAGTTGATTTCTTAATAGTAGCCATTCTTTCTGGGGTGAGATGGTATCTCAGTGTTGTTTTAATTTGCATCTCTCGAATGACTAGTGATGTTGCACATTTTTTTGTATATTTATTTGCCATTAGTATTTCTTCATCTGAGAAATGTGTATTCATCTCAGATGCCCATTTTTGGAGTGGGTCTTTAAATTTGGGAGGTCTGATTTTTTTGAGTTCTTTATATGTTCTCGATAGTAATCCTTTGTCTGAGGAACAGCTGGCAAACATTTTTTCCCACATTATGGGTTGTCTCTTCACTCTGTTGGTGGTTTCTCTTGCTGTGCAAAAGCTTTTTAATAAGATGAGATCCCAGTTATTGATTCTTTGGGATAGTTCCCGTGCGGTTGAGTTTTTATTCATAAAGTCTTTGCCTACACCAATGTCTCCAAGGGTTTTACCCATCCTACCTTCCAGCAGATTTAATGTTTCTGTTTTAATATTTAGATCTCTGATCCATTTTGAATTTAGTTTAGTGCATGGTGAAAGATATGGATCTAGTTTTAATCTTCGGCATGTGTAGAGCCAGTTTTTCCAGCACCATTTATTAAAGAGGCTATCTTTCTTCCAGCGAATGTGTTTGGCACCTTTGTCAAAGATAAGGTGGCTTAGTATGTCTGGGGTTGTTTCAGCATCTTCTAATCTGTTCCATTGATCTTCAGGTCTGTTTTTTTGCCAGTACCACACTGTTTTTATCACAGTAGCTTTATAGTATAATTTCAAGTCGGGGATTGTGATGCCCCCTGCCTTGCCTTTGTTGCCCAGAATTGCCTTTGCTATTCTAGGTCTCTTCTGATTCCAAATGAATTTTAGGATTGTTTTCTCTAATTCTGTGAGATATGCTGTTGGAATTTTGATTGGAATTGCATTAAATCTGTATAACAATTTTGGAAGTATGGCCATTTTCACTATATTGGTTCTTCCTATCCAGGAGCAAGGGATATCTTTCCATTTTCTGATATCCTCTTCAATCTCCTTTTTCATAGTACTGTAGTTTTCAGTATAGAGGTCTTTTACATCCTTCGTGAGGTTGATTCCTAAGTATTTCATTTTTTTGGATGTTATTGTGAAAGGTATTGTTTCCCTAATTTCTCTTTCAGTAAGTTTGTTATTTGTGTACAGGAAGGCTATTGACTTTTGAGTATTGACTTTGTATCCAGCTACACTACTGAATTTGCTTATTAAATCTAGCAGTTTTTTAGTGGAGTTTTTGGGATCTTCTGTGTAGAGTATCATGTCATCTGCAAATAATGATAATTTAACTTCTTCCTTTCCAATCATTATTCCTTTTATTTCTTTCTCTTGTCTAATCGCTCTGGCTAAAGTTTCCAGAACTATGTTGAATAAGAGTGGGGACAGTGGACATCCTTGTCTTGTTCCTGATTTTAGAGGGAAGGCTTTCAGTTTTTGGCCATTTAGTATAATATTGGCTGTTGGTTTGTCATAGATAGCTTTTACCAGATTGAGATAAAGACCCTCTATTCCAATTTTCTGTAGGGATTTTATCATGAAAAGGTGCTGGACTTTGTCAAAAGCTTTTTCTGCATCTATTGAGATGATCATGTGATTTTTGTCTTTGGTTCTGTTAATATGGTGTATTACATTTATTGATTTACGTATGTTGAACCATCCCTGCATCCCTGGGATGAATCCAACTTGGTCATGGTGTATAATCTTCTTGATGATTTGTTGGATTCTGTTTGCCAGTATCTTATTAAGGATTTTTGCATCTATGTTCATTAGGGAGATTGGCCTGTAGTTCTCTTTCTTAGTTGGGTCCTTCTCTGGTTTTGGTATCAGGGTAATGCTTGCTTCCAGGAATGAATTTGGGAGTATTGCTTCCCTTTCAATTTCATTGAAAAGTTTGAGAAGTAGGGGCATTAGGTCTTCTCTAAATTTCTTGTAGAATTCGGCAGTGAATCCATCAGGGCCTGGGCTTTTGTTTGTTGGGAGATTTTTAATTACATGGAGATGAGTTCTTAAAATTACAGAATAGCAAATACTCTCAATCCTGGGGCCTATTTATAAATGAATGGTTTAAAAGGGAATTTATGGGTATCTCCAAAAGAAAGTAGCGATTACTAGGAGCCAGTATAGAGTGCTTCATAATGTCCAGGTAAAGCACATGTTTTTCCCTTTTTCTTATACTCAGGGGATTCTGAGACAGTGTGTGTGTTTCAAGGAAGAGCGCAAGACTACTCAGGCTCTGTAACTCAGAGGTTGTATTCTTGTCCTGAGGTGTCCCCTATGCGCCCTCCAGTGGCCGCGTGGGTGGCAGTGCCTCCAGGTGGCTGTTCATTCTCTCTCCTCCTCAGGCTTGGGCAGAGGCATTGCTTTGGCTAACAGGGTGTGAGCAAAAGAGACCCTGGTCACTTGGAAACAGAAGCTGCAAGAGGTGTGGGTCTTTTCCTTCCGCCACTAGAGAACACGTCCAGGTTAGTTTCTCCTCTCCACACTGGATCCTGGAGCAAAGGGAACACAGAGCAGAGCCATAACTGCCGATACGCGGCACGCCCAGGGATGAGCTTTGTGGTTATAATGCCCTGGCATTTGGGAGCAGTTTATTGTTATGGCCTAGAAAAGTGGACTGAAGGGAGGAGATGTCACGTGAGAGTCTGTCTGTTCCATTTCTCTCTGAGACTCAGAAGATCCAGTGACACTGACCCCATGGCCATGTACCACAAAGCTGGCAGGGAAGAGGAAAGACAACTCCCCTCTAGCTAGAGACCAGTCTCCTTCTGCCACCCCACCCCACCATGGCTTGCCTGGCCCTTCTAAGATTCTGACTCAAATCTCCAAGCCACACCTGCGTAATGAGAGCCAGGGAGCCCGTGAAAGCTGTCATGAGCAGAAACAACCTCCGTTTCAGGCAATTGTTCAGCTCCTTGCCATGGCTTACATGGCGCTGTCTGATGTGGCCCTGCTTCCCACCTCACATCTCACCCCAGCCTTTCTGAACTTTGCTAAGCTCCCTGAATGCAGAATGCTCTCACCCCACAGCAGATTTGCACAAGTCATGTGAAAAACAAGAACAATCTTGATCTTCTTTCATTCTCCTTGACTCATTACAGAAACCCAGACGCCAGAGCTCACTTCTGGCTCACTCTGAGGACTTTTGGCACCCCTGAGGGACCTCACTCCACACTCCCTCCCATTTCTGGAATCCTCAGCAGTGCTCCATGGCTGGGTGAGCTGGGGGATGATGGGAATGAAAATATCAAGAGTTTTGCTGCTGTATGTCCACTGCCACCCAAAGCTACCAAGTGTCTGGAACAAACCAAGAGTCTCAGAAGACCTACTGCTGTCACTCGGGAAGCTTCGGCCACCCACTCTGACATCTCTCCCATAGACCCCAGCCTCTTCTAACTGGAGAACGCCAACCCCGATCGTCTGAAATGTAGCTGCTTTGTCTATGCACCTAATGTCCCCTCTCTGGCTGCCTCTCAGACAGAGACATGACAGACCAAGAGCCCAGGCCTCTCAAACAGCCTCCCTCTCAGCTGGACCCCGGGGCCTAAGGTGCACCCATAGGCACCTATGTTGGGAAGCAGCATGCCCCCTCCTGGCTGAGGCCTTTCTGACAGTGAGAGCACACAATACAGGGCTCAATCAGTTAAGTTTCCAAATTCATGCTTTAAACGACACTGCCTTCTAGAGCTCAGTTCCTGAAACTAGACCAAGGTGGCACCCACCCCTCCCCTGTCACAGGGAGAAAGAAAGCAGCAATGGCTGTGCAGGCTCCCAGTGGCTAGTTCTGGTCCATATGGCTTGCATTGTCTTCCTGTAGTTAGGGGCTGGGATCTGGCACTACCCCGGGACATCTTGATATATTTGCCTTTCCTGGCCTCTAATCTTACCTCCATGCCAGTCTGGTTTATAAACTGCTTCCATAAAGAACCTCATAAAATGCGCATACGATTATGCCATTGGCCTGCTTAGGTGCTCTTCTTAGATCCTATTGCTCTCAGGATACAGTTCAATCTTCATAGAATAACAGACAAGTCTGCTCATGATCTGAGCCCCGGAGGACTTTCTGTCCTCCCACCCCCTTCTGACCCTGAGTTCACCCTGGATCAGGCCATTCATGGTTCCCCCAACCTGTTTGGCTGTGGCATGTGGGCTGCTCCTCCTTACATTGGGAACACCTCTTCTGGATTCTTCTCCCAGCCGATTCCTCCTAGGTGTTCTCTTTTGGAGAGTTCCCTGACCCCTCAGGTTAACTTCAATGCCCATCCCTGAGCTTCAGAGCCTTCAGGGCTCCCGAGGACACAGCAGTTCTGACAGTGTGTGGCCACTTGTTCCTAGTCTCACTTGCCTGTAGACAAAGAGCACCAGGAGAGCTGGGGCTCTGCAGGTCTGGGCTGAGTGCTGTCTTTGGCACCAAATAGCAAAAACAATCACCCCACTGTGTCACCCTGTTTTCTTCTCCTTACCACCCACCCTGAGCCTTATTTTCTCCACTAATCTTGGTGTATACAATCAGGAAGACATCTCTTAGGATTGTTGCTTTGTTCATTCATTCATTCATTCATTCATTCGTTGATTCATCCATCCATTCATCCATCAAACATTTATCAAATGTCTACACTACATCAGCAACCATAGTAAGTGGTGGGGACCTGTGAGAAATAAGCCAGACAAGGGTGAAGCCTTCATGGAGCTCACCTTCTGGTAGAGTGAGAAAGACTAAAGCAACTCAGGCACTGACCATTGGCCCACTTAGATGCTCTTGCTTGGTCCCCATTGGCCTGCTACCTAGTAAATAAAGCCTACACCAGGTGATGTGTCTAGGAAGAAAAATAGAACAGTACCAGGAAGATAGGTGTGCTGGGATAGGGTAGAGTTGTTATTTTATTTAGAGCAGTCTTGGAAATCTTTGGTGAGATGGTGTGGAGGACCACCAGGACGACTCTCCTTGAAAGAAGAGCAATTATCTCCATTTTGGCTGAACCTGGCCCTATTTCCATGTATTGATATGTGCGGAGCTGGCCAGGACTTTTCCTTATGGCTTTAGGCAATGCAAATCGGTCCAGCCAAGGTCCTGATATACTGTAGTCTTTGAAGCAAGGTGACAGGCCTGTGTTTCCCTGCCCTTTTGCTCCCAATACATGGTTGAGCCTGGCAGGATGGAGAGAGCCTCGAGAAAGAGGCTGTGATTTCCCAAGGCTTAAAAGATTACACATCAGAGCTGAGGCACCCCAAAACATTAGCTACTATCTTGAATTGTGTTATGCAGATTACTCCTTCTGCATATCCTTCCCTCTGCATATTGCAAGGGTGATTTCAGGCCACCTACCTAGCCCAGCTCATGGTACTCATGTACTTCCCGCCACTCTCAGAGTCACTCATCCCCAAACCACTCCCTTCCTTGAGAATTAATAAAACCCAGGTTCGGCCCTGGGTTGAGGCCTTTGTTCCAGTAGCCACCATCTTGACTGGACTTAGGACCCCTTGGCTCCCCACAACTATAAATATGCCTTAGTGTCTTTATTCTCACTGTGGGTTGCACTGGAAGTGGTAGATTGGAATTAACTCTCTGGAATTCCAATAACTTTTCCATGGGATTATAAATATAAACTCCCCGGACTGCGTTGAGAACCGGGAGGGCTCTCTATAAGATGGCATTGGAATTTTGTTGGTTTTTTCTTTTCATTGTGCTGGGAATTGAACCCAGGTCTTTGCCCACGCTATGCAGGGACTCCAGCTCCCACCAAATAAGCAAGGGATTGGCAAACTTGGTCTGTAAGGGATCAAGTAGTAGATAGTTTATGCTTTGCAGACCATATGACCATTCAAGTGCAAAAATAACCATAGATGAAATGTAAGTGAATGAGCACAGTTGTGTTCCAATAAAACTTTATTTACAAAAACAGGCAATCAGCTGCCATCAAGGTTGCTGACCCCTGTTAAACCAGAAGCAATTGGTGCTGGTCTTCTCTTATCATGTGTTCTAATCAAGGTATTATTGGTAGTTACAGAAGGTAGCCAAGAACTCTGGATGTTGTCAGTGTTTGTGCAACAGCCAGTCCCAATGAACTGGACTTTTCATAGTAACTCTTGTACGTAAGAATGAATCACAGCTTCCCACTGTCTGTGAGCAAGTTCTCTCTTGACAAAGGAAATGGCTGTTGGCCAGACCTTTTTTTTATTATAGTCCAGGCTCATCAGCTATTCTTCTTTAAATACCTTTATTATGTGTAATTAAGGCAGCAGCTGAGAAAAGATGCAAATATGTTCTTAAAAATCTGACTTTGAAGCAGCAGGGAGCTTTGCAACCTTTTAAAAGAGCAGGTTTAAAGTGAAACACATTAGGCATATGCCAAAATGGGAAAGGAAGAGAATGAAAATTAAAGAAATGAATTAAAAGATAAGAGGGCTGAAGATTTGTGTTCAGGAATCCAGCCAGTCCAGGGCTCACCCTGTGAACTGAGCTTACCAGGAACACCAGGGAGCATCCTGGGCTTTGTCAAGCACATGATATACCCTCCCCCACCCCTTCCCCAAAGTTAAAAGCAGAAGTGATCACAGCAGAAGTGCCACAAGCTGCCACTTTCAACTTTTATTGGTACTTTCTTTGTCAGAATTTTCTCCATATCACTGCCTAACATGGTTGATAGTGTGACAAGACAAGGCAACTGAAAAATAGGGAAAGAGGCTAGAGAAGGAAAGAGGCTATCTCCTCACTTCATTAATGATGAGGACTGGAAGCCAAAAATGACCCATTCTTCTCGCACGGCATTGTCAATAGCACTTTCCGTGGTGTCCAGTGGTCTGGCCTTAGCTGTCCAATATGGTAGCCATATGTGGCTACTGAAATGTGGCCAGTATGACTGAGAAACTGAATTCTTAATTATTTTCACTTTAATTAATTTAAATCTAAATGTTCCTAGCTATATGTGGGCGATGACACTGTCTTGGGTAGCCAAAGTATGTTGGTTAAGAGCTTGGGCTCAGGAGACAGATCAACATGGGTCTCCATCCTGGCTTCCCACTTATGGTGACCACGTGAGTTACTTATTGCCAGAAATCCTTGATTCCCTCATTTCCAAGCTGGGCAGCACTGTGCCTGCGGCATGGAGTAGCTGAAGAATGAGTCAAGTGAGTGGAGGTGAAGCATGTCATGCACGAAGTGGCTACGGAAAGGGAATGCTTGATAATTATTCCTGGTTTTGTTCTTCTCTGGGCTGCTCTTTAAGGAGCCTGTACCACTGGGTGGCACTGCAAGAAGGGGCCCCTAAGTCATCTGAACTGGTTTTTTCCAGGCCTCTTTGGTTCTGAGTGACATTACAGAAAGTAGACTTGAAGGAGGGACAAAGTGGGACAGGAGGCAAAACAAAGGCCAGAAACCAAACCTCTGACTCCCTCCTAGCCTTCATTGCGAAAGGCACAGATTTCCTGTTTCCTACTCTATGCTTGGTGGCAGTGTGTTCTGCCAAAAGATCACTAAAAGATTTCCTGGCCTGGCTTACAGTTAGGGATGGTCCATAAGATGTAGGCAGATCTTACACCTTAGATTTGTTAAATCTCAGCATAGGGGTCCGGACCTTCAGAAAGAGTTAAGAAGGGTCAGGCAGTTTGTGCGTGTCCTTCTGTCCCTTTGCCTTTCCTTTGACGTCTCTCTGGAATGCAAACATGATGGTTGGAGAGCTAGCAAACTTGAGAAGGTGTCCTTGAGGATGGGAGCCCTGTACAGCCAAGCATGGTGAGGCCAAAGTAAGACCTGGGCTTATGAACAGCAGACCAGTCTGGGACTGCCCACCTCCAGTTTCCTTTTATGTAAAAGAAACCTCCATATCACGGTTAAGGCATTATTGCTTTTTTTTTTTTTTTTTTTTTTTTTAATGTGGGTACCGGAAGTCAAACTCAGGACCTCGCGCTTGCCAGCAGGCGTTTATACCACTAAGCTATATCACCGGCCCTTTTTTCCTTTATGTGGGTGCTGGAAGTCAAACTCAGGACCTCGTGCTTGCCAGGCAGGCGCTTATGCCACTGAGCTATCTCACCGGCCCTTTTTTTCTTATATGTAGTAGCTGTGAGCTAATTATTCCCAAGCAGGGATTAATTCTGCAAGTCCAAATTTTGTTACTGTTTTGCTTTTTTTTTTCTTTGTGGTACTGGGGATTGAAAATAGGACCTTTGCACTGAGCTAATCTCCTGGCCTCCCCCATTTTATTTTAAATTTTAAAAATATTATGTTTTACTTTGAGACAGTCTTACTAAGTTGCTGGGTTGCCCAGGCTGGGCTTGAACTTGGGGTCTTCCTGCCTCAGCTTCTGAGAGTTCTAGGATCACATACAGGTATGCACCATCACTCTCAGCTAAACCCAGGTTTTATGGTATATTGTACATTGATTGAAAGAATTTGAGAAAATCAGTCTTTGTTTCTCCACACTGCCTGCAGGGGGCGTCAAAGCTTAGGATCCCATTAGAGATCACCTACAGTCTGGCTAATCCTTTTGGGGGGGGTGTCAATCTTTTTTTTATTATTAATCTCTTTCTTTCTTTTTTTCCCCTTCCATGGCTGCCATATTTCAAAACAAGTTTTTCCACCATTAAGTAAATTCTATTGGTTTTCTCGGCATGAAAACTATTTAGCAACCATAGTGGACATTTTTCACTTAGGAGTTCGTGTAGCAACTGATCCCCTTTAGATATTTGGGGGAAGTCTCCTAATAAAATGGAGTCTATGAAGACCTAATACTGGTTCTTCCTGCCTCCAGCAGCTGGAAGTAAGTACCCAAGACTTCAGATTTTCCAACTGGATGGTCTCCTCTGGGATTCGGCCTCTGGAAGGAGTGGCCCAAAGAAGCAGCCATGGTTTAGAATACATTTCACTGGGTAGCAGCATACTACATCCTGGAGTCCTGGTTCCAGTGGGACGGTGTCTGGTGTCTGGCTGCTCCTGGGGTGTGACCTTAGCCAAGCCCCTCACCATTCAGGTTTCCCTGGTCACTGCCTATTTCCAGAGCCAGTTCCTCCTACTTTTCCATTTACTGTGGAATTAGCTGACATCTTTTCAGTGCACATATTTTCTGCTTAAGTCAACCAGATTTGGTTTCTATTGTTTGCAACCAAGAATCCTGATTGATGCACATGCTGAGAAACATGATTTTACCCAAAATACCGCAAAGAGTTGACATCATTCCATCCAGATCAGGAGACAGTGTTTAGATGCAGCTTTAACAGGCTATGTGTACACTTTCTGTTGAGTTTCAGAAAATTCTCAAGAATAGTTTTGCACATTGCTTCATTTCTATTACTGTGGATCACTAAGGACCAGGAACTCCAGCCTGGAAACCGAGGATTCCATTGTATGGCTACACTTTACAGAGGAGCAAATGGAATCTAGAGTTAAAGTAACTTACTCCATGTGTCAGGCCAGAGAAAGAACTCCCTGGAGAGAGTCACTGGTCGTTCATGCTTGCGCTGTGCTTGGCCTATGAACGTGGTAACTTAACTCAGACAGTCAGGAGAAGTGGATGATTCCAGCGGATACACAATCCCACTCTTCTGGAGTCAAGCTTTGGGGAAGGCAAAAATACCTAAATATTCTGGAAAAGGGCAGGTGAGGATATTCAGAAAAGACATTTAATGCGTACAGTGGTATACATTTGTAATCCCAGCTACTCTGGAGGCTGAGGCTGTAGGTTTGAAAGTTTGAGGCCAGCCTGAGCAATTTAGGGAGTCCTGTCTCAAAATAAAAAATGAAAAGGGCTGGGAATGTAGCTCAGTGGTGGAGTATTTGGCTAGCATATATGATGTCCTGGGTTCATTCCCCAGTACTGAAGGAAAAGAGAGAAATAGGGAGGGAAGGAGGGAGGGAGGGAGGGAGGTAAGGAGAAAGAAGAGGCACTTAAATGACAGAGAGAACAGAAGGGATATGGCTTAAGCTTCAAGAACTCAAGCATGGTGATGAGAACAGAGACTTGGCAAGGTTGCGGTTAGCATTGCAGGTGTTAACCTCTATTATGGGCCAGAGGAGAAGATCTGCCCAGACAAGGAGGGGTTCCAGAGGGGAACCCAAGCAGAGGTTGAGTGGGAAGTTGCCAGAGGCAGAGAGTGAAGCCAATAGATGCTGTGTTCTGCTTTGCAAATGTGTGATGCAGGGGTGTCTGAAGTTGCAAAATAAATTGCTGAAAAGAGTATTCACTTTAAAAAAATGATTTTTCTCGTTAAAGACAGGAAGACATAGCTATCTTCTAGGTTGCAGGAACTGTGCTTAGCATACTTATGTTCTTCACCAGCGTGTCGGGATGGTATTATCCCCATTTCACAGATTAAAACCTAGGGCTCATTTACATCACCAGTTGAGTTCACACAGCTGGCAGGAGGTGGACCCAGATTTGGGTGTTATTCTCTCTAGCTCCAAAGCTCCTGTGTTTCCCACTCTACCATGATCCCTCCCACAGAGCAACTTTAAATAATGAATACTCAAAATGCATTTGGAAGGCACTCCTAATTGAGGAGACTCAATTTACAAAGATAAGACATTTACAAAATTTTGAGAACACATCCATTGCACAAAGCATTAGGCAACAATATAAGGATAAATTGTGTGGATCTCATGCAAAAAAAGAGGAAAATAATAGAGGAAGTGTGGTTAATTAATGTGGTAGGAACTGAAACACTACAGAAGCAGACGAACATGCACTCCCACAATATGATACAATAAGCGGCTTCATTAGGAAGGTAATTTATGTGGTAGGAGAGATAATAGCAAGGGAGACAGGAAAATGTAAAAACAAATTAGTCTACTGGAAAACACGGATTTGAAAATATTTTACAATGATTTATTTGTAAGAAATCTGTCTGCGATCAACAAACATGGAACATTATCTTTAAGAGATCTTAAAAAATAGGCCAGCCTCTCTGGGTTGGACAGGTTTAGGTGCGATTTTCCTCTGCAGGGAAAGGGACCAGCTGGGTATTTTCAAAGATTCCCTTTAGTTTATGATTCGAAGTTTCCACTTAGAGGAGCTTTCTATGACTGTCATTTTTTAAAGCTGGTTAACTTGGTGGCTTTATTATTTTTTTTCCCCTCTAAATTCTCCACAGGGTTTTAACTGAATCAGACCACATTTGGAGTCTTGTGTTGCTTTCTGGGCACCACATTTTAAAAGGGACATTGACCTGCTTTGCCTCCAGAGAATGGAGCCAAGACAAATGGGTGGAAGTCGCTCAGAGATAAATTTTGATTCAGTGTAAGAAAACCCTTTCTCCTGCTATCAGAGCCCTCTGACAGTGGAACTAGGCTGCTTTTGAGACACTTTGCTCCCAGGGATGGGAAATGCTGAAGCAGAGGGTGTTTGAACAGCTGTCAAAGTTGCTGTGGAAGAGATATTTTAAAAGTAAGTTTCCTTCCAATTCTGACACTGTAGGATTGATTGATCATGTGAGTTTTGCCGAGTTGATAGCTCCTTTTTAGTTCTTTTTCCTTGGTGATTAGCCTCTCTTCTTCCCACTATAAAAGAAAGGAAAGTTGGCAAAAACAATGTAGAACGCCAACGACAGTTGACACATGGAGGTCATACTGCCTGACTTGCCATGCCTTCTCTGTTGGGGAAGCGAGATACCACAGGGCCAGATAATTATCACGGGGGAATCCGCAGGCCAGTTAGGGTGATGTGACAGCGCTGGTATCCCCCACCCAACCCAGTGGTGCTTGGGCAGGTCCAAGTGCAGGTACTGCACAAGCTGAGTGAGGGCGGGTGAGGTACACTTGGGCCTGCTCTCTGCCAGGGCTCTTCATCTCAGTCAGTGGCACCTCCATCCATATTTATGATCCCGAACCCAAATGTCACTTTGATACCTTTTTCTCTGGGCCCTAACACCATACCACCACGTTCAGCCCATCGCTGTGTCTTGCTTACTTTTTATCTGTCTTTGGTGCCTCTGCCATAATGAAAGCACTGAACCTCATCCATCACCTGGACCTGTGTTCACTTACGCGCTGAAGCCAGAGTGATTTTTACAAGTCACGGATCCCTTCTTGTCCATCTTGTCACGTCTCAGTGGTTTCCCCTTGCTGTTGGGGCAAGATGGGCAGCCCGGTCTGTCAGGTACCTGTGTACTTCACGCCCTCTGATCGACTCCTCATGCTCCTGGGTCCAGTCACGGCGACCTCCCCTCCATCTTTGCCCCTGTTGGCCTCTCTGCCTTGGGGAGTGCTCTTCCCACCCCTCCTGGCCTTGCAAAGGCTCTGCCATGCTTCCCACCCCAGGCACCTCCTCAGGGTGCCTCTCCTGATGCTCCTGACCAGATCACATCGGCCCAGGGCCCGTGATCGTGACTCAGCTTCTTCTCTGCACTTCTCCTATTCGCAGTCAGTTGCATCTTCTTTTTGGAGATAATTTGGTCTTCTCATTGGATTGGAAGAGAAGCAGTCGCGTCTGTGTGCCAGGCAGGGCTCCCTCAGCAGGGTGAAGGGGAGGATGTGCCAGTAATGTTTGTTCCAAGTGATGCTTAGGCATCATCTAGACACAGGAAGTGGGCAGGCATGGCATTTCCCAGCTCTGAGTCCCCTCCCCACTTCCCCCAAACCTCTGCTACCTCTTGCCTGAGTGCAGCTACTTACTGCTTTGTTTCAGCAACACCCTTCTATTGCAATGGAGGGGTATGAAAGGGTCCCTGACACCTGAGTGAAATCAATTTCTAAAACTGTCTCTGTAGCAGGAAGTAGCTGAATTAAAAGAGAGTATTAGGCAACTGGGGTTTTAGCTGGAAGGATTTAGAAAGGAAAGGGAACAATTTATCACTGGATACCACACTATTGGTGCCCCCTTGGCCTTTGCATGTGAACTTCTTGCCATCTGAAAAATGCTGCTTTGCCACCTTTCAAGATTCTAGTCCTTCACCAGAACTAAGCACAGAAGACCTTCAGAAGCCTTCGCTGGCTATGAGGGTGGAGCTGCTTCTTCCTCGAAGCCACCAAGGGACCTTGTATGTACATCTGCCGTGACTGCAGGCATCACACTATATTGTAAGGTGTGTGTACGTGTGTGCGTCTGTGTGTGTTTTTACTGGGCAGTAAGCTCTTTGAGAGCAGAGCCTGTGTCTGACCTCTGTGTATCCTCAGTGGCTAATATAGCACTGAGTTGTATTAGGACTTTGGGTAGCGAGTTACAGAAATCAACTGTTGTCAAGCCACTGTTGTTCACTTGGCATGCTCCAGCAACGCTGTACTTCCTTCCAGTTCTCAAAAGCAGGACAGTATTGCTGGTGTGCTTTCTGTAAGGAACAACCCAACAGATGTGCACTGATCTCTGGAAGATAAGCCCCGGACACTGAGGAGGAGAGGAGGGGGAGGGGAGGGTGGGAAGGCAGAGGCAGTGCCAATGACTGCTGAACCTTCCTCACTGTTGGATTTGGGGCAGCCTGGATAGTTCCTGATTTACCATTGCTTAAGAGCACCTGGCTTGGTTCCCTCCCTCCCACCCTCCCCTTCTCGCTCTACTCTCTTTCCTCAGCTCTGTTAGTTCCTTAAACTCAGGAAACAGTACAGCGTGCTTATCAGCCCAATGTCAACTTGGGCTGGGACAGTGACAGGAACCTGTGGTAAGGCTGCGTCCCGGAAAAGTGCCTCCAAAGTTTGAGAACCATGCTGAGCTGACACTTCCTCCCTGCCAGTGTCTGCTTAACTTTTTCTCAAGTTGTCCTTCCTTTTTAATTGCCTGATTTCTTTTCTTTATTTTCCTAGTTAAAGGCTAACAAAGAATGAATTGGGTATTTCAGTCGTTTGTGGTCATCGTTAATTTCACGGTCCTCTGAATTTATTAAGTCCTATTTCCTCTCGATAATCTCCTTTCCCCCTGATATTTGTAAAAGCGTATCTTATTCTCCTTAATTGCTTTGCTGGTGTGATCTAATTCTGATTTTTCGCCACCCTTATCTTTTCCCAGGAAGCTTTAACTGATGCAGCATATTCTTGTTTAATTCTCCCCCTTTTTCTCGGCAGACAGGAGTGTATTTCTTTCTCCTGAGATCTCTCACTGGTCTTTGGGGGAAGTTGCATGGATTGTACTTTGCTTCTCTGTTAGAAGTCTAGAGCTGGGCTTTAATTATGTGCGGACCCCTCCTTCTCCACATGCTTCTTCCCTGAAACACACCCAGCTTCTCCAGTCTTCCTGTGCAGCCAGGCAAAGTGCTCTGAGTCTCTGGGCGGCAGGTGACTCTTCCCCTGGCTGTTTTACTGCGTGAACAGAAGGCTGTGCCTGGGGCAGGAAGGCAGAAGGGAAGCTGAGCAGTCAGATGGGCTTCCTATTAGCAGCGCAGGCACACTGACTGGTGCTGAAGCTAACAATGAAAACAGTGCTGGGTACCTGGTGGGCTCCAAGGCCATAGATAATTACGTGCTCGTTTTCATAGATGATGAAACTCCACTTTTGGTTTGTTGAGAGCCAGATGCAAATGTCCATCTGCCTCAGTGGCCACTCATTCCTCCATCTGTGACCTGCAGGTACCACAAATCTAGTTTCTGTGTGGATTTTGCTTGCCCTTCTCATTTAACACCTATTTTGCTCTGCCTTGACTTGTGGCAAGTCATTTATGTGTCTCTTTTACATGTCCAGAATTTAACTCATGGTCTCATTCCTTTATAACCTAAGCATACTTTGGATCCCTTGTTCCCTGTTGATATTAGGATCATTGTTTAAATTATCCTAGAAACATCCCCAGCCTCTCTTTTGCCCCAGCCACCAAACGAAATATCTGGTTCGTATCTTTTATGTGCACCCTCCTTCCTATTCACACTTGGTGCCTTTGTCAAATTTTCCCTGGCCACACAGGCACTGGTGAGTAGCTCACATCCAGCCCCTGCTCCTGGAACCCAGCCTTAGTCTTCATTCCATTATCCACATTTCCCCATGACCATCAGGGGCACTGACTCTACCCAGACCTCCAGGAAGCCAGGCTGGGTCTTAAGCCTAAACCAGCCAGTGAATTTCACCCCTTAGCTAGTCTCCTTTGTTCAGGGGTCAGCACACGACGCAGTTCAAGGCAATGAACTTAGAGAGGATATTTATTGAAGATGATTGGGGAAAATGCTTTTCTGGTCTTCTGAGAGAGCTTTCAGAAGAGAGATGCTGATGGCCATTGTTACTACCATACAGGAAGAGCTGAAAATGAAGCCAGTGCAGAACAAAGCCAAGCGACATAGAAAGAGAGAGTTTGGATCCAGCTTTGCAGGAACCACACCTAGACCTTTGTCACTGTGCTCACATCCTGCATCCAGTCCATAAGCAAATCCTCAGCAGTGTCTTGGAGACATATCCAAAATCCAATACCTTCCTTTAGATCAGCTGCTACCTTCCTAGTCCCCTGCTCAGACCTCTTCAATTGCCATCATACTGATCTCCTTGTCTCTATTTTTTTTTTTTTTTGTGTGGGTGCAGGGGCCGACCTCAGGACCTCGCGCGCCAGCAGGCACCCTTACCGCTGAGCGATATCACCGGCCCTTTTCTCGTATGTGGGTTCCGGGAGTCGAATTCAGGCTCTCGCGCTTGCCAGGCAGGCGCTTACACCGCTGAACCATCTCACCGGCCCTCCTTGTCTCCATTCTTATTCTGTACAGCCATCCAAGGGCTCCTTTCATTTTGTTATAATTTATTTCTTTTATGTGGTGCTGGGGATCAAATCCAGGGCCTCACACATGCTAGGCAAGCATTGTGTGCCACCGAGCTTCATCTAGCCCAGGAAATCCTTTTGAAATCTTAAGTCAGATGGTACCACTGGCTCTCCTCAGAACACTCTAAAGGCTTTTATTCATCTCCAAGATCCTTACCCTGACCCTCAGGTCTTGCACGTGCCTTAGTCACTTTTTCATTGCTGGGACACAATACTGTACACACACAACTTAAAGGAGGAGAGGTTCACTTTGGCTCATAGTTTGTACAGGTTTCAGTCCATGGTTGTCTGGCTGCGAGGTAGCATGTCAGAGGTGCACAGCAGAAGAGGCTCGCTTGTGGCACGGGAGTCAGGAAACAGAGAGAGATCTAGGGAGGAGGGAGGGAGATAGACCCGTCCAGGCCACGCCCCCAGTGACCCACTTCCTCCAACCAGACTTCACCTCCCAATATCGCATTTAGCTTAATCCAATCACCCCCCTCAAACCCCACCTAGGAGCATGAGGCTTCTTGAGGGGACATCTAGATATAAACCGTAACAATCTGCCTACTCCCCTAACCTCATTTCTTACACACTATCCTAGCTCAGTCCTCTCCACTCTCACTGTTTTTTTTACTCCTACCTCAGGGCCTTTGCACTTGCTCTTCTGGCTCCCTGCAAAGCTTTTCTACAAGATAGCTATGAGATTTGCTGACTTTTTCCTTCAGGCTCTGTTCAAGTTCTTACCTTAAATAGCACTCCCTTGTCACTCTGTATCCCCTTGATTTGCTTTATTTTTCTTTAAAGCATTTCACTACTGCCTCACAAGCTATATTTTATGTGACTATTATCATCTTGCATCTACATTAGAATATACATCTTATGAGAAACTTGAGCTATTTTGTTTGTTGCTAAATATCTACATTTCTAGAGCAGCAACTAGTACATAGCAGGTACTCAATAGAGTGTTATCAACTTATCAATTGATTAATTAATGAATGCGCCAATCCCTTTCCTATTTTGAATGAATATTGTTTTTTTTTTTTTTTTCAGTACTAAGGATAGAAGTCAGGGTCTTTGCCCTCAGTTCCTAGCCCTTCTCATTTTTTATTTTGAGGCAGGGTCTTGCCAAGTTGCTCAGTTTCCTAGGCTGGGCTCAAATTTGCAATTCTCCTTCCTCAGCCTCCCAGATTGCTGGAATTACAGGCGTGTGCCACTATGTCTGCTGAGAGAGGTATTTTTAATTGGGTTTCTACCACTTTCAGCCAATATGTTCTGATGTAGCATTCAATTAATATTTGCTTTAGAAGTGGACAAGTGAATACTTTAGCTTTGGTTGGGTTGTAAGTTACATCTTTGTGGGAGAGCAGCACCTGACACCTGACCGCCCCTGTGGAATCACGAGACACTTCAGCACACAGAGCCCCATTAGATCCTCGCTGTTGTTTTTCTAGATAAGTGGGCCAAATGTTGCCCCCCCCACGTGACAAGGGAAGCACATGTAGTTTGGGAGAGTTAAGCAACAGAGCGGGACTAGAGCTCATGGCTCTAGCCCACAGCTCTTTGCCCATCTCAGATTTGTATTTCTGTCCCTAATTCTGCAGCTTCACACTGTGACATTCACCCACTGCCCTGGGGGAATGCTATGAAATTGTGTTCTATGTGGTCTCTATTTATCTAATATTTCCAATTTCCTCTTCTGTGAAAGTCAACAAAATTCTGAATTTTTCCCACACGAGATTGTGAGCTCTTTGGGAAAAAGAAAGCAAGCATATGGCTTTCAGGAAATCGAATCTGCTTTTTGAGATAAAAATTTCCCTTCTGTAAATCAGCCCATGGCATAGCTGTCTTTGTAGTTGCCTTTTCGGTCTTGGGGCCACGGATAATAGACACATGTGCTCCTCCTTGTGTGGCCATAATACATCGCGAAAGACCTTCCGAGCCCCTCTCCTCCAGAGACGCTTTCTCCTTCCCCAGCTATTCCCCACGGATGACATTAGCTCCCTTTTTAATTCCTTTCCCTTTGCTGCACGCTCTGATGCTACTCTCCAACCCCCAGTGGACATGCACAGACTTACTTGGTTTCATATGTAATAGATAAAACAGCAGGGGCTTCTAATGGGAAAATGTTTTCCTGGCTACAAAAGGCTGCAGAAAACCACAAAGCTACCAATATGGTTCAGAGTTTATTAATACACACTTGGCACAAGTTTGGCACATGACACTGCCCTGTCCCCATGGGGAAGGAGAAGGGATTAGTTACATGGATATAGACATAGCCCACAGTGGCGGGGGCTGGGATACAACGCCCTCTCCAGGGACTTCCTCAAGGCTTGCTCTCTCAGTTGAGGTCCACAGACTCACAGGTAGGACTTTGGAAAAGGGACAGCGTTAAAGGGTGTGGAGGTTCTCTTTCTAATTCTAAACCTCAGGGTGCAGCAACTCTGCTCCAACAGGCACACTGTGATGGTGCTTTTGTTTGTTTATTGTTTTCTTTTTTTGGAAACCAGGAAAATCTTTCAACAGATGGCTTGTTGATATTACATTATAATGAATGACAAAAATCTTAGTACCCATATCCCCAGACTTTCTGACCACCCCATGGAATGTATCTTTGGAATAGAAAACTAAATAAAAATTTCATTTTCTCATAATCATAAGCTGTCATATTTAAGCAGGGTACAGCTAGTGAACATTTTCTTGAATCTCACAGGCTCTGTTCTCTACTCCAGCTATTTATAGTATGCTTGGGTCACTCACAGGAAGAAAACACTATCCACATCAGTACTTAGAAACATTTTCTAAATGCCTACCCCTCACCCCTCCACACTCACACCAGTGGTACTGGAGATTGAACCCAGTCCTTCGCACTGAGTTACATCTCCAGCCCTTTTTGAAAAAATTCTTTACTTTAAGTCAGGGTCTCAGTAAGTCACTAAGTTTCCCAGGCTGGGCTAGAACCTGGAATCCTCCCGCCTAAACCTCCCGCAATGCTAGAATTATAGGCCTGCACCACCACACCTACCTCACTTTGTTGTCTTGAATAAAAACCTTAACTCTTCTCTTAGTCCAATAATTCCATTCAGTCTTAGTACTTTTATACAAAAGAGGAAATCTTTCAACACTCATGTAGATGTACAAGAGGATATTTCACAAGTGTTTCCCCCTTATTCACAATAAGAGAGAAACATGAGGATCCCATACAAGTCAAATCAGCATCTTGCGTAAGATGCCTGCATGCTCAGTTCCTGGTGTAGGAAGACTTTCAATATGGTCCCCTAGCTCTTGGTTCTTGGAGGAATTTTTTTTTTTTTTTTTTTTTTTTTTTGTGGGTACCGGGGGTCGACCTCAGGACTTTGTGCGCCAGGAGGCGCCTGTGCCTCTGAGCGATATCACCGGCCCTTTTTTCGTATGTGGGTTCCGGGAGTCGAACTCGGGCCCTCACGCTTGCCAGGCAGGCGCTTACGCTGCTGAGCCATCTCACTGGCCCTCTTGGAGGAATTTGAGAGAGATAAAAGCAGTAACTACCTGTATTATTTAATAGCCTATGTATCATAGCCTAGAAACAAAACATGTATGAAATACAATCTCAAAAGAAAAAAAAAATAAATAAAAGGTAGAAGCCAAATCCTTTATCCCAGGATGGGTGAAAAGGAGGGATTCTGAAGAGCATGGGAGCAGGGAATAAGGTGTTGCTCCAACTAGAAAAAATGAATTGTGGGTGCAACCATTGGGAGGGTCAGCCTCAACTCCACTGTCACCAGGCGGGCACAGGACCTAGGACAAAACCCGGCCAGCCCCCTTGGGGTTCTTAGGATGACTGGTGCTGCAGTTCCACAGCCTGGGGAGGATGGGGAGAACCAGAGGCCACCACCTTCAGGGGTAAAAAGGGTACTTGAGCAACAATACAGCTGTCAAAACCAGCCCGAGGGAGAGTAATTCTCATTTGAAATGCAGGCTGCACTTGCTTTCTTGCGAGGATTTGACACATGCAGACACCTCCTTTGCAAAGGCAGAGGACATCTTTAGGAACAATTTCCACCTTGCTAGTCTTCCTACCAGCTCACCATTCAAATACAAATGAAGCTGCAAGCAGTCTCAGCTAGCTTCTAATTTGGACAGGGTCCCAAAACACACACCAAATGGTTGACCCCTATGGCAGCGAAGGCTTCTTTTCCTCTCCTGCTGGACTAAGGGTTCATCTGTGAGGTCCTTTCCAGACTCTGTGGCAGTCAGCACCGGGGTGCTCCCACTGTGAACAAAGCCTCTGATAACTTTCCTCTCCATCTGCCTGTCCCTCCTGCACCTCTTGACCTCTTCTCCTTCCACCGTGCCCTCACTTGCTGCTCAGCAATGCAGGCCTCCTCTCTGGTTCTACCTCAGGGCCTTTGCTCAGCCATCCCCCTACCTGGACTACTGCCCTCCATATACTCACCCATCTCCCTTAGTCCCTTCAGGTCTTTACTTAGAGCCACTGCCTCAGTGAAACCTTTGTGGCCACCCTCGCTAAAAGGTGGGGCCAGCTTAAACAACCCCTTTCCTACCTTATTTTTTTCTGATTACTTGCCACTGTCTAAATACTTAGATTTTACTTATTCATGTTGTTTTATTATCATCTCCCCACCAGAATATGAGCTCAACATGGGCAGGGATTCTTCCACAGGAACTCGGAGAACACCCAGCATGAAGCAAACAGGCAGTCAATAAACAAGCACTGCAGAAATAAATGAATGCTCTGCAACAAAGATTTGGTTTTGCTACTATCCCGAGAAAGCAGAGTGGGTGCCTATCACAAAAAATGTGTCAAATGAATAAATGCCAGACAAGAAGAGTGGATGGCTTATCACTGCCTTTAGAAAAGAGCAGAGATTTCTTCTTGCTATCTCCCCCAATCTCACTTTCCACCTTCACTGCCTGCCTCTGTCCTCTGCCAGACAGGAGCCTGTTTCCCTGAGCACTCAGGCCTCTCGCCATCAGGCTCCTGTGCCTGGGATGTCCTTTCTCTACCTCCTTCTGAGCTTAGATCCTCTTTATCTTGTAAGGACCAGCCCGGGCTCCACCTCTTCCAGCTGCAGGCCCTTCGATCTCCCCTTAATTCCACCCAAGCCTGTGAGGCTCTTCTCATGGGTACCGAGGTCCTGGGTGCCTGCTCACCTCCCTCACCAGTCTGAGACCCCGTGGGGACCAGGAGGCAGGTGTGTCCCATTCATAGTCCCTACCACCCCTGGCCCACAGACAGCTGCAGGTACATGGAGTGGGGGAGCGGCGGTTGGAGGCCATGGTAGGTGGGGAGGGCAAGTAGAGGAGATCAGGAGGACTCCGTACTCAAATGGTCAGACTGTGCCAAACTCTGATAACTGCTGCCATAGCTGTAGAACAAACTGGCCTATACTAGAGATATTGGAGAGAGCAGAGGTCCTGCAGTCAGAGAGGCAGGGCTCATTTCCTGGCGGTCCCTGTAGACCATTTATTTAACTTCTCCAAGCCTTGTTTTCTTCTTTTTACAGAAATGTTCATGCCAGAAACATATTGTGTACATAAAAGAATATCATGTCTTAAGGGGGGAAAGTGTAAACCAAAAACATTACACAAATGCAGATACACAAGAGTTCTAACTTCCGACCATGAAATCAGAAAGAACACCCAGCATGAAGCAAACAGGCAGTCAATAAATAAGCATGAAATCAGAAAGGTTGCAATTCAGATTGTGGCCAGCGGGTGGCAGCAGCAGGTAGGGGCTTTGTCCCTAGGTCCTTTGAAATAAAGCAGGGGCTGGAAGGGGATGATGCATGGACTGGGCTGCCAGAGCTGAGTGGTCTGTTTTCTGCCCAGCTCAACTGATGGTGAAGAGACTGCCTTTTTACTTGGTGTGGGATCTGGTCGTGGCTGAGCCAAACCTCAGAAGCCTCCCCTTGAGAGATTTTCCAGACGTTTTTAAGGTGATCGTCACCATCGCAATACTGTCCTGCATTTTCCAGTCTACAGTCCAGGGTTTTCATTGGTGACCTTACCTCGCCTTCACCATAAACTTCTGGGCTAAAATGAGCAAGTGAATTTATTCCCTGCCCCCACCGTACCATTTGAGCTGTGAGAAAACCGAGGCCCAGAGAGGTTACTCTGAACATCACACAGAGAGCAAGTAGGAAAAGTTAGAATTCATCATTTAAGCCTGGGGTTCCTGGCTGAATTCCGTCATGCCACCATTCTGTTGCTTTCTCTGTCCAATGGCTCACACTACCAGCGTTTTGGGAGCTCTGCTCTTCACTGGAGAGCTGCACAGACTTCCAGCCCCTTAGGCCACTGGGGACCGCTCCTCTGGCCCCAGGAGATGTCCCCCATCTCCTTTTCCTCAGGCTGGGCCTCAGTGTACCTTCCTCTACTCAGCTACTGAGCATCACCTCCTTAGCGTGCTGCTCCCAAGCTAGTCTGATCCCCACGTCCCCTCTATCCCTGTTCTAGATCACAAACCCATAGGCTCTCTTGGCTTTATAACCAAGCAATCCTGAGAAATAAGTGGGGTATAGATATTATATATGTATACAAAAAAAAATCATATACAGGACTGAGGAACGTGACTCCCCTCCCCATGAGGAGGCTACCGCAGGGCTATCGGAAATGTAGGGAAAAACCGCGAAGCATGCTGACGTTCGTTGAGAGTGACGTGGGGACCAGGCACTGTGCTGGACTCCAGACACACGTCACCTTACTGGACTCTCATGAGCTTGAGCATAAAGCATCTGTCTTCTCTGACAGATGTGGAAACTGAGGCTCAGAAACATGCAGTGTCCCTAGATCCACACATCTGGTATGTGGTGGGGCTGGGGCTGTCGGGCTCAAAGCTCTTTTCTCTATACTCATGTGACTGCACAGCTAGGGACAGATGAACTTACTGCTCTTCTCTCAGAAGCATTTACCCATCTGGGCCTTCCAGGCTCGGCGACTCTCCTCTTAGGACTCATGTGTCACTCAGGGGCTGTCACTACAGGTCGATTCTGTCCGCTCTGCTGTGTGGGTGGGAAGCACAGAGGGAAAGAAAAGGAAACCGAGTCTCAGAGACAGCTCCATTCAGAGAGGAGCAGGCACTCAGAGAGGAGCATTCTGGCTGGAGTGTCACGGGATGTCACCTAGTGGCCCATTGTAAGAGGCCGCTATGGTGAGGGTGTTACTGCAGTTTTAGATTTACTGGAGGTGAAGAAACTGAGTGGCACTAGGACAGGTGGAAGGATCCAAACTTTATTATGCCTGTGGGCTCAGAGGGGATGCGCACTCCAAAGTCTGAACTTCAGTCTTTGTTGGGGGTGTCGCATACAAAGGTTTTAGGCGGGAACATGCAGGACGAGTTACAGAGACAGAACAGGGTGTGGTTAAGCATAGGGGGTTTGAGGCAGGCTGTACAAGCAAGATTCCAGAACAGGGCAGTTCAAGCAAAATTCCAGAAGTGGAAAGAGACAGTCGCTTTGTGCAAGCTATCCATTTTGGTCTTAAGTTTTGTTTTCCCAAAGTTTTGTTTTCCTCATCAGGGAGACCGAACATAGTGCCTGGCAATGCCAATGCCAATGGAACTTGACGGGCTGCAGCCGTGGCTGCTAATGTGACCACCGAGATACAACCACAGTGAATATCAACAGGACCTGGCCACAAATGGAAGCATGGTGTGGCCTCTCTGGTAACCCCTGAGGCCAGGGTAAATGTCAGTTTTTGGTAAACAATGCTACGCACTTGGCTGCTGCTTTGAGTTTCTCCCAAGTTTGTGGGGAGGTATGGGGGGGGCACAAGTGGAGGCAGCAGAAAGGAGACAGAGTTATACAGCATGGTGAGGCAGGGCTTAGTGATCGCCTCAGGAGAGGGGCAGGAGAGGCGGAGGAGGCAGAGGCAACACTGAGGAGGTCTTAGGAGGAAGCAGGAGGCCCCAGATTTGGAGCGCAGGTCTATGGAGCTGGAGAGTAGGGGCTGGCTTGGCCAACCGGGTGAATATACTCCATAACCTCTTTGCACTCAGGACCCTCAACTGAATGGTAGAGGGGAGATCAGATTCCCTTTTGAATTTCTTTCTCTTCTCAAATGCCGCAGTTCAAGACATTCAGTTGGATGTGATCTACAGAAGCTTATTTGACACAGGGAGAGAAGGAAGTGGCGTCTGGACCCTCAGAATTTCACTCGTCCCACAAGCAAGTGAAACATCCTGAGCAGGGCCTCTGAGATGGCTTCTTCTTCCTCCTCTGCTCCTTATTGCTTCCTGTTCGTCTGTCTCTCAGGAACTCTAGTTAGGGGGAGAAGAGTCAACAGAGCTAGAGGGGGAGAGGTGAGGTAGTAAAGGGAGAAACTAGAATAAGCCATGGACCAGAAGTTCCCCAAAATGCATGCACCCAAGGGCGGGAACTGTAATCACCCTCAGCACTTGCAGCTGCTACTTACAATGAAAAAGAATTTAATCGAAAAGCCACATATGTGGGGCCGGTGAGATGGCTCAGCGGCTTAAGCGCCTGCCCGGCAAGCACGAGGGCCTGAGTTCGACTCCCGGAACCCACATACGAAAAAGGGGCCGGTGATATCGCTCAGCGGCACGAGCGCCTGCTGGCGTGCGAGGTCCTGAGGTCGACCCCCCGGTACCCACCCAAAAAAAAAAGAAAAGCCACATATGTGCAGAGCAGAAACGTTAGAATAGCAGCAATAACGAAGGACAGTGGAAAAATAGCCATCATCCACTACCATGCAGGGTCCCCCCCACCAAAAGACGCATACCCCACACACTGTTTTGAGGAATACAGTGAGGTTACACGGTTTACTGTGAAGGTGACCAGAGTACACCACCCCTAAACTTGCTTCTTTGCAATAGGAACTATCCTGAGCTACAGGCCATTGGAACCAGCAGAAGCAAGACAAGCTCTAAAGTCGGGGCTCAGTTTTCTTTCACAAGAGGAACTTACATTTATAAAGGAAATAGTTATTTGTGAAAGGTGCCACCCCTTCCTGTGCCGGGAAGAGGAGGACTGTCAACCTCTATCAGCTACTTCATGTGCGCAACACACCTATGACTAAAACAACCTGGGTACCTCTCTCTTCCTGGGCATCCCATGATTTGTCTTCCCCACCCAAATCCCTACCCCCCTTCACTTTTGCTTAGCCTAAGAATGAGCCCAAGCTCTACCCATCTTTTTCGATTACTCATACGTGGGTGGTATTGTGTGTATGTATAATGTGCATGTTCATGAACTTCCGTGTGCGCTTGCGTGTGCGAGTGTTGTTACTGCTATTGTTAATTTGTCCTTTGGGAATAGAATAACAGGGCCAGACCTAAGTGAGTATAGAAAAAGGATGTTTTTTCCTTTCATACAATTGTGACTTGTTTTTTTGTATTTCACAGCTTATCCAAACATGATTTACCTGCTTTTTTCTTACACACTTTTTTTTTTTTTTCTGTCTTTTTGAGACAGGGTTTCACTATGCAGTTCAGGATGGCCTTGAACTCACTTTGTAGCCCAGGCAGGCCTCAAACTCACAGCAGTCTTCCTGCCTCGGCCTCCCGAGTGCTGGGATTACAGGCATGCGCCACAATGCCCGGCCTTTTCTTAGATATTTAAAATTGGACAATTTTGACTTAATACTGCAGTGTACAAACTTATAGCCAAATCTTAGTTTAAGACCCTTCATGGTTCTCTTATGAAAAAAATCTCCTGTGGACTTATTAGATCAAAATAAAAATATTTTTGATGCTTCTGATTCACACTGACAGATTGTTCCTAGAATCTGGGCTATTTGCATATTTACTGGCCCACTACAAGAATGTCCATTTTTATCATCATTAACACTGTGTGGTTTTATTTTTTAAGTGAAAACTATCTATGTTAAAATAGACATGTCTTTATTAATACATTAACTATGTTTTCACAGGCTTGTTACTTAGTTGTACATTTTATGACTTGCTCCTTTAGGACCTTGACTCATTTTAATATGAAGGTGTTTTTCTTTTCTTTCTGTATTTACAAGAAAACATTGTTTATTTTATTTTTTTTTGGTACCGAGAATCGAACTCAGGATGTCATGCTTGTCAGGCAGGCGCTGCACCACTGAGCTAAATCCCGGCCCTACATTGACTTTTTTTTTTTTAATGTGGGTACCGGGAGTCGAACTCAGGACTTCGCGCTTGCCAGGCAGGCACTTATGCCGCTGAGCTATCTCACCAGCCCCCTACATTGATTTTTAAGGATATTAACTTTTGCCATGTATCTTGCAAATAATTTGCCTCTTTTAGTACTTGATATTTAACTTTTTTAATAATTTTTTTAAGGTCCCTTTCTTTGTCCTGGTTTCTGCCTTTGAAGTCATGCTTATCCCTCAGAATTGAACTAGATGTGAGAAGAAGAGTTAATGTTTCAAGAAGAATATCCCAACCTGGGCTGGTGGCACACACCTGTAATCCCAGCACTCAGGAGGCTGAGACAGGAGGATCATCATGAGTTCAAGGCCAGCCTGGGCTACACGGTAAGACCCTGTCTCAAAAAACAAAATAAGGGGCCGGTGAGATAGCTCAGTGGCATAAGCGCCTGCCTGGCAAGCGCGAGGTCTTGAGTTTGACTCCCGGTACCCACATTAAAAAAAAACAAAAAACAAAAATACCAAACACAAACACAAAGCTGCTTTCCACTTGCTCTTTGAAAGTGTGCGTGAGAGCACATTGACAGGAAGAGAAGGCAACCTCTCTTAACAGCTGAGGAGGTTAGAGGACGCCTGTCACATGGCTGGCTTTGGACAGGTGACAGGTGAGTTGGCCACTTAGAAGTAGGGAAACTACATGCTGATGGTTTCTCAGAGCCCACCAATACTTTAGGAAAATGTGTGTCATAAGCATCTTTATTTTTAAAAAATTTTTATCAAAAAATGTGTTCTTTACCAAAATTTCCAACTTCATAGAAGTTGACATAGTAAAAAGGGAAGTTTTCATTTAGACTTTCAATCTAAATCCTAAAAGGCAAGCACTGTAAAAAGTTCAGCATGAGTGGGTGGACTTTTTCCATGCATACATTAATAATAATATAGTATATTGTAGCACATTATAATATAACATAATATAATATAATATATGAAAAGTTATATTGTTTTGCAACTTGCTCTTTTCACATGATTTTCCAAAGGCGTCTTTCCATATCTTACTTTTAAGTCTACTTCATTCTATTTTGACTGTTGTACAATATTTAATAACTTGAATATATTATAATTTATTATTTGCAGTTTTATTATCATGATGCTAAATAAACATCCTTGAATTTTTGCATACCTATGCAATCATTTGTGTAGGATAGAGTTCTTAAAATTACTAGGCCAAAAAATATGTATTTTTAAAAGGTTAGTAGAAATTGCCAAATTCCATCTCTTAAGATGTATTAATTAGGGCCAGGGATATGCTCAATGGCACAGCGCCAGCCTGGCGAGTGCAAGGTCCTGAGTTCGATTGCTGGTATGAAAGAAAAAGATGTATTGATTAGATTTCTCTAATATTGTATGACACTACCTGTTAATCCCCACATTCATGTTAATAATGTAAACTATATTTTTCATAATGTGGTAAAATGGTATTTTATAGCTAGGATATCTATATTTTTGGTGACATTAGACTTTTTCATATGTCTGATACTTTTTTTATATGAAGTATTTCTTCTGTAAACTGATAATTTATATCTTTTGCCCATTTTAAAAACCTTTTTTCTTATTGGCTAATGAAAGATATAATGGACAAAATTTTAAAAATGACAACATATCTGCAATATATATGAAATTATATAATTTTACATTTTCAGGTATCCATAACTGTAGACAGATTGTCCATGTTTTCTGTATTACTTCTGGGTTGCATTGTCTATGTAGGTAAGTCTTCCATAGTCAAAGATATAAAAATATCTTTCTAGATTGTCTTTTAGGCATTATTACAGGACTTTTTTAACATTTAAAATTTTAATCCAATTATAATCTATTGTTGTGGATGTTTTTAGTTAGGGGTTTATCACACAAGTATGATAAAATATTATATTTAGGCTTCCTTTTACATGATGGTAGAAATTCAATGCTTTGACTTAATTTCATTTTCTGGGTAACTTTCTGAAAGATAATCTCCATATTTGTAACTGATGTTGGCAAAAAAACCGCCAGAACTTTAAAGATGTTTACTCACTGTGTCCTAAACAATCATAAAAATGGGAATTTACCTTGGCCATCTGTCACTGGGCTGTTCCTTCCATGCATCTTTTTCTGAGGGTCCTGCCTCCACATCACTGCCCCTCCCTGGGTCACAGATGTCTTTTCTCTCACTCTCCGGGTTCTCTCTCATTCTTTTCTCCTTACAGTTCCCCTTTCTTAGCCATCCACCATGTTAACTACCTTAGATATTTTTTAAGCCGGTTGTATAGTGGTATTCATAGTCTCTATGCTTCTTATTTGTTTTGCAGCAAGTTTTCATTCACCTGTGAATTTCAATAGAGTAAAATGTATGTTAAACATACGATCTGGAGATTTTCAGCATTTCCAATTGATACTAAATTTATGTTTCTTTCTTTTTAGTACATAAACAATTTTAGAACATAAAAAATATCTTTCAGGAAAAAGAAACCTATTTCCTAATTGTTTCATATATACACATTTCCAAACATTTACCATCACGTGACAAATATTTGTATTCTGCTGTTTGCTTATGGGCATTTACCCATCTTTCTATGTGGTCCCGTTACAGGTGATATAGCTGAGTGGATAGAAGATGGATTGTGACATGAAATTTGGCTCTTGGTTTACAAAAAGATGATCCTGTTAGACTTACTTACCTTTCAGTTCTTTTTCTTTTCATTGGGGTAATAAAACCCACCTGCCCCCTTTTTTTTTTTTTTTGGTGAGAATTAAACCGTGGTAAGAAACACAGGCTTCTAAGCACACCTGTTTTGGCGAAGCAGCCTGAGCGGCGCCGCTTTGCTGAGCGTGTGACTGCTCCGCTCCTGGAAGAGAGCAAAGAGACACGTGGTTCAGTCCTCAGGGGGTGGGTCCCACCAGCCTCGTTTCAGTTCCTTTTGCAAGGAGAGCTCAGAACCACCACAAGGAAACGAATCCCAACGATGATCCTCCCTTATAAAAGTTTAACCAGTTTCTTTCTGCTTTTCAGCTTTTCTGCTGAAGGTAAGTCGGCGTGTGTGTCTTCGCCGTGGCTGTGAAACGCTTCTTCTGGCGTCCTGAAGTGAGCGCGAGAGTTAAAGCGCTCACAGCCCAGCACTTTCTGGCAGAGCCTCAAGACCTCAGTAACTGTTTTGCTTTTTATAGGTTCAGCCCTTGAAGATCTTAGGGTCATCTGGGGTGTCTTGGGTCGGGATGTAATCCTGGATATTCCCAATTTTCAAATGAGTGATGCTATCAATGAGATACGATGGGAAACGGAAGGGAGCAAGGTCGCACAACTCAAAGGCAAGAAAACGTATCAGTTTAACGAAACCTATGAAATATTACCAACTGGAACTCTGAAAATTAAACGTCTGGAAAGAAGTTTTAACAAAATCTACAAAGTGATCATATACAATACAAATGGAACGAGTGTGTTGGATAAAGAATTTCATTTGAGGATTCAAGGTAAGCCTTCCCTAAATTTCATCTCACTGTGGGTGCTATTTGGCAAGTCGGGAAATAGCATTTACGAAATGTCCCCTGCCCTGGCTTCTGCCTCTGGAGTAGTGTTAGAGTAAATCTAATGAATCCTTTCAACCCCAGGGAGGCAAAAGTCTTGTGCATCTGTGGGCTGGGGGAAGGGGTTTCACACACATAGACATGCCCAGCTAATAGGGCCTCAAGTCTATTTGCTTCCAGCTCTCTCTTTAGGTGGCTGCAGGGTCGTGGGGCTGAGTGGAGAACCTGGATTAAGGTGGCATTAATCCGAAAGGGCACAGGTGGGCAGAGGAAAAGGTGGGTGCCCCAAGTGTGTGATGAAGGTGTAAACAAGATGTGCACTAGGAAGGAGAGGCTACCTGGAGCACAGTGAGTCTTTTGTCTAGAGAGCCAGTTTCTTTTTTCTTTATGTGGGTACCCGGAGTTGAACTCAGGACCTCACGCTTGCCAGGCAGGTGCTTATGCTGCTGAGCTATCTCACTGGCCCTCTTTGTATTTTTTAAAGAGAAAAAAAAAAAAAGGTACAGAATTTCAAAACAAGATAATAGGAGATTAACAACAGTTAATATATTGCATATTGTTATCTTCAAAGTAGTTGCTCAGATTATAAGATATAGACATGAAAATTAATCAAACAATATAAGCACAAGCCATTCTTTTTAATGAACTAATAGAAATTAGTATAATTATCTTAGCTATCTTGTATTTGTATATATATATATTTTTTCTTTTCCCTTCCTTCTTTTCTCCTTTCCCCATCCCAGTTGTTCTTTCCTTTTGAGCAGTTTCTTCCCCTTTCACAATATCTATTGTACATTTTAGATCTTATTTCCTCTCTCAGTTTTTTATACTAGGGAGAAAATATGATGTTTACACATGCGAGTCTGACTTATTTCACTTATGAGTATGATCTCAAGTTGCATCCATTTACCTAAAAAAGCCTCGAGTTTATCCTCCTTTATAGCTGAGTAGAGAGTCCATTTCAAGCCAGGGTTCTATGGTATGAAAGGGCTGGAAATAATGAACATCAGAATGAACAGCCTTTGTTTCTGATCTGCTTGACATCATAGCGATTGAGGTCGAAAGTGATTTTTATTGATATGTGGAGAAAATAAACAAGGTGTGGCTTTGATTGTCTCCACATGTACTGAGAGGGTAAGAGTGGATGTTGAGATGGAAGTGGGAGACCAACTACAAAGCTGCTGCTATAACCCAAGCAAAGCAAGGAAGGGCCAGTAGGTGGTTCTAAATCTTGGTTGCAGATGTGAATAGCTGGGATGCTGTTAGAAGTCACCAGTGCCCAGGCCCCATCATAGACCAATTATATCAGAATTTCAGGCCAAGAAGCCCACACATTAGTAGTTTCTAAAGTTCCCCAGGTGGTTTCAGTGGGCAGCCAGAGTTGGTAACCACTGGCCTGGATGACAGGGTGCCTGTGACATGAGGAGGGCTGAGTCTACCTAGGGTTGTGTGTAGGGAAGGGAAGGACAAGGTGGCTTGGGTGAAACTGAGAAAGAGACAAAGAGGGGCAGTGGCAATGCCACTGAAGTTTAAAGTCCAGGGAGACTGGGCAAGGAGAAGAGAAAGCTGCCCTTGGCATGGTAAGGCAGCCAGGAATCCCAGCACGGGCACAGGCCAGCAATTCTGTGAGCAAATAACATTTTCTGTGCTTCACACAGGAAATATCACCAGAAGGGGGCAGGGCCCCTCCTCCTACCTAGGGTCTCCTGCCTGGTCCCCAGCACCTGCAGGTAGCACCTGAGCCCCTCTCACGCAGGCCAGACACTGTCAGCTCATCACGAGTGGCCCCTTTCCTAGCCTAGAACTGCAACCTGGACTGGAGAGCACCTTCCAGAAGTGGGGTGGGGGTGAGGATGGCTCTGCCAGCAGCTGGCATCAGGACTCCTGCATGCACATTTCGGGTGTCCTATTGTGAATGTGAGCTTTACACAGGGCACCACACTGGTGTGCTCACATTTGTGTCACATTTAGTATTGCGGGGGTGATAATAATTACCAGCGAGGTGTCAGGGGCTAGTTTCTGTGAGAGTATTTGGATCTCGCAACAATCCTGAGAGGAAACAGTCCTAGTTAGAAGTGCCGTACCCTGCTTCTCATTGCTTGACAGCGGCAAAGTCAGGATTCAAACCCAGAACGTCTTTTCGCAAAAATGGTGACATTCTTCACTCTCCAGACAGCTTCACTGTGATGTAATTCCCACACCATACAATGCGCACATTTAAAGTGTAAAAGGTAGAGTTTTTGTATATTCAGAGTTGTGCAACTATCGTCACCACGCTTGACATTTTCACTGCTCCAGAGGAAAGCTCGTACCCATTAGCCAAAAGCCAGCGACCTTGCTGTTGTGCGCCTGTCAACATCACACAGCGTCTCGACTTCATTTGAGGCCTGGCCACCATTACTTGTGGGACTTAGCCAACTCCTCTCTGCTCTGAAGCTATTTTCCTAGCAGAGGTTAAGTATCCCCTATCTAAAACATTTGGGACTAGATATGTTTCAGACATTGGATTTTTGGACTGGGATACTCACCTGTCATAACTTCAAGGAATATTCCCTGAGACAATGTATGCAAAAGTGCCCCGGAGTCCCCGGGACACACACCTGTTTGCTCACTGCTAATGCCCTCCATCTCTGTTTCCCCGTGGTTCTCACAACTTCAGCCATGATAACCACAATGCCCTGATGAGCAGCGGTCCTGCTAGCTGAAGATGCAGTGGAAGTCTCCTTAAAAGCAGTAGAGAAGGATTGAATCCTATTAGCCAGAATTAAGGAGTTCTCATTTAGAAGAAGGCCTTAACAATTCGCTCCTGTTGATCGGGTCATGCCGCTTGTGAAAGCTTTCTTACAGTAAGGATAAGCGCAAAGCTATCACTACATGAGGTTCATCACTACATGGTTTACACTAGTAAAATACTGAAATGGATTTAGAAATCTCTAGCAGAGAAACTTACCAAGTAAATGTAGAATGTATCACTTAAAAGGATGGTAGAGATGTACATTCACTGATGCTCATAAAAGAAAGAACTTTGTAATATAACATACTTTCGTAGTAAGGACAAGAAAGTAGGCCATAAGATCATCTAATATAGTTTTAATTTTAAAATATTGTATCATTAATATGTATGTTTATGCATAGACAATATCCAGTAAGGATATACATCAAAATATTAATAATTATTGACTCTGGGTAGTGGAATTGCTGATGATTTCTAATTTGCTTTAAATCTTTTTCATATTTTATAAATTTTTACAACAATTGGACTGTCACTGTTACAAAAAATTTTTTTCCATTCTGAAGACGAGTAAAGACTGTGACCCAACCCCTAGACCATACACTACTACTGTGTTACGGGTCGATTTTTTTTTTTTTTTTTCTTCATTCTGGGTTCCCATTCCCAGATGGGATATAAACTTTATTTCTGCATGCCTGTGTATTGGAACAGAAGTGGAATTTGACTGGGATGGCCTAGGGGGAGGATATTGGTGTCTGAAAAACAGACAGGGAGGGAATCATCCAAAAATAAGCTATCTGCTTAATGAATGAAGAGAGACTATAAGAAAAAGGTGGCAAGTCTAGGGAAACTAAAGGATGAAAAGTAAAAAGAACAAAAGCGAAGCAAAGGGGTCACTTAGCTAGATCTAACTGAATGCCAAGGTTGGGCTGTTTTCTTTTATGATTCACCCTTTAAATGTTACCATATCAGAAAAGGAGAGACGAGGAATTTCCATCTGCGAATGTAAGATCCAGCATTAATGATTTGCCCAGGGCTTTGCCACATGTGTTCTGTCTGGCAACAGGTGTCGAATGTTTTTCTTATTCTCTTAAAGATGAGGTCTAGTGAGGCACAGTGAATAACCAAGCAGCTTTGGGTTGGGAGGGGGCAGAGCCAAATTTCTGGTCTTCAGGCTGGTGCCCTTCCTTTCCAGCGCCTTGAGCTCCTTGCACACCCACACCCTCACACAACCACCTGGCAGGGGGAGGGGAAAGTGGCTGACCAAGGTTCCAGGCCACAGATGATATGATTTGGCCAGAGTTGTGCTCCTGGCTGCTGTGGAAGCATCGTGCTTTTCAAACTTCCTGGGTAAGTGGAGGTCAGGACACAGTGATCCTCTTACCTGCATTCCTGACCTTGGACTCGGAAGGGTAGGCTTCTTTCTTGATCTGCATTTTTTATAGTAGGTACCCTAAGACCACTCATTGAACTCTCAGAGCTTTGGATATTTCATCTGTAAATGGGAAGAAAAACAGCCTTTCCCACAGAATTAAATAATAGCATGGGAAAATATTTTAAGGGACACAACAGGGCATAAACATTAGATGTGTATACTTTTTACCATTACAATATATTTGTGAGCTTACCAGAAATAACTTTGCTCTGAAGTATGCAACTAAAGTAAAATAAAAATGATTTTTGAAAATTGCTAGTTTTTGAAATTGTTCCCTGGTTCCAAACTGAATCCATTCCCTACTGTCTAAATAGGATGTGTATAAAAATAAGAAAATTGCCTAATAAGAATCGGATCTTTATTTTCTTTTCAGAGATAGTCTCAAAACCACAAATCTCCTGGGATTGTAGCAACAAAACCTTGATCTGTGATGTAGTGAATGGAACTAACCCTAAATTAAACCTGTACCAAAATGGGAAATATCTCAAGACAGTTTCTGGGAAAGTCATCACATACCGGTGGAGAAAAATGACTGCGGCTTTCAATTGCACGGCGAGTAATGAAGTCAGTGAAGAATCCAGCGCAGTGGTTGTCAGCTGCTCAGGTGCGTGGCAGGCATGGGTCAGGATAAGAAGTGAAAATGTACCTCTTTCTCCTGGTTACCCTCAAGGGAAGCCTTTGAGGAGGTGGAGGAGTCCTTTCTTGAACATCGTTCCCTCCTTTTGACTTCAGGGAGTTCAAAAGATCCTCTCTGTGGGGAAAGAATTTGAAAGGAGATCATCTGATGCAAACCCCTACTTAATAAAAAGTGAAACTGAGTTGCCCAAGGTCCCTCTCCTACTTAGTGACCATGACTCTGAGTTCCCACATAAATAAGTTGTTTTAGAGGGGAAGGATAGAAAGGTTGTAGAGACCTGGGAGACCAGGGTGAGAAGAGGGAAACTGGAGGCCAGAGAAGACTCTGGACACAGTAAGACAACACTTCTGTCACATAGAGGACAGCCTGGCACTGGTACTAGCTCCAGAAACTCCTTGAACTCTCAGGCTCTCATTTTCCCCAGTGTCCCAGCTTGCCAGGACTCCCAGCAGTAATTTTGGAGAGGCAGCCTGCTGTAGTATCCTGGAAGACAGAGGGCTGGATTTCTAAATTGGGTCCACCCAAATTTAGTTGAATAACCTTGATAGAGATAGCTCCTCTCTGGGCTTCAGTCTTTTGATTCAGAAAGAAGATAGCACATGAGTAAACTATTGGATCTACTTCCAAGCTCACCGGTGTGAGCCACTGAGCTGCCTTACAGTATGGCAGCTAGCTTCCCAGCAAGCAGTCCAACAGAGAGCAAGAATAAGCACTCAAGACACAAGCCACGGTCTTTTTATAAATTCATCTCAAGAGCGATATCATATCATTCTAAATTCTATTCACTAGAAGCAAGTCGGTAAGTCTGGCCCACACTCGGTCAGAGGGGGTGACACAAGGCCTGATCCCAGGAGGCCAGGCTCCCTGGAGGCCACCCAAGAGTCTACCAGCCACAGATGTAGCCCAGCACCTCTTCACCTGCCATCCTCTCACATCCTCCATCACGAAGGCACAGTGACGGAAGCTGCACCCTTTTTGACTTTGTGACCTCCTTTCCCCTTTCGGGCTGCCCTTGATTAGAGCTGCCAGATTTAACAGATAGAAATACAGTATGAGTATGTTCCAAATGTTGCTTATTTATGCACAAATTATTCATTGTTTATTTGAAATTCAAATTTAACTGGCTGTCCTGTCTTTTACCTGGCAATCCAACTCTTCATATTTATTTTAACTGGATCCCACCAGTATAATGATGTGGGTATATTAAGGAGGGAGGGACAAAAGACCTTGGGACAAGGTAAGGTTTGAAGGTAGTGACATGCATGTCCTTTATTCTATGGTACAAAGCAGGAGCTGATCCTGGGAATAGCCACCAAGGAGTGGGAGGAATGTTTTAGGGGAGGTTGAGGAGGAAGAGAAACCCTTGAAAACCCTAAAGGTATTTGGTCATTTCATTCTAAAAGACCAAGGCAGAGAGGAGCAATGATCAAATCCTAACCATTTGGCTCCAATAAGGTACTTAAAACAAAATACTAGGAGAAAGGAACAAGTTGGACAAGAAGTACCCCATCACATAAACTTATGGGCACATTATCTCCAAAAGGAAGTGTAGAGGAATAGTTAGATTTAGAGAATATGTGGGGCTATTTTTGAATGACAAAGCCACAGCTGCTTCTGAGACAAGCGAGAATTTCTCCACCTAGAGCACTGCCAGGAGCCCAGGGTGACACAGGACAACTCTGAGGACAGATGTGTGGCATTGCCTGCATTCTTGATTGTGCCAGGACAAGGGGGTGAGCACCATGTCCAAGGGACTCCAGGAAAAGCCAAGCTGGTGGATGCATGGATTAGGCATGTGCACAGCAACTCATCCATTCCTGCCCTGGCCCAAAACCTGGGAAGTCCTCAGCTTGGTAGGAGATGGGCTCCTAGCTGCTGCAGCCACTCCTCCAAGCCAGCAGGCCCTAAAGGGCCCCGACTCCTTTCTGGACTCAATTTTAATGGTTTAGGATTATGCCTGCTTATCTATGGGATGCTCCTTCATAGGTGAGCATACCGAGGGTGCAGTGCAGACAAAGAAGGGATCAGAGAGAAACTGGAATAAAGAAAGCCTTGCTCGGTTTGGTTTCTGAGTCTCTGATCTGCTCGCTGGACCCATCCTGGTTTTATGTGTAATCATCTCTTCCTAGGATTGCTTAGCTGGAGAAGTGTTTTAGTGGTGCTGGGATGAGCTCCAGCTTGTTCTCCCCATGTACCAGCCTCCTGACCCCCAGCCCCAGCTGCTCCTCTATAACTGCTATTGACTCACAAAGGGCAGCAGGCCCAGCACCCCTCCTGGGAAACAGCTACAAAAAACACCAGTGCAAAGAGTGCCAGTAAAAGCAAGAACTCACATTTGCGGGCTGTTTTACAGTTTACAAAGCACTTTCACATTCATTATCTGATTGACTTCCAACAGTCAATCTGTGATGTAGTTTTCATTGTTTCCATTTTATGAAGAATGGAAACAGGCTCAGAGAGGCAGAGTGGCTTGCCAGAGGCCACACAGCTCTTACCTAGAAGAGCTGGTCTCCAAGCCTATTTCCCTTAACACTGAAGTTGTTGTTTTGCTTGTTACCTTCCAGGGACTGAAGGTCTAGGAACTGAAGGCCCAGGCTACTGTTGCTAACTCAGTATGCATCTGATGTTCTCTCATGGGTTGGGCAAAAGCCAGGAAGAGGGGACTACTATGAGGAGAGGGGGCTGCACAAGTAAAATATTCACCTTAAGTGTTGGGAAAGTGCCTGGTCGAGAGGGTCAGAAAGGATCCTGGTGCAGGAGGGAAGCCAGAGATGAGAGCTGGAAAAACAGAGCAGAAACACTGAGACAAGGGGCTGCTTCAAGGAGCCACTCAGGGACAGATACTGTGCGGCTTCAGGCAACTCTCCTTCTCTCTCTGGGCCTGGTCTTTGAAACTAGAGGTTGTACTAGATTATCTCTGAACTCCTCTGGTGACACTGTCCTGTGCAGGGGATGGAGGGGTGGACAGGCTTTGGCTCATGAATGATCAGGCATTCGTAGTCCATGAGAGCAGTCTCCCGGGGAGCTTTGGAAGGGGCTTACCCTGGAGCCCTGCGGGGACTGACACAGTTCCCCTCTGTCCAGGAGCTTGGTCTTTGTAAAGATCAAAAGTCCCATCAACCCATCAAGCTTTTTTCCTGTGCTTGATGAGAGAGGCAGGGCACCTTGGCCAGAGCAATGAAATGACCTCTCTGCTCAGGACCCCTCCCCACATCCCACATCTCTTCCTCTTGCAGGGAAAGGCCTGAACTTGTATCTCATTGTTGGTTTCTGTGGCGGAGGCACTGTCCTGGTGGTCTCTGTGGCACTCATCATTTGCTACATCTGTAAGAGGAAAAAGCAGAATGATAGGAGACGTGGTAAGCTGCCCCTCTTTTGTGTCACTACAGGCCACAACAAATCTCCATGGAAATATCTTGTTGGGAGGGCACCTCCAGGCTCCAAGGAAGAGAAGATGGGCACTTTCAGAATGTCAGGGTTGAAACCAGAGGTGATGGCTTGTTCCATTTTGTGGCTAGCGTGATTTGGAAAAAAAAAAAAAAAACCAAAAAAACACAAAAACAAAAACAAAAAATAAAAACAGAACAAAACAGATGCTCAGCATTGACAAGGAGAGAGCTTTGAGAAGCTCAACAAGGTTGGCCTTGTTGGGATCCACCTGCTGAGATCCACTTGGTGTAAGGCTGGTGTGGAGGTATTTGCATGGGCCACACATCTCCACATGGGCAGAAAGATTTGCCATATATATGAGTATACATATTGTCTGTGGGTGGTGGCCTAAGGCATGTTCAGAACCAAGCTCCTAGGAACACAGGTATAACCATGTCAGGCCATGAGATAGGCACAGGAAAACAATCTTTCCAAGACACAGTCCTGAGGCTGTGAGTATAGTTCAGTTTTACAGCCCTTGCCAAGCATATACAAGGTCCTGGGTTCAATCCCTAGCACCGCAAACAAATAAACCCCCCCAAAACAGGGTGACCATGTCCCTCTTTCTAGTTAATAACCAGGAGGGATGTGTTAGGGAGTGTTGATTCCCCAGATCAGGCCTGCTTGGCTACTCACCAAGCAGGAAAGGGTTATGCTCAGAGCGGGAGGCTTGCTCAGGGAGCATCTAGGCCATGCACAGCAGAAGACAGCAGGGAATGAGAAACCAGGTGTCTCTGCAGGTGCAATGGGGTGTCAGTCATCCATTAGCCACGCCACTGCATGGGTGAGCCCCTTGGTTCTGTGCAGCGTCACACTCACAGCAGGCTGAGCTCCCTTGCCATGGGCCTCTCCCTGGAGTAAACCTAGCAGCACCCACATCAACACTTCCAGCAAGGTCCGAGTACCCTACAAAGTGGTGGTCAGGGGCCCTGTGCCTTTTGGATTTGGCTTCCTTCCTTCAGACATCTTTCCTAGGTTCTCCTTCAGTCATCTCTTTAGGCTGCCACCACTTAGCCCCATGTCTTACCACGCCATTGCCCCCAGCCTGGGCCTGCATATCTTTGTAAACTTAGGCCCATTCTTCCTACTATAGTTGTTTCCACACTCTCCACCCTGGTGCTGAGTCCCCAGGCCCCACGGCTTCCTCGCCGTGTCTCACTCAGGCTGTTCTCCACCGCTGGCCTTACAAAGGCCCTTTCTCATCACCTAGTATGATGGGACCTCACATGCCACCCAAGAAAGAGCAATGGCTGCCATCACCAGGCTGAAATTATCAACATGATAATTAGCTCACATTGACTAAGCAGTCACTTGTGCCAGGAACTAATATCTGTGTTTTAGAATCACTATCTCATCCAGCTGTTACTGATATTAGGAGACAGACAACATGAATACAGATGTGAAACGCAAGCTCAGTGAGGCTAGATTATTGGCCTCAAATCTTCTATGGCCCATAGGTGAGTTAGGAAGCCCGGGGAGCAAAATTTAAGGAGGCCCTCACCTTGCTCTTGTAGGACCCTGAGCATGGGCATCTCCTCATATTTTGTACCCCATATGTCTTGCTTGCCTCACCTTCCTCCAAGCCCTGGGTTGAGTGACAGGAGATGCAAATGGAGAAAAGGGTCCAATAAGCCTGGAGGAATTCCTTGGCACAGATGTTAGGCAGCAGCTACAGGCACTGGGGTGGGCATGCCAGGAACCCACAATCTTGCTCTGACCAAGAAAAATGTGCAGAGCCATAGCTGACTTTGTCTGTCCAACCCAGCCTGAGGACTTGGCCACTTGGCCACATACTCACTCCTGCTCCCAGAACTCACAGGGATCCTTATATGCATCTCTTTGGTAGCTGTGGGCTTTTCTGGAGGCTGACACTGTGATTTGCAGTCCTGATTCATCTCACATGCTTGATTTTAGAGTTTCTAAGAACAGTGCTTGTGTCTGAGTCATCATTGCCACTTAGTAATAGTGCCCAACACCTAGAAGCTGAGGAACAAACATGGGAGGAACAAATGAACAAAATGTTGGACAATCAGACTAATCAGCAAATGGCCAACCCCAGATTTCCACTTGGGATGAAGAAAGGCCACTTACTGCCCCACACCTGGAAACAGAGAGCAGGAGTCAAAGTCCTCTCCACACCCTCCCCGAGCATAGCCTCAGCCACCTCAGGGAGCCAGAGGTGGGCAGATGATGTGTTCTGTTCCTTCTTAGAGCACGCAGACCATGACACCTTGTCTGACTTGGAGCCTTCATGCTCAAAGCTGCCTAATAGATGGGCATAGTCGCCCTGCAGCCACGGGTGATGCTGAGAGAGCAGCTGTGCTTCCTAAGCTGCACAGGCCAAAAAGATGCAGGACAGCATCACTTGACCCCAGGGAGAATCTGCACCTCTTGCCTCCCTTTGCAGCCAGTGAAGGTGGCCTTGGACACTGGGCCTGGAACACCTCACTTGTAGCCTAGAGGCAGCCAGAGGGGCCCTGTAGCAGCGGGGCATTCCCACAGATTGCCTGTGTGACTCTATTTCTGTGTGTGTGCGTGGGTACCGGGGGTCGACCTCAGGACGTCGCGCGCCAGCAGGCGCCCGTGCCACTGAGTGATATCACCGGCCCTCCTGTGTGGCTTTAAAACAGCACAGGAAAAACTGCATTATGATTAGACTTGGGCCTGTCATCATGGACTAAAGTCACACAAAGCAGGAAATCTGAGTGAGCGGAGGAGTAATCTTTCCCTGCAAGCCCAAGAGGTTGGGTCTTGCTTATGAAGTTCTGAAGAACTGATAAATTTCCAATGGCTAAAAAGCCACTTGTATGTACTCCAGCCTCTTGGCAGAATGTGGGTTGTGTGACAACAGAATTGGGTAAATGACAGCTCTACCACAGAGATCCATCAGAGGGAATATAATTCTTCATAGCTCCCATGACCACTGAGAACTTCTAACAGTGGGTTCTAAACACGAGACTTGCTCTCGGGGCGTAACCTGTAGGACAGCGCAGAGGCAGGGCTCTGGGGTCTACTCTCTGGAGCCCCAGCACAACCCCCTCCCCATGCCTTCTTCCCTTTGGCTTCCCGTGTTTTCTAAAGCACTGGGAGCTTGCTCTACTTTGTGATTAGCATTTCTGTCTCCCCAGAAGACCCCGCGCTCTTGGAGGAGAGGGACAGCTTCCTTCCCCTCACACCCCCCAGAAGAGCTAGTGGGGAACTCACACCTAAGAGGCACTCAGTGGTTCCATAGGCTGCACCTTGCTAGGATAAGCTCTTGACAGGTCTTCTTGTTGCAGATGAGGGCCTGGAGATAAGCACCCGCAGAACAACCACAGTGGAAGGGGGCCCAAAGCCCTCCCACATCCAAGCCCCACCAACTCAAAATCCATCAGCCTCCCACCCTCCCCCACCACCTAGCCATCATTCCCAGGCACCTTGTCATCGTCCCTTGACTCCTGCCCACCATGTCCAGCAGCGGCATCAGAAGAGGCCTTCTCCATCCGGCACACAAGTTCGCCAACAGAAAGGTCCTCCCCTCCCCAAACCTCGAGTTCAACCAAAACCTCCCCGTGGGGCTGCAGAAAACTCCTTGTCTCCTGCCTCTAATTAAAAGTGACAGAAACTGTCCTTTCCAATAAAAGGCTCTGTGGATTTCTCCACCTCAGCATGCAGGTCCACTCTTTCCTTGAGTGGTTTCTACACATAGGACATAAGGGCCCCCTAAGCAAGGCTTATGGGACACGGTCACATCAGCACCTTCCAACTCAGCCATGTGGTCTAATGCCTGGAGTCTTTGGCCTCCTCGTAGATCTCTGTCACACCAAGAAGAGAGAAACAATGTGTGAATTTAGGGTGATGGGTGACAGAGCATGAAAGTCTTAGCAATCTTCTTGTCTCCCTCTCAGATGCTATGCAAATGTGATACATCAGCTGGTTACTGGGCCTGGGCATCCTACAGGTGGCCCATCTGCTTGAGGGATTTGGGTTTCTTTTGTGCCTTGGTGGGCTCTGGTCCTCCATCCTTGAGTAGGAATGAAATAAAAGCTCTAACCTTGACCCTGGCGTCTGCTCACTGAAGACAGAAAGGAGCTCAGTGTCTAGGAGAGGAAGCTGCAGACTGAAAAAGAGGCTCATAAGTGTGACCACATCAGATTTAGTCATCTTAATTCACCTGAGCTGCCTAAATCCTCACCACCATGACCAGAGCACGTCCCCAGGTCTCCGCTGCCAAGCTGGGCAGACGACCTATTTGTAGATTTCTGTGATGCACTGAAACCCATATGCATACCCTTCAACAAGAGGCACCAGAACAGCAATCATTGTGACTCACTTCCTTGGCTTTTTGGATGTGGTCATAATGATCTGTGCAGTCATCACTGAAAAGAGGAGAGTATGTAAATACTTTGGGCACTGGGGGCCCATCAGACAACACGCATAAGGGCAGACTAAGGTTCAATCAAATCCTAAGTGTCACAATAACTAACCATTACTTAAAAACCAGACCACCCCAGCTAGCAGTCATACCAGCTGTACTTTGGAAGATTTGTGTGTGGGAGAGACAGTTTTCAGATAAAGGTCTAACAATAGGCTGTAAGGAGGCGCCTTCTTTAGTCCCATTGCCTGCCTGCCTTCCCCTTGACTTCTTAGACTCGTTAACCCTTGTAAAGCCCTGGCAGGAAGCTCTGAGGTGTAAACCACAAACTCAGGACTTCCTGTGAGAGCTCACTGGGGCTGAACCGCTTCTTCCTCAGAATCTGGGCATCTGTTGTTTCAGAACCCAGAAATGATTATTAAGGGTGATGAGGAATTAGACCCCATAGCCTCCTAACATTCCAACACAGATCTAGTTGAGTAACAGCCATCACAAGATATACCCAGAGAAGCAAGGAGGGTCCTGGCACTACCTTATCCTCATCTTTCATTGCAGTCTTGAGTGATCAATACCATAGACCACTCCTAGATAGCGCCCAGGTCCTTCCCTTCAGAAAGCCTGGCCATTCCAGAACTGTGCGCTGTCTCCCTTCTTACATAGGGTGTGGAACACATATAGCTTATAACTCTTCAATCCTTGTATCAGACTCTGTGCTAGGCAGGAGGAAGGCTGAGGTGTACAATTGAGAGTCTAATAGGGGAGGGGTGGGCCTTATAGGACAGATGTAACACAGCATGATAGATACATTAGAGGCAAGTACAGAATACAAGAGAAAGGATTTTTTTAATCAGATTTTATTGGTACATTTTAGGTATACATAATGATCACACTCATCATAGAGAATTTGTACCTCTACATGATATAACTTGATTCCTTTTTACCCCATTCTCTCACCCTCCCTTTAAGCCCTCCTCCCCTCCCCATTTACAAAAGCTTTGTTTCCATTTTCTCCTTCTTTAGAGAGAGGATTTTGAATCCACATTAGGTGATAGGACTGGGGTGACACAGAGGGCTTCTTGGAGGAGGTGACATTTGAGCTGAATTGTAATAGATGAGCAGAACTTGTGAGGCAGAGGTGCAGAACTATCCATGGAAAGGGAACAGCATGAGGAAGGCTCATGCCTACTACTGATTTACACAAGTATGTGGTTCATTTTTCAAATACTGGGTTTCATTGTTTTTGCGTGGCACCATTATTGTACATAACACTAAGAAGGAAAGGAAAGAGAAGGAGGGCACGGTGGTACAATCCTGAAATTTCAGCACTCTGGAAGGCTGAGGTGGGAGGATCACAAGTTCAAGCCCAGCCTGAGCAACTTAGTGACTTAGTAAGACCCTGTCTCAAAATATAAGGGAGAGGGCGCTGGGGATATAGCTCAATACAAAGGCCTTGTGTTCAATCCTTGGTGCTGCAAAACAAAAACCAAACCAAAACCAAAACTAAAACACTCTCAGTTACATTACAATAAATGCTAAGTGATAACCACATTTTAGGGACAACTTCATTTCTTAAATGTAAAAATGTGGAGAAAATGCATTATAGAATTAACAAAATGCCTAATCAATAAGCTTCTTGAGAACACTGAGCATCTTTCAATACTGCCAATAGCACTCTATTAAACATATCACTAGTCAGGTGGCTCAGTGAGTGGATATAGTCCTGACGAAAGGAAAGGAAGTGAATGTATTCAGCATTCATGTAAGACATACACCTGCTCTGCTGCCGTATCCACTGTGAGGAGGGTAGCATGGGCCTTGCTCAAGATCTGTGCTATCATCTACCTGGTGACATTGTGTGACACCCATTGATCTTGTCCCATAACAAGGACCTTCTGCAATTTAATAGGGAGGCAGACCTTTTAAAGGGGAGCATGGGAAGGGATCCAAAAATGATCAAGATATGACATATATGTGTACCAACTCCCCCAAAAGCATGCAATTATTATGTATTGCAAGCATGTACCAATAAACTTTTATAAAAAAATAGTAGCCTGTTGAGCTTGTAAAGAGCCTGATGATTCAGTAGGTTAGTTAGCTAGGGGACCAAACATCTGCATGTGTGTGTGTGTGTGTGTGTGTGTGTGTGTGTGCATTTTGGGGTGGTGGTGGGGAGATGGAACCCAGAGCTTTGTACATGCTAGACCTACGGAGTTACATCCCCAGTCCATTGTCCACATTTCTTAATAATCTCCAGGTGTTGGGCATTCAAGTTGGAGAACTACAGGTTTTTTGGTCCTCAAAGTATTAATCATCAATGAATGTTCAAACTTGGGAGTTTTATAGATAATGCAACATTATGAAAAGTGATACTCTAGTTATCTAATCCTTAGCAGGGAACTCTCCAGTGCAAGAAAGCTAGCCAAGTTGGAAAAAAATATCCAAATAATTTATAGGACTGGAACATCCTACAAGTCATGTGAAGATAGAAAAGTTGGTTTCTTTGATATCCAATCTGTCTACCCCAAATGGCAGTCCAATCCTAGCTGCTGGCCAGCTTAGCTCCAAGAGGTTTCAGTTGTGACCTGGAAGCTTCATCTTAGTATCCCTGTTCCTCTTCCTTTGTTCACATCTAATACTGTATTGGGCTCCTCAGGGCTCGCCTGGGCTCCTAGGCTGCAGTCACTCCATTTCTCAAGGTCACCAATGTGTTTGTCACCTCGAGGTCACTGTACATGCTGTTCACATTGCCCACACCTGCCACGTGGCTCTTCACCCACCCAACCTCTTCTTTCAGGATTTAGGTAGAAGGTCATCTCTGGAGACAGACCTTCCCTGACTTCTAAATTCCACTGTAACGTGATTCTTCTGAGCCCTTCTTATCCTATGCGTAGTTCTGTGGTCAAGTTCTGAGTAGTAGAAGACGCAGAGACACTGGAGCCAGGAAGTTCTGAGTTTCTGTATTGGTCAGATTTCCTATCACTGGGAAAAAGTACTCAACACCTCCAATGGAGTCAACTTAATTTGACTCATGGTTTCAGAGGTTTCAGGCCACGATCCACTGGCTCTAAGGAAGGACTATGGTGGAAAGGCGTGTTGGAACAAAACTGCTCTATTCAAGGAGGCTGGGAAGCAGAGCACTGGGGAAGAGTATCTCCAAAGGCAGGCGCCCAGTGATCCACTTCCAACTAGGCCCTGCTTCCTAGCAACACATTCTGCTACATCCCCATGATCTAATTACATCTTCTGGAGTCTCAATCCAGTCCAGTTGACAAATAAGATTATCTGGCACAGTCTCTCTTTCACCGGCCATGCCATCTTGGGTAGTTTATTCGATCATGTGAACATTGGCATACTCATCTCTAAAATGGGGATGAGACCTCACGTGGTTAGACTGCGGGGTAGATGGAAACAATGTACGTAGTTCAATCTAGTAGGTCCTAATGTGCAGAACACATCTGATGACTATGGGGTTTGGCTCTTGATTGACATTCAAGGAGGAATACCCTGGGTAACACATATAAATGGCCCAGTTATTGGAAAAAGGCACAGACTCTTACAAGTTAATAAATAAGTACTCCCTAATGTAACTTCATCTGCTCCAAGTTAGATTCACCTGAGTCAGTTTCCCAATATTAGGTCATATAAAACAAATGGATAAAATCCTATACCAGATGCATTCAGAGCTATGGAACAGATATGTGAGACTACCTCTCAAAGCCTAAATTGACTACCAGCCTGCTGTCTTTCCCTGGCTCATAAGCAAAATGATCTGATAACGGCTCTGGACTTTGTCCGATGGTTTATTCACAGCAGCACAGAGCTAGGTGCAGGGTCAAATTCTGATCTTTTAAATAGCTGGTCCACATTAAATAGCAGAACTAGGACCATTCACTGGTCAGAGATGGCCGAAGGGAGGGGCTTACCTTAATGTTTAGGGTGGGAATCAGCCATTGTGGATTCAAACAAATAGTCAACCAGTCCTATGGGGTCAACATGACCTGGCACAGAAGAGCCCACCCACACAGACCTAGATTGCATAGAGATACCTTTGGGATGGAGGCAAGGCAGGGAAAACAGCAGGCAGGGACATTTCCAGTCAAGGATAGCAGCTTAACTCACATATCAGCCTTGACTCTCCCATGAAACCTTACCAAAACAACATTAAACTTAATTTTAAAAAAATACATAAACCACAAGGACAAAGAGAACAAAAGAAGAAACAAGAGCAGCACAATTTGGGAAGCTGGAAAAAGTAGAAGGAAGGATGGAATTAAGAGGATTACAAAAGTTGAACAAACCTAAGGCAATAATGGGGAAAGCCATGGTGCAAACTAATTTCCTCCACCAAATCCTCAAAAGACATAGGAATTAGTGGCACTAGTTATATCCAGAAATAGGAAGGATGAAGCTAAAATGGAAAGACTGATGAAATATCTGTTTAAGAAGCAATTAGATCCCATATTCTGTTCTCTACACGATGAAGATCAGTTACTACCCAGCAGAAGCCCACAGGTTTATACTCTGAGTTAAGGGATGACATACATAGTTGGTAGCAGGGAATAATATTAAACAAAGAGGGATTAAATACGTGTTTCCTGTTGGATGTTGAGACTTCTACCTCACTCAGCTAACAAAATATTGGGAAGAATATTCAGCATATGTTTCAGGGAGGATATAGGAAAAGACCTCTCAGTTTGAAATCTTGTCAGCTCAAGAGAAAAATCCTAATGACATCCAGGATTCCTCAATGAAACTACCCACCTATATGGCCCTAGAGTGAATTTTTCAGTCACTCAGCTCCTCCTACTCACACTGAGATTTCAGTCTTTGCTGCTCCTCTCTTAAATATGAGCAGATAGTTAAAGATCTCCACAAAAATGAGAAAAGCCAGTAATATGAAAGATAGGGTCAAACAATCAGAAACATTAGAAGGAAGACAGGAAAATTTCAAACAGCACATATATTTTACTGTGCTCCCAAAGATGTGAAAATATTGCATCTGTGAAAAAGAGCAGAGTGCTATAAAATTATTCAAGGAACAAAGAGCATTCTTGGGAATTATTAATATAATAGCTGAACAAATCCAGTAGATTCAAAATCTAAATAATATGCATTTCAGAAAAAGAAGAGTAAAAACAGAAGCGAGTTGATTGTTCATAAGATAATTTCAGAACATCTTTGAGAAAGGACATAGTTTCCAGAATCTCACTGAGGACTTCTGGTTCCTGGTCAAGCATATAAGGCGCTAGAAGATGCAATTCCATTCTAACAACTAAAAAGCTGAATAAATTGATACACTTGGCAACTCCTCAAAAATCTACCTCCATCAGAGAGGTGTGGTCTCAAAGCAAATTGGAGAGGCCAACAGGAGAGGGCAGAGAATTGTGGCTGGCCAGAGCTGAAACCCTGAGCACAAACCTTTGCAGGAACCAGTGTCAAGGTGGGAAAACCTGAACCATCACTGGAGAATTATTGGAGGCTCAGCATGGACAAGTTTGAGACATAACAAATTCCAGGCACATTTCCTTATGGAAGACCCTCAAACTTCTGTGAATTTCAAGGGCTCAGCTGGGTTCTCACAGTGATATTGGAGAGAATTCTCTCATACTTCTGGCAAGAGGAGGGGAAAAGTAATTGTTTTAGTCACTTTCTTATTGCTGGAATAAAATACTCAACACCCACGACTTAAAGGGGAAGAGGTTTTTCTTTTTCTTTTGGTACCGGGAATCAAACTCAGGACCTTGCACTTGCCATGCAGGCTCTTGTGCCACTGAGCTATATCCCTGGCTAAGGGGGACAGGTTTGTTTTGGCTGATAGTCTCACTGGGTTCAGTCCATGGTCAGCCAAGTCCAATGCAGAAACTACATAGTGGAAGAGCCTAGCAGAGGAAAGCTGCTCACATCATGGTAGCCAAGAAGCTGAGAGAAAAAGGAGGAACCAGGTCACACTCACAGACCTCACTTTTTCAAGGTCCCACCTCTGAATACATGAGACTTGGAGTCAACATGGCTGAATAGGGGAGGAGCCATATTGGAGTTACTCAGAGAAAATCAACTAAAACACAGGTAATTGGAAGAAAGACAGGGACATGCATTCTGAATACATGAGACTTTTGGGGGACATTTTAGATCTAAACTATAGCAGTTATCGATTTAATATATACCAGAGCACTCTGTTTTTTTCTTAACAAGATCTCTCCTTGGGAGAAACTAACCAGATCCCAACCTCTTGGGATTTTATCAGAGCCTAACTGATCTGAAGGAAGGGAAATACCTAGTTTGAGTCCACAAACTTATGTTGTCTCCCAAAAAGAGGTCACAAAGTGAATGTAAAGGCAAGTGTGCTGGAGCACACCAGTTATCCCAGCACTTGGCAGGGTGAAGCAGGAGAATCCCCATGAGTTCAAGTCCAGCCTCAGCTATGTAGCGAGTTCAAGGCCAGCCTAAACTACGTAGAGAGACACTGTCTCAAAAAACCACCACCACCACCAACAAATGAGTGAATGTTAAGTTTGTAGTCCAGAGGTACAAAATCTCTAGAACGTTGATGGGGGTATTTCAGTAGAATGCTTCCTCACACTCTACAATATACCACCACATCACAAAGGTATATTGTTTACCACAATATCCTTACCAAGCATATTATGTATGTACATCAAGAAAAAAATTAGAAGACAAACTGAAAGGCAAAAACAAAACAAAACATAGCTCAAAGAGATAAATCAACCATTATAACCAGACTCAGATCTGGCAGGGATTTTGGAATTATCAGACCAGGAATTTAAAACTACAATGAAGATGATAAAGGTTCTAATGGATAAAGTAAAGAGCATGCAAGAAGAGCTATGCCACAGAAATAGAGAGGTAGAAATTTTAATGAAATAATCAGAAGAAACACTAGATATAAAATAAAACCAATATAATAGAAACAAAGAATGTCTTTGATGGCTTATTCATAGACTGAACACAAAGACTATCTGGGCTCAAAAGAATCTTCATAGAAGGCAACAAATGGAAAACAGAGATAAAAGACTGAATAAAAAAGAACAAGAACTGTGGGACAACTACAAAAAAAGTGTGACTTAACAATAATGGGAATTCTAGAGGGAGAAGGTAGAGAAAAAAAAAAAAAAAACCCAGAAGAAAAATTTGAAATGATAATGATTGTGAATTTTCCTAAATTAAGGTCAGATACAAAACTACAGATCCAGGAAGCTCAGAGACCATCAACCAGGATAAAAGAAAAAAAGAAAAAAAAACAAAAAACCCCACCAAAACCAAAACAACAAAACAAACCAAGCCATATAATTTTCAAACTAGAAAAAAATCAAAGATGAAGAAACAAATTCTGAAAAGAAGCTGGAAAAAAAAATCTTACCTACAGAGAATCAAAAATAAGAATTGCATCTGATTTCTCAAAAACCTGCAAGTAGGAAGAGAATGAAACAAAAGCAAACAGCAATCAAAATTCTGTAGAACAAAAAAGTATCTTTTGAAAGTGAAAAAGACATTGTCGGACAAACAAAAACCAAGGGAATTTGTTGCCAGTAGACTTGATATGCCAAAAAGATTAATTTTTTTTTTAGAGGGAATAAAAATGATAAAGATTTGAAACTTAGGGCTGGGGATGTAGCTCAGTGGCACAGCGCTTGCCTGGCAAGTGTGAGGTCCTGAGTTCGATTCCCGATACCAAAAAAAAAAAAAGATTTGAAACTTGGTCCTACATAAAGAAGTGAATGAAATTGTAGAGTGAATAAAATCAGTTGTTCAAAATTAAACAACCAAGTATTTATTCGAATTTGTAATATACACGTGTGCTTATGTATAAATGAAATGATAGACAATGATACAAGGAATGGGAGGGAGGAGTTAGAAATATATATTTGTTATTACAAGGAACTTGCATTACCTATCAAGTGGCACAGTGTTATTTGAAAGTGGACTTGGATTTGTTATAATTATATATTGCAAATGCTGAGGCAATCTTTAAAAAGTACAACTGATAAATGCTAAGAAAGAAGAGAATATGTAACTATATAAAATGCTCAATTAAAACAAACAAACAGGTGGAAAAAATGTGGAAGACAAAAAGACCGAAGAACAAGAACAATAAATATAAAGCAGAAATAAATACAGTAGATACTAATCTAACTATACCAATACTCACTTTGAATATTGATGATCTTAGCAAATCATTTAAAAAGCAGAGATTGTTACAGTGGATCAAGAAGATATACCATGCTAATACTAATCAAAATAAAGCAGAAGCTGGATGACCTGCTGAATAGCTATAGTCCCAGCTGTTTGGGAGGCTAAGGCAAGAGAATGGTGAGTTCTAGGCCAATTTGGGCAACTTAGTGAGTCCCATCTCAAAAAAAAAAAAAAAAAAAAAAAAAAAAAAGAATGAGAGAGAGAGAGCGTGAGAGAGAGAGAGAGAGAGAGAGAGACTATATTAATTTAAGGCAGAATTCAGACCCAAACCAAGGAAAGTTATTAGAGATAGAGAAGGACTTATATAACAATATAGGGATAACCTCTCTAAAGAAAGCATAGCAGTCCTTAATGTACATGCACCTAATGATGGAGTGTTAAATGTAAAACTCTATATAGTAAAAACTGGTGGAAGTACAGGAAGAAAGAGATGTTTTCACTACCATAGTTAGAGATTTCCACATACTTATATCAGTAGTGGACAGATCCAAAAGGAAGAAAATCAGTACGAATGTAGGTGAATTTGACAACACCATTAATGAGCTGAATACAATAGAAATGTATAGACCACTTCATCTAACAGCAGCAGAATACACCTTTTTCTCAAGCTAGGAATATTCATCAAAATAGACCAAACTTGGGGCTATAATACACACCTTCACAAATTTAAAAGAATAGGAATCATACACTATTTGCTACCAGACCACAGTGGAATTAAACTAAAAATCACTAAAAGATAGCTGGAAAAATCACAAAATATTTGGAATCAAATGGCATATATGTCACAGAGGAAATCTCAAGAGAAACTAAAAATACTTTGAACTAAATGAAATACAACTTATCAAAATTTGTGGGATGCAATGCAAAATGTTTAGGGGAAATTAGTAGCATTGACTCAATATATTAGAAAAGAAAAAAGATCTAAGATCAATCATCTTAGATTTCCTAAGCTTCCACCTTAGGAAATAATAAAAAGAAGACCAAATTAAATCCAAAATAAACAAAAAAAAGAAATAAGAATTAGAGCAGAAATCAATGAAACTGAAAACAGAAATCAATGAAACTGAAAGCAAAAATCAATACAGAAAATCAATGAAATTGTAAGCTTGTTCTTTGAAAAGACCAATAAAATTGATAAGCGTCTAGCAGGGGAGATGAGGGCTGAAGGGAGAGAGGAAGGGATGAAATTAGCAAAATGAAAGAGAGGATATCATTATAGATTTCATGAACATCTAAAAGATAATCAGGGAATATTAAGAACTCCATGCTAACAAATTTGATAACCTAGATTAAATGGACAAACTATTCAAAAGACACAGATTGCCAACTGTGTCAACTTATACAAGAATCAATAGACAATCTGAATATGTCTATCTCCATTAAAAATTTCATCAATAACTAATAACCTTCTAAAACAAAGTTGGTTGTTTGTTTTACCGTACAGAGGATTGAACCCAGGGCCTTCATACTGAACTATATCTGCAGGTGGTTTGTGTTTTTTTTAAATTTTGAGACAGGTTTTCATTCTGTCATTGAGTTGTTAAGACTGGGCTCACCCTTGTGATTCTCCAGCCTACGTGTCCCAGAGTAGATTAGAGGTATGTACCAAGCCCAAATAAGTCGAACAGTGAATTCCATCAGTTACAGAAGAAAGTGTACAAAGTTTCTGCAATCTCTTTCAGAAGACAGAATCAGAGGGAGTACTTCCTCACTGATTCCACAAGGCCAAACCTACACAAAGGCATAATAACAAACGAAAACTACAAACCAGCATCTCATGAACATAGATGCAAAACCTTGAACAAAGTACAGTACAGTAATACCTCAGTTCATCAGTGCTTCCATTCACAAACAATTCAGTTCATGAACTGAAGCATTCAGCAAGATTTTGCTTCCATTAGCGAACTCTGCATCAGGTGACAAATGTGACTGGGATATCTTCCCCACATGAACACTAACATGGCCATCTTCCCCAGAATTGTGGAACAAATTAAGTTCATGAACTGAGGTACCACTGTATTAGCAACTTGAATCTAACAATGTGTAAAAAGAAGCATATAGCACTACCAAATGGGATTTGCCCCAGGCATGTGAGGTTGGTTCAAAATTTATGTCAATTAGTGTAATCCATTACATCAACAGCTAAAGAAAAATGCCAAGCAGGGCATGGTGGTGCACACCTGCAATCCCAGCACTTGAGAGGCTGAGGAAGGAGGATTGCAAGTTCGAGCCTAGCCTTGGCAATTTAGCAACTGAGTGAGACCCTGTCTCAAAATTTTTTAAAAAGGGCTGGTGATATAGCTCAGTGTGAAGGTCCTGGGCTCAACCCCTAGTACTGCAAAAAGAAGGAGGAGGAGGAAGACAAGGAAGGGAAGGTGGATATGAACACATAAATAGGTGTGAGAAACACCCTGACAAAAATCTCATGCCCATTTATGAGTTTTTAAAAACGCTCAGTAACTAGGACTAGAGGAGAGTTTCCTCAATTTGATTTTTAAAATCTATAAAAAATGTACAGCGAACGTCATACTTAGCATGAGAAACTCAAAGCTTTCCCACTAATACCAGGAACAAGGTAAGCATATTCCCTCGCACCACTGTTTTTTCAATATCGTATTGGAAATTCCACCCAATGCAGTAAGACAAGAAAAAGGAATAAAAAGTGTATAGATTGGGAAGGGAGAAATAAAATGGTTTTTGTTATTAGGTAGTGTTATGGTTTGTGTCAAGATGTTCCCCCAAAACTTCTTGTAGTCATAGAGTTTTTTGGGGAGGTTGCTGAATCTAGAGCGTGATTTATTTGTAGTGCAATGCTGGGATTAAGGGTGCTGGGATTAAGGGTGTGAGTGCTACACCTGCCCTAGGGCAGGTAGCCTGCATACAATATAATGGCTAGAAAGAGGCTTGTCCTCTCTGTCTCTTCCCTTGCTTCCTTTTGCTGTCTTCTGCTGCCATGAACTGTTTCTCCTCTGGAATGCCCCTCTGCTAAGCCACCCTGCATTGGACACAGGCAGTTATGGATTGAAACCTCTACAAACTATGAGCTAAATACACATTTCACCCTTTAACTTTGGGTGTTGGGTATTTTGTCTAGGCAACAAGAAAAGAAACTAAGACAAGTAGCATAATCATCTATTGGGAAATCAACAAACTCCTGGAATAAGAGATTATGCCAAGGTTTGGGGAGACAAGTTTAACATAAAAGAGTCAGTCACTTTCTTATGTAAATCAATGAACAAGTGCAACTTGAAATAAAAATGCAAAGCTATTTACATTAGCACTCAAAACTTGAAAGACTTAGGTATAATTCTAACATAATATACATAAGATGTATAAGAAGAAAAATAGAAAATTCTGATGAAAGAAGTCAAAGAAAAATTAAATAAATTAAGAGACATTTCATGTTCATGGATAGGAAGCTCAATATTGTCAAGTTGTCAGTTAGTCCCGATTTGATGTATAGTTTCAATCCCAATCAAAATCCCAGCAAGTTGGGCCGGTGAGATAGCTCAGCGGCATAAGCGCCTGCCTAGCAAGCGTGAGGTCCTGAGTTCAACTCCCGGAACCCACGTACAAAAAAAAAGGGCCGGTGATATTGCTCAGAGGCACGGGCGCCTGCTGGTGCATGAGGTCCTGAGGTCAACTCCCGGCACCCACAAAAAAAAAAAAAAAAAAAAAATCCCAGCAAGTTATCTTGTGGATAGTCTAAATTCTATGTGGAGAGGCAAAAGATCTAGAATATCCAATATGATACTGAAGAACAAAATTTGAGGGCTGACATTGCCCTGTTTCAAGACACACTATAGACAATGTGGTATTAATGAAAGAATAGAAAAATAGATCAATGAAGCAGGATAGGGAGCCCAAAAAGAGATCCATATTAACTTAATTATCTCATCCTTGAAAAAGAATAAAGGCAATTTCCTAGAGGAAACATGATCTTTTTATCTTTTTAGCAAATGGTACAGCTAGACACCACATGCAATAAAATAAATCTAGACACAAGTCTTACACCTTCATGAAAATTAATTTAAATGGGTCACAGATCTAAACTTAAAATGCAAAACTAAGCTGGGGATGATGGCTCAGGTATGTAATCTCAGCAGGAGGCAGGAGGATTTTAAATTTAAGGCCAGACTGGGCTATCAAATGAGTTCAAGACTGGCTAAGACTACATAGAGAGACCCTGACCTAGAAAAACCAAAACCCAAACAAATAAAAACAGGGGGAAAAAAATCCCACAAAATTATAAAACTCCTAGAAGATTACATAGGAGAAAGTGTAGATGACCTTTGGTTTGGAAATAACTTTTTAGATACAACTTCAAAGGCAGGATCCATGAAAGAAAGCAGTGATAAACTACACTCTCTTCAAATAAAATTTTGGGCTTTGCAAAAGGCAGTCAAGAGAATGAGAAGACAAACCATGGGCTGGAGAAAGTTTGCAAAAAAAATAGCAGATAAAGGACTATTCTCTAAAATATAAAGAACACCTCAATAATAAGGACACAAACAACGAGATTAAAAATGAGCCAGGGGTCGGTGAGATGGCTCAGTGGCATAAGCACCTGCCTGGCAAGTGCGAGGGCCCGAGTTCGACTCCCGGAACCCACATATGAAAAAAGGGCCGGTGATATTGCTCAGCGGCACGGGCGCCTACTGGCGCGCGAGGTCCTGAGGTCGACCCCCAGTACCCACCAAAAAAAAAAAAAAAATGAGCCAAAGACATTAACAGACATCTCACACAGATTTACAGATGGCAAATAAGCCTGTTAAAAGATGTTCCATGCTTTATTTCATGAGAGAATTGCAAATTAAGACCAAAGAATGAGACATCATCCTACACACCTACTTGAATGGCCAAAATTCAACACTAAATGCTGGCGAGGATGGAGCAACAGGAACTCCCAAACTCTTCTGGTAGGAATACAAAATGACACAGAAACTTTTGAAGACCGTTTGGTGGTTTCTTACAAAACTGTACATGATTTCTCCCACAAAAACCAGAGACTGTATTCTTTGGTATTTACGCCCCATAATTTAAAACTTACGTCCACACAAAACCCCTCACATAGATGTTTACAGCAACTTCACCCATAATTGCCCAATCCTGGCAGCACCCATGATGTCCTTCAGTATGAATGGATAAACTGTGGTATGTCCAGATAAGGTAACATTACACAGCGCTAAAGAAATGAGCCATCAGAGGAGTCCCAAAATGAAGGAGCAGTGAGTGCTAGCAACTCAGTTTCTCCAGGACCAAGTGTCTAAAATCTGGAAAGCAATAACTTGGAGAGGAATCACAGTGAGTGGAGGTTATGTGGGAACCATGAGGGAACTGACAGATGAGAAGAAAATAGGATAAGTGAGTGATACAGAAGGAATAGGTCCCCCTGTAAAGGAGAGACTATGCAGCACCACTGACAGGGGCTGGCTAGCTGCCAGCTGGAAGGCAAAGTGAAACTAACAACTGTTCATGGAGAATCAGAGAACTGCATCGGGACTGAAAGAATCATTTGGAGTTGGAACCAGCAAGGAAAATGCAGGACATGCTTCCAGAGTGGCCTTCCACAGTCTACAGTTGATGAGTGATGGTACAACTGCCCACAGCCACAACTGTGGAGCAAGAGATGGTAGGGATACCACTGTAGGGAAGGGCTGAGTGTTTGAACCTGGGTCCCCGAGCAGCCCCTTGGCTGCTTCACACTGCCAAGTTCCTGAAGTGGATGAGGGAAGACAGTCATGGGTGACTGCCAGCAGTTGGACAGCAGACAATGGGAGTCCCACTGAAAAGCAGATAGAGAGAGAATAGTCCAGCCCTCTATGAAGAATATACATTCTTTTCAGCAGCACATGGTACTTTTTCCAAAATAGATCACATGCTAATCTACAAAGTCTGCTTAAGTAAATATAAAAGAATAGAATAGAAATTACCCCATGTATTCTCTCAGACCACTGTGCAATGAAAATAGAAATCAACAACAGATGAAATTTTGGAAAAAGCAAAAACTCCTGGAAAATGAACAGTATACTCCTAAACAATAAATGGGTCATGGAAGAAATCAAAGAAGAAATTTAAAATTTCTGGAAGTTAATGGCAATGAAAGTTCATGACAACTCACCAAAACCTCTGGAGCACTATGAAAGCAGTTGTAAGAGAGAAATTTGTCACAATTAAAGCTCACGTAGGAAAGCAGAGCAAGCTCAAATAGACGACTTTATGAGAAATCTTAAGATTCTTGAGAAACAACAACAAACCAGCCTGAAACCAAAATTAAGGAGAGAAATTATAAAGATGAGAGTGGAAATCAATGAAACTGAGACTAAAACAATAGTAAAAAAAAAAAAAAGTCAACAAATTGAAGACCTGGTTCTTTGAGAAAGTAAAAATAAAAAATAAGCCCCTAGCCAGACTTATCAAGAGAAAACAAGAAAAGACTCACATCAATGAAAGTAGAAATGAAAAGGATGAAGTCACAACAGATACTGTGAAAATCCAGAAGATAGTAACTATTTAGAAAAATTACATTCCTACAAATTAGCCAATTTTGAAGAAATGGACAGATTCCTAGACACATACAAACTACCAAAACTAACCAAAGAAGACATAAATATGCTTAACAACCTAATAACAGGCAATGAAGTGGACACAGTAATAAAGATTCTACCAACTGGAAAAAAAAAGCCCAAGGCCTGATGGATTCACTGCTGAATTCTACAAAGGCTTTAAGGTCATTATATCACCAATACTCCCTGTTATGGTTTGTGTCTAGATGTCACCCTAAAGCCTCATGTAATCTTAGGGCTTTTGCAGGGATGAATGAATCTAGAGTGTGTGATGTTGGGATTAAGGGTCTGTAATCAACTCACTGATTGGTTTGGCACCACCCTAATTCCAGCAGCCTAGATAAAGTATCACAGGGGCAGAAGGATGCTATTAAGGTCCTTTGTTGATTTTCTTGTCTTCTGCCCACCATGAACTGTTCTCCTCTGCAAAGCCACCCTGCCATGCATCTAGCTTATTATGGACTGAAACCTTTACAAACCGCGAGCTACATAAACCTTTCCTAAATAAACCTCTCCTCCCTTAACTTTGGGCATTGAGTATTTTGTCTCAGCAATGAGAAAAATAACTAAGGCACTCTCCAAGCTCTTCGAAGAAATTGAAAGGGGTGGAGTACTCCCAAATTTATTTGTGGAAGCCAGTATCAACCTGATCCCAACACTGGATAAAGACCCAACTAAAAAAGAAAACTATAGGCCAATCTTCTTAATGAACATAGATGAAAAAATCCTCAACAAGATAGCAAATAGAATTCAGTGCATTATCAAAATATCATACATCATGATCAAGTAGGTTTTATCCCAGAGATGCAAGGATGGTTCAACATACCCAATTCAATAAATGTAATACATCACATAAACAGAAACAAGGTCCAAAACCATGTGATCATATCAATAGGTGCAGAAAAGGCTTTTGACAAAATCCAACACCCCTTCATAGTAAAAACCCTGAAGAAAACAAGTATAGAAGGACCGTACCTGAATATGATAAAAGCTATATATGACAAACCAATAGCTACCATCATACTAAATGGTTAAAAGCTAAAAGAATTCCCCCTAAAATCAGGAACAAGACAAAGATGTCCACTATTACCTCTCCTATTCAATTTAATACTTGAAACATTAGCCAGAGCAATTAGGCAAGAGAAAGAAAAAAAGGGATACATATAGGAGAGGAAGAACTAAAATTATCATTATTTGCTGATGACGTGATACTCTACATAGAAGATCCATAGAACTCCACCAAAAACTCTTAGAATTAATAATGAACTTCAGCAGTGTAGCAGGATACAACACACACAAAAATCATTAGCATCTGTGTACACCAACAGTGAATGGGAAGAGAAAGAAACTGAAAATTATACCATTCACAATAGCTTCAAGAAAAATGAAATACCTAGGAATTAACCTAATCAAGAAAGTGAAAGACCTCTACAAGGAAAACTACAGTACTCTGAAAAAGGAGATTGAAGAGGACACCAGAAAATGGAAAGATGTTCCCTGTTCTTCTATAGGTAGCATCAATACTGCCACAATGGCCATACTCCCAAAACTGTTACATAGATTCAATGCAGTCCCAATAAAAATACCAATGGCATACTTTACAGATCTAGATAAAAACAATCACAAAATTCATATGGAGCTGAAAAGACCCAGAATAGCAAAAGCAATTTTGGGCAACAAGAGGAAAGCTGGAGGCATAGCAATACCTGACTTGTAGCTATACTACAAAGCAATAGTGATAAAAACAGCATGTCACTGAAACAAAAACAGATATGCAGATCCATGGAATGGAATTGAGGCTACAGAAACATCCCTTGACACATTCGGCTGTTTGATCTTTGACAAAGGGGCCAAAACCATGTGTTGAAGGAAAGATAGCCTATTCATTAAGTGGTGCTAAGAAAACTGGTTATCTGTATGCAGAAGATTGAAACTGGACCCTTGTCTCTCACCACATGCTAAATTAAAATAAAAATGGATCAAAGATCTAAACATTAAAACAGAAACATTAAACCTACCAAAAGATAAACTAGGTATAGATAAACTTGAAGACATAGGTATAGGAAAGGATTTTCTAAACAGAACCTCAATTGCACAAGAAATAGCAGCAAGAATCAATAAATGGGATTATATTAGATTAAAAAGCTTCTGTACACAAAATAATCTATTAGTAGAGTGAAGGGACAACCTACAGAATGGGAAATAATTTTTGCCAGCTACTCCTCAAACAGAGGGCTAGTATCTAGAATATACAAAGAACTCAAAAAAATTAAACCACCTAAAATTAAAGATCCAGTCAAGAAATGGGCAAGAGAAATATGAACAGATACTTCACAGAGGAAGAAATACAACGGTCAACAAATATATGAATAAATACTCGACATCTCTGGCCGTTAGAGAAATGCAATTTAAAACAATGCTAAGATACCATCTTACTCCAGAAAGAATGGCAATCATTAAGAAATCAAACAATAACAAATGCTGGCATGGCTGTGGTGAAAGAGGAACTTTCCTGCATTGTTGGCGTGAATGTAAACTAGTACAACCATTATGGAAATCATTATGGAGAATTCTCAAAGAACATTTCAGTTAGAAATTCCATGTGACCCAAAGATCCCCCTGCTATGTATCTTCCCCAAAGAGCTTAAATCATCATACTACAGTGATACATGCATATCAATGTTTATTGCAGCACAATTTGTAATAGCTAAATCCTAGAAACAGCCTGTATATCCATTGACAGATGATTGGATAAAGAAAATGTGATGACTACATCTAATGGAATACTACTCTGCTATGAACAATGACGGAGTTGAGACATTTGTAGGAAAATGGATCCTCCTGGAAAATATAATGTCGAGTGAAATAAACCAGACACACAAACTTAAATACCATGTGCTATATTTCATTTGAGTGAGGCAAAGTAGAAATAAAAGAGAATAATAAAAGATGGATAGAAAGAGAAAGGGGACAGATCTCTTGCAATAGGAAAGTGGTCCAAGGGAAAAAGTGCAAGGGGTGAGGAGGAGGGGAAGGGGAAATAAGTAGAATAAAGATGTGTCATATACAGGAACCTAATAATCTCCAATAATATAAACATTATAGCACCTGCCTAGCAAGTGCGAGGTCCCGAGTTTGATTCCTGGTACCAAAAAAAAAATAAAAAATAAAAATAAATGTTTTATGCCATAACATAAGCTAAGATTATAAGCTAAGATTAATAATATCAACGAGAATGAAAACTGGGATGGGGAATTGGAGGAGCATGAAGGGAGGGAGAGGTAAGGGAAGGGGATTAAAATTAAAAAAGAAACGAGCTCTGGTATGCACATGTAACCACTCCCCAGGATGATTGTAAACGTCATGAACTGCAAACATGTACTAATAAAATTAAAAATTAGAAAAAGAAATTAAGTCTCAAACCATGAAATGATGTGAAGGGTACAAATACACATTACTACACGAAAGAAGCTGATCTGAGAAGGCTATATGCTATATTACTCCACTTATGTGACATTCTGGAAAACGCAAAATGACAGAGATAGTAAAAGGATCAGAGGTTGCTAGGGTTTAGGTGGGAGGGATGAATTTGAGGAGCATGGAGGATTTTTAGGGAGTTAAAATGCTCTGTATGATGTGAAGATGGTGGATACACGTCCTTACTGTTTGTTCAACTCCGTAGAATGCATACTAGCACAATAGCAAGAGTGAATCTGAATGGCACCTGTGGACTCTGGGTGATAATGCCGTATCACCATGGGTTCATCCATTGTGAGCAATGACTGGGGACGCTGACGATGCGGAGGTTATGTATGTGTGGGGGTAGGGAGTACATGGGAAATATTCATAGCTCCTTTTGAGTTTTTTTGTGAATCTAAAACTGTTCTGAAAAATAAAGTTTATTAACAAAAAAAAAAAAAAAAAAGAGTGCTTGCTAAGGACCTAGCACCATGGAAGAAAATATGTTCACACTGTGATATATCACTGTAAAACTTCAGAACATTATCACACAATAAAACGGGAGGGTAGGCAGTGGGAGTTGAGGGGAGAGAGAGGGAATAGGAGAAAGCGAGGGGAGAACAGGGGGACAAGGGCAAGAGAGGATAAAGAGATAAGGATGAAGAATTTAAGGGATGACGATAACTCAGTGGTAGAGCCCTTGCCTAGAATGCCCAAGGGCTTAGTTCAATTCCCATTCTTGCAAAAACAAAACAAAACAAAACAAAAACAAACAAATAAATACAAAAATACTGAGGAAGCTAATGTTAAAAGAGAGTAGCACTGGACCTCTCAATAGCTGTATCTAAGCAAAAAGACAATGAGGTGATTTGTTGAACTTCTGAGGAATTTCCAGCCTACTGTTCTAGACAAACTATCAACTAGGTGGGAGGCGAAAATAGCAGCATTTGCAGATGGGTATAGTTCTAAAAAGATTTTCCTCTAATTTACTCCCTTTACAAGGAAGCTCCCAGAGGAGTGTGGTCTGCCCAAATGAAGGTTTAAAATACAAGCAAGGATCCAGGACCCTGCACAGCAAGCACAGGGATCACCCAGTCCTGATGGGACAGAGTCAGGGGCCAGAACAGAGTTATTGGAGAAGATGAAATTAATAGAACACCAGATGTGTTGGAGCATATTAAGAAAAGATTTACACATCTGTCAGAGAGTTTGGGAATAAATTAGTGATAAGTACAAATGACATTACTCAATAAATAACAGACAGTAATTAACAATGGGAAAAATAACTTCTTCTGGACAGCAAATCAGCATATGTACTTAGCAGTACGTATCATTTACATGATTGTTAATAATATAAACACTGAATATTAATCTATCCAAAATCGCAATATTACTTTATTGGGAGATTAGGGATGAAGAGGATATAACAATGCCTAAAATGGAAAAAAACAAGAAGCAACTACATGATCATGTTATTAGGATGCAAATGCCAAAGTGATCTTTAAAAATTTGAAAATAGTTCTCTCTGGAGAATGGGAAATGTGGGGGGGAGTCAGAAAGCTATTTTTAGTAGCACACTTCTATTTGGTATCAGGACCACCTTTTGGGAAGAGGAAGAGGGTCCTGGAATGTGCACACAGATAAAGCTCCTCTGAGGACCCAGCAGGAAGGGAGTCAGTCATCTGCAAGCCGGGAAGAGAGCACTTAGCAGAAATCAACACACCGGCACCTTAATTATGGACTTTCAGCCTCCAGAAGTGTGAAACAACAAATTTCTAAGTCACCTAAATTTGGTATGGCAGCCTGAGCTGCCTAACCTAAGCACTATGCTTGAGAGCCATTTTCAAATACAATGTCACCACAAAAGAGAACGAAAGAAGAATTGGAAGGGGGCCGGTGAGATGGCTCAACAGCTTAAGCGCCTGCCCGGCAAGCATGAGGGCCGGAGTTCAACTCCTGGATCCCACATACGAAAAAGGGGCCGGTGATATCGCTCAGCAGCACGGGCACCTGCTGGCGCTCGAGGTCCTGAGGTCGACCCCCCGGTACCCACAAAAAAAAAAAAAGAAGAATTGGAAAAAATTTAACCACCCTGGTTTATTTTCTCTGGGTGCCCCTATACCAACCATAGGATTCTCACTTCATGCTGTTATGGCAACTGCTCTTGACAAGGCTTGGACTCAGGATGTGGTATTCTGGGGTTTACTTCTGGGCCTACGTGTTTCTTGAGTCATCACTAAATCTCCACTTAAGTTTCTGATGTATTATCCAACTTCCCCAACCTGAGGTCCTCTTGAGGTCCCGTTTGTATATTCTTTTATTTTTCTGTGCTTTCAAAAACAATCTGCTGCCAGGTATGGTGGCACACACCTGTAATCCCAGCACTTGGGAGGCTGAGGCAGGAGGATTGCCATGAGTTCAAGACCAGCCTAAGCTACATAGTGAGTTCAAGTCCAGCCTGCACTATATAGCAAGACCCTGTCTCAAAAAAAAGAAAAAAAAAAAAAAAAACAATCTGCCTTTTTTTTTTCATCTTTTTTGGGCAGATTTTAGTTTTTGTTTTGAGACAGTGTCTCGATATGTAGCCTAGGCTGGTATCGAACTCATGGTGATCTTCCTGCCTCAGCCTCCTGGGTGCTGGGATTACAGGCTTGTGCCACAACACTGGGCTAGACAGATTTTATTTTTGTCAAAGTTTAAGATATATATAATTTAAAAAATCGAGTAGTCCTACAGGCTTGCATCTTTGGCCATTTTGTGCTCCTACAACAAAATCCCACAGACTGGGTAATTAGTGAAGAACACAGATTTACTTCCTCTAGTTCTATAGACTGGGATGTTCAAGATCAAGTGTTGGCTCTGGTGAGAGCTTTCTTTCTTTCCTTTTTTTTTAACGTGGGTACCGGGAGTCGAACTCAGGACCTCGTGCTTGCCGGGCAGGCACTTATGCCGCTGAGCCATCTCACCGGCCCAGGGCTTTCTTGATGCAATAGCCAATAGCAAAAAACAAAGTACGAGAGAGGGGGAGAGAGTAAGCAAACATAAGGCTCATGTTTACACCAAACCCATCCTCCACAAACCCATTTCTGTGATAGCAACATTAATCCACACACAAGGGCAGAACCCACATGGCTCAATTGCTTACTAAAGGTGCTACCTCTCAGTACTGCCACATTAAAGATTATTTCCAACACATTTTGGAGAATACATTCAGATAGAATCATATCACTCCCTCCCTCTCTTTCTCTCTCTCTCTAGCGTAGTGCTTATGTTAGTCTACACAGGGTGCCATAACAAGTCTAGTAATTTCAACAACAGAAATTTATTGTTTCACACTTCTGGCAGCTAAAAGTCCAAGATCAAGGTGCCAACATGTTGATTTCTGGTGAGCCCTCTCTTGCTGGCTTGTAGATGACCCCTTCCTTGCTGGGTCCTCAGATGACCTTTACCTGTGTCCACATTCCAGGTCCCTCTTCCTCTTCCCATAAGGAAATCCCATTGAATTTAAGTCCCAACTTTATCATCATTTAATTTTAAGTATCTCCTTAGAGGGCTTATCTCCAAATACGGTCCTACTGGGGATTATGGCTTCAACATGAATGGAGGAAAGCGCGAGGTCCTGAGTTTGATTCCTGGCTCCCCAAAAATAAATAAATAAACATGAATGGAGGAGGGGGCACGATTTAGCCCACAGCAGTGCCTAAATATTGCGTAGTGTTCCTGAGGGCAACAAGAGTGTGATATGCCGTATGGAGAGAATATAAGCTATACGAGCTTCACTGAAGCATGAGTTATAGTGCTGTTGGCCATGAATTCAGTCTTAATGAATCAACAATATATCTCAAATATGTCTTTAAGCAGAAACACATGTAAAACAAAGTTACATATTGATCACTTGATGAAAATGTGATCAGAAACTCACAAGGACCTAACCCTATATTTCCCCTGGGAGCAATGTTTCAGTACTTCCTAACTCCGTTTGCAGCAACTTTATAAAACATAGCTACTGTGAATAATGAGAGCAGACTACACATTCATTTCTTTTTGCACTGCTTGCAGATGACCTTTCTTCGCACCTTCTCCACCACCATCAGGCTGACTATACCGCAGCTGAGGACTGCTGAAGTGATGAGGCCCACCGCGATGGCCCAGGATGGGGTGTGTGTGTGTGTTTGTCTGTCTGTGACAACGTTAAGTGTGTCAGTGCTCCCCGCCCTCCCCCGGCCGTTGATGTTTACAAGCTCACATTCTGGCTCACAGGATTCTCACTGGTGTGCTACCTTTTTGTATTCTGCAGTTTTTCTCTTTTGTAGGATTGTAGTTTGCAGATTTTGGAGGAGTTAGTTTTGGAGGAAGAGGCCAACAGTAAAGTTGCTTCGTTCCTTCTCAGGACTCAGCCAGGGAGGGAATCAGTAATATGATGGAAGGACAACCAAGTGGAAACATCAAGTATGGAAAATACAATTAAAACAAAAGTCACAATTGCTAAGATAATTAACAAGATCAATATAGTTGAAAACTGAATTAAGAAGCAGCAAGCTCATTGTGAAGACTTATTTAAGAAGGCAGGGAAAATATAAAGAACTTTTAGAAAAGAAATGCTAGAGATATAAAGGATGAAAATACCAACATTCTGAAAATAGGGATTCCACAGGAGGAAGAAAAGAATAGGAGAAATTTAGTCTCTGATATGGAGCCAAATGGAGAGATAGAAAACCCCCAAACTAGACATGTTACTATGAATTAGAATCATTGAAACAAGAGAATGTTCCAAAATGCTTTCAGAGAGAAAAATCAGCTCACATACAAAAGAGTAAGAATTAGATTGACATCAGATTTCTCAGTAGCAACATCAGAATGCAAGAAGATAAATGTTATAGTTTAGATATAAATGTCTTCCCAAAGTATCATGTATTCAGAGGTGGGGCTTTTGGAAGGTGATTGGATTGGGGGGGTCTATAGCTGGGGCTTGGTTGGAGGTGACCTGAAAGGGTATACTCTTGTCCCTGGCTTCTATTGGATCCCAGAGACAGGAAAATGACTAAAACTGACTAAGACAATAAAGAAGTAACATTTTAAAACTGCTGTATATTGAATTTTACGTCCAGCCAAACTGATCCCGAAATATGTGGCTGTACTAAAAATATTCTGGATATAATGACCATATTCCCTGGCATACAAAATCTCAGAATGTGTGCCACTGAAACTTCCTTTGAAGACCCCTGGGAAGAAATATTCAAATTAAAGGAAAATAGATTGAACATGCTGTACTTTTATATTAAGTTTGGGTGATTAAATAACTTAGAAAAAATCATTGGTATCTAAGAAAAGCAAAGGGGAAAGAAAAAATAAAGAAAAAACAGTATTTATGAGAACTGAGAACTCGGGATGTAGCTCAGTGGTAGAGTAACTGCTCACCATGTGCAAGGCCCTGTGTTCAGTCTCCAGCACTACAAATAAAACAAGAACCCAGAACTAGAATTCTATCTAGAGGATATTAATAGTATGTGTGTGTGTGTGTATACATGTTGTTGTTGTTGTTGTTATTATGTGCATTGTTATGTGTATGTGTATGTGTATTAAGAAGCAGCAAGATCATTGTGAAGACTTATTTAAGAAGGCAGGGAAAATATAAAGAAGTTTAAAAAAAGAAATGCTAAAGAGATAAAGAGAGATATGAGATAAAGAGAAAATATGTTAGAGTACTTATATTTTTGGGGGAAGAAATGGGTGTTGAGATCAAATATTTAAACACTAAAACAAAAATATTAAACTTTTTGGAAGATAAAATAGGTAAAGCACTTGAAGACATAGGTATAGGAAAGGATTTTCTAAACAGAATCTCAATTGCACAAGAAATAACAGCAAGAATCAACAAATGGGGTTATATTAGATTAAAAAGCTTCTGTACAGCAAAATAATCAATTAGTAGAGTGGAGACAACCTACGGAATGGGAAATAATTTTTGCGAGCTACTCCTCAGACAGAGGACTAATATCTAGAATACACAAAGAACTCAAAAAATTTAAACCACCTAAAATTAAAGATCCTGTCAAGAAATGGGCAAGAGAAATGAACAGACACTTCACAGAGGAAGAAATACAAATGGTCAACAAATATATGAATAAATGCTCAACATCTCTGGCCATAAAAGAAATGCAAACTAAAACAACGCTAAGATTCCATCTTATTCCAGAAAGAATGGTGATCATTAAGAAATCAAACAATGACAGATGCTGGTATGGCTGTGGTGAAAGAGGAACTTTCCTGCATTGTTGGTGGGAATGTAAACTAGCACAACCATTTTGGAAATCAATATGGAGATTTCTCAAAGAATTAAAATTAGAAATTTCACACAACCCAGTAATCCGCCTGCTAGGTATCTTTCCCAAAGAGTTTAAGTCATCATACTACAGCGATACATGCATACCAATCTTTATCGCAGCACAATTCATAATAGCTAAATACTGGAAGCAGCTTGTACATCCATCAACAGACAATTGGATAAAGAAAACGTGTATCTATAGCTATTGGAATATTACTCAGCTATAAAGAATGACACATTTGACACATTTGTAGGAAAATGGTTGCACCTGGAAAATATAATGCTGAGTGAAGTAAACCAGACACACAAGCTTCAATACCGTATAGTATTTCTCATTTGAGCGAGGCAATGTACAAACAAAGAAAATCATAAAGGATGGAAAGAAAGGGACAAGGGGACAGAACTTTTGTAATAGGGAAGTGGTCTAAGGGAAAAAAGGTGGGGGTGAGGAAGAGGGGAAGGGGAAATAAGAAAAATAAAGATATGCCATATATAGGAACCTAATAATGCTGGTTAATATAAACATGATATGCCCTAACAGGAGCTACGACAAATAATACCAAAGAGTATGAAAACCGGAATGGGGAACCAGAGGAGGAGGGGGGAGTGGGAGGGAAGGGGAAAGTGATTTTTAAAAAGGAACAAGCTGTACTATGTAACTGCTCCCCAAGGGGATTTTAAACTTCATGAATAAAAAAAGAAATGGCTGTTGAGAAGTTTAATAATTTTGTATAAATAATCAATTATATAAACCAACCATAGAAACAAAAATAAAAAATGGTCTTTTAAACCCACAAAACAAAATTGTGCCTACTCAGAGAAAAGTAAGAAGGTTAAAAATGAAAAAATACACCACTAATAAAAAACCTGAAATAAGATGGGTGAAATAGTCCTAATACAAACTGATCATAATAAATGTAAATGAATTGAACAACCAGTAAAAAGACAGCATCTCAAATCGGACCTTTTTAAAAATCTAACAATGTATGGTTTACAGAGATACTTTTACCACAAAAAAATGCAAAAAGCTTGAAAATAAAAGAATATCAAGCAAATATGATCCAAAAGAAAGCTGAGGCCATAATTATAATATCTGGTAAAGGAAAAGTGAGGGAATAAAGAAGGAAGCCGTAGACTGGTAGAAAGACTAACAGAGGAAGCACGTATGTGTCTGATTGTGGGAGAAGACGGTGGTCTCAAGAGCTGTTTCCTGCCTTAGTCTGGCCACTCTGATTGGATCCTGTTTCCAGTTCAGGAGATCAAGATGGACTTTATAGAATGCTTTTGGGTGAAGTGGGCAGCATGTGCCTTCAGAACGCTAACATTAGCAATAACCTAACCACACCGGAGTTACCTAGTAAGACTGCTAGAGACCCAGTGTGCAGGTAAACAAAGAGTTTCCACTCCAATGGCCACCAGAGGCAAACCTTGTGAGGAAGAGACAAGGAGGCTGTGAGGTAGACTGGTCACTATGTCAACACCTGCCCTTGCAGAGCTGATAAAGGGATTCAAGCATGACAATTGGTTAAATCATAGAACCACATTTCCCTAAGAAAGCAAGGGGAACGAAAGAACAGAAACTCCTGCTACTTAGGAGACAGATCTGTCATCATCGGGGTCACATGAACACCTCTCTGGGGCAGGGATCTGCTGGGAAGCCTTAAAAAAGTGGAAGAAGGTCTCCTGCACTTCCTAGAGATACCTCTGCCTGGGCCAGGACAAAGGAAAGCCCATGGGTATGATTTCTGAAAGACTAAGAATCCCTGCTGTCCCTAAACTGATTCTGTGCATTGTCTACTAACTGACATTCTGCTTTTAATAGCAGATTTTAATAGCAGATTTATATTTTTCAGGGTAAATTGGTACCAAGCAACCTGCGGACAGAGTATTACATGCAAGGACCAAGAGACTGGCGAATGATTTTCAGGGTGTCCAGTCACCAACTTTTTAGGGTTGACAAATGTAAGGCAGCATGCTCACTGACATTCTTTGATTCAATAAGGCAAATATTGAGAATATTCAGTGTATTGTTTTCCTTGCATTTTCGTTTCAGAGGAAAGCCAATGGTACGCAAAAAGCCTGCTCTCTTCCGGCTGAGGTGTCCAGACACTGTTAGAATGCAAATCTCCCTGAAGAGTGCAGGTTGTTTTCTTTAAAAAAAAAAAAAAAAAAGACTTTATTTTTAGAGCAGGTTTAAGTTCACAGCAAAATTGAGATGAAGATACAGAGATTTCTCACATTCTATTGCCCCATGTGTGCATCATCGCCCACCTTGTCAACACCTCCCACCAGAGTGGAACGTTAGTTGCACTGGTAAAGCTGCACTGACAAGTCACTGTCACCCAACATTTACATTAGGGTTCACTCTTGGTCTTGTGTATTCTGTGAAGTTGGACAAATATATAACGAGACATGTCCACCATTACAGCAGCATGCAGAGTATTTTTCACTGCTCCAAGAATTCTTTGTACTCTGTCTAATGATCCCTGCTACCCCTCAATTTCTGGTGACCAACTGATCTTTCTACTGTCACCACAGTTTTGCCTTTTCCAGAATGTCATATGGTATTTCTAGAATGCCGAGCCAGACTTTCGGACTGGCTGCTTTCACTTAGTAAGGTACATTGGAAGTTCCTCCATATGTTTTTGTGGCTTGAGAGTGTGTTTCTCTTTAGCAATCTTTAATATTCCATTGTCTGGATCTATCACAGCTTATTTACTAATTTACCTAGTGAAGGCCAAGTGTGGGCAATTACAAATCAAGCTCAATGTAGTCTTTATTGTTGGAAGGAGAGTATTTTGACAAAGATGCTAAAGGTGTGGGAATTGCAATGGGATTGGGGGGTAGGGTACAACTTAGGGTAGCAGACTTGTGTGGGGAGGGAAATAGATTTTTTAAAAAGTTTCCCCACACAGCTCTGAAGCCAGCTCTACTCAGAACAGAAGTACTTGGGCTGGTCTAAGGCTGCTGGCCTGGTGCCCTCCTGAGTAGCTAACAGGCCCACAAAACCCTCCATTGGCTGTCTCCATGCAACGATGTAAAAGAAATTATCCTCTTCTAAACTAGAAAGTTTCCTTTTCCAGGGGAAGGAGTCTTTTCTCTGGGGTGAATCTGTATGGAAATGGTAAGGGAAGACTTGCTCCATAGGAACAATCCTCAGAAGGAACACTTTTCAGGGGGACTTTTTCCTCAAGGGTAAGGGAGACTTCCTCAAGGGCACACACCTCAGAGGGACAGGGTTGTGTGGGAAGCACTCCTCAGAGGGAGCGTTGTTTCCTCTACTCCTTTTCTTCTCAGTGTGGCTTCTGGCAGGCTCTCAGAGCTGGATGTGTCCCTACTTCATGGTAGAACAGGATCAGATACTATCATTTACATCCATGCTGAAAATGGAGTCACTTATATTCATACTATATGGGAGAAAAATATCTTTCTGTACTCACCCTAGTTTCATGATTGAAGCCCTTTAAGAAAAGAAAAATTAATAAGAGAAAAATATACAAGTCCATTTAGGTTTTAAGTAACATAGGGATGCTCACCAGGAAAGGAAGATTTAAAGAAACAGATAAACCAGAATAGAGATTTGGATAGTCATAGAGGAATATAGGAGGATGACAAAGGGTATGATCTAATGGTAATAGACAGGAAAACTTAGAAAGGCCTGCTTGGATTTCTGTGTTTATCTTCAGAGAAGAAGGTATATGAGAGGCACCTCTCACATGAAGGTCTTGTGACCTGCTTTCAGGATGAAGGGCAGGGAAAATAACATAGATCTTCTTGCACATGTTATTTTCTTAAATTCCTTCAGTTTAAAATATTTCAGTCTTGACTCCCATTAACACTAATGTTTACTTTGCCAGGCCATGTGCAATTTATGGAAACCCCCATGCCCTCTAGGAATTTCAGTTAGTATGTAAACAACATGGCAAGAGTTGAGAAGGCTTCTTTTCACACCCCAAACCATCCTATGTTTGTGGCTGGTCCCAAAATGTAACGTGTTTTTAGAGATCAAGGAGGGACAGGGAACAGATAACTGACCCTCTCTCTCCTGAGTGCTGCCTGGGGGTGTGGGAGGGTCTTCTTGGAAGCCTGAAAAATGGAATTGTTATGACTTCAGCCAAAGGACAGGAGCTCCTTGAGCTGGCAGGAGCTTTCAAGAGCATCACTATGGGGGCCGGTGAGATAGCTCAGCAGCATAAGTGCCTGCCCAGCAAGCGCGAGGTCCTGAGTTCGACTCCCGGTACCCACATACGATAAAAGGGCCGGTGATATCGCTCAGCAACACGGGCGCCTGCTGGCACGCGAGGTCCTGAGGCCGACTCCCGGTACCCACAAAAAAAAAAAAAAAAAAAAAAAAGAGCATCACCATGAGCCAGGTGCGTGTCATGCACTGTCAGCAAGGGTGCCGCTGTGAAACAAGCTCCCGGAAACAACTTGGGCAGGAAGGTGTTGAAAAACCAGAAATCTCTTGTTGAGTGTAAGAACTTGTTTTCAGTGGAAAATATCTTTTTACATGACTTTTCTGCTTTTCTTTGTACCAGTCAGGACACTGGCAGGAAGCATAATATCTGTGAGGATGAAATAAAAAGACTTCATTGAAGGGAACACTTAATACATTTGGGCAAGATCAAGGTTGCTAAAGAATGCTGGAGGACCTAGAGGCGAGGGACCACAGGAAGCTGACATTGCCCTAGACCAGAGAGATACGGGATCCACTGAGAGCCAGAGCTGTGCAGAAGCGCTACCTGGAAGGAGTAATAGTCATGGAAGAGAAGAGAGGCTTTCAGACACACAGCACAAAAGCACAGAAGCGGTGTGTATGTGTGTGGTGGGGGCAACCTCTTTTCCTCCTGTTGATGCTGCCCAGTGGCCAAGCTTACAGAAGCCAGGCCATAAGGACCTCCGATGATGCAGCTCATAGGAGTCCTGACACACAGAAAGGCACAGACGAATGGAATTCAAGGGAGGGGCCAGACAGAGTTTAACCAGTTCATTCACTGTCAAGTGGGTACGTCTATTCTTCAGATACAATATTATAATTTTTCGCGGAGAAGAGTCACTATATTTTCACTACAGCCCTCTCCCTCTTTTGGGGACCACACTTACCTTCATGAATCATGAAGACTACCATGGGCCTGCCACACACAGAAGAGAGAGGCAGTTAGCTCTCTGAGGAATATTTTTCTTTTATCACGTAGAAATTGGCCAGTAAATGTATAATGGAGAAAGGGCTGAGAGAGAGTACATGTCCATGTCTCCTGAAACCTTGCTCCCAGCCCCCTTCTCCTGGATATAGCTCTCTTGTGCCACATACAAGCATGATAGAGAACTAGACCTATGACCTCACAGGTGCCACCAGACTTTGAAATGTGGGGAAGTGGTTCCAAATTTTTATTGGTGTTCATGAACATATAACACTACATGGAAAGTTCAGAAAGTTTGTCAGGTTCCTTCAGAAGCTACCTTACCTCCTCTCTCTTCAATTTTATTGTTTGTTTGCTTTCTTTTCTGTTCAGAGGACCAGGAAAATATAAGATATGCTATTCATTTACTTACCCATCCATCCACCTACCCATCCATCCATCCTTTCAAGAAATTCTTATGTTGAACATCTATCATGCCGGGTACTATAGTAGTCACTGGGGATTAGAAGGATGATAACATTAGAATTGGTCTAGAGAACTCACCATGCAGTTGAGGTGTACGCACCACATTTATTTTAGTGGCTTGGGGATAATTAAAGGCACAAGTGTCAAATGCAGTGGTATTTGATGCTGAAGACCTACAAGCAATTGTTAAACTCCAAGCCCCATTCTGAGTCCTGAGGCAAACACTCTGGGAGCCACAGTTGTCTGCTACTGCTTTCCCTCCTCATTATTGCCATGTCCCCGACAAAGCTCTGCTGCTGACCGAACAAGAGGACCAGGGACAATGCCACTGTACCAGGAGCTTTCAGTGGGCTCTTTACACAGTTTCTGTTAAAGCTGTGTATCCATCGGGATTTCCAACTTTTGGAACAATTCTTTGTTGCTCTAGAATCTTTTATTCATCTGGCTGTCACTCTTTCATGACATTTACTTTTTTTTTTTTTTAACCTTCTAACTGTTTTACTTAAAGCAATTTCTGTCAAAATATACATGATATTAGACCTTTTCTTGTTTTGTGAGCAAGTAAGACAGTAGGAAAGTGCTTGTGGGGAAGAAGCGGAGATGAGATTCCTGGGAGTTGGGGGACAAATAAGAGGAGCAGGAGAACCAGCACCACATGACTTCACCTCACACGCTGGCCAGGGGCACTCCAGTAGGGCTGCGGTGCACAAATAAAGACCGTGAGTCTTCCGTGTCCTGTTGGTCCATAGAAGGTGTTACAGATGGGTGTGAAGTTCTTGATGATCTACGTCATGCCAGAAATTGCCTCCACTTTTTAAGAAAACAAAATGTCCCAGTCATTCTAAGATGTCAGATAAACCATCAGCCCTCAGACATGACATTTTCTTTGCTAGATTAGTTCCATCATCTACCTACTGAGCAAATATCTGTTTATTTGCTTTGACAAAGGACTGAGAAATGTGTAAGATAAGAAACAGACATTCCCTCAAAATACGTAATTTCTAGCCAGAGAAGTGATACATGGAAGAATGGTGGATTTTTCCTTCCTCATCATTCCTTTGCCTTTCCAGAAAGTCAACTTCTTGGGGCTAAAATAATAAAGGAGTGCTTTTTTGTTGTCATTCCCAGTGCTTGGAAAGAGACAGTTTTTTCACATGATGAGATATAAGTGCTATTCGAGTAGGTTAATATTTGCCTTCAACAGATCTTGTATTAATTTTAAACGTTCCACATGATGGTCAGCCTCTTGTGAAATTTCTTCCTTTCCTGTGTTCTATTTCAGAACAAAGGTCCCTCCCCATCCAGCACACACACACACACACACACACACACACACACACACACACACGGAGGAGATGAAACAGAAAATAACTGACAAGGAGTCCAGAAGTTTAGACATAAGAACAGGCAGGATTTCAGGTGGGTTGCCGTGGAGGCAAAGTGTTAAAATAATTGCATGACATGGAAGAGAAGGAAGAGGCAGGGACTGGACCCTGCCACCATGTGCAGCTGTGGCTCTGTGGCAGATGGACCCCAAGGTTTAATGGTGCACTCTGTGTCTGTGAATCAAAGTGAAAATAAAAAAGAGATGAAGTAAACTTAACATGCATGTTTGGGTTATAAGGCTTTGGATCAGGCAGAAATAAAGAGCTAGGTTTATATTCTTCGTGATTCCTTTTGTGTGTCTGACCTATGAGATGATGAGACATGGATCAGTTACCTTTCCATCCCCACACCACCTCCTACCCTTCCTTCAGCAGCACATTTTAGATGACGGGCGTGGGCAAACAGAAAGCCATGTGTGGAACGAACTGATCAACAACTGAAGGACTGCTCTGGGGTGACATTACCACCTTCTACGAGGAGAGAAGGGTGTGCAGGCTGTAGACATCTACAGGAAGATTCAGCAGAACTCACACAGTACTTTGTGAGTCCTGAGAAGGGAGACGTTAAATCCTTCTGCTTTGACAAAAAGGAAAGTTTGATGGGGGGAAGTGGCATTGAAAGGGAGCTTTAAAGGACGGCTATGATCTAGGAGTCCAGAGACAGATGGGGGAGAAATTCCAAGCAGAGGGAGCAGAGGTGAAATGAAATGGAAATAAGATGTGTAGTCTTTATTTATCAGTGGTGTCGTGGGATATCATGTGGAAAATCAGTGTGATTATTTATCTCCACGATGCTGACCTCTTTGCATCTTTGTAATAATAACCTTGGCAGGAACTTACATTAAATCCCAACTGGAACTAAATATTCATTTCTTATTTTTAACTAAACCACAGATCAAACCAAACTTGCAACACACACACACACACACACACACACACACACACACACACGTATATACCTCTTAGTTTGAACCACACAATAGAATCCTGCACATATTAAGAAGGAGTTTGAACCACACAATAGAATCCTGCACATATTAAGAAGCTATTGAAGCAAAATTGCTGATAAGAAAGGTATACTTTAAATTTGTAATTATTTTCCCCTTCTTCTAAATATAATATCAAATTTATTTGAGCAATCTTAGTTTGTAACCTCTTCATTAGCTCACAGAATTCAATGAGGCAGGATTATTTGTAATGATATTGATTTCTGCATGTAGCTTTTGGAATTAGTCTTCATAATTAAACCTCTGCACATTGCTATATCCACAGGGTATCAGTCAGGGTCCATAATTGAAAACACAATCACCTGGTTAGCTAGTTTAAGCAGAAGGAAAATGTATTGTAAGATGTTAGGTATCACACACACGCTCTGGGAAGGCCCAAAGGTCAGGATTGGAAACTACACAGTCAAAGAGTATCACTCATCACAGGATTGCATCTACAAAGGCCACACGAGGCAGCAGAGCAGGACCCAGTGGTGCTGGGAATTATACACCGGAACCTCTGCAACTTCTCCCCAGAAAGGGAGACATTTAGATGTTCTGCTTGACAGTGTGGGCCCATGTGTTCCTGCTCTTCACATTGCTCCTTTCCAGTGTAACTCTGACATGGCTGCACTGATGGGCAGATTCCTGGTGTCATGCTTGTCCCAGTACCTGCACTGCAATATGGTGAAGTACAATCCCCAACATGGAAAGCTTCCCAAACATGGAAGCAGTTTAAATAATGCAGTGGCCACAAGCATGCGGGAGGCCACAAGCAAGTCCACTACACATGATTATGGTACCACATGCCCTGGTGCCATATCTATCAATTTTATTCTTTGGGTTCAGTTTGTTTAGCACCCTGAAGATTTCTGCTCCTGACAATATCACAAAGCACCTTGACGAAATATCCCACTACGAGACGTATAGAAATATTGGATGAAATCTCCACTGATACAAATAATTGATCTCAACAAAAATAGGTAGTAATAATCTCCCAAAACAAAGCCAAAATGCAGAAACTTAGTGATGAGCTGGCTCTGAAGTAGTAGTTGCCTTTTGGAGATTTGCTAGTGTCTGTAACCCAGATTTTGGGGTTCAATGGTGGTTTAAGGATTGAAGTTAAAGCCTCAGGCCTTTACCAAGGTAAGAGTCAGAACAGAAATTTCTATGTAATAGTGGCAGCCAAAGATCCTAAATGAAAACTGCTCAAAGCAAATGAGATACTGAGGGAATTGTTTACACCCTTGGCTGAAACTGACTAGATAAAAAATCTCTTCTAAAACTTTGAGTTTGGGACTTGATTTTTTTCATACCTGGGTAGCCCAAGAAAGCATAAGCTAGAAGTTTACTGATATACCAGCAGGCTTGTCATGCACACAGTGACAGGTTAGAAGCAAATGCTGTCTCCAGAGGTGTATCCTGAAAAATCTCTCAGGATTCCCATGAATAAAATGTAGCCAAACACAAGATGACATCATGGAAAGATGTAAGGAAACAAAGCATCATAAGCAAGAGTCAATAAAAATAACAGTTAAATTAGATCAGCTAAGAAATCCTAGACTTATACTATAGTTCAAAGTGTTAAAAAAAAAAAAGAGGGGAAAAGATATTGAAAATGTAAGGAAAAAGCTATCACCAAAAAAGATGGGTTGTATACAGCTAAAGACAGAATTAATGAATGGAAAGAAACCACCCAGAATGAAAAAAAAAAGAATGAGACAGAAATATGGCAAATATACAATGGAAGTTAAGAGGCACAGGAAGTAGAGGTCAATAAATAACATTCTATTCTCCCTTGAATTTAGAACCAATTGAAAACGTGAATTGGATTCAGGTGGATGGAGATAGAAATGCCAGATTTATTACTGCTGGAACTGATGAATGAATATGTCTTATTCGTAGCCTTCCTAATGTTGCATCTCAGAATTAGGCACATTTACTCTTCACAGGCAGTGCTGGATGATTAAAGCCCTATCTGTTATCCTTCATCCTCTGTATCTGTAGCTTCTGCCCGGAAAACTTAATCACTGAGTAACAGAGAGAGGTGCTCTCATTCTCTGCAGCAGCTCCAGAGAGAAAGGGAACAGCAGATTAGGCCAAGCGCGCTCAGACACTCACCCCGCTTCACCCACCGAACAAGTTATCTTCTCACCCCAAGAAGGAGACAGATGGCAGGAGCACATCTCAGAGAACCGTTGCCTAGCAGAGAAGACACATCATGCAAAGAGACAGCACATGAAAAATTTTTTTTTCAGAATCCTGGGATTAGGGAAGCATAATATATACTGAGGAATATAAAATTTTAAAACATACTCCTAAAAACACTGCAATGAAGCTGCAGAACATTAAAGACAAAGGCAACGTCAAAGCAGTTAAGAGGGCAAAGACAGATTACTTGCTAAGGATGGTTAGAAAACTTAACAACAGCAAGAATTAAACCAAAAGACACTAAAATAAGATTTTCATATAACTCAGAGGAAATAGCTGTCAACTTAGAACTGTGCCCAGCAAAACATTTATTTTGGGCAACTTAAAAACTTTATGAGACTCTGTCTCAAAGTAAAAAATATTTTTTTTGAAGGGTTGGGGATATAGTTCTGTGTGAAGGTCCTGGGTTTAATCTCCAGGATTGCAAAAGAAAGGAAGAAAGAAAGAAAGAAAGAAAAAAAAAAGAGAAAACAGGTAAAATAAAGATATTTTTAGACCACCACCACCACCACCACTAGCAGCACCACCACCACCAAAAAGAAACGTAAGAGCTTTATTTTGTTTTTTATTTTTGTTTTCTGTTTTTGAGACAGAGTATTGCTATGTGTCTAGATTGGCCTTGTACTTGCTATATAACTTAGGATGGTCTCCAACTGAGACAGGCCATCCTCCTGTCTCAGCCTCCTAAGTGCTGAGGTTATAGATGTGCACTACAACCCCAGGCCTGAGAGCTTCTTACTTACTACAAGAACTTTGGAAATATATTCATTTCAGGGAGGAACAAGGGCTGGAGATGTGGCTCAGTGGTAGAGCACTTACCTAGCATGTACAAGGCCCTAGGTTTGCTCCCTAGAACTTCAAAACAAACAAACACACAGCAACAACAACAACAACAACAAACAGAAAGAAACAAAAAATATACCAGATGGAAGGTAAAAAAAAAAAAAAGAAGAAAGATAAAAAAGAATCTCTAGTTCATGCTTCTTGTGTAGGTTCCCTGGCTTAATTTTGTGACTTTGTTGTTCAGAGTTTGGAGTGATATGATTCATCATTTTATTCCAAGTTCTCCACAGATCCTCAACAATGATTACAGTGCTGCCACTTTCTTCTCTTCTTTATTTTTTATTTTTATTTTGAGACAGGATTTTGCTAAGTTACTAAACTACCTAGGCTGGCCTCAAACTTGTGATCCTTCTGCCTCAGCCTTTCAGTGTGCTGGGTTTACAGGTGTGCACGGCCATGCCCAGCTGCTGCCACCTTCTTTTTTTTTTTTTTTTTTTGTGGGTACCTGGGGGTTGACCTCAGGACCTTGCGCGCCAGCAGGCGCCCGTGCCGCTGAGCGATATCACCGGCCCCTTTTTCGTATGTGGGTTCCGGGAGTCGAACTCGGGCCCTCGCGCTTGCCGGGCAGGCGCTTAAGCCACTGAGCCATCTCACCGGCCCTGCTGCCACCTTCTTAATAGATACACATCCTGCAGGTTATGAGTGAAGCAAAGAGGAAATGAGAGGAGAAAAACATGAGCAGTTGTAGGATGTGATGCATTACCATTAGCTGTGAAGAAAATAGATTGTTCAGGTAGGATTTCCTCTGGAAATATTACAAGAAAAACCCATGCCTCAGTATATGATTTGGAGGGGAGAAAGGAAGAGAAAATTACATCTGCTTGGCTCTCACAAGCATTCCATAGGTCAAGATTTACACTGGGCAGAACACGTCTGGACTTTGGGTGTCATCACCGGGTGCTCAGCGTCTCCTCAGAAAGCAAGGAATGTGCTTCCCGTTGTCTCATTTCATTCAAGTTCCAGCAGTGCTAATATGTCTCGGTGGAAATAAAGGCTAATGTGTGAGATGTGAGAACCACACCAGCCTGGGGCCTCCACCTGGTCTCCAGACAGCTCAGACTCTTGGGGGGGTCTGAGCAGAGAGGGGGATAGAGAGTCAGCGAATAAGTACTTGCCTCCCTGGAATGAGGAGATAGTCAGGGGAATCTGTGAAGGCACACAATGTTTGGGGCCCGTAGAATCTTAAAGTAGTTTTTGTCTCCTTGAAGTTAACTGATCTGCCTAGAAATTAAATCTTTTCTTGATCTTCTTAGAACTCTTCTATTCCCAGTGAGCTAATTTAAGTGTTATGGGTTGGATCTTAAATGTCTCCCAAAAGCTCACATGAAGCACAGGCCCCAGCTGACAGTGATATTGGGATGTGGCAGAAACTTTAGGGGTGGGGCTTCAGTGGAAGAAGTAGATAACTGTGGGTGTCACTTGAAGGAGATATTGGGACCTGGGCCCTCCTCTGTCTCCACTTCCAGGCCACCATGAGATGAGCAGTTTCCTCTACCAGGTGCTCCCTGCCATGATGTTTTGCTTTCCCCATGGCTCAAAGGCAGCAGGGCCAAGCAACCATGAACAGAAACCTCTGCAACTGTGGGCCAAAATCAATCTTTTCTCCTTTTAAGTTATCTCAGGTATTTGGTCACTGTGATGGAAATCTGACTAAATTAAAGGAAAACACAACTACTGTACCAATCGGGGTAGGACAGAGTATGCTGTGCCAATAAGCAGCCCCCCAAATCTCAGGGTTTAGCACAGTGAAGGTTAATTTCTCACTTACGCAACACGCAGTGAGGTCCCAGGTGACACTGCAGGGCAACTGTGCTCCGCCAACTGCCTCCAGGATCCAGCCTGGCGAAGGTGCCCTCTCAGCTCATGACTTCTGTGGTGTGTGAGACAGGAGAAGACCAGGAGAACCACACACCTGTTCCTGGAAGTGTCCTCCTGGAAGTGGGAAGTGGTGTCCAGCGCTTCATCTCATAGCATGGATCGTCGCAAGGCTCTGCCTACCTCCAAAGGAGGGCAGAGAATAATGCTTCATGCATCAGAAAGGGCAGGAGACCTGTTGCCACAAACATTTTTTTTTAAAAAGGATTCATGTTGAGATCAATTTAATCACTAAAATATCTCCTTCATTCGTATTCTCCTTCATATTCCTATTCTGTACATGAATCTCTACTCAGCTTAAGTATCAATTTCAGGAAGATTTCAATTTATTTTCTGTGATAATCCCATCATTTCTCGAAAAATCCTAATGAGAAGATCTATGTGATTTTTCTTGGAGAAAGTCTCAATACCTAGTGAAGTTGAAATTGAACAACAGATTGTTTTAGAACTGAAAAGCGCCTTAGAATTTCACACACACACACACACACACACACATGCACGCATGTGGGCGCGCGCCCTTTCTAAGATGGTCTGTAGAAATCTTCACTGTCAAAGCATTGTAACAGTGTGATTTTAATATACTCCCGCTCTGGCTCCATCATAAACTCATCATTCTGTCCTTTCCCATCATCCTACTCCTAATGCAGACCCTCGCCTTCTCCGGACAAGTTCATCACCTCCCCACTGTCCCTTTGCCTTCCCAGCCCACATCTGACCGGTATCCCATGCTGAGGCCACAGGTCTGATATATATTTAGTCTAAGGTTTTAAATATTAGACACTGTCTCTGGTATTTTCTCATTATTTCCCAAGTGTGTTTTGAATCTCTACTGAGACGGAAAGCTTCTGCGAATGAGAACCATTTCATAGATTGTTGTCTATTTTCTCCCAGACTTGTTTCCTCCCTCCTCCAGCACCTGGTCCTGAACACTGTGTGTTCACAGAGCACTCAATAAATACTTGCTGAATTGAATTTTCTAAACCATACTAATTATCCATTCAGCTCAAGTCGCTGCGTCTATGTAGAATGATGGATTTCCAGACACCAGGACTGAGGGTCAATTCAAATCTCTCGAGGGCCTATTGGATTTACAGTTGCGGACCACCTTCCCCTTTCCACACTGGTAAATAGAGGGCACAGGATTCTGCCGCCCAGGATTTCCAAGCAGCTGCCCTGCATTTTATGCCATCCCTAGAATTAGTCCTAGTGGAAGCCATGAAAATAAATCTACTTTTTTTCTCTAAATTCTGCCAACAAAAGGGCCAATGAATGTCAAATTAATGACTCATTGAAAGTCCACGGCATCCTGTTTCTGACTTTTAGGAGGAAGTGGACCCTAAGATTTCCGAGAACACTTGAAGCAATTTCTCCACTAACACTTCTCTCAGATGTCTGTAAGGGTGACAATGTCTCCATTATTATACTGAGATACACGAAGACATTCTCGAGTGTGATATTTAAATATTGTCATAGTTTATTTCTAGTTCTAAGTGCAGAGGGTGACGGGACAGAAAAATGCCATGGGCCTCACGTTTTTGCCCATTCTCACGTGATATGGCTGTGCAGGTACAAACAAGAAAGAGTTATTACATAACGGAAGAAGACATGTCTCATTGCTGAGATCAGTTTTAATTCTCCATTACATAAATTGGCAAGGCAGCAGACCCGTATGCGTCGAGAGCACAAAAGTCCCGGGAAAAACCGTACAAGTCACAGCACATACAAATGTGTTCAATGAGTCACTGTGTTCTGCAGGGACAAGCAGGAACCTCTAAGAAGATGCCAGAATCTTTCCACTGTTGGGTAATTTCACACAAACGCTCAGGTTGGATTAAGATATATTCTTTAAACTGTGCACTTTTCAGAATTGTCTGTAATGCTGTAGACTGACCATGAGTTCCCAATTTTGGTTTTTCAATAGTGAAGCTTGAGACATAGAATTCAAATGAGACAAGAAACCACTTTGCGAAAAGCTGATAAGGAGGTGCCATTAGCTAAGTATCTCTGCAGTATTACCTGTGCAAGGTTGTACAAACTTGTATATCTCATTGATACTTTTAATAACTTAAAAAAGCTACCATGGCAATGTACAGTAAAAATGTTACTGGGCGAATAACTGGAGAGAGTGATTGATAATACTGAAATAAGTGTGGAGTCAGTACAAAAAACAAAAATTAGATTTACTGTTTTGAAGCTGAATGCATTGTTAGCACAGACAAGTACTAAGTTATGTGAAACTTTGTAAAAGATTAAAATATCCTTCTATCAAGAGTTACAGTTTTGGGGCCGGTGAGATGGCTCAGCGGCTTAAGCGCCTGCCCGGCAAGCACGAGGGCCCGAGTTCGACTCCCGGAACCCACATACGAAAAAAGGGCCGGTGATATCGGTCAGCTGCACAGGTGCCTGCTGTCATGCGAGGTCCTGAGGTCGACCCCCCAGTACCCACAAAAAAAAAAAACTAAAAGTTACAGTTTCATTAAAATATATTGTCTTCCAAGTAATGGAGATACCAAAGATGTGATTGAACATACGGTGAATGTTTAAATTTTTTAAAAATTTTATTGCAGGAAAACAAACATTGCCCTTAGCACCCCTCAAAATTCTTCCTCTCATTTTAAATACACTTATCCCATCATTCTTGCCGCTTTCTGAAGCAGTTCTGGAGTTTCTCTTTCATGAGTGTCTTTAGTTGCATCATCGTGGCTGCTTTGATGTCCTGAATCAATTCAAAATGTCTATCTTTTATAGTCATTTTGACCTTGGGGCAGACGCAGTAGTCATACTGCATGGTGCCAGATCTGGTGAATGAGGACACACTGTAATGCTTTTACAAGCCTGGCTTTCTGTTGGATGGCACTTGGCAGTAGCATTCGTCAAATTTTGACCACACTGTATAAAGATACTCATAAAGGAGAATTTTCAGAACTGCTTCAGAAAGTAGCAGGGATGATGATGGGATAAGTGTATTTGAAGTGAGGGGGGAGTATTGAGAGGGATCAACGGCAATGTGTCTTTTCCTGTACTACATTTTTAAAAATTTAAACATTCTCTGTATATTTTGACCACATCTCATATCTGAGCAACCTGCTTATGCTCACTACACAGAATGTTAACCAATTAAGGAGTGACAACAGTTATTAGATTTTGCTAGTGCCAAGGATAAAGCTCAATGGCACAAAACCTGCCTGGCAAGTGCAAGGTCCTGAGTCCGATTCCCGGTACCCAAAAATAGGTAGATTTTGCTAATATTCCACTTTGAAACAGTCAGAAGACACTTCTATTCCCTTTTTGAGCTTCTAGAGCAGCTAATAAAAGAACATTGGTAGATTAATGGCTACTCTTTCTTAAACACTTGTGTTTTTTATCTTCTATTGCTTGTACTTAGTATTTTCTCAGTGTTTTGCCCCCAAAACCAAACACAGAAATCAATTGGCTAGCATGAGATTCAAACTACTACCCATCACCTCTCATTTAAAGTTATTGTGATCATCATGATGGCTTCATTTTTGAGTGATAGACTTCATAATAAATAAATGACATACATTTGAAATTAAACACAAGCCAAGTCCAGGCCTGTAATCTCAGCTACCCAAGAAGCTGAGGCTGGAGGATTGAGAATTTGAGGCCACCCTGGGCAATTAAGTGAGATCCCATCTCAAAAAAAAAAAAAAAAAAAAAAAAGGGAAAGGAAAGGAAAAGGGAAGAAGGAAGGAAGGAATTCTGAAGTGAAAAACATAAACCAGTGAAATGTCAGGGAATCTGATGAAGATTCTAAATTTTGTAAAATGTATTGCTAATAAAAAATTTTAACACCAGTGGAATAAACGTTAGCTATGAAGACTTTGGGATTTTAGCTTTGGAACTGTACCATCACTTTCTCTGTAACTAATTGTCACTTAATGTATCTGCAGGGTCCTAAAGCTACATGATAAAATGACATTTACATTTGCTGGGACACTTTGATATTCACTGCCTCATATAATCTTCAGGACAATTCTGTGATGTACAAAGTAGCCTTGTAGGGCTAGTCACATGCCCAGAGGCAAGGATTTGTGTGCCGTTGCTTCCGAGCAGATAGAGCCAGACAACCTGAAGATGCAGGTCAGGGACTCAAGTTCGCTCTCCTGGGTACAATGACAACTAATCAACAGGCTTCCTGACTTTGCACAGACTCATTCTCTGAGGGCTGCGTTGGAGGCATAGTGAAGGAGAGTGATCGGAGGGAAGTAATTCTTTAGCCCTCAGACCTGGTGGGAGTGTCTGTGAAGGGCAGCAAAGCAGGGATCCTGGAGGCAAGACACTGGGGGCCGCACCCCGGGAACCCACTCGAAGCTGTTCACACTAATGTGGTTTCTCTGGCAGAGGGGCCCGTCAGAGGGTTCACCCAGAGCTGGGGGAGCCACGTGGCCTCTTGCCAATAAGCATAGTTGAAGATTAGCAGGAATTTCTGGTAGCTAAGACAGAGTATGGGAACACAGAAATGTTTAAAAACTGCCTGGAGTATGACACAGTTTATGTTATGCAAAAACAGTGGAGAGGCTGAGTGAGAATTAGAGGCTAAAGTCTAAAATGGAGAATATTCAGCAGGCAAAAATCACAGAATATTGCATGCCAACATTTCCTGAGCACCTACTTTGGTGTATAGCATCCGTTAAACTTTTCATTGAACCCATTCTTGCCCAATGTAACACGACTATTAAAGAGCCCCGGTGAGAGTGGAGCTTGGGATCTCATGACGGATTACAAGTCCAGGCAGTGGTCTTCGCAGCTCGCAGCATGTTTGTGATTATGTTGGAAGAATATCTATAAAGATGCTTGATGCCTGTGCAGAAAAGAGTTAATCAAACAGGCCTGGCACAGCTGTCCTTGGAATGACCTGCTTTGCAAGGTTTGCTGTTGGCTGCTAACTTGAACGGTACACAGCTCTCTAGACTGATGCAAAAATTTCCCTAAATGGTCAGAGGGGCTCACAGTGCCTAAATGGTGGACAACGTGCTCTATGCTGAACACCTGCTCTCCTCCTGGGAGCCTGCGCTTCCGGTATGTGGTAGGCACAGGGCGGCTACACGGCCAGCCCCCAACGACAACCTTGAATCCTGAGTCCAGCGAACTTCCCCGGTAGACAGCACGGCACACGTGCGGCTGCGAGCTACTGTTGGGAGGAGTGGCGTCTGCTGTGTCTCCACTGAGGGATGACTCTTGGGAGGTTATGCCTGGTTTCCTCTGGAGTTTTCCTCATTCTCCTTTTTTCTTTCTGATTTTACTTTTCATCTTTTCACCGTAATAAACCACAGGCCTGAGGACAGCTAGATGCCGAGTCTCCCATATGTCATCCTAGAGAACCACCAAAGCTGAGCGTGGTCTTAGGGACTCCCTGCGTGAAGTCAAAATCAGCACGTGTAATAGAGGTGGATTTCAAGGTACTGACATTTTCTTTCTTTCATATTTAATTTCTGATTAACATCGTACTTGCACTGAGTATTAAAATTCAACAAGTACTCAAAGGCTGACAATGAAAACGTGTCATTTGTAGGTAAGTAAGTCTCTTGCTTACCTCTTTCTATACCTTTAGCTTTATTCCCTAGAAGGATCTGTTTTCAATGGTTTTAGACATTTTTTCAGATACACAGGTAGACAGATGATAGATAGATAGACCATGCTATACTTAATATTTCTTGTTTTTCAAGTTTAGGTATTATTTAGGTATTATTTTATATTAGGTATTATTTAGGTATTTAGGTATTATTTATTGTGTTCCACTATGAAAAGTAAAGCTTGAACTACCCCACTACACTGACACAACCTTTTCTTACCTCAATCCTCATAAAGTACTTTTTGGCATGATTTTTGTTTAAACAAATTTCAGTTTTTACACTATTATGACTACCTGTTATTAACTGCTGAACCACAAAATACACTGTGGTTAATTTCCCTTTTTGAGAAAATTTTCTAGAAAATATCCGAGAGATAATTGTTTGTTTTTTTTTTTTTTGTGGGTACCGGGGGGTCGACCTCAGGACCTCATGCGCCAACAGGCACCCGTGCCACTGAGCGATATCACCTGCCCCTTTTCCGTATGTGGGATCCGGGAGTCGAACTCGGGCCCTCGCGCTTGCAAGGCAGGCGCTTACGCCACTGAGCCATCTCACCGGCCGAGATAATTGTTTTATACTGTATTTTTATTTGCTCTATTATTAACTCTTCCCCCAAGATCTCTATCAAAGTTTTACAAAAAGTAATCTACCATTTGCATTTACTTTTGTTTATTTTTGTTTTTAAGACATTGCTTTAGAGTTTGCCTTCCCTCCTATTGTGGCTTCATCATCTTGGGAATTCTTTTTGCTTCTCTCCTGCATGGATGCCTTGCTTCATAGTGCTTGTATTTTCCCCTTCTTCATTTAATGAAGTGCATCCTCCAGTGTCCTCCTACAAGTGGCGTAGGGAGTGAAATATTTGAGGCTTGTCTGTCTGGATATGTGTTTGTCTTATCACACACCTGACTGATAATGTGGCTGGGTACAGAATTTCAAGTTGGTAAATATTTTCCTCAGAACTGTGAAGACATTCCCCCATTGTACTCCAGCATCAAACACAGTTGATTAGAAGTGTATGGATTTTCTGATTTAGGATCATCTCTTTTACCTACTTGTCTAAAATTTCACAATGGTGTGCCCTGGTGTCATTATTCTGAAACTCAGAAACCCTTTTTCAATTGGAAGTCTTATGTCCTTTGGGGCTAGGTTTCTTTGTATTATTTTATTGAAAATTTTATTATCGCACATTCTTTGTCCTCTCTTTCTACAGTGCTTGTTAGTACAATGTTATACTTCTTAGGTTGATCCTCTAATTTGGGTATTTTTTTCTTTGTTTTGAGGAGTTTTTGTTTTTAATTTCTGAAGATTTCTTCAACCTTGTCTTCTAATCTTCTACTGAGTTTTTATTTTGATTATATTTAAAATTTTTTTCATGCTTATTTTATAGTTTTCTGTTTTTGTCTTATGGATGCAACAGCTTTTCATGCCTCAGATGATGTTATGAGCAGAGTATTTCCCTTTTTACCCCTCCACATCATTATTACTAAAACTGCCTTTCATGGTGAAAACTTTTAGCTGCCTGGTGACTCTTAGTGTTTTGTTTTATTTTGTTTTGCTTTGCTTTAGGAGACAAGGTATTGCCATGTTACCTAGGCTGATCTTGAACTCCTGGACTTTAGCGATCCTCCTGCCTCAGCCTCTCAAGTACCTGAAACTATAGGTGTACATTACCATGCCCAGTATCTTAGTTATCTATTAATATGAGCAAGGAACTAAAGAGCTGGTTGTATGCATGGATGTGTTCAGTGGGCTTCACTGCAAAGCAGTGGAGGGTGCCTACTTTGTTGGGGAACCTCAAAGTGTTACGAAGTAAATCTTTTGTTTTGAGTCAGTTTCTCCACAGAAAAGTCCTGGTGTCTGGGGATACAGTTCTGGATACGAGTGTTCTGAGAGTTGAGGAAGGAAGGAAACTGTGGACCTTACCTTTAAATATCAGAATTTTTACTTGCTCTCCATTTTCTAACCCTTGTATAATATCAATAGATTTGTTGACAGAGCCTCACATTGAGCCAGTGGGCAAAGAAGAAATATTCATGAGGCTCCAGTCCAGCATCACAATGAGAGCAAACGAGGGTATACTGGGATATGAGAGACAATATGTTTGTAACAGACGTACCCACCCTTTACTGGCCTGATATCTCTGAGTTTGGAGCCTCTTGGTCAATTTCTTAAGCAAACATTTTCTTTTTACTTGTGGAGTAGAGCAAAGAACTTGGGGTCTGATTGCTACTTATTCAGACTGTGAATCAGTGTTTCTGTTTTTATTCCTACCCTTTATCCCTAAATTTCTGGTTGTCCTGATATCCGAGCCTCTCTCGGATATCTCCGAGAGAGCAAACTGACTTCTCATTATAGCCTTCCCATCGCACATGGATGATTCTCTCTGCTGCTGTCATTTACCCCTTATCTGTCCACTATATGACTTCCAAGTCTTTGTTCACCTCTCTCTTCCAGTGTCATCTTTTCTCCTGTTTTCTTTGTTCTTCTGGACTTGTAAATTACAAAGATTCATTTACTGCCGTTTTATTGGAGTTCCAGATGGGATAATGGTAACTATTTCTTCAATTTCCCATTTTTAAACCACCAACTGTTTGCTGAAAGTTTAAATATTTATAAATTAAAGAAAACTAGTTAGATTGAACTGTGATTAATTAATAACAAATAATTTTTTGTATGGGTAGTATTTGATCCCCATCATTGGGTATGTACTTATTTAACCCTTACTGTACAACTGTGCTGGGGCTGGGGATATAGCTCAGCAGCACAGCACCTGCCCGGCAAGCACAAGGTCCTGAGTTTGATGCCCGGTACCAAAAATGAAAGTATACAATGCATCTATAACTATGCTGTTTGTGTAGGTGTCACCTGAAGGTACATGTGTGGAAGGCTTGGTCCCTGGCCCTAGCATATGGTAGGGAGGCAGTGGAACTTTTGGGAGGTGGTAACTAGGGGAAGAAATTTAGGTCACTGGGGATAGGAATGCCCATGAAGAGAATATTGGGACTTAAGCCCCTTTCCTGTCACTCTCTTTACTTCTCAGCTGCCATAATGTGAACAAATCTCCTTCCATGATATGATGTGTCGTTATAGGCCCAAATCAACAGAGCCAAGTCACCATGGACTGAAACCTCTGAAGCTGTGAGCCAAAATAAACCTTTTCACCTTTAAAGTTGATTACTACTGCATTTTGTGACAGTAACAGAAAACTAACTAATACAAAATGTCACAGATTGGTCTCAGAAGCACAAGCATTAAAAGCAACTTACAGTACTTTATTTATTGAAAATGCAGATTCCAAAGTCTATCCTGGATTATGTGCATCAAACTCTTTTGACGATCAATAGCTCTAAAGTTTTAGAATCTCTCTTCCATTTTGTATTGTTCTTCCTTTTTTTTTTTTGTGGGTACCGGGGGTTGACCTCAGGACCTCATGCGCCAGCAGGCGCCCGTGCCACTGAGTGATATCACCGGCCCCTTTTTTCATATGTGGGTTCTGGGAGTCGAACTCGGGCCCTCGCGCTTGCCAGGCAGGTGCGTACGCTGCTGAGCCATCTCACCGGCCCCCATTTTGTATTAATGAGTGACAGGTTATTTTGATTTAGCGTTTTGGTGGAAAGCTACATTTTGTTAGGAATTTTTTTTGGGGGGGGGCACTGGGAATTGAGCTCAGGACCTCACACTTGCCAGGCAGGGGCTGTGCCATTGAGCTAAGTCCCTGGCCCTGAGGAATTTTTTAATAAAAATGACCCTCAAATACATTATGTTTATTTAGTTTTTTATGCCTGGTCAAACCTAGCTAGTTGGACCAAACAGGTATAAATTACCATCCTTCAGCTGTTCACTACCTGAAATAGAATCATGGATTCCTGTGGACTAGCTCCATAAACTCAGGTACATGAAAGTGACATCAAAAGTCACTGCCTTTTCTAGACTGTAGACAAAATGCATGTTCCAAGGCAAACAAAATATATTACACGAAGTGAAACCCTACATTACTCTTTTGTTCCATTTGTGATCTCTAGTTGACTGTGAAGTTGGAAAACCTACCTTCTTCCGTTCCAGGAAGGCCTTGAAGCAAGTAACAGCAACAGTCACCCTCCACCCTCCAGGCCTTAGCTACCCAATGGCAGGGTTTTTGCTGAAGCAAGAGATTTTGTGCTTGATGTTACTTCCTTTAACTGATTGACCAAATAATTAATTTTGCAGTACTGGGGATTGAATCCCAGGGTCTCATGCATTCTAGGCAAATGTTCTACCATTGAACTACAAACCCAGTGCTCCATTTATTTTAAATAACAGAATTAATGATCTTTCTGCTTAGAAAAGTTGTATCACTATATTTTATTATATCATATCATATTAGCTAATTGAAAAAATTAGAAAATTGAGAAAAACTCAGACAAATGTGAATTTACCTTAATTCTAGAGATAGCCAGTGTAAATACGTTAATATATTTCCTTTTAGTCTTTTTTTTGCACTTCTGTGTTTTATGTAGTTGGGATAAGGTATATAAGCTATTTATATGCTCTGCTTTTTTTTTTTTTTAACTACTTAACATTTTGCAAGCCTGTCTCCACATAAAGTTTTTCATAAGCACATTTAAATGTTTTCACATATAAGTTTGCATTCATTTGGCCACTCCCTGATTGCTGGATATTTGTTTCCAAATTTTTGCTATTACAAATAACATGATATGCAATTTTTCATGTAAAATTTGACCTATATTTCTGGATTTTTCCTGTGGATACAGTCCTACAAACCATGACTATTTTAAATTTTTTGATTGAAGTTGTCACACCATTTTTCAGCATGACAAATACATACTTTTCTTTAATGGTGCTGGTTATCAAACCGAGAGCTTTGCACATGTTAAGCATATATTCTACCTTTAAGCTGCATCCCCAGTCCCTACACACTCTTTCACCACCAAGGAACTAGAATGTCTTTGTCCCTGCAGTTTTGATAGGTTTACACATTATAAATCTTTTCTTATAGTCAAATTAAAGCATGCATATTTTTTTTAAAGAAAGATTATCAAAACGCACAATGAAAACATGAGTCCCCTGGCCCACTGTGCTCTATCCTCCTGTCCACAGTAGAGGGGCAACCTCTCTTAACTTTTTAGCAATTGTTTTAGGTACTTAGCTCCAAAAATATGATTTTGCTGCCATTTCAATTTTTTTTAAATGCATCATTCTGTCAGGTATTCTACTGAATCTTTCATTTCCCCAACTGTCTCCCTGCCGAAATTCTTTATATTCCCGTGTCAAGATGAACCAGAAGCCAATCTGCTCTCTAGACGGATTTCTAATTCATCCTCTAGTTTTTAATTCCCTTCTTCTTTTCTGCCCCTTGGTGCCTGAGCTCAAAGGTGTAGCAGGGCCAGCCAGCTCCTACCCACTCTGTGTCCTATGGTAGGTAACCTCTGTGGGCTCCTGAGGCTGTGGCTTCTACCAGTCTGCTGCATCCGACTGTACTGTGCAGTAATTACGTTGGGATTCCGTACCCTCGGATACCCCATATTCCAATGGTTTTCAACTAGGACAAGTCTGTCCCCCAGGAAACATTTGGCAATATCTGCAGATAGTTTTTTGTTGGCGCACTGAGAGGGAAGGTTGCCATAAGCACTTAGTGGGTGGAGACAAGAGATGCAGCTAAGCATTCTACAATGCACAGGACAGACCCAGACAACAAAGAATTATTTATCATTTTAGTAACTTCTCAGGATAGAGGGGAGATCAACATGTACATTACATTGCTCAGTCTCTTGGAGATTGTTTCTTCACTTATAAAATGGGATCAATAATTAGAACTATCATCAGGATTATTAGGATTAAGTGAGATGATATACAAACAGGGTCCAAAAAAAGTTTTTCAAGACTAATCAGAATTGCTGGGTATGGTGGTGCATGCCTGTAATCCCAGCACTCAGGAGGCTGAGGCAGAAGGATTGCCAAGAGTTCGAGGCCAGCCTGTGCTGCACAGTAAGTTCAAGGCCAGACTGCACTACATAGTGAGAACCTATCTCAAAAAAAAAAAAAAAAAGGACTAGTCAGAAGTTATAATTTTAAAAATATTTTGATAGTTTGGTGAATTAAATAATTCTACCTTGTTTACATTTGTTTCTTTTTACTAGTGAGGCTGAAGTTTTAAAAAATATGTTTTAGAATTTGCATTTATTCTGCTCTGATTTATCTAAATACCTTGTTAAAATTTTATGTTCGATGTTTGCTATAACTCCTGTGCTCTGGCCTCACCAGCAGGTGACTGCAAAATAAAGTCTTATTTACTTTGATACCAAATTATCACTTTGAATCACTATATTTCAAATGAATGCTACTTTCCCAGGGTTTCTCTTCCGAAGCAGCTATCTCCCATCCCCCTCCAGTTATTTGAATGCCTGCTGTCCTCGTCATTTGGTGCCCCCTGCTGGAAGAGCAGGAACTTGCATCACTCCAAACCAGAGTGGGGTTCATGCTGTCTGTGGCTGTGGGGATTTCCTCACAATCTCTTTGTTTGTTAGTTTTTTGTTTTTTTGTTTTTTGAGACAGGGTCTTGCTGTATTCTCATTGATCCTCCTGCCTCAGCCTCCCAAGTGCTAGGATTACAGGTGTGCACCACGACGCCCGGCCCCACAATCTCTTAATAGCTACAACTTCTGATCTCCTCTGCCTGCCATACCATCAGTGTGCCCCAGGGGGTCATCACTGGTGTGCAAGTTCACCACGGCAAAGTCCTGCAGGCCTGGAGAGATGGAGTTCAGCTGGGTACCTCTGTCTGACTTTTCCAGGACTCTCTTCCTTTCACTGCACCTGAGGCAGCAGTTAGGTCACTCTTCCAGGTGGACCTGGGTCCTCAAGACATGAATGTCCCATACTTAACAAGCCCCATACCCAAACAAATTGATAGATTAAAAGACAGATGTAAGGGAGGCCAAGTGCCCATGATGTGCGGGGAAGATGATATTGAATTACTTCTCATGATGATGTCCTACGCCCAGCCCTTACTGAGCCAGTTGGTTCTATACATAAGGCCACTAAGAGTTTGTGCATTGCATGTTGCTCTTTTAAATCATTATTTTTGGTTTGACAAAGTATTGTGATTTCCAAATGTTGCTACTGCTGGAGAAGGAGCAGGGAATGGACAAGCTCAGCAGGCTCCATTCTAGCATTTTTAGTGTGGCAGGCCTGGCTTGAAGATAGTATACAAATCAGAAAAGAAAAGCAAAAGAAGCCAAGAACATTTCTGCAGGACCAGTGTACTTTTCCCTGCTTTCCAGTGGCTGCCATTCAATGACCACTTTCCCTCTTCCTGGGACCCCCATCACTCTCTTGTTCCCAACTCTTTCATTGATACTTTTTAGCAGAGTCGAGTTAGGAAAACCATCTCTCTGGTGATTTTTATATCTGCTACAAATAGAGGTGTAGATTGACTTTCAAACATGGATCAAACTATCTACTCGCCTCATTGACCTAGCAGTGGAAGCTCTGGTTTGGAATGGGAAAATGTGACAAAGGGAAAAGCAATTTCAAAGCCTGCAAAATCTCTGGCTGAGGTTAGTCTCCGGAGCCAGTTTGAATCCTGGCAGTATTTCCTCACTAAAGCCTGGATCTGTGCAAGTTAGTTAGCTCCCTGCCACAGGGGATGTTAATCACACCTATCCCACAAGGCTGTGGTGAGGACTGACTGCAGGAGTGAGGGTGGCGCGCTTAGGATGGTGCCTGGCGATCACACCTTGCTTCCTATTATGCATCCTTGCATTCCCAGCGTCTGACAAAGTGCCGGCCCGGGAGGGGCACTACATTCTTGTTACTAATGTTGCTATTATCTCCACTGACTGAGTCATGCTTTGTGCAGTCCTCATGAAGAATTTCCAAGGCAGATGACTCTGTCTGTCCTCACAGAAAAGTACAAAACCCCAGGTAGTTGTTCAAGAACTACTTCCTCATTTAAGGCTAAGTTTGGACTCAGCAGAGAAAAGGCTTCATAAGTTTCACTTTATCTAATAACAGAAAGGCCTTCTGTGATTTTGGGAATCCCGATACTTTTCAAGTTGTGTTTAAACTTACAACTTCATTAATCTTGCATCTTTTTTTCTCTTAAAAGTGAAAATCAAAAGCCTGAGGGATGGAGTGTTTGTGAGAGACTTCCCCGACGTGCAAGTGACCTGCAGAAGGTCTAAGTTAGTGGAAATGATGACGATGTTCCAGCATGTGCACCCTGGGCACCTCGCTTCATTCAGAACTGAGCTGCAATTGGCCTGCATGTAGTTTTGTTTCTATTTCACTCTGAAAGGAATGGGAGTCAACCAATATTTTGCATTAGATTTACAGTTATAATTCTAAGCCACTGTTAGGAACTCACTTCTTAACCCTGACTAAAGAAAGGTAAGCTTTCAGTCCCATTTAAGATGGTTTACTGTTTTTAAAGCTAGGAGCAGGACTCTGGTTAAAAGACAAGGTGGACAGTGACACTATCTATCATGTATTTCCACCCTCATGGCTCCTGGCCTGCGCTCTGGTACATGACAAGAACTTGAGCACTCAGTGCATTTCAACCTTGACTTACTCGCTCTTTCACCTGGTTCATATGTAACTACTACTAAGGTCTCCAGGTATAGACAATGGAGGAGATCGTAAAGGAACAGAAGACAGCAGCAGGACAATCTGCCAGAAAGACCGTGGCCTTAGGACTGAGGGACACTGACCTGTGGTTCCAACAGGGTGTGCAGCCTTCATAGAGATTTCTCGGCCATTTCCTATGTTGCAGCCACAAAAATCTTGTTTTTTGTCTTAGTTCATCTGGACTCTGCTGTGGTCTGAATGTTTGTGTCCCCCTCAGCCCCAAATTCATATGTTGAAACCTAATCACCAATGTAGTGTTTAGTGAGAAGTGGTGCCTTTAGGAGGTGACTAGGCCACGAGGGCGGATCACCAATAGGATTAGTGTGCCCTTGTAAAGAGGGCGCTTCTCTGCCCACTTCCCTGCTACCACCTGAGGACACAGCTGGCAGGCGCCATCTCTGAAGCAAACAGAGAGCCCCTCCAGACAACAAGCCTGCTGATACCTTGATCTTGGACTTTCCAACTCCAGACCCATAAGCAATACTTTCTGCTGTTCATGAATTAACCAGTCTAAGGTATTTTTGTTATTGTTGCCCCAATAAAGTAAGACAGGGTGCTATAACAAAAGATCATGAGCTCTTAGCTTATAAAACAAAAATGTATTACTTACAGTCCCAGAGCCTGGGAAGTGCAAGACCAGGTGCTGCCAGATTTGGCATCTAGTGAAGGCCCCTTCCTCACAGATGCTGCCTCCAAGCTGTGTCATCACTTAGAAGAGATGAATAAACTCTCTTTTATAATCCTGTCAATGAGACAGGAGTTCTCATTGCCTAACCAGCTCGCAGAGGTCCCACCTGCAAATAACACTTTGGGGATAAAGCTTCATTATATAAATTTCAGGGGGACACAGTCTTAGAAACCAGCATATTGCGGTCACATCATACGTTCCTCATTAGACGTTGAGACTATTGCATCAAAGACTGTTGCTAAGCTTCTTTCAGCTGCATCAGGGAGTAGATCCTTAGTACAGCAATGTTCACTGATCACATTAAAAGGTGGATGAAATAATCAGTCCCTTAAATAAAAGAGAAATGAGGACACCCCACCTCATTTTCTCTCCCTTTCCTTCCCAGTCTGTCACACCTGGATGTGTCACTGTTACCAGCCACCAGCCCATTCTGCCCTGGCTGCTGAGCCCCGCTGTCAGTTGCTCACTGAGATTCCCACATGCCAGGGACCTCGGCCCTCTCTAATGGGTGTAGAGGTCATGTATTCAGGCGTGATTTCAGAAGTCAACTCTAGCACCCCCATATTCTTCCTCACCTTTTCCCCTGTGCCCTTTGCATGTTTTCTTGGCTGTTTGTCAGCAGCCTGGGCACAAAGCTCCCCTGCTGCACACTGAGGCCAGGCCCAAGCTCTCACTGCCCTGAGGACGAAGTCTCTTCCCCCATACCTGTGCTCCTCCCCTCGTCCATCCAGTGGAAACTCAAGGAGCAAGACTTGCTGTGATTTGAGTGTGTCCCCCGAAGCTGATGTGTTGGAAACATAATTCCCAGTGCAACAGCATTAAGAGGTAAAGTAATAAGAGTCTAATAAGGGCTCTGATCTTATGAATTGATGTCTTTATCAACAAAGTGAGTTATCACAAGTGGATTTTTACAAAAGTGAATTCAACCCCTTCTAGTGCTCTCTCACCATGTGATGCCTTCTGCCATTCTAGGGTGAGACAAGAAGGCCCTGACCAGACACAGCCCCTGGTCTTGGGTGTATCAGCCTCCAGAACCATGAGTCAAATGGGTTTCTGTTCATTACAAATTCCTCAGCCTCTAGTATTCTGTTATAGCCATGGAAAACAGACTGAGAGAGAGGCCTGGTCTGCAAGTATGGAACCTCATTTTTAAATCCGGCTCACTGTGCCTCCTAAATTCTTGATCACCACTCAAAAGCAAATGATAGGCTGGGACTTCCGTGTCCCGTTCTGTATTGCCGACTGGGCCTGCACTCTTCCTCTGCTGCCCGTGCATGCTCAGATCTATGGATGCCACCTGCCCATCTGCCTGTTCCTGAAGAATGACACCTGTAGCCTCTCAGCTCTAGCTGCTTGTTCTTCCTGACGGAACCCCTGAGTCTGTTTACTGCTTGTGTCTGCATTCACCCCACTCTTCAGGCAACGTGGCCTCCCTGCTTACTTCCTTGTGTCTGGACAGTCCTCTGCAGCCAGGCCATTTCTCCCAACCTGGTGCCAGGTCCTGGCCTCTTCCCTGCTCTGTCCCGCTCTGCTCTAGTCACCCATCCTGACTGAGCCTCCGGTTCTGCTTTAGATAATAGCTCCATTAAAGGGATCCAATGGCACCCAAATGATCAGGCCCAGAGAGTATGGACTAGTGAGCTAACATGTGACCTACCATCTGAGGCCTCTGTGCATTCATTCATGGAGTAAATTCATATATACTTGATGGGGGTTGTGAAAATGAACAAGAAACCCTGGGGGACCGCTCCCATGGAGGTACATGGGCCTCTCCTTGGTTCTGTTCAGTTCTATGTTTATATCAGTGGCCACAATTTATATACCTATAAAAAGTGCTAGGGAGGATATGATTATCAAATTGTAAATGACAGAATATAATAATTATTAATATCGCATTTCACTAATTCTGAGGTACACATTTTAATGTCTAAAATCAGATATATCATACAATCAGCCGCATGTCATAAAGATAGTTTGCTTGGCAACATTATTTATTCTTTGTGGTGTGTGTGTGTGTGTGTGTGTGTGTGTTTGCAGACTAGAAATTGAATTCAGGGTCTTCACCCAGTGCTACAACCTTAGCCCCTTTTGATTTTTTATTTTGAGGCAAGGTCTCATCAAGTTGTTAAGTTGCCCAGGAAAGACTCAAACTTGCAATCTTCCAGTCTCAGCCTCCCAGAGTTGAGCCATCACACCTGGCTTTCATTTTTTTAAAATAGTGTACCGTACAATTAAAGGAATATTCCATTTGATGAATGTGGTATATTGGTTGATGTAACCCAAACCAAAGATTATCAACAAGATAGAGTAAATGGAAGAGACTTTAACGAGATGGAATTTTGTGGTGATAAATAATATAGTCCTGCACTTAAGTTCAAAAAATCAATCACACAAGTAAAAGATGAAGATAAGTTGGCTTAAATTCAGTTCCTGTCACAGTGGCAGGAATAGGTTTGAGCAGATGGCTAACAAGAGTCAATAACACTGTCGCTGTCCAAAGAGCTAATGCAGTTGTAGGCTGTTCTAATAGAAATACAGTGTTCCCGTACCGGCAGAAATATCTCCTTGTCATTTTCTTTGGTCAGATGGAGTTAGAAATACTTTATTGCTACATGTTAAGAGGCCCATTAAAAAATGGGAGCATTGCTTTTATTGAAATTATACTTTGGAGTTAAGACTAAGTTCTACAAGAGATTACTTTATAAGAAACGGCTTCAGTAAACGTGTTATTAAATTTATCATAAGAAAATTGTTGGATGCATTCTTCTCCGGGAGAATCCAGGGGAAATTGTTCTTTCATTTCCAGGCCCAGGCCAGCTGTTTGTTCTCATGGAGACTGCATTGTAGAAGTGCCCATACTTCCCTTTTTTACCTTGGCTGCCAGAAATTTCAAAAGACAAATTTGGGATACATACCTGGCCAAGTTTAGAGATCTATGGACTTGTGTTTCTGTAGTACACTCACCTTGGGTTAAAATTTCCCACATTTATTTTCTCTCCACTAATATTTCCTCCATTACTTTTATAATGCTGCTGTGTCAACGTATGCTTTTGCAAGCTCCTTTAAGTCTTTTTTGGATAAATTGGGACTATGAAAGAGTAGACACCAAAATAACTGAGTGAAAAGTGGATGCATATTCAGAGGAGAGCAACTGGGAAGAGAAGCGATGACGAAACTGCTGGTGAGAGATATGCCTAAGGGAACCCGGACTATTTGGAAAACAGAAGACTCATTGGGCAATTAAAACAATCCTACAAATGTTTACAAGCCTACTTTACTAGGAAGATATTGAATTTATTCTGTGTGACTTTCAGATAGTAAAATCAGTGAAAGTTAGAGAAAGTGTTTTTTCTTGATAAAGAAAAGTTTGTTAAAAAACCGAGTGCCCTCAAATTAGAATGCTGCCTTGCAAGATCATATGCTCCCTGTTTTCGGAAGTGCTCAAGTTGGAGCTGGATGGCCATCTGTCAGGGATGTGAAAGACGGAATTCTTTATGCATCTCGGAAGTCCGCTCTGCCTGTGAGTCAGCATTTTGTGAAATGGAAACCAGGGTGAGGGAAGAAGACACCTGCTGAGGGAAGGGGGGTGCCGGAAACCTTGCCCTTGTGGGGTGTGATTCAGGGAGAGAGAGGCCATGTCCAGGGAGGGCTGTCTGCTGGCCCATGGGGACATTCTTCCAAGCACCGCCCCCAGGCTGGAAATAGCGCAAAGAGAAATCTAGAATAAAAATGTAAACACTGAGAGGCACACCCCTCCAACCAGTCTTCCTGTTCTCTGTAGTCCTCTCAATCTGGGCACAAGAATGTGGCACTCTTGATTCCCCGGGGGTCCTTTATATTCTCTTTCCATGGTTCAGATTCCAACCTCCACTCTGATTGGCCCACAATGACCTCATCGTCTGCTCACTTGCTTAGACAATCCCATCTGCCCTCTGCTCCCGCTTCCCTCCTTTCCCAGTTCCTCTGACTCCAAAATGACAGAGTCCTTCCCTGGCTGTGTATTCCTGCCCTCAAGTTCACAACTCCCAATTGTCCTCGACCGGGTGTCCTAGGGCTTTCAGTTGCTTCTTTCCTGACATCATTAGCCATGCAGATTTATGCAGCAGCGCTTCTCTCAGTCCTTTATCATTTTCCCTGCTGTGTTGATAGTCAATGTTTCCTTTTCTCTCCACTCTGCTTTTAGCAGCTCTTAATCCAAACTGCCTCAGACCCACTCACAGTGTGGTGGAACAGCTGGGTGTGGGGACCACAAGATACTCCAGGGGACAGATGGACCTGGTGGAGGGGACAGAAAAGCACCCAAGCCCAGGGCCCAGCTGCTAAGGATTTGGCTAAGAGTAGGAGGGGAAGAGTGAGCAGCCCCACCAGCCCAAGCTAAAAACAGACCTGGTCTCCTGCGACTGCCCCTTGGGTTAGGGCCCTCTTCCTGTCTCTCCATTTCTATCATCTTAACAAGTGAGCCACACTACCACAGGATGGCTTCTTTCCCCACTGAGGTGGCTCAGGATGTTCATCTTAATTAAATTCTGACAGACATAAAGAAGAGGAGGAGGAAGGAGCCCACGGTGTGACCTATCCTCCCCTCTTCACCCACCTCTAAGGGTGGCCAGGCCCTGGCCGGCAGGATCTGTGAACTTTGAAATAATTTACAAGCTGAAACCTCAGAAGGTTGGAACTCAGTCAAGACTATAAACTTTGTTCAAAGTGCCGTTTGATAGTTTATAGTGAAGGGCAGACGCGACTTCCTGGCCTTGGGCCTGCCCATTCATTACAGAGCTGCCCCATCCACCGCTCCGGTCCACCCTCTCGCAGGCAGCCGGGTGGGAGGGTGATCGGGGCGGAACTGCAGACAAGCGGTGAGCAGATCTGGAGCCTAGGATCTGGGGTCCTCCTGTACCAGTGTTTCACACACCCTTATCATGTGTCACACACCTAAGCCTTTACACACTCAATCTCCACATTCCGAAATCTTTTCACATCCACAGTCTTGCACACTGAGATACTCACCCAGATGCTCACATACCCAGGTCCTCACACACTGAGATCCTCACACACTCAGGTACTGGGTTCTCACACATCTAGGTGCTCACACACCCGGATTTTCACACATATGGGGGCCTCACATACTCAGATCCTCACATACCCAGGTCCTCACACACTGAGATCCTCACACACTCAGGTACTGGGTTCTCACACATCTAGGTGCTCACACACCTGGATTATCACACATCTGGGGGCCTCACATAGATCCTCACATGTCCAGATCCTCACACACCTAGGTTCTTATCTGTGAAGCTGTTAGACACAAACGTAGAGGACAAGGAATCACAAAGCAGACACACAAATCCTATCAGAGGTGGACCTTTGGGAAAGGGCGAAAGGCCCTTGCTGCCCTCACCCCTGGTTGTTTACTAGGGAAATTATATGCAAATGAGCATTAAGAGCAGCCTTGTGGGAAAAATACCACAAAATATTAAGTCCCTTGGGGAGGAAGAAGTATTTGCATATGTGAACACATCTACCCAGGGGTCCCCAACATTTGCTGCACCAGGGACCGGTTTTGTGACAGACAGTTTTTCCATAGCCAGGGTGGGGTTGGGAGTGGGTAGGGGTGGTATGGGGATGATTCAAAGGAGCAGGCGACCTAAAGCCTTCTCAGTGCTTTAGGATTTGTGGGATTTGTGCTGCTGTGAAAATTTAATGGACAGGTCTCAGGGTTATGTGAGCGATGGGGAACAGCTATAAATACAGATGAGGTTTCGCTCACTTGTCTGTCACTCACCTCCTGCTGTACAGGCGAGTTCCCAAAAGTCCACAGACTGGGGCCGGTGATATCGCTCAGCGGCGTATGCACCTCCTGGTGCACGAGGTCCTGAGGTCCACACCCGGTACCCACAAAAAAAAAAAAAAAAAAAAAGTCCACAGACTGGTAGTGAGCTGTGGCCCAGGGGCTGGGGACTCCTGTGTATACTCCAAATGTAAGTGCCGTGCCAGTAAGTATCTAAATAAAACCGGAACGTTTCTATTTAAAAACAAGTTATGGAAACTATCTTAGTCCCCTTTAACTACAGGAAAGCTGCTCTCACCCCATATTTCACTCCCTTGTATTCCCCAAATGTCCCCTAACCCTACAAGTCTTTCCTCCTTGGCACAGCCACCTGGGCCAGCTGCTGCCTCCAGCCACGGTTGGCTGTACCATAAGTCACCTCAACCACCCCTGGGAGCTGCTTTCTCCTAACCCTATCTCTCAAACTGGGCACAGGCCCTTCCCTCAGTTCCCAACCAAGATAGCAAAGACCAGGCTGTTAATATTTAACAAAATCCTTACCTTAAGCCCAGGTTAAGGGTTTTACAGCACAGCCCTGAAGATAATAAACCTCAGTCAATAGAGGGGACCACAGAACTCACGAGCAACCTTAGTATATACCACCAGGCCCACCTCTCAGTTCATCACCCAGGAAGGGACCAACCTTCCTCTCCTTGCATCTGAGTCTGAATTCACTTATAGCCTACACAGAGCCCCTCACCCCAGCACCCCTGCGCAAAGCCTGGGTCCCACCTCTTATGGTTCAGGGAAGGGATACTCATTCTCCTTATCTGGCTCCAGCCTCATTTCCTGTCTCAGGCATTATCTCCTCCTAGTGGTTGGGATTGGGGTGGTTCATTCATTTTAGGACCATAGATACTCATATACCCAGATCCTCACACACCCAGGTCCTGGCCTGGTCATCCAAGATCCTGGCCTCTGCTCATCTCCAACAACGTTTTCCTTCCCTTCCATTCTTATAGTCACCTTACACCTTGTCACCACATGAATAGAAGCAGATCTGGAAGTTCCCTTTCCAAATCCTAACCAAGCCATGAAAAAATGGAAGGACCTTAAAGGAAAGAAGTCAACCTGAAAATTCTACACCTGTTTAATTCCAAGTACATGGCTCTCTGGAAAAGACAAAATTTTGGAGATAGTAAAAGGGACAGTGGTTGCCAGGGGCTTGGGAAAGGGAGGGATGAATAGGACAGCAAGATTATTTTGTGTGAGACCATAATAATGGTAGATACCTACAGAAAATTAGAATAGATTATCTTTATCTCAATCTGATAAAAGCCATCTGTGACAAACCAACAACCAATATCATACTAAATGAACAAAAACTGAAAGCTTTCTCTCTAAAATCATGAACAAGACAAGGATGTCCACTGTCTCCACTCTTATTCAACATAGTCCTGGAAAATTTAGCCAGAGCAATTAGACAAGAGAAAGAAATAAAAGGAATAAGGATAGGAAAGGAAGAAGTTAAACTATTATTATTTGCAGATGACATGATACTCTATGTAGAAAACCCCCAAAACCCCACTAAAAACTGCTAGATTTAATAAGCAAATTCAGTAGCATAGCTGGATACAAAGTCAACACTCAAAAATCAATAGCCTTTGTGAGTAAAAAACTCACTGAAAGAGAATTAGGGTAACAACACCTTTCACAATAGCATCCAAAACATGAAATATCTAGGAATCAATCTAACAAAGGATGTAAAAGACCTCTACATTGAAAACTACAATACTCTGAAAAAGGAGATTAAAGAAGATATCAGAAAATGGAAAGATATCCCTTGCTCTTTGTTAGAAAGAAGTAATATAGTGAAAATGGCCATACTTCCAAAATTGTTATAGAGATTTAATTCAATTCTGCTCAAAATTCCATCAACATATCTCACAGAATTAGAGAAAACTATCCTAAAATTCATTTGGAACCAGAAGAGACCTGGAATAGCAAAGGCAATTCTGGTCAACAAAGGCAAGGCAGGGGCAACACAATTCCTGACTTGAAATTATAGTATAAAGTTACTGTGATAAAAACAGTGTGGTACTGGCAAATAAAAGACCCAAAGATAAATGGAACAGATTAGAAGATGCAGAAACAACTCCAGACATACTAAACCACCTTATCTTTGACAAAGGTGCCAAACACATTCACTGGAAGAAAAACAGCCTCTTCAATAAATGGTGCTGGAAAAACTGGCTCTGCACATGCCAAAGATTAAAATTGGATCCATATCTTTCACCATGCACTAAACTAAATTCAAAATGAATCTAAGATCTAAATATTAAAACAGAAACATTAGATCTGCTGGAAGATAGAATAGGTAAAACTCTTGAAGACACTGGGGTAGGCAAAGACTTTATGAATAAAACCCCAATCACACAGGAACCATCACAAAGAATCAACAACTGGGATCTCATCTTCTTCTTCTTTTTTTTTTTTTTGTGGGTACCGGGGGTCGATCTCAGGACCTCGTGCGCCAGCAGGCACCTGTGCCGCTGAGCGATATCACCGGTCCTTTTTTCATATGTGGGTTCCGGGAGTTGAACTCGGGCCCTCGCACTTGCCAGGCAGGTGCTTATGCCGCTGAGTCATCTCACTGGCCCCTGGGATCTCATGTTATTAAAAAAGCTTTTGCACAGCAAGAGAAAACACCAACAGAGTGAAGAGACAACCCACAATGTGGGAAAAAATATTTTTCAGCTGTTCCTCAGACAAAGGATTACTATTGAGAACATATAAAGAATTCAAAAAAAATCAGACCTCCCAAATTTAAAGACCCGATCCAAAAATGGGCATCTGAGATGAATACACACTTCTCAGATGAAGAAATACAAACAGCAAATAAATATATGAAAAAAATGTTCAACATCACTGGTCATTCAAGAGATGCAAATTAAAACAACACTGAGATTCCATCTCACCCCAGAAAGAATGGCTATTATCAAGAGATCAACCAATAACAAATGATGGAAGGGATGTGGAAAAAAAGGAACACTTCTCCACTGTTGGTGGGGGTGTAGACTGGTGCAACCACTGTGGAAATCAGTACGGAGATTCCTCAAAAAACTAGGATTGGTGGGCCGGTGAGATGGCTCAGCAGCGTAAGCGCCTGCCTTGCAAGCGCAAGGGCCCGAGTTCGACTCCCGGATCCCACATATGAAAAAGGGGCCGGTGATATCGCTCAGCGGCATGGGTGCCTGTTGGCGCATGAGGTCCTGAGGTCGACCCCCCAGTACCCACACACACACAAAAAAAACTAGGATTGGAGGTCCCATTTGACCCAGCTATTCCCCTTCTGGGTATCTACCCAGAAGAATTAAAAACAATGTACCACAGTGATGTATGTGTACCCGTGTTTATAGCAGCACAATTTGTAATAGTTAAATCTTGGAAACAACCCAAATGCCCATCAACCAAGGAATGGATGAGAAAGATGTAGTATTTTTATACAATGGAGTACTACTCAGCCATAAAGAAGGATAAACTGGAGACTTTTATAGGTAAATGGATGCAACTCAAGACCATACTCATAAGTGAAATAAACCAGATGCACATGTGTAAACATCGTATTGTCTCCCTAGTGTAAGAAGCTGAAAGAGTAAATAAGATCCAAAATGTACAATAGATATTATAAAATGGGAAGAAACTTTTCAAAAGGAAAGAGAAACTGGGATGGGGAAATGTAGAAAAGAAAGAAGGGAAAAGCAAAAAAAAAAAAAAAAAAATATATATATATATATATATATATATGATAGTTAAGATAGACACTACTAATTTCTCTTAGTTCATTGAAAAGAAAGGTGTGTGCTAATATTGTTTGGACAAATGAATGCCAATATCGTGTACTCTGCATAACTAATTTAAAGATAACAGTACACAATGTATTAACCATTGTTACCCTCCTATTATGTTGTTTTGAGATATTGTTCTATTTTTTTCTCTTTAAAATAAAAATTAAAAAAAATAATGGTGGTTACCTATCATTATACATTTGTCAAGACCCATAGAACATACAACACCAATTGTGAACCCTAGGGCTGGGGACATAACTCAGTGGCACAAGCATCTGCCTGGCAAGTGTAAGGTCCTGAGTTCTATTCCTGGTACCAAAAAAAAAAAAAAAAAAAAAGAGTGAACCCTAATGGGGACTATGGGCTTTGAGTGAGAGTGATGTGTCAGTGTAGGTCATCAGTGATATTGAATGCACCACTTTGATGGGGAGGATGACAGTGGCGGAGCTTGTGCATGTATAGGGCAGGGGCTAGATGGAAGAAAGTCTGTTAGAAAAAAATGCTAACTAACTTCCTGTCCTTCTAGTTCACTTTTGGCTGTGATTCTTTGATTACATTAAGACATGTGTTGGGCCGGTGAGATGGCTCAGTGGCTTAAGCGCCTGCCCGGCAAGCGTGAGGGCCCAAGTTCGACTCCCGGAACCCACATACGAAAAAGGGGCCAGTGATATCGCTCAGCGGCACGGGCGCCTGCTGGCGTGTGAGGTCCTGAGGTCGACCCCCCCGGTACTCACAAAAAAAAAAAAAAAAAAGACATGTCTTGCCTTATTCTTCAGTAGCCTCTCCTGTATTCACCACATTTCCCATCTAGCTGATTCCAAGGCCTCCCTGAGAGATACTGTCTTGCAGATAGTCTAGCAGATACTCTCCATCCTCTGCTTCTTTCTCTCTCAGCAAAACCCTCTACCTGACAGCAGGTAACTGCTTTCCTGCCTTGGTGTCTAATGTTTTTACAGACAATATTTCAAGAGAAACTCTTTACCAGGCTGACCCATGCATTTTGATGTCATGGCCACAAGCCAATGGGGCTCAATACCGCCCTGCACACCTACTGTTTCCCGCTCTCTGGACATGAGTGGCCCATATCTTCTTGTTCTCATACAGACTTTCAGCATTTTCTGCCACTGCACCCTGCTCAGCGGTGAGCTCATTTCTTGCTTTATGAAGAAAACAGAAGCTTTGAGATGGAAAGCACTCATCTTCCCATCAGTAAATCTAGCATCCCTGCATTCTGACCAACCTCTTCTTCTCCAAGGCCATTCAGTGGGTTGAAGGTTCCTTCCCCTAATCAAAGCCACGCCCTGGTTTGAGATCTAGACCTCAGGCCTTCCCTTTCCTTCTCATGGACATGTTGCCTGCAGAGATCACTAACACCTCATCTGCCAAGATTTCACTTTACTAAGTCTTTTGCATCACTTTACAAACATGCTCATCTTTAAAAAGAAGACACATGAAAAGATGAAAAGATGCTCACCATCATTAGCCATCAGAGAATTGCTGATCAAAACCACAAGGTGCCACATCAAACCTACTTGAAAACTGTAGTCAAAAAGGCAGATAACACGAGCTGACTGGGATGCGAAGAAGCCGAAGCCCTCTTTCACAGCTGATGGGAATGTAAAATGGTACATCTGTTTTGGAAAACAGTTTGGCAGTTCCTCAAAAAAATTAAACGTAGGGCAAGGCCCTGGGTTCTATCCCCAGCACTGAGAATAAATTAAACGTAGGGTTAACATGTGAGCCGGCAATTCTTAGGTACCTAGCCAAGAGAAATGAGAGCCAGTGTCCACTCAGAAACTGTAAATGGATGTTCATAACACCGTTATTTGAAGTTGCCAGAAAATAGAAACAACTCAAATGTAATTAAATTGATGAATGGAAAAACAAAATGTGATATATCCAGGCAATTAATATTATTTTGAAATAAGAGAAATGAACTGATACCTGCTACAGCATGAACTTTAATAATTATGCTAAATGAAAGAAGCCAAACAGTAAATCTATGGAGACAGAAAGTGATTGGTGGTTGCCTTGCCATGAGGTGGTTGAGAAAGACGCAGAGTAATGGTAACGGGTATGCAGTTTCTTTCTGAGCCTACGAGAATGTGCTAAGATTGATTGTGGTGATGGTTATACAACTATCTGAATTAACTAAAAATCTATAGTGAATGAATTGTATGACATTGACTTATATCTCAATAAAACTGTTATTTAAAAGACATGGAATGCTCCTTGGGACCCTCATTCTCCTCCATCTGCTACCCAATGCTTTGTTCTCCCTCATAGCCAAACTTTTTGGAAGAGTTTTTACCTGCTATCTCTACTTTTCTTACTTCTATTCATCACTTACCATATCATCACTTATTACTGTTATTATAAAATTATTCTTTATTTATTTAGGGACCACAGATGCAAAGAGTTGAATTATTTATACTTTTCATCTTTAGTATGAACAAGGACCCCTCATGTTTTCTTTTCTTTTTTTCTCTTCATTCCCGATCACAACTATTCTTTTTTTTTTTTTTCTTAAAGAGAAGAAAAAAACAAAACAAATCAAAAGAAGAACAAATTTTCAAAACAACATAATAGGAGGGTAACAATGGTTAATACATTACGTATTACTATCTTTAAGTTAGTTATTCAGGATACCAGACATTAGCATTCAATTGTCCAAACATTATTGGCACAAACCTTACTCTTCAATGAACTAAGTAAAATTGGTAGTGTATCTATCTTAACCATCATATATATATATATATATATATATATATATATATATATATATATACAATTTTTTTCCCTTTCCCTTCTTTCTTTTCCCTATTCCAGTCTCTCTTTCCTTTTGACCGGTTTCTTTTTGATTCACCATGTCTATTGTACATTTGGATCTTATTTACTCTTTCAGTTTCTCATACTAGAGAGACAATACTATGCTTACACATGTGCTTCTGGTTTATTTCACTATGAGTATTTTCTCGAGTTGCATCCATTTACCTATAAAAGTCTCCAGTTTATCCTTCTTTATGGCTGAATAGTACTCCATTGTATAAAAATACCACATCTTTCTTATCCATTCCTCAGTTGATGGGCATTTGGGTTGTTTCCAGGATCTGGCTATTACAAATTGTGCTGCTATAAACATGGGTGCACATATATCGCTGTGGTATGATGTTTTTAATTCTTCTGGGAAGATGCCCAGAAGGGGAATAGCTGGTCAAATGGGACCTCCAACCCTAGTTTTTGAGGAATCTCCACACTGACTTCCACAGTGGCTGTACCAGTCGACACTCCCACCAACAGTGAAGAAGAGTTCCTTTTTCCCCACAGCCCCTCCAGCATTTGTTATTAGTTGATTTCTTTATAGTAGCCATTCTTTCTGGGGTGAGATGGTATCTCAGTGTTGTTTTAATTTGCATCTCTCGAATGACTAGTGATGTTGCACATTTTTTTTGTATATTTATTTGCCATTAGTATTTCTTCATCTGAGAAATGTGTATTCATCTCAGATGCCCATTTTTGGAGTGGGTCTTTAAATTTGGGAGGTCTGATTTTTTTGAGTTCTTTATATGTTCTCGATAGTAATCCTTTGTCTGAGGAACAGCTGGCAAACATTTTTTCCCACATTGTGGGTTGTCTCTTCACTCTGTTGGTGGTTTCTCTTGCTGTGCAAAAGCTTTTTAATGAGATCCCAGTTATTGATTCTTTGGGATAGTTCCCGTGCGGTTGAGTTTTTATTCATAAAGTCTTTGCCTACACCAATGTCTCCAAGGGTTTTACCTATCCTACCTTCCAGCAGATTTAGTGTTTCTGTTTTAATATTTAGATCTCTGATCCATTTTGAATTTAGTTTAGTGCATGGTGAAAGATATGGGTCTAGTTTTAATCTTCGGCATGTGTAGAGCCAGTTTTTCCAGCACCATTTATTAAAGAGGCTATCTTTCTTCCAGCGAATGTGTTTGGCACCTTTGTCAAAGATAAGGTGGCTTAGTATGTCTGGGGTTGTTTCGGCATCTTCTAATCTGTTCCACTGATCTTCAGGTCTGTTTTTTTGCCAGTACCACACTGTTTTTATCACAGTAGCTTTATAGTATAATTTCAAGTCAGGGATTGTGATGCCCCCTGCCTTGCGTTTGTTGCCCAGAATTGCCTTTGCTATTCTAGGTCTCTTCTGATTCCAAATGAATTTTAGGATTGTTTTCTCTAATTCTGTGAGATATGCTGTTGGAATTTTGATTGGAATTGCATTAAATCTGTATAACAATTTTGGAAGTATGGCCATTTTCACTATATTGGTTCTTCCTATCCAGGAGCAAGGGATATCTTTCCATTTCTGATATCCTCTTCAATCTCCTTTTCAGAGTACTGTAGTTTTCAGTATAGAGGTCTTTTACATCCTTTGTGAGTTTGATTCCTAGGTATTTCATTTTTTTGGATGTTATTGTGAAAGGTATTGTTTCCCTAATTTCTCTTTCAGTACGTTTGTTATTTGTGTACAGGAAGGCTATTGACTTTTGAGTATTGACTTTGTATCCAGCTACACTACTGAATTTGCTTATTAAATCTAGCAGTTTTTAGTGGAGTTTTTGGGGTCTTCTGTGTAGAGTATCATGTCATCTGCAAATAATGATAATTTAACTTCTTCCTTTCCAATCATTATTCCTTTTATTTCTTTCTCTTGTCTAATTGCTCTAGCTAAAGTTTCCAAAACTATGTTGAATAAGAGTGGGGACAGTGGACATCCTTGTCTTGTTCCTGATTTTAGAGGGAAGGCTTTCAGTGTTTGGCCATTTAGTATAATATTGGCTGTTGGTTTGTCATAGATAGCTTTTACCAGATTGAGATAAAGACCCTCTATTCCAATTTTCTGTAGGGTTTTTATCATGAAAAGGTGCTGGACTTTGTCAAAAGCTTTTTCTGCATCTATTGAGATGATCATCGATCACAATTATTCTTTACCTCCCTACCACACAGACACCCATGCAAACATGCTTTGCCTAAGTTCCTGACTATGCACTATTTTTGGAAAATAATGTTTCTCATCTGCGTGTTTCTAACACACACAAATGGTAGTGTTTTATACCAGCTTCAGAGACAGTGTACAGTGGGCAGAGTATAGACTAGAGCCCCGGCTCTGCCAGTTGCCCACTCATGACTTTAAATATGGCATTTAGAGGGCAGTTTCCATTCCAGATGTGTAAAACGAGGACTCATTCAACAAACATCCACAAATATTTATCAGGAGCTTTCTATGTGCCTGGCACTGCTCCAAGCACCAGGGATACAGACAAAAATCTGCCCTCACAAAGCTTATCCACAATTTCATTAAGAATTGGGTGTCATGGTGCACACCTGTAATCCCAGCACTTGGGAGGCTGAGCCAGGCAGATCACTGTGAGTTTGAGGCCAGCATGGGCTACATAGTGAGTTCAAGGCCAGCCTGAACTATGTAGTGAGACCCTGTCTCAAAAAAATTGCCGGAAGAATGAAATAAATTAGAAAATTTTATTAATATTTTGTTTTCTATTATTTTTTCTCTTTTACTTAATGTTATATTTTCAAATATCTATGTATGTTTTGATATATGTATATATCTAGATATCTAGATATATATCTATATATCCTCACCTTCCCTACAGTGGCTGGTAATGTTCCATAGTTTGCATCCACCGTGTTTTATCACCACTTACTTATTCTCTAGTGATAGAAACCTGGGTTGGGTGAGAAGAGACAAGAATATTTATAATAAAAGGCAGGCAGAGAATTAAAGGCAAAGAGATGCAAAGGAGTCAGCCTTTAGAATTAATATTTCAAATGATAAACACAACAGGTGTTTAAAGAAAATATAGAAAGTCATCAGTGTTACCAAGCTTTCATCTATCTGCTCATGGTGGAAAAAGATCATTTGTTCTTTTCATGTGATCATCCTGTCCATGAACGTCCTTACCAGTCTTCAGACATCAGCATTGCAAAATGCAGGGGCAGAATTGTATTTCTTAGTCTGGCGGGCACCTATGGGGGAAACTTAAAGCTTTCATTTATTTGAGTGAACAGAATTAGATAACACCATCATCCATCATAGTTGTATTTGCTGTTTATCTCAGCATCCAAAATGTCCTGTCCTGAGACTGTGGGATGTGATGTACACATTCATAATGGCATCAAGACAAAGAATCATGTGGCTTCCATGTTGCCTCCGATTTGTGCCCCAGTGCTGTGCTGTACATTCCGAAGCCTGCCTCCTCATAAACCTGTGCGTGAGGTTCTCAGTAAAATTGCTCAGGAGTGGGAATTCTGGAGCATAGAATAAATGATATGGTAAGTAATACAATTTATATAGGATCCAAATATATGAACTCTCTAGTAATAAGTTAAAAAGGCAGCACAACAATTATATCAGAATATATTATGTAAAAGTAAATGGAACGTGTGATCCAATAAAAAAGATTGGGGTTGGGAATGTAGCTCAGTGAAAAAATGCTTTCCTAGCATGCATGAGGCCCTAGATTTGATCACTACCATTGTTTCAAAGAAAAGTTTAAAGAAACAAAGATTATCAGATTGGTTTACTAAAGTATTTGGGATACATCACTTAACTAAGGCTATATAAAATTTAAGAGGAAAAATATATATATATTACAAACTACAAATGTATCCTTCATAAAGATGAAAAATTCAACCCATTAGAAAGATAAAAAAAATGTTGAGTTTTCATGCAGTTATAAATAGCCTCAAAATGTATAAAGCAATAACTGACAAATATGAGAACTAAACAAACTCACAATAGTAGTTGAAGTTTTAATAGACCTTGTCTCAGTAATTTATAAAATAAGCAGATTAAAAAACAGTAAGATTTTAGAATATATGAGAAACCAGTTATCAGCAAAATTGATCTAATTGACATCTATAGAGCATTGCACCTAACATCTGCAGAATACACATTTTTTAACTGTGTAAGAAATATTTAGAAAAATTGACCATATGTTTGGCCATAAGACAAGTCTCAAGTTTCAGAGCCCTGAAATCTTGTAAAATGTGTTCTCTAGCTACAATGCAATTAAGTTAAAAGCCAATAAAAATATAGTTAGAAAAATTCCACAAATGGTTGCAAATTAAGGAATTTGGGTCTAAATATCCTGTATATAAAAGAGGAATCACAACAGAAAGTACCAAACATGTAGAACTAAATAATAATAAAAATACAACTCATAAAAAATTTTGGGTGCAGCTAACATAATTCTTAGGACACTTATAACTTTTAATGCATATATTAGGAAAGAAGAAAGGCTATCATTCACTCCAAGAAAGAAAAAAACATCAACACATTGAACCTAAGAAAAAGTGAAGCAGATTAAATAAAAAAGGGTATAAATTTATGACATGTAAGTAAATAAATGCAGAGATTTTCAATATGTTCATATGTCTGTTCACTGAAAAGATTAATAGTATTGTTAAACACTAGGAAGATAAATTTTAAACAAAGAGAAGATATAAACAAACAATGCCAGGGATGAAAAAGGTACATTGCTGCAAATCCTGCAAACTTTAAAAAGATTAAACAGACAAAAAAGATCTGAATACCTTTATAACAATAAATTTGAAATTTTTAATGAAGTAAGAAAATCCTCCTAGAAAAATAAAACTTACAAAAGAAAGAAAAGAAATCCTCATACAAATTATTAAGGAAATTTGATACATAATTTAAAGCTTTTCCTGAAAGAAAACTACAGACCCAGATGATTTGACCAGCAAATTCTGTTAACCACTTAATGAGAAAAAAAAAAAAGTCAATATTATACAAACTTTTTCAGGAAGCAGTAAGCCACGGAACACACCCTAACTCATTTTGCCAATATAACCTTGATTCTAAGTTGTCCAAGTAATTCATAACAAGAAAAAAATATACTGGGCCAATCTCACTTATGAACAAAGATGTAAAAATACCAAATAAAAAAATTTGACGTCAGCCTGGACAACTTAGAAGGACCCTGTCTCAAAATAAAAAATGCAAACAGGTTTAAGGATGTAGCTCAGTGTGAAGTCCCTGGGTTCAATCACCAGTACTACAAAAAGAAAAAAAATCTATATATATCTGTCTATATCTATGTCTATGTCTATATCTATATATATGATATCATATCTTACCAAATTGAGTTTGTTCATGAATGCAAATTGTTTTAGCCCTTAAAAAACAATAAATGCAATTTTTACCTTATCAGAGAAAATGGGAAAAGTCATATGATTATCTCATTTGATTTTATTTAACATATGCTTTAAGAAAAACTTTTAACAAATTAGGAGTAAAATATAATTTAATCTGAAAAGTATTTTAAAAATTAAATATAGTATATCTAGAATAAAAGTTGTAGGGATTGGAAAAAGGAATAGAACTGTAATTATCCACAGGTAACATGATTTATAGAGAGAATCCAAAATAATTGAAAAATAGCATAGTAGTTTCTAAAAAAAAGCAAGCAAGATTGCTAATAAAAAGCTTATTTTGGTCAGTTCCTGCTGCTATAACAAAGTACCTTAGACTGAGAAAGTTATAAATAATAGAAATCTATTTCTATAGTTGTAGAGGCTGGGAGGTCCAAGACTAAAGTGCCAGCATATTTGGCATCTGGTAGACTCACTTCTCTGCTTCAGAGACACCGCCTTCTTCTGTGTCCTCACATGGCACGAGTGCAAAAAGGGTACGAATACCATTAATGAGGACGGAGCCCTCATGAATTAACCACCTCCCAAAGGTCCTGCCTCTTAAGATTACTTCAACTGGGATTAAGTTTCAACAGGAATTTTGGGGGGACATGAACATCCAAACCATAGCAAAGGTCACCATAAAAAGTTATTCACTTTTCTATTTGAGAAACAGAACTAGAAAATGAAATTTTAAAAGGATATTATTTAAATAATATCAAAATTCATGAACTAATTATAAATTTTATAGTGAGGCTAACATATACATAAAGTGTTGCACTGTTTACCTGGTATATGTGAAGCCCTGAGTTCAATCTCCAGCACAGCAAAACATAAAAGTAAAAGTGATGTGTAAAGCTTACATACAGAAAACGATAAGATATTTTTGGGAGAAATTAAATTTCTAAATAAATGGAATGGAGTATACAATATATTCATAAATTGAAATATTCGTTTGTTAAAAATGTACATTTTCCCGAATCTGACCAGTTCAATCCTATTAAAAAGTGAAAGTGTATGTTGGGGATTTTTTAAAAATGGAATTTAGGGCTGGGGGTACAGCTCAGTGGCACGGTGACTGCCTGGCAATCACAAGGTCCTGAGTTCGATTCCTAGTATCAAAAAAAAATTTTTTTTTTAAATGGAATTTGACAAATGCATTCTAAAATTTATGAGGGAAAGTAGAGGCCTAAAAATAACCTAGACTATTTGAAGAACAGAGTATGAGGATTTGCTCTCCTTGAAATCAAGACTTATAACACAGCAGTCAAAGCATTGCGGTATTAGTGCAAGAACAAAGCAATAGACTGATGGGATAGAAAAGAGTCCAGAAACAAACTCATACATGATAGACGCTGGATACGACCAGGATGGAAATAGTAGGTAAATCAGCTCTTCATCTAAATGTGAAATATAAATAATAAACCTTCTAGAAATTAATAAGGAGGAACATCTTCATGATATCAAAATATTTAAAAGTAGGTAGTAAAATATTTTAACCATTCAAGAACATTTTTTTTAAAGTTTCCCTCTTCTTTCCCACTTTACTTCATTGGTTTTTTAAAAGAGTGTGTTGCTTAGTTTCCACATATTTCTGAGTTTTTCAGGTTTCCTTTTTGTTTGTTCGTTTTTTTTTTTTTTTTTTGTGGGTACCGGAGGTCGACCTCAGGATCTCGCGCGCCAGCAGGCGCCCATGCCACTGAGCGATATCACCGGCCCTTTTTTCGTATGTGGGTTCCGGGAGTCGAACTCGGGCCCTCGCACTTGCCAGGCAGGCGCTTATGCCTCTGAGCCATCTCACCGGCCCTGTTCGTTTTGTTTTTCAGTCCTGGGGATTGAACCCAGGACTTTGTACATGCTAGGCCAGCATTCTACCACTGAGCTGCATCCCCAGCAATTGAAGAAAATATTGATAAATTAAATTACAATAAGATTAAGATTTTCTGTTTTTACAAAGACAGCATTAAAAGAGCAAAAAGAACAGGTTGATATTGTCACTCAGTGGGACAGCACTCGCCTTAGCATGCACAAGGCCCTGGGTTTGATCCCTAGTACTGCACACACAAAAAGGCCACAAAATATCAAAAATTACCAATATTATAGCTGGGGGTGGTGGCGTACGCCTGTAATCCCAACACTCAGGAGATTGAGGCAGGAGAATTATTGCAAGTTTGAGGTCAGCCTGGGGTACATAGTCAGTTTAATGCCAGCCTGAACTACACAGCAAGACCTTGGAGAGATAGATATTGTATATATCTATGTGTATATATATATACACATATTCCCTAAGACAATTTTAATTACTATGTATCACAAATATATACTAATAAAAAAATCCACACCATGGGAAAATATTTCTAGAACACAAACAATTGACAAAGAGTACATTCCGGGCTATTTAAATGCCTACAAATCAATTTTAAATAGTGGTTAGCACTTTCAAAAAAAAAAAAAAAACCACAAGGAAGAAAACTTGCTAAAATCATCTAAAAATGTGTTTGTACCACACTAGATGTCTTCTGTGGCTCTTCCACATTCACCAAATATCTAAAGCCCATAGAAAACCCCACAGAAGAAGAGTGAGGCCAGGATATTCACGACCTGATTCCCTCCCTGAGTGTAGTTGCCTCGGACAGGATTCATTCATCCTCCAAAGGTGACCTATGCCTTGGGATTCTAACTCTGTCTTTTTGGCCTGAAGGTGGTGAAATATTCACTGCCACTAGCCTTGAGCTTCTGCATTATCTCAGCATTTCCCTTCACCAGCTCACACCTATCTAAACCATTCTCTCACCCTCCCTTTCCCCCCTCCTTCTTCTCTCTCTCCCCTCCCCTTCTCCCCCCTCTCTGCTTCCATTCTCCCTCCCCCTCAACACACATATATGTACACAACACAATTATCCTAAATTGAGAGTATCAACTTTTTCCTGTTTGGATTATGGCTGATGTATTACTTAATCTTATTATTGTACAAAAATGCAAATTTAAATCATACAAAATATCATTTCATACTCACCTGGATTGTTGAAGTAAAAATTATTGACAAAACCAAGGATATAGATAAATTAGGATTCTCAAAAGTGTAAACTGGCATAATTACTTTAGAAAATAGATTTACTTTATCTAGCAAATTTAAATATGAGCCTGGAAATTTCAGTCTTACATCCGTATCTGACGGCATGGTTCTCAAGCTTCAGCTATGTCAACTTTTTGTTACTGGGACAAAATATCTAAGAAAACCAAGTTAAAGGAGGAAAGATTTATTTTGGCTCATGGTTTCAGAGGTCTCAGTCTTTGGTCAGCTACCTCCATGGGTATGGGTCTGTGATAAGGCAGAACATCATGGTAGCAGGACCACATGGCAGAGGAGGGTGCTAAGCTGATGATAGACAAGAAGCAAAGAGACAAGGAGCCAGGGCAAGATAGAGTTCCCAAAAGGCACCCCACCCCCATGGCTCACTTCCTCAACTAGCTCTCACCTCCAAAGTTTCTATCACTTCCCAATAATGCTATCAAATTACGAATCTAACAGTGGGTTAATCCACTTATGAGGTTAAAGCCGTCACGATACAATTGTCTTCCTGGGGCCCCATCTCTGAATAGTGCTACCTTGGGGAAAAGCCTTCAACACATGAGCCTTGGAGAACATTCCAGATCCAGACCGTAACATTCATCTGCCACCGGCTACCAGAGGGCTTATTAAAACACAGATTATCAGGCCCCTCTCCCCTTGCATCTAAGTCAAGTCTAGAATGGAGATTGAGATTTTGGTTTGATGCTGGGACTATTTAAGAACCACTGCCCTGGAAATGTTGTTGCACAAGTACATCAAGAGAAGGTCCCTAGCAGCAGTATCTTAATAATAACAAAAACATGGGAATTCCTAACTCAAATATCCATCAACTCTAAATTGGACAAATACATGATGGAATACACAATTCTAATCAGTCCTACAAAAGAATGAAGCATCAATGAACAACAACATGGATGAATCATAAGAACAAACTAAGAAAGTGCTTTTGTGTGTGTGTGTGTGTGTGTGTACCGGGGATCGACCTCAGGACCTCGCACACCAGCAGGCGCCCGTGCCGCTGAGCGATATCACCGGCCCCTTTTTTGTATGTGGGTTCCGGGAGTCGAACTTGGGCCCTCGCGCTTGCCAGGCAGGCGCATACGCCGCTGAGCCATCTCACCGGCCCAAAAGTGCTTTTTAAGGATACATAGAAGTTAAAATTATTAAGACAAGCACCAGACTGACAAACATAAAATTACCCTGGTCATTACCTCTACGAAAAGGGAGAAGATGTGATTAGAGGCATACTGGGTATTAGAAATTGCCATCCATGTTCTAGCCTGGTTAGTGATTGATTGCACAGATGTTTGTTCTATAGTTAGTCTTTGAAGTGGATATATCTATCTTTGGACCACACTCTGGGAACACTGCCCTAGAGCCTCCAAATGAATCCATCAAAAGCTAAAAATTCTACACCAGTACTTTCCCCAAAGTCTGGGTCACTCACTTCTGGAGAGTGAATGGGACACAAATAGTCAAAGTTGCTCGTGTAGCTCAGGGTAATAACAAGCTGGCCTGGCCCTACCACCATCCTCTGAGTGTTTTGTGAGCAACTGTGGGGGCACAATTCACACCTCCACAAAGACAAGTCAAAATACATAAATACTGGATGTGGTCTAAATCCACACGTACTTACCAAAGAAACTTTTTTTTTTTTTTTTTTTTGTGGGTACCAGGGGGTTGACCTCAGGACCTCGCGCGCCAGCAGGCGCCCGTGCCGCTGAGCGATATCACCGGCCCCTTTTTCGTATGTGGGTTTCGGGAGCCGAACTCGGGCCCTCGCGCTTGCCGGGCAGGCGCTTAAGCCGCTGAGCCATCTCACCGGCCCAAGAAACATATTTTTGCTACCAGAAATACAATTAGTAGAGGTGCAACTTTTCCCACAAAAAATAAAACACATTTTTCATCATTATGCACTATGGTTTAATTCCTGAGAGCCAGGCTTTCAAGCTTGTCATTCTAGAAAAGAGTCATTGTCCCATGTTTGCATAAGCAATGGTTCTTTACCGGTGTTTTTCTTTTTCCAGAACAATAAAGCAGGCTGCCTCCAAGTTAACCCAAAGCAGAAAATGCTTCAAAACCTTCAGATGAAACTGAATATGCGGTTACTTCCATATAGAAGTCTCTGTTTACTCCTTTCTTCTTCCCCTCCTCCCCTTTCTGCCTTTAAATCAACAGTAACTTCCCCTTCACCGCAGTTACTTCCATTTGGATATACCTCCCCTGTTAAAGTTTGCTCTTACTGAAATATTTCTCCCAGGGAGCTTGCAGCTAGCTGGTTCTGTTTCCATCCCTTGGGGTGAGCATAAATCCAATCTCTCTTCAACATGACAGCCTTTCAAACAGATTAAGACGGTTACCACATCCTCTTTGAGTTTTCTGTCTTAGTCCTTCAGTCATCACCCACATGGTGGCTTTGAATCCCTTCTCCCTCCCGGTGAACGTGACCTCAGGCTCCACCTTGTCTCTCCCAACATAAAGAGGGAGCCCAGACCTGAAAAAAAGAAGAAAAACTATTTTTACTCTACCTGTCTCAGGTTAGTTGCCTGGGGCCCTGACAAAAATTAAACTAGCAAAAGACAGATGTACAAGAGAAAAACAAACAGAAGTTTAATAACATCTGTAATACAAGTTTACACGGGATTACCCAATATTCATTAGACTGCCTTGGTCCAGCCCTTGGTGAGGACCTAAAGGCAGATGGCGTCAGGATGAGCACGCTCGAGAGTGATCAAGAAAGAGGCTGGAGAGGAAGGAGGGGCCAGCATTTTTGACTTTATTTTATCCTTTTAACTGATAAACAAAAGTTAAATATATTTATGGATGCAATGTGATAATTCAGTGCTGTATCAAATCAGGATAATTAGCACTTTCATTTCCTTATCATTTTTTAACGGTTAAACAAAAACATCTTTTATTTTTTAGTCTTCAAAAAACAAACTCCTTTCTTCTTTTTCTAAGATAATCATGATTAACTTAGAAAATAAGTATACAATTCATCTTCAAAGCATTTCACTTTAACAGGAAACTTAGCTTTGTAGAATTTAACATTAAAGGGTTTTAAAAATTCTATTTTGTTGCCATTATAAGACAAAATGGAATCTAGAATAAGTCAAGGAAATCGATTCATACTGCAGGTCCTTCTCCTCTAGGAACCAGTCTTGTTATACTGTATTATTTCCATTTATCAAACTCTGATCTAATTTAGTATGCTTCTTCCTTCTGGTGTGATTTCAAACTTGGTGACGTCCTCTAGCACCATGTTGACAAAGTCATCGAATCCTAGAGTAATACCAACAATTTTCTCATTACTGTTCATCACAAGGTGAATTCTTGATCCTACACACTGGTCCACAAGCTCTAGTAGCAACAGCTATAGCCGGCTGGTAGCAGTGGTGGCTGCCGTGTCTATGCTGGAAATGGCCTCCTTGTTATCTCTCTGTGTTTGGAAACATGGGACTTCACATGTCTAGTTCTTCATAAATTACATAAGTAAGTTGTTGTAAACTACAGTTGCCCTACTGTGTTGTAGAACACTCTAACTTATTCTTCTCGTCTAGCAATTTCTTCCTAGCCTCAAATAGTCACTATTCTACTCTCTTCTTTGACATCTACCTTTTAGCTTCCAATATGAGAGAGAATATGTAGTATGTGCTTTTCTGTGTCTGCCTTATTTCACTTAACATAGTGTCTTCCAACTCCATTTTTCCATAATGACAGGATTTAATTTTTTACGGCAGAATAATATTCCATTGTGTGCATTACTACATTTTTTTATCCATTCATTGGCCTGTAGGTACCTTAATTGATTGTGTATTTTAGCTCTTGTGAATAGTGTTACAATAAACATGGGAGTACAGGAACTTCTTTGATACGCTGATTACATTTCCTTTGGATTTGTACCCAGAAGTGGGAAAGCTGGATCATATGGTAGATCTATTTTTAGTTTTTTAAGGAATCTCTGTACTTTTCATAATAGCTGTACTAATTTACATTTTCCCCAACAGTATATGTATTTTCCTTTCTCCACGTTCTTGTTAGCATTTGTTATGTTCGGCTTTTTGATTACAACCATTCTAACTAGGGTGAAATATCCCATTGTGATTCTGATTGTATTTCCCTGTAGCTAATGAGATGCGCTTTTTTTCACATATTTGTAGGCTATTTATATATTTGCCTTTGAGAACTGTCTGTTCAGATTATATTTGCATTTTTAAAGAGATTATTTGTTTTTTATTGTTCAGATCGTTTTTAGTTCCTTATATATTCTGGTTGTTAATTGCTGTCAAATGAATAGTTCATGAATATGTTTTCCTTGTTACATAGGTTGTTCCTTCATTCTGTTGATTGTTTCCTTTACTGTGTTGAAGCTTCTTTTATTTTTTGCCACCATCCCCCCACCTAGGCTCATCAGCTAATACTGTAAGACCAATAAATGTTCTTTTTATCTGGCAGAAGGAGATACTGTTGCCCTCTCACTGATATCAGTTATATATATATATATCAGTTATATCAGTTATATATATGTATATCAGTTGTTGTAAACTACTACTGTGTTCTAGAATGCTAGAACTTATTCTTCTTGTCTAGTGATTTCTTCCTAGCCTCTAATAGGCACTATTCTACATACACGTTTTTTTTGACACAGAGTCTTGCTAAGTCATTGAGTTTCCCCAGGCTGAACTCAAATATGAAAATTTCCTGCTTCAGCCTCCCAGAGTATTGGGATTACAAGCACGTGTCACCATGCCTAGCCTGATATGTGTTCTTTTTTATTCAGTTAGTATATGGTTGCAGTACATAATGTTTATATTCATTTTAAGGAGTAGGTACATATACTTATATGTTCATACTTTTATTCCCTTCCTCCTCCCCTGCCTCCATCTCTAGATCCCCTTTCCATTTGCAAAAGATCTATCTCACTGTTTCCTATTGTCTATCTTTTATTTTGTTTTCTAAAAATTATTTATACTTTGGGAGTCTCCTATAAGAGGAGTTATGTGATATTTAAGCTTGTGTGTCTGATTTATTTCATTTAACATTATGGTCTCAAGGTGCACCCATTTTCCTACAAATGACTCAAATTTCTTCTTTTTTTGGCAGAGTGGTACTCCATTGTGTATAAATACAATACTTTCTTTATTAACTTATCTGTTGCTAGACATATAGGCTGCTCCCAAGTTTTAGCTATTATGCATTATGTTGCTATACACATGGGTATATATGTATTACTGTAATATGATGTCTTTAACTCTTTAGGGAAGATACCTAGAAGGGGAATAGCTGGGTCAAATGAAATTTCTAACTTCAGTTTTTTGAGGAATCTCTCTACAGATTTCCATAATGGTTGTATTAGTACACAGTCTCACCAACAATGTAAAAGGGTTCCTTTTTCCCTGCACCTTCACCGGCATTTACAATTATCTGATTTCTTCATGATAGCCATTCTTTCTGGAGTAAGATGGACTCTTAATATTATTTTAATTTGCATTTCTCTAATGGCCAACAATTTTGAATTTTTTTCATGTGTTCACTGGTCATTTGTACTTCTGATAAGTGTCTATCCATTTCAGTTGCCCATTTTTATTGGTCTTTTATTTTAGGGTTTCTAATTTTTTGAGCTATTTATATATGCAAGATATTAGACCTCTGTCTGAGGAATAGCTGGCAAAAATCTTTTTGCCATTCTGTAAGTTATCTCTTCACTCTGTTGGTTGTTTTCTTTGCTGTGCAGAAGCTTTTAAATTTAAAACAATCCCTTTTGTTAGTTCTTGGTACTATTTCTTGTGCTACTGGGGTTCTGTTCAGAAAGTCCTAGCCTATGCCTATGTCATTGAGAGTTTTACCTATTTTATCTTTAAGCAGATTAAGTGTTTCTGCTTTAACATTTAGATCTTTTGATTTTAGTTAAGTTAACAGTAAAATATACGGATCTAGATTCAATCTGCTACATGTGGATAGCCAGTTTTCCTAGCACCATTTATTAAATCAGCTATCTTTCCTCCAGTGTAAGTTTTTAGCCCCTTTGTCAAAGATAAGGTAGCTGAATGTGCCTTCAGGCATTTCTGCATTCTCTGTTGTGTTCCACTGATCCACACCTGTTTTTGTGCCAGTACCATGCTGTTTTTATCACTGTAGCTTTGTAATATAACTTCAAATCCAAGATTGTGTTTCCTCCTGCTTTGCTCTTCTTACCCAGGATTGATTTTGGAATTCTGGGTCTCTTCTGGTTCCACACAAATTTTAGGATTGTTTTCTCTAGCTTTGTGAGGAATGCTGTTGGTATTTTGATTGAGATTGCATTAAATCTATATATCACTTTTGGAAATATGGCCATTTTAACAATATCAGTTCTGCCTATCCAGGGATAGAGGATATCTTTCCATTTTCTGATGCCCTCTTTGATCTCCTTTTTCAGAGTACTGTAGTACTCTTTATAGAGGTCTTTCACATCCTTGGTTAGGTTAACTCCTAAATATTTAATTTTCTTGATGCTATTGTGAATGGTATTGTTTTCCCTAATTTATTTCTCAATGAGTTCATTATTGGTATACAGAAATGTTATTGATTTTTTTGTGTGTGTTACAATAATTTTGTATCATGCTACTTTCCTGAATTTGCTTATTAATTCTAGTCATCTATTGGTGGAATTTTTGGAGTCTTCTATGTAAAGGATCGTGTCACTACACATAAGTATAATATGACTTTTTCCTTTCCTATACATAGCCCTTTTATTTCTTTCTTTTGCCTGATTGCTTTAGCTAATGTTTTGAGAACTGTTGAAGAAGAGCGATGATAGTGGACATTCTTGTCTTGTTCCTGATTTTAGAGGGAAAGGTTTCAGTTTTTCCCCATTTAATATGATGTTGGCAGTAGGTTTTTCATGAGTGGCTTTTATCAGATTGAGATAAGGTCCTTCTATATCTATTTTCTTCAGGGTTTTCTTTTTATCATGAATGCATATTAGATTTCATCAAAAGCTTTTTCTGCATCTGTTGAGATGATCATGTGATTTTTCTCCTTGCTTCTATTTATGTGATGTATTGCATTTATTGATTTGTGTATGTTGAACCACCCTTTCATCCCTGGGATGAAGTCTACTTGGTCATGAAATATGATCTCTTTGATGATTTATTGCATTCTGTTTACCAATATCTTATTGAGGATTTTGGTATCTATGTAGTTGTCTTTTGTGGTTGGATCCTTGTCTGGTTTTGGAATCAGAGTAATGAACGCTTCTGGGAATGCCTTTTGCAGTGTGCTTTACCTTTTGATGTCATGAAAGAGTTTGAGGAGTATTGGCAATAGATTTTCCCTGAAGTTCTTATAGAATTGGGCAGTGAATTCATCAGGACCTGGGCTTTTCTTAGTTGGAGAGTTTTGGACTACCACTTCAATTTCATAGCTTATTGTTGGATTATTCAGGGTTTTTACATCTTCTGGGTTCAGTTTTGGTAATTCATACATACCTAAGAATTCATCCATTTCTTCAAAATTCTCTGAATTTTGGCATATAGTTTTGCAAAGTAGTTGACTAATAATCATCTGGATTTTGGCATTATCTATTCTGATTTCACCTTTTTCATTTCTAGCTGCATTATTTGGGACCTTTTCTTTGTGGTATAATTGGCTAAGGATTTGTCTATTTTGTTTTATTCTTTTGAAGCTCTTTGATTCATTGATTCTTGTGGTTTTTTTAATTTATTTTTTATTCTCCAATTTCATTGATTTCTGCTCTTATCTTTATAATTTCCTTTCTTGTACTAGCTGTGGATTGGGATTGTTCTTTTTTTTTTTTTTTTTTTCTATGACCTTCAGGTGCATCATTGGGTTGTTTACTTGGGCTTGCCCTGTTTTTCTGATGTGGGCATTCACAGCTATAAACTTCCCTCTCAAGACTGCTTTCATTGTGTACCATAATTTCTGGTATGTTGTACTGTTATTATTATTTAATTCTAAGAACTGTCTTGTTTCTTCTTTGATTTCTTCTGTTAATCTATTGATTATTCAAGAGGGCATTGCTTAATTTCCATGTGTTTGCATAACTTCTGTGGTTTCTTTTGCCATTAATTTCTAGTTTCATTGCACTATAATCTAACAAGTACCATGCACTATATATACATGGTATAATTTAGATTTTTTTGCATTTACTTAAGCATGCTTTATTTGCTAGTATGAGGTCTATTTTGGAAAATGTTCCATGTGCTGCTGAGAAGAATGTATATTCTTTTTTTTTTTTTTTGTGGGTACTGGGGGTCGACCTCAGGACCTCATGCACCAGCAGGCACCCATGACACTGAGCGATATCACTGCCCTTTTTTCGTATGTGGGTTACGGGATTCGAACTCGGGCCCTCACGCTTGCCAGGCAGGCGCTTACACCGCTGAGCCATCTCACCAGCCCAAGAATGTATATTCTGTTATTGTTTGGTGGTACACTCTGTAGACATCTATTATAGAGAGCCCTCCCGGTCCTCGATCGGTCCGGGAAGTTTATATTTGTAATCCCATGGAAAAGTTATTGGAATTCTAGAGATTTAATTCCAATCTACCACTTCCAGTGCAACCCACAGCAAGAATAAAGACACTAAGGCATATTTATAGTTGTGGGGAGCCAAGGGGTCTTAAGTCCAGCCAAGATGATGGCTACTGGAACAAAGGCCTTGACCCAGGGCCGAACCCAGGTTTTATTAATTCTGAAGGAGGGGAGTGGCTGGGGATGAGTGACTGTGAGAGTGGCGGGAAGTACAGTATGTGAATCTCATGAGCTGGGCTAGGCCTGAAATCACCTTTGCAAATGCAGAGGGAAGGATATGCAGAAGGAGTAATCTGCATAACACAATTCAAGACAGTATCTAATGTTATGGGGTCAGTGCCTCAGCTCTGATGTGTAATATTTTATGCCCTGGGAAGTCATAGCCTCTTTCTCGAGGCTCGATCCCAGCTGACAGCATGGAGCACGGCTCTCCATCCCGCCAGGCTCAACCATGTATTGGGAGCAAAGGGGCAGGGAAACACAGGCCTGTCACCTTGCTTCAAAGACTATATATCAGGACCTCGGCTAGACTGATTTGCATCACCTAAAGCCAATTAAAGAGATAAGGAACAGTCCTAGCCAGCTCTGTACATATGAATAGGTGGAAATAGGGCCAGGTTCAGCCAAGATGGAGATAATTGCTCTTCTTTCAAGGAGAGTTATCCAGGTGGTCCCCCACAATCTATTAAGTCCATTTGTCTAAAGGTTTAGTTCAACTCTAATATTTCTTTGTTGAGTTTTTTGTCTAGTTGATTTGTGATAGTGCAATATTGAGGTCTCACTATAATTGTATTGATGTTTACCTGTTCTTTTATTTCTGCTAGTGTTTGTTTTATGAAGTTGGGTGTGTGGTTGTTTGGTGAATATATGTTTACAATTGTTGTATCTTTCTGTTGAATTGTTCCCTTAACCAATATGTAGTGACTTTCTTTGCCTCTTCTAGTCAGTTTTGGCTGAAAGTCCACTTTATTTGAAAATAAGAGAGCTTATTTTGGGGTTCCTTTGCATAGAATATTGTTTTCCATCCTTCGATTTTTAGTTTATGAATTTCTTTTTGGATTAAATGGGTTTGTTGTGTACACCATTCCATTCAATTTTGTTTCTTGATCCATTCTGCCAGTAGGTGTCTTTTGACTGGTAAATTGCAATCATTCACATTAAGAGATATTACTGAAGGTTTCTGGCTTTTTCCTGTCATTGCGTTATTTTCCTGTCGCCGATTGTCTTTCTTGCTCTTCTACTTAACTGCTCACCCCCCTGGCGTATTCGTTCTATTGGATATTTTGGCATTGTTTGCTTCAGTATCTCTTTCTAAAATATCCTTGAGAATTTTGGAGGGTGCTGGTTTGCTGATCATGAATTTCTTTAGGTCCTCTTTATTATGGAAATATCTTATTTCTCCATCAATTTTGAAAGATAATTTTGCAAAATATATCAGTCTGGGTGGGAAGTTGCTTTCTTTTAGGGCTTGAAACACTCGACTCCAAGCTTTCCTGAACTTTAAGGTTTGTTTTGAGAAGTCTGATGTAATTCTGGTGGGTTTACCTTTATAAGTGATTCATTGCTTTTCTCTAACAGCTTTTAAGATTCTGTTCTTGTGTTGGAATTCTGAGATTTTGACTATGATACATTACGGAGAGATTCTTTTCCGATCATGGCTATTTGGGGTTCTATGTGCCTCACTTGTCTGTACACTAAATTATTTTCCCATATTTGAAAGTTTTCTGCTATTATTTCTCCATATAGGTTTTTTTAATGCCATTTGTACTTTCTTCTGACTTTTCAGTAATCTAAATTAATTTTTTAGTCTTCTTTGCGTCATCTAACAGTTGTTGGATCCATTTCTCATGTTCTCTTGCTGTTTTTAAGATATCTCTCAGTAACTGGTTAGCAAAAATAACACTGTCTTCTAGTTGTCACACTCTGTCTTCACTTTGATTCCCTCTGCTGTCCATAATTTCAGCAGCATTTTTAATCTCCTGAATTTCCATTTGGTATCTTTTCCTGGACTTTAATTCTTTTATATGCTGGACATTTGTATTTTGTATAATTTTATTTGGTTGAGCTAGCTTTTTATAAGTATCTTCTGTAGCTTTGCTAATTATTTTACTAGGTCCATTATCTGTTTATTTATACCTTCTCTGAACTTATCAAGCACCTTATTGGTCTGTTTATTTTATCTCTTCTGTTATTCTTTTGAACAATCTGGGTGTATGGTTGTTCATTTCTTCCCCACTTAATGCCCCATGGATCAGCTTTGGTAGAGTTGGGAGATTTTGGAGACATTTGTTGCCTTGTCTTTTCATGTTTCCATGTTTTATTTGTGCAATTTTGTGTGTGTGTGTGTGCTGAGGCTTGCAGGTTGATTATAGTGGAAGTCTTTGGTGCTGGTATGGAGACCTCTTTAGTTAGTGTTGCTTTTCAGTGCTGCACTCTAGGAGTGACAACTATAGGTCTTTGTCTCTGTCTCAGAACCCAACCACCTCCATTTAATTGGGAGGAGAATCTTCAGTGTACTTGGCTAAACACTCAGTTCCCAGGAATGAGCAGCAGTATTGTTGGCACCAATGCAATCCAGATACTGGCATACAGAGAAAACTAATTGATAGCAATAACTATGTTACCTCAGCTATAGAAGTAAAATGAGCAATAATAGCATCAAAGACAAACTGGATATTGATGTACCTTAAGGATCGATAATATACCATCCTTAATCATAGAAAAAAAACTACAATTATAGTATAAACACTGAAACAAAGCAAATATTGACCTATAGTAAATATCTACTAAATGGAACAACTTTAACTCCACTAACAATGGAATGATATTCAACAGGAATACCATCTAAAGATTTTAAAGATCTAAAGATTATAAAGATTAAAAACTATAAAGATGAATGATCTAAAGATCTATAAAGTTCAATGTTTATTGTTACCATCCAACTGATGGGTTCTTCTCTCAACCCAGAAAGAATTATGAGGTGGAGAGTCAAAAAAGGACTGAGCAAAAGTATTTATTGTACCGTGAAAGCAAAAAGCAGTATTGGTTGTAGAGTGGAAGCACAAAGCAGCAAATAAACCCGGGAGGTGACTCAAACAGGTTGCCAAAGGGACTCTTGTATAGGGGTTTTATACACAAAAATGACATCTCAGTCACACTGACATGAACCTATGGGGTTAGAAGCAGGAATGATTAACTTAGAAGTGGGCCTATAGGAACTCAGGATATACAGCTAGCTTACTTTTGTAAGCACCATTAATTATAACGTTAAAGAGAACAAAGACATTTTTAGAGAAGTATGAATATCTTACTTCTGGGCAAGAAAATCTCAGCAATCCAATGAGGTCTTTGGTTTTTGAGCCTCCAGTGCCTTGGCCTTGGCCTTCATGTCCTTCACTGAATCTTCTCTGGATGCCTGTCCTGTCTGTGATACTCTTTGCTGGGACACTTCCTACTCTTCACTACCCTTATGGGCCAGTATCACTCTAAGAAATCTCATCTTCTCACAGGTTCCTGCTTATCCTCAGCATCATGTTTTATAGAAACTGGTTGTTTAGATTACTGTTGGGAGCCTCCAGTTAGGTTAGAAAAATGACACCCAAACCTTAGATAATGGGACCTAAGCCCAACCTCACCATCGCCACCACAGAGGGCTTGTGGCTCATTCTCCCAAGGTCTCTTGCTATCGCCCCATTTCAGTTATACTAGTAAAGATAAGAAGGAGTGGGAAGGCCATCTTCTCAGCCACAGGACCCCAGCTGAACTTGGCGGAGGTGGGCAACACCTGCCATCGTGATCTTCTTAGCACAGGACCCCAGGTGAACTCTGCTGAAAGGCCCAGATACCAGAGGGAACACCAACAACACAGTAGGCTCCCAACTAAGGTGCATATGAGGGAATGGCGAGACTAGTGGTGTGAAAAATCTGAAGCAGCAATAGCAATACCAGCCAACAGGAGACTGAGGCATCTGCAGGAGGCAGCAACCAGCTCCGGAAGAACCCAGGGCTCTCAGTAACTGGCCCTTTGCTCACAATTAATTTTTTTTCTTTCTCTTCTTTATCTTGTCTTTCTCATCTCCTTCCTTTTCTCTCTCTTTCTTTCTTTCTTTCTTTCTTTCTTTCTTTCTTTCTTTCTTCTTTCTTTCTTTCTTTCTTTTTCTTTCTTTCTCTCTCTCTTTTTTTTTTCCCTCTCTTTTCTAAACGGCTGGGGAGAACTCCAGCCACAGAAAACTAATCCCATCCCCCAAACTCAGAGACCAAGTTCAGATAATCTCTCGAATACTCCTTTATTCTTCCTTTTCTACCTACTTCTCTAGTTTCCCAAACCTTGCATGATCGTCCTTTGTCCTCCAGCCTTGATTCTACTTCTTTTCCAGTTGTCTTTGTTTTATACACTAGCCTCCTTAAATTGCCCCAATACAGGGTAAAACCACTCTACTAAGTGGAAACACTTGGCATACAAACTCCTAATTTACAATCAGTTCTGTTATATAACTATAGACTCTGCTCCTAAGGTCTATAGTACAAAATCAATAGTTATTGCAGTTTGTCAGTTTCTAAATTGTGCTTGGTGCTATTGTTATTGCTAATTTTACTACTTTAGCTAGGATGACATATCTGTTATAATCAGTTGTTCTACCTTCTGTAACAATACTGAGAAGCACTAGGATAATAACCTCACCATAGCCCTACACCAAATGACTGGGGACTGAGCCAAACAGATACCAACATCCCACTCTGAATTAATTGAGAAGATAGGATCTTGTGACAGACACAAACCAAGAACCTCCTACACACAGAAGTCATCCCTGAAAAACAGACTTTTCCTAGAGAGGCCTTGATACTGGTGATACAGCTACCTACTACGAAACTCACAAGAATCATCACAGAAAACAAAATAAAAAACTTTTTGTAATACAAAATGACAAGATGTAGAAGCAAAATGCAATCTCAGACCTCCAGCCCATGCAGAATAAGTCCAGGAGACCACGACATAGAAGAAATTGGAAGACACACACCTGAAATTTCTGAAAATATAGCAACCAAAGTGAAGAAACAAATCCATGAGGCTATAGAGGAAACCAGATCAGAAATAATCTCTCAGGTAAAAAAAGAAATATCAACATTTATAAATGAATTGCTCAGCCAATCTAGAGTAGAGATAGACAAAAAAATAGATGATGATAGGAAAAGGATGGAAACCATGAAAGATCAATATAGGAAAGAAATAGAATGCATGAAATGGATTCAAACAGGTATCTGGGAAATTAAAAATTCCATTGAAAGCTGGCAAAACTGCTTGAATGAAACTGAAGACAGACTTTCAGACCTTGAAGACAAGATCACGGTTAGTGATCATGATAGGAAAGATCTCTTGAAAATAACAAAGGATCCTGAAATAACAATTCAACAGTTGCAAAGTGATGCAAATAAAAATAATATAAGAATAGATGGTGTCAATGAAAAAGCAGGAGTCAACACAAATGATATTTAAAAAAAAAAACTATTTGCAGAAGTAATAGGAGAAAATTTTCCAAGTATGGGAAGAGAATCTGACATACAGAGAAGTGAGGCATATAGAACTCCAATTAGCCATAACCAAAATAAATCTACACCCAGACATATAATAATCAAGATCCCAGAAATTCAGCACAAGAACAGAATATTAAAAGCTTTTAGAGAAAAGAAACAGATCATCTGTAAAGGAAAGCCCATCAGAATCACAACAGACTTCTCAACATGAACCCTCAAGTCAAGAAAAGCTTGGAGTGAGGTATTTCAAGTCCTGAAAGAAAACATCTTCCAACCCAGGTTGATCTACCCTGCAAAACTATGTTTCAAAATTAATGGAGAAATAAGGAACTTCCATGACAAAGAACAACTGAAAAATTCATGACCAACACTACAAGGGGTACTGAAAGATATTCTAGACAGAGATACAAATGACCACAATTCCAAGAACAACAGAAAGAAACTACCAAGCAAGGCAAGCAATTAAGCAGAGGGGAAAAGTAGGGAACCAGCAGCCTGAAAATAACATCACAAAGATAAGCCAATACGTATCAGTAATAACCATCAATGTAAATGGTCTCAATTCACCAATCAAAAGAAACAGACAGGCAGAAAGGATCAAGAAACAAGATCCAACAATATGCTATATACAAGAAACACATTTAACTCAGAAAGAATTACAGACTGAAGATCAAAGGATGGAAAACCATGTGACAGGAATCCAGAAAAAAAGCAGGGGTAGCTATTTTGTTTGCAGACAATATGAACTTCAAATCAAGAATGATCAAAAGAGATAAAGAAGGTCACTACATACTTGTTAGGGGAAAATTTCAAGAGGAAGAGATAACAGTCATAAATATGCATGCACCAAATACAGGAGCACCCAGCTATGTAAGACAAATATCAATAGACATGAAAATTCAAATAAGTAGTAACACAATTGTAACAGCAGACCTTAATACCCCATTTGTACAAAGAGATAGATCAACTAGACAAAAAATCAGCAAAGAAATATCAGAACTGAACAAAACCTGTGAACAAATGGACTTAATAGATGTTTACAGAGTGTTCCACCCAACATTAGAATACACATTCTTCCCAGCTGCACATGGGATGTTCTCTAAAATGCACCATATATTAGCCCATAGAACATGCAAAGGGACTGAAATTATCTCGTGCATATTATCAGACCATAGTGCAATAAAATTGGAAATTAATGACAAAAGAAACTGCAAAAACTCCATAAGCACATGGAAATTAAGTAACACCCTCCTGAACAACCAATGGGTCACAGATGAAATTAAAGAAGAAATTAAACAACATCTACAATCAAACAAAAATGCAAATACAACTTGCTCGAACCTGTGGGATGTAATGAAAGCAATCCTAAGAGGGAAATTTATAGCAGTAAATTCCCATATCAGGAAAACAGAATGAGCACACATAAACAACCTAATGCTACACCTCAAGCTTCTAGAAAAAGAACAAGTCAAGCCCAAAGCCCATACAAGGGAGGAAATTATAAAGATAAGAGCAGAAACTAATGCAGTTGAGACTAAGAAAACAATACAAAGAATTCACAATCGAAGAGTTGGTTCTTTGAAAGAATAAACAAAATTGATTAAACCCCTAGCCAACCTTATCAAAAAGAGGAAAGAAAAAACTCAAATTCATGCAATAAGGAAAGAAAAGGGTGAAATCACTACAGAGACTGTGGAAATTCAGAAGGTCATCAATACCTACTTTGAAAATCTTTACTCTCATAGGATGGAAAACACACAAGAAATGGATAAATTCCTAAAAATGTATGAACTACCAAACTGAATCAAGAAGATACAAAAATTCTGAACAGCACAATAACAGTTAATGAAATTGAAAATGTAATAAAAAACTTTCCAACAAAGAAAAGCCCAGGTCCTGATGGATTCACAGCTGAATTCTACAAGAAATTTAGAAAAGATTCAATGCCAATACTCCTAGAACTCTTTAATCAAATGGAAAGGGAAGCAAGCCTCCCTAACTCATTTCTGGAGGCAAGTATTACTCTGATACTCAAACCAGAGAAAGGCCCAACCAAAAAAGAGAACTACAGGCCAATCTCCCTAAAGAACATAGATGCAAAAATCCTCAATAAGATACTAGCAAACAGAGTGCAGCAAATCATCAAGAAGATTATACACCATGACCAAGTGGGATGCATCCCAGGAATGCAGGGATGGTTCAACATACGCAAATCAATAAACATAATACACCATGTCAACAGAGCCAAAGACAAAAATCACATGATCATCTCAATAGATGCTGAAAAAGCTTTTGATAAAGTCCAACACTCATTCATGATAAAAACCCTACAGAAAATTGGAATAGATCAATTTACATCAATCTGATAAAAGCCATCTATGACAAACCAACAACCAACATCATGCTAAATGGACAAAAACTGAAAGTTTGCAATATAAAATGAGGAACAAAACAAGGATGTCCACTATCACCACTCTTATGCAATATAGTTCTGGAAACATTAGCCAGAGCAATTAGACAAGAGAGAGACATAAAAGGAATAAGAATAGGAAAGGAAGAAGTAAAATTATCATTATTTGCAGATGACATGATACTTTACATAGAAGACCCCAAAAATTCCACAAAAGATTGCTAGAATTAAAAAAACCAAACACAGTAGCATAGCTGGATACAAAGTTAACATTCAAAAATCAATAGCATTCCTGTACACAAACAACAAACTCACTGAGAGAGAAATTAGGGAAACAACACCCTTCATAATAGCATCCAAAAAGATGAAATACTTAGGAATCAATCTAACAAAGGAAATAGAAGATCTATATGTTGAAAATTATAGCACTCTGAAAAAAGAGATCAAAGAGGATATCAGAAATAGAAAGATATCCCTTGTTCATGGATAGGAAGAACCAACATTGTGAAAATGGCCATACTCCAAAAACTGTTATACAGGGCTGGGGAGATAGCTCAGTGGCACAGTGCCTGCCTGGCAAGCACAAGGTCCTGAGTTTGATTCCCGGTACCAAAAAAAAAACCAAACTGTTATACAGATTTAATTCAATCCAAATCAAAATACCATTACCATACCTCACAGATCTAGAGAAAACATTCCCAAAATTTATTTGGAAAGAGAAAATATCTAGAAGAGCAAAGGCAATCCTGGGTAACAAAGGCAAGGCAGGAAGCATCACATACTGCAAAGCTACTGTGATAAAATCAGCATGGAACTGGTAAAAAAAACAAACCTGAAGATCAATGGAACAGAATAGAAAATATAGATGCAACTTCAAACACACTCAGCCACCTTATCTTTGACAAATGGGCCAAACATGTTCACTGCAAGAAAGATAGCCTCTTTAATAAATGATGCTGGAAAAACTGACTTTCCACATGCCAAAGACTAAAACTAGACCCATCTCTTTCACCATGCACTAAGCTAAAGTCAAAATGGATCAAAGATCTAAATATTAAAACAGAAACACTAAATCTACTGGAAGAGAAAGTAGGTAGAAATGTTGAAGACATAGGGGTAGGCAGAGAATTCATGAACAAAAACCAAACTGCATGGGAAGTACTTCAAAGAATCAATAACTAGGATCTCATTTTATTAAAAAGCTTTTGCACATCAAAAGAAATTACCAACAGAGTGAAAAGACAACCCACAGAGTGGGAAAAAATTTTAGCCAACTGTCCCTCAGAATAAGAACTTCTACCTAGAACATATAAAGAATTGAAGAAAATCAGGTCCCCCAAATTCAAAGACCCAATCCAAAAATGGGCATCTGAGATGAATACACAGTTCTCAGATGAAGAAATACAAATGGCAAATAAATATATGAAAAAATGTTCATCATCATTGGTCATTCGAGAAATGAAAATTAAAACAACACTGATATCCATCTCACCCCAGAAAGAATGGCTATTATCAAGAAATCAATCAATAACAAATGCTGGTGGGGCTGTGGGGAAAAATGAACCCTTCTCCACTGTTGGTGGGAGTGTAGAATTGTACAACCACTGTGGAAATCAGTGTGGAGATTCCTCAAAAAACTAGGATTGGAGGTCCCATTTGACCCAGCTATTCCCCTTCTGGGCATCTTCCCAGAAGAATTAAAAACATCATACCACAGCGATATATGTACATCTGCGTTTATAGCAGCACAATTTGTAATAGTTAAATCTTGGAAACAACCCAAATGCCCATCAACCGAGGAATGGATAAAAAAGATGTGGTATTTTTATACAATGGGGTACTACTGAGCTATAAAGAAGGATAAACTGGAGACTTTTATAGGTAAATGGATGCAAGTAGAGACCATACGCGTAAGTGAAATAAATCAAACACATGTGTAAACATCATACTGTCTCCCTAGTGTAAGAAGATGAAAGAGTAAATAAGATTCAAAAATGTACAGTAGATATCGTGAAAGGGGAAGAAACTGCTCAAAATTAAAGGACAACTGGGATGGGGGAAAGGAGAAAAGAAGCATGGGAAAAGAAAAAATATATATATATATACAAGACAGCTAAGATAATTATACTACTAATTTCTTTTAGTTCATTGAAAAGAATGGTTTGTGCTTGTAATGTTTGATCAATTTTGCATGCCTATATCTTGTAATCTGAGCAACTACTTTGAAGATAACAATATGCAATATATCAACCATTGTCTATTTACTAGTAGCTTGTTTTGAAATTCTGTATCATTGTTTTTATTGTATTTTTTTTCTCTTTAAAAGAAAAAAAAAGAAAAAAGGAATGGGAATCAAGATTATGAGAAAAGTAAAATTTTAAATATTAAACAATGAAAGATGAGAAGGAGAATATAAAAGTGAGATAGAAAATCCTACTGAAGAGTAAAAGAAAGTTAATAGTATGAGATAACAGTAACAGAAAAGAACAAGAAAAAGAAGAAAAATGAACAAAATAAAGAAAAAAGCAAAATAAAAGAGAAAAAGTTAAAAGGAGGAAAAAAACATAGAGAAAAACCACCCTCAAATCCCCAAAAGAATAATAAAGTAAAAAGACAGAGAAAAAAATTTTTGGTCAATAAAAAAATTTCTGGGGCCGGTAATATAGCTCAGCAGCATAAGTACCTGCCTGGCAAGCACGAGGTCCTGAGTTCAGTTTCCGGTACCCACATAAAAGAAAAAAAAAAAAAAAAAAAGTCTCTTTTTGAAGGTGCTTTCTTTCCAGGATTTGTAGTCTTGGAATCCAGCAAGTCACAATTTTCTGTACCTAACTTTAAAGCTCGTGGGTTTGTGAAGTGTCCTTCCTGTTCCAGGGACCCTGTGTCTGTACACCCCAGACTGTGGCAATTGCTCAAGCTGAGGCATGCCTTGTTCATGTCGGTACGTGGGTAAAGCAATCAGCCTTCTGGTCTCTGCTGGATGTAGGCTGTAGGGCAGAGGTTCAAGCAGACTGTAGGACTTAATGCCAAAATTTTCAGATCCAGCCTCCTCTGGAAGCCACACTCACCAGGGATGGTTTCTCACAGTGGAAGTCAGGGCCCTTGTTCTTTGCAGCCTGAGGTTAAACTTCTCAGGGGGGTTATTTTTAACCTGCAGCCTCTCCACAGTGTCTCCCATGGCTTTCTCTCACCCACGCACAATGGGAGGGTAACAGTGGAAACCCTGAAGTGGAGTTATTCTATAATTGTTCTGTGGCTCCATCTTAAATCACTCCCTTCCCAAAATGGAGCCTTATTAAACACTCTCTGACAAGATGGTGGGTGCTACACTGGGTTTCTTCTCCAACTCTAATCTGTCATGAAGGAGTCACTTTTGAACTTAGACCCCATGCTGTTTTTGTAGTTTACAATAACTGTACACTTTTCTTGGGGTTAGTGTTGTGGTTTTCTTGTGGTCCATTATTTCTTCTGGAGCAGCTGCCTCTCCAGGGCTTACCTTCTCTCTGGGGGTGTTGAACTCCTCCACAACCACATTGGTTGGTTGGTCAGCACCGCTGCTGCCCAGTGCCAAGGAGAAACAAAGCACACGGTGGGCTTGGAGCACTTAGGTGGATGTGACCAAGGCATAGAATCCAGGGGTGCAGAGTTCGCTGGGGTCAAACACTGCATGGGTGAAGATTCCTCCATTTGCATGAGGCACAGGGCTTGAATTCCTCCTCTGTGCAGGGCACGGAAGTGGGTTCCTCCATCTTGATGCTGTTTCTTGTGTAAAGGGTATTATGTTTAGAAAGTTCTTTCCTATGTCTATACTTTTGAGAATTTTACCTATTTTATCTTCTAGCAGATAAAGTGTTTCTGTTTTAATATCTATGTCTGTGACATATTTTGATTTTAGTTTGGTGTGTGGTGATAGGTACGGGTCTAGATTCAATCTTCTGCATGTGTGTAACCAGTTTTCTCAGCACCATTTGTTAAAGAGGCTACCTTCTGTCCAGCGTATGTTTTCAGTCCCTTTGTCAAAGGTCAGATAGCTTAATGTGCCTGGGGTTGTTTCTTCACCTTCTATTCTGTTCCATTGATCTACATGCCTGTTTTTTGGAGCAGTACCATGCAGCTACACACTGATGGCTTATTTATTTTTTATTTTTTTATTTTTTTGTCTTTTTGAGACAGGGTTTCTCTATTCAGCTCAGGTTGGCCTTGAACTTACTTTGTAGACCAGGCTGGCCTCGAACGCACAGTGATCCTCCTGCCTCAGCCTCCTGAGTGCTGGGATTACATGAGTCTACCACCACACCTGGCGAAACTGATGGTTTATTGTATAACATCAAATGATGCCTCCTACTTTGTTTTTGTTGCCCAGGATTGCTTTTGTTATTCTGGTTCTCTTCTGGTTCCATATAAACCTAAAAATTGTTTTCTCTAGCTTTGTGAGGAATGCTGTTGGTATTTTGATTGAGATTGCATTAAATCTATACATCAGTTTTGGAAATATGGCCATTTTGGCACTATCAGTTCTGCCTACCCAGGAATAGGGGATATCTTTGCATTTTCTAATGTCCTCTTTGATCTTCTTTTTCAGAGTACTGAGCTTTCCTTACAGAGGTCTCTTTTCTGTACCATTAGTCTATGTATCAATATTTTTATGCCAATATTGTGCTATTTTGGTTAGTATAGTCCTATAGTATGTTAAGAGTTCAAATATTATGATGCCTCCAACTTGTTCTTTTTGGTCAAGATTGCTTTATTCAAGATCTGTTGGGGTTAAACATAGATTTTATGCTCTTTTTTTGTTTGTTTGTTTTTTCCTATTTCTTTGAAGAATCGGGAAAGTTTTGCTCTTTTCAAATAATCCTCTCACAAAGACTAACAGGGGGTCCCATAAGAACTACATTAATTCTTTTTGATAAGAGTTCCAATGAGCTAATTACCTTGCACTAGGCTCCACCTCTTAAAAGTTCTATACCTCCTATCACACGGGGACACAGGGAAACAAATTTCCAATCCATAAACCCTTGGGACACACTCAAACCCATATCCAACCCATAGCAGCACCTTAGCAAGAACAGTAACTTTTGTGGGGAAATGACAAGACAAAAAAAAAGACCTATGAGGTTTTAGGAGTGGCAAATTGTGAGAAGGCAAATTTATAGCTAAACTAATGGCAGACAAGGGCTAGTTTTGTTTTTTTATTGGTACATTTTAGGTATACATGATGATAACATACGTCATAAGGAATTTGTACCTGTACATGATATATCCTGCTTCTTTTTTTTTTTCCCCCTCTCATTTAAGGGCTAGTTTTAGCAAAGTATATTGTGTAGTTTCATCTGGGTGTAAGGGTTTCCAAGTTGTCTGTAATAATTAACTTCTGTCCTTCCCAGTAGAGAAGAGAGAGGGGAGATCTTTACAAATGTAAGGTCTGCTTTTAGGCAAATAGGGGAAAGGAAGAGAGAGTTCTTATATCTGCTTCTTCTCGATAGCCTTCAGTTCAAAATAATTCTTTAAAGTGGCATATTTTGGAGTGGCGTATAGTGCTGCCCTTCACAGCTATAATGTAACCAGTATAGACTGCGGTATAATGATCAGTCCCTTCATTATAAATATTATGAACCTATTAATGCCACAGTTTTAAGGATGATACTGTGTAGAGCATCAGAAGTAAGTATTCACTGATGTCAAATATAGGTAATGGAGGGACAAAAAGAAGAGGATATTACTTGTCTTTTAAAAAGGCAAAAGCCATTAGAACCATTTCGTGAAATGTTTATTATTGATGTCTACTTGTCAGACAGCACAATCACAGCTGATGTCAAAACCTGAAGGTCTGCCAAGCAAATGAAGGATTTGTCAGATTACATTTGCCATGCATTGGATTTGACAACATCAGTTAACTCTAGATAAGTGGTCTCAGTTTTTATCATGTGTGGGTTCACTGTGTTCATAACAGATACACTCTGAAGGCTCAGTGATTTAATACAATGAAAGTTTATTTCTCGTTTCTTTACTATTCAATGTGAGACTCCTGTATGGGCGAGTGGCTGTGTCCTAAGCAGTTTCAAGGATCTGGCTTCTTTCTCTGCTGTTGTCAACAGGCAGTTCTCAAGGCTGCCCTGGGGATGAGGGTTGGGGCAGGGGGTGGGGGGCTATTAAATTTATCTAGCCAGAGGAAGAAAGAGCATGACTGGTCACCCAGGGGAAGATTTTAAGGCAAGATGTGGGTGTGAAAGACTTCATTTCTGCCTGTAATACTTTGGCTAGGACTCAATCACAGACCGCACTAACCACTGGAAAGCTAGGAAATGTAGTTCTCGGAGCTCACAAAATGATCCTTCCAAGTATAAGGCTTTGACATGCTGAATACTTTGAGTTAGAGGAATTTGGAAGGTCCTCAGAGGTGCCTTAGAATCAGTCTCTAATTTTCCCCTGTTTCTTCTCACTAAGCACTAGGAAAGTGACCTCTGAAGTTCCCTTACCTGATTGAAGGAAATTCTTCTAAAAGAAATACAGTTATCTTGGGCTTCCTCCCTCAAATCTCATTAACCAGGGAAGACAAACTTGTAGAAAAGAAGACTAAAAGTTCTCCACCTTTTATACTGAATACATCACCTACATCATCTATTCTTTTGAATACTGCTGCCTGTGAGACTTCGCATACTCAGACACCTTTGTTTGTAGTGAGTAGCTTGTTAACACCTCCCCAGAGCCCTAAGGGACGTTGTCCCAGGCCATAGTTTGTTCTTTGGAGCCCATTCTTTGCTTCTAAAAATCATTTACTGACCCCCCTCCCACCCATTCCCCTTTCGTCTATGGAAAGAGTATTTAAGTTTTAACCATCTGGCTCTTTGAGTTTCCGATTTTGATACGAACTATCATTTGAAACTCATTTCACAGGCAAGTACAGCTCCTATATACATGTGCCTACTAATAGATTTGTATGCCTTTTCTCCTGTTAATCTGTCTGTTGTCATTATTTTTATTTTCAGCAGAATCAAACATTCAGAGGAGGAGAGGAAATTCCCTTCACTTCTACATAGTATATGTCTGTGCGCAAGAAAAAGAATCTATTTCTTGGTCCCTAGCAATCCTATTTGGAGGTTCTTGGGTGGGGACCAAATAACATCTTAGTATTACTCTGCAAATAATAATATGTGCCCTGAAAGGGTCTTGAGGAACTCCAGGGGTCTGTGGACCATACTTGGAGACTATTGACCCAGGACATCAGAGGACCTTGGATGAGCTTAACTTACAAAACTCCAGTATGGGCCAGGGATGTAGCTCAGTGGTACAGCACCTGCCTGGCAAGCACAAGGCCCTGAGTTCAATTCCTGTACCAAAAAAACAAAACAAAAAAAACAAAAACAAAAAAACTCCAGTATGACAATAAAAGGATATGCAGCTATCTTTTGCCTTTAAATATTTCACATTAAAGGTTTGTTATAATTTGGATCTAAAATATCCCCCTAAAAGCTATGTTAAAGGCTTGATCCCCAATACAGCAATGTTCACAGGTGGGACTTTGGGGGGGTGATCGGATCATGAGGGCTCTGATTAATGGATTAATCCATTGAGAGGAGGTGGAAACTTTAAGAAGCGGGGTGTGGTTGGAGGAAGTAGGTCCTGGGGGCATGACCTTTAAAGTTATATTTTGCTCCTGGCCTGTTTCACCTTCTCCTTTTCCTTCTTTCTTCTCCTTCTTCTCCTTCACCTTCTTCTTCCTCCTTTCCCTCTCTCTCTCCCCCTCGCCTTCTCCCTTTCTCTCTTCCTCTCCCAATTGCCATGAGGTAAGCAACTTTGCTCTACCATGTTCTCCTCCTGCTGTGCTATTCTGCATTGCCACAGGTATAAAAGCAACAGAATTAGCCAACCAGGACCAAAACCTCTGCAACCCTGAGCAAAAAAAACCCCAAAAAACAAAGAAAAAAAAGCCTCTCCCCTTTGTAAGTTGATTATCTCAGATATTTTGTCCTGGTGACAGAAAGATGAGTAACACAAGGTTAAAGCGCATTTCTGCAGTTCTCTTCCTCTCCCAGGTACAATCCTAAATTTGAAAGGCTGCACATGGGTGCCCCTCTCCATATCAGAGCCTCATACAAGTGACAGTGGAAAGGGCAGTTCTGCTTTTCAGTCGTGGGTCCACTGAGGTGCTATGCTCTTGTGTGTGACCACTTGCTCCTTTATATTCAGAGTATGGGTGCCCCAGGACAGATATCAGCTGCTTGTCTCTGCTGACTCACTTTTCTCTACTCCTTGTTAGCAATGATGATCCATATAGGAGTAGTCACGTTATTCTCTGACACCTAGCAAGATGTTCACCCAACATCCCTCAGGCCAGCATCTCTTCCCCTGGGGTTGGCTGACAGGCACTGTCCTCCTGCTCAGCCCAAACCAATTGGTCAGATCCTCTCCCTCATCATTCAGTAGTCTGGGGAGACAAATGCCTCCTTAGATCGTATCACCCTCTCTATCCTTCCTCATGCCTGTGAGGACCTCTATGCAGCTCCAACATCCACACAATTCTCCCATGACAATTGGATTATGACCTGTCCCTCCAGCTTTTTCTAGTAGTTGGAAAACAGGGGTAGCTGTCAGAGACCAGGCACTGTTGGTAGCATAATCTCCCTACCTCTCCTGCCACTCGAATTTCTCTAGTTGTGTCTCTGGGCTTGAGAGGGGACCCTGACGTGGAAACCCACTCTGCTTATTTGGACTTCCTTTCAAGTCTCTTCACTCTCACTAGAGGTGGTGCCACTTGAACCCTGAAGTCAATGATCAGGGACCTAGCTGGGCACGCTGGTACATGCCTGTAATCCCAGCACTCTGGAAAGCTAAGGCAGGAGCATAGCAACTTCGAGTTCAGCCTCAGCAACTTAGATATACTCTGTTTCAAAATAAAAAAGGGGGGCTGGAGTTGTTGCTCAGCATGAAGGCCTTGAATTCAATCCTTAGCATCTGAAAAAAAAAAAAATCAGGCATCTTTTACACTGGTCTTGTCCTTACCCAATGATCCCCCTCTGGGGAAAACGACAGCCTCACCTCTCAGTATCCAAGTGTCCATGGTGATAGAAGGGACAAACGAAGCATCCTAGGTAGTGTCTGGAATTATTTGTCTGCTCTGTACTAAGATAAGTACAAATAAAATAAGTGGTTCCTGGGCAATGATTATACTTTAAGGGCCCCTTAAAAGAGAGAAAAATTTATTCCACCTTCTTCAAAGGTGTGGCAAAGGCTAGGGAAGAAGTAAGGAGTACCTAAATATTCACTGTGAAGGGAGATGAGAAGAGCTGAGTGACTCCCAGGCCATTTTTGCCTCTAAGGTTATTTCTTCCAGTCCCAGTTCCTGCCCTCGGCTCCTCTTTCGCCCAGGCCCAAGAAGGCCTTTTTCCCCAAGGTTGTGCTTCCCATGTTCTTCCTTAATCTTAACAAGGCCACTGGGCAGAAGAAATCCTGGTATCAATTTCTCCTCTGCCCAGTGAAGAGTCACTGACACTAACAGGAGAAAAAGGCACACGAATTAACATTCACAGGGCACTACAGGAGAGTAATTACCTAACAACTCAATTGGACTGAGAAATTATATACCCTTCCTCATAGGAGAGTGGGGAGATGGCGGATGTAGTCAATTTTGGGGTAGTAAATTATTTTTAGAGAATTGAATGAGCCCAGAACAGACAATGGTCTTGGATAACACTCTTCTCCTTTTAGGTGGTGACAGGCTCAGGGAAGGTGAGGGTTGGGGGGGGGCCTTCAGGGGTGGAAGCTCTGTGAACAAAGGTTGTTTCATTATGCAGACAAAGTTTCTTAGATATTGCTCAGAAGAATAGATGGAAAGTCTGTTTGGGTGCTTTGGAAGATTTTTACCCTTTTCTCTGATAGTTAATATTATGGTTATGTGATAAGCTTCCCAGGGGATGAGAATTCAAACTATTGCATTTCTTTTGGAGGAAGTTCCTTCACTCAGTCAGACAAGGGAACTTCAGAGAGAGCCTCCCTATGCTTGGGGAGGGGAGAAAGAACAGGAGGCTGGGGAGCCCTGGATCCTAAGGCAGCTGTGAAGGCCTTACCATTTCCTTTCATTTGAAATGCTCAGCATTTCAAGGAGTAATACTTTGGGCTGTTGTTTTCTGACCCCAACACTAGGAAGGAGAGATGAGGCCTGCTTTAGCCCTTCTTGTGGCCAGCATCACTCAGCTACTCACAGGGACTTGGGCCCATGGCCAAGAGAAGTCCCAGGTGATATGTAGTCAGGATATCCCAATTTCTGAACAATGACCTACATCCGCTCCCACACCCAAAAATTCCAACTCAAGAGCACTGAAGCCTGGATGTTCCAGGGGACTCCTGTGCATGTGCAGATGAGCTCAAAATCAGTCCTGTCTAAGGTAACCAGCCAACACGCCTCTCCTCTCCAAGTCCAGGGGCTTTTGCTGTGCTCAGTGACAGATATCCCAACCCTTCCAAGGAAGAAAGGCACTGACTCTGCCTTCCTTGCAAGCCCTGAGCACAGTGAGGAGCAGAGCCATAGGAATGAGGCTCAGTTCTTCTATGAAGAGGCTGGGTGGTCACAAAGGCCAGGGAGGATTTACAGAGTCAAATGTATGGACATCATTGCTGTTTGGTCGATACAGAAGCTGACTGTAAGAGGAGGACAGAAATTTCTACCTGTGTGCCACAGACCCCAGGGTAACACACATGCTTCGCAGCTGTGCCTTCGAATGCAGATCAGTGTGTAAAGCTCAGCTGTGATATAGTCAGTGGCATATTCTAATAGCAGTCAGAGGTCAGGAGGTACGTTGAGCTGAGCAGGCAGAGGGGATGTGGGGTGAAATTGAGCAAGGAAAGGTAGAGAGCAAGGTGGTGGCAAAGGGCTTCCTTCTTTTGGCTAGAACAATGAAGAATATGACCTCCTAAGAATAGCAGTGTACAGTCAAGGCAAGGCACAGTTGTACTCAAATAGTGACCCACGGGGAAAGGACATCCAAAATATCAAGGAGTGATAGTGGATATAATTAAACTTTCTCATGTACCAGTAAAAACCTAGATTCAAAAGTGTGTCAGGACTGCTGACTTGTCATTTAAATACTGAAATAATAAAAGAAGATTAAATGCACCAGATGGCTACACTTTCATGAAATATTTCATATTGGGGGCACTTTTTCATATGATTGAATAATTTGTGATAAACACGTATTTCTCAGTTTTTCAAAAGCAATCAACAGAGTGGTAAAAAAAAGAAAGACTGGAAGTAAATAAGCCAAGATATTAATATAGTAATTCCCAGTTGTAAGAATATAAATGAGTATTCTTTTCTTTTTAAGGCTTTCTATAGTTTTTAAGTTTCTAAAGATAAAATGAAAGGCAGAAAAGTAATATAAAAAGCTCAAACTTCCTGAAAACTTTCAGGTTTCATAAATGTAGTTTTATTTAATCCTCCCAACAGATAAAAGAGACACAAATTGTTTTTCCCATCTACAAATGGAGAAAACTGGGGCTAGTGTTCTTGAACTCCTCAAGGTCACACAGCTGGTAGGGGAATGAATCTGAACTTGAACTTAGTTCATTTGACTCTGATTTTACGTTTCTGCCACTTCTGCAGGAACAGTAGTTTTCTGATAGCTGAACAACAGAATACATTAGAGGCAGAAGGAGTGACAGCTGCAAGTCCTCCAAGACCAGAAAAGGGTGTGGGACCGTACCAGATTAGGAGACAGGTGACTTGGGAAACAAGACACCTATTGGGGAATGAGCAGGGCTTGGCCATAGACTTGAGGAATCCTCAGATCCGAACTTAGAAGTGGGGCCCTATTTTTAAAATCTCCTCTGCAGAATATCTCTAATGCAGAAGTCTATACATAATCATGACTTGTCATCTGTGTAGGAAAATGTTTCGTGGTCTTTATTCTGGTTACTACTGCTGATTTACAAATTAACCCAAAATGTAACACCTTAAAACACCCATATTGGTTTACTCATGATATGTGGAACAAAAGTTTGGCAAGGGCATGAGCAGGCTCTTCTCACTTGGGATCTCTCTTGTCACAGTCAGAAGTTAGCTGGAGTTGTAGTTGTCTGGAGGCCCATCTGGGTTGTTTGTTCCAGAATGTCACATGATTAGCAGCTGACGCTAGCTGAACCAATCTGGCCACCCAAGGCAGTTGGACTTCCTACTTAGGATCTAGCTTCCCTATGGACAAGCATCTCAAAAGAACAAGACAGTGGCTGCGAGACTAGTTCTGACCTGACCTCAGGAGCCACGTAGTGCACCTCTACTGCATTCTGTTGGTTAAAAATGAATCATCACACAGACTAGATCCCAAGGGAAGGAATTAGGCTTGATCTCTTGGTTGAAGAATGGCAATGTCACTTAGCAAAAGAGCATGGGGGATGAGAAACATGGTTTCAGCCACCTCTAGAAGATAAAATCCCCCTCAGTCTTTATTCCATTGGTTCCCAGTCTTTGTCATCTTATAACACACACTGAAAGCATGACAGCGTGTGTGGCTCGTGACACACCAATTGGGAAACTCTGACAGGCTACATGAGATGAAGAAAGCTTCCTTTCCTTACTTCAGAGCTCGTATGCATCCAAGAGCAGTATTTCTCACAGGTAATTCTTGAGCTAGTGGAAAAGAAACTCCCTTGTTCTGATCCTCTATGCTATAGGTGTCTTTGGATTTTTGTGTCCAAAAGCTTTGAGACAGTTTTTCATCTTATCTGCCTTAAACATTAAAGGAGAGAAAACGTGCACTCTTCATGCACTGGATCCAATCAAAAAGAATAATAACTGTAATGGATTGAACACTTCAAATGCATTAAAATTCAAGATTTCATAATGATTTCAAAACAATAATGACAAGAGAAATCATTATAGTAATTTTCAGAGATTTCCGAGGTACTAGTTCATTTGGAATACTGGAAAATAAAGGGAAAGGACCAAGGCCTTGTTTTGCCTTTCCTATCTGAACTACATTTCAAGGTATGACAATGGTCAATGCGCTGCCTCTCCACTCCAAATCTACCCTTCTTTGCTCTGCTCTGTGGTTCTGGGGCTGGACCTTGTCAACATTTCTGAGGGGTCAAGTGGTGTAATGTTAAGCTTTTGTCAGTAGAAGGTACTGGAGGCACCATGGCGGGGAGTTTTTCTTTCTAGCTCCAGTTCACTTTCTTCCTTTTTCCTTCACCAGGAAGTGGCCTGGGGGAGTTGTAGCTGCACCCCTATGGGCAGCTTTCTATCCAGCTGTGTCAGCCCTATAATGGGCAGTTTCCTGCTTGGCAGCCCTTAGCCTGAAATACTTTAGTGAATTTCTCCACTGTCCAGGGTCTCCAGTCACACTCTCTCCATCCTTGGGATTGGGGAGACCATTTTCTAGTTTGTCATTTCCTGGATTGCTCTGACTCGGCGGTAGAAATAGTGGCAGTTCCCTATGTCTGTGATTCATATAGTATTTAATTTATGAATCTCTAGTTAATAATTTCTGCATTAAAATTTTCCTGTTCTAATCATTGTGTTTTTGTCTTCTGTTTGGACCCTGACTGATTCACAAGTTTACTGAATTATTCTATTTTATACTCCTATAATAGAATATCTGCATCTGGGTAATGTATAAAGAAAAGTTGTTTATTTAGATCACAGTCTTGGAAACTGAAATTCTGTTAGTTGGCTTTCCGTTACTATGTCAAAATACCTGAGATAATCTACCTAGTAGGAAGAAAGTTTTATTTCATCTTATGGCTTCAGAGATTTTGGTCTATGGTTGATTGACACCATTGCTTTGGGCCTGGGGTAAGGCAGCACTTCATGTCAGGAGTGGAGATTTGAGGAAGCTGCTCACCTTGTGGCAGCCAGGAAACAAAAGAGAGAGAGAAAAGAGTCAGTGTCCCAATAGCCCCTCCCAAGGCACACCCCCAGTGACCTAACTTTATCCCACTAGCCTCCACTTCATAAAGGTTCCACCACATCCAGTAGTACCACAGGCTGGCAACCAAGACTTCAATGCATGACACCTTTGTGGGGTACTTATCCAAATCATAGCAAAGTAAAAAACTGGGTGACCCCATTTGTTTGCCCTCTGGTAAGGACCTAATAGTGGATGGCATCACAACGGTGGGAACGCAGTTAAGAGCAATCTTATGGTGAGGCAGGAACCCAGAGAGAAGGGAGGGACCGGTCTTCCGGTCTTGCTCTTTCATAGCAACCTTCTGGAGAGAACTAGTCGGGGTCCCATGATAACTATACCAGTTCTTTCCAAGGGCAGCCCCCTCACCATGACCTATTTCCCACAGGTCCCACCTCTTACAGGTCCCATCACCTCCTACGTTGTTACACTAAAGACCAAGCTTCCAACGTGAAACTTTGGGGTGCATACTTAAACTATATCCAAACCAGAACAGTAACCAAATAATTGATGAGGGAAACTTCTGTACACAATCTAGCCAGATAATGAATGTGCAAGGAATGAGAGAATTAGAATATTTTATAGTGAACAAACTAGATCTAGGCAATGATTATCAATGGATCCTGAAGCCAGCAGGTAAAAGGTTGATGGGGAACCCAGCAACGGGTGGATCAGACCATACTGCCTTAAGCCAGAGAGAGATTTACTGTGAACTAATCCAGTGTAAGCTTCAGTGAGTCTCACACAGATTCCTTCTAAGACCAAGAACCTAATTTTATATTTGTAATTTTTATTCTTTTCTCTTCAAAGAAATTTCTCAAATTGTGCAAACTTCAGTCTCCACAACACCTGCATCTGTCCTCTGCCTGTATCCACTGTTCTATGTGAAGATGACAAAAATAGTCTATGAGAATTTTGATGTGATGCAATGGAAAGTAGCACTAGCCACGAAATGCTTCAACCAAAAGTTTAATCTCAAACTTGTCAAGCCTCTAGATATAATCACTGACTTATACAAACACTTGGATAAAACCTGTCAAAGACACCACAAATACAATAGCTAAATCCAATCAAATAAAAGGCAAATTTTAAAAATTAGTTATAAAGGAGGGCTTGGGTAATAATTATAAAAGACTTGAAAAATATTACCATGAGCAACGTGCACACCATTTTGAATCTGTTTAGTGATAAAATAGCCATTTATTATATAGTGTGAATTTTTAGGCTGACTACATATGGTATCAGGGAATTAGTGTTAATTTCTTTTAGATGTAAAAATGGTTTTGTGGATAGTATATTCTTAAAAGAATTTTTATTTCTTGGAAATAAATATTTGAGCATTTATAGTATGAAGTAATATAAGATTTGGAACTGTTTTTGAAAATAATATTATTTTGAAAATAATAAAGGGTGAGTAGTAGAGGTTATTGATGAGTGAAATCAGCATAAGGTTGATAAATAGCAAAGCTGAGTGATGGGTCCACGGGGGTTCAGTGTAAATATATTCACTATATTCATACACATTTTGGTATACGTTGGAACATATAATAATAAAAAGTTTAATGAAATAAAATATATGCTACCACAGTGGCACATTATCTGCATATATAGCACACTGCAGTTGCAGAACACATTTCATACATAATTTAATATAATTTTAACTTCAGACCTATAAGGTAGATTTTATTATCTTCATTTCACAGGGAATATTTTCAGAGTGGTTAAATCAATGGCTCAGAGGTCAGGAACTAGAAGGAGGCAAGAGTGGGATTCGAATTCAAATGTGATTTCTAAATCTCATGCTCTACCTGGTAAAGTGGAAGAAAAGCTAGGTGGTATTTTAAGTCATTTACCTTCTGAGCCTTAAAAAAAGGGAGAGCAATAATATTTTTTCTTACTTAAGAAATGCAGGTCTCGGGCCGGTGAGATGGCTCAGCGGCTTAAGAGCCTGCCCAGCAAGCGCGAGGGCCCGAGTTCAACTCCCGGAACCCACATACGAAAAAGGGGCCGGTGATATCGCTCAGCGGCACGGGCGCCTGCTGGCGCGCGAGGTCCTGAGGTCGACCCCCGGTACCCACAAAAGAAAAAAAAAAAAAAAAGGAAATGCAGGTCTGATCATTTCTAGAAAAGCACATTGTAAATTGTAAAGTACCATCTAAATTTAAGTGCACGTACACGGATTAGTCCACCAGCAAGGGGTACTACAAAAACAGAAGATGGAAAGCTCTGGAGGCTGTTTTTTGGGCAATGCAGACTTTGCTCTTGGCAATCTTTGTATCTCCTTCTGTAGACCTTCTCACATTCCAAACTCATCCCTTGCTCATTATCAAACGATAATGTTTTTCCCGTGGCACATCTGAGCACTCGCCAATGTCCCTGGTGCACGGCATTGTTATGTAGTTTGGGGAAGTAAAAGCTCCGCAACAGCTGTTTATAACAGAGAGTTTTATGCCTTATTTTTAGGCTAGCAAAATGAGTATGAAACTGTATAGTATTTTCTGTTGCTGTCCAGAATTTTCTATTAGATTACTTACACTAAGTCATGAATTTTCATCAAGCAACATTGGAAAACAAATGAGACACTTTTGATTCTCCCAGAGGAAAAATTGAGTGGTAGAGTTGAAGTGACTGATATAAAACAGCCAATACTATAAGAGCAAAATCCTCTTTGGGGACTGGGTGCATACATCTAAATAGTCACGTCAAATGGCAGGATCCAAACAGTCATGTCACACACCTCGCCCTGAAACACACATGCAAGGACACCAATATAATTCTGCCAGTGTATGATTAAATATTAACAAGAGCACTTAAGTATAACTGTGTATTTTGTTCTAAATATACAAGTTAAGATATATATGTCATTCATAATTATTTATTTCATAACAGTTTTAGCTATAAATAACTTTGGAAGGCCCTTTACCTCCTCTCAATTTTCTTAGCCATAGGTTGAGAATGATTAAAGATAAATATGATTATATGTGTGAAAGTGTTATGCCTGGCCCAAAGCAGATACTAAATGTTACTATCTGTTGAATATAAATACAGTTGCCCTTGGGTATCTGCAGGGGTTTGGTTTCAGGACAGGCAGACACCAAAATCAACAGATATTCAAGGGAGCTGATGAGATGGCTCAGCGGCATAAGCACCTGCCTTGCAAGCGCGAGGGCCCGAGTTCGACTCCCAGAACCCACATACAAAAAAAGGGCCAGTGATATCGCTCAGCGGCATGCGCGCCTGCTGGTGCGTGAGGTCCTGAGGTCGACCCCCCGGTACCCACAAAAAAAAAAAAAAAAAAAGCAGATATTCAAGTCTCTTATATAAAATGGCATATTGGGCTAAAGGTGTTGTGCAGTGATACAGGATGTGTTAGGCCCCAGGTTTGATTCCCAGTACCACCACCACAATAATAATAATAATAAATACTGACAAATAACCTACATACATCCTGCTGCACACTTTAAATCATCTCTAGGCTACTTACACCTAATACAATTTAAATGCTACATACATAGTTGTTGTATTATTTAGGGAATGACAAACAGAAAGTCTGTACATGTTCAGTATGGATGCAATTGGTTTTTTAAAATATTTTTGATCTGCAGTTGGCTGAATCCACTGATGCAGAACCCACGGATACCAAGGGCTGACCATACTTATTAAATTGTTCGTCTTGTATTTGACACAGACACTCAGCCGTTGTGGAGCTTTTACTTCCACAAGCTACATAATGATGCCATCCACCAGGGACATTGGCGAGTGCTCAGATGTGCCACGGGAAAAACATTATCATTTGATAGTGAGGAAGGGATGAGTTTGGAATGTGAGAAGGTCTACAGAAGGAGATACAAAGACTGCCAAGAGAAAAAAAAAAACAGCCTCCAGAGCTTTCCATCTTCTTCTGTTTTTGTAGTAACCCTCGCTGGCGGACTAATCCATGTATGTGCACTTAAATTTAGATGGTACTTTACAATTTACAATGTGCTTTTCTGGAAATGATCAGACCACAGAATGTCAGTTTGAGAATCTTGGTGCCAAGTACATGTATGAGTATTCACTGTATATTTTTTAAACTTTTCTGAATGGTTGATATTTGTCATAATAAAATGTAGGAAAATAAAATTGAAATTAATCTAGTGTCCTCTTTGAGCTGTGATGGTCATGGTTAACCTAAGCAGAATAGACAGAAATCATTAGAATACTGAAATCACTGACCAGACCTTACATCTATTACATGGGTACTGGGGAGACAGAAACAAAGGTGGAGAGCCCTGGTGAAGCATAGAAAGTTGCTCTTTGCTGACATGGTGGACACGGGGCTAGAACCCCGCTCACGAGACTCGCTCGTGTCGCCAGGAAAGTTTGCAGCATCTGAAACATGTGTGCAGGAGTTTCCCTTCCAGGCAAGCAGTGATCATTTCCAGTTCTGCTTCCAGCCTGCCCATGGGAGCAGCCTCGCAAACAATTACTAGTCTCTCAAAATGGAAAATTTCAGTCCCAGGATTTAAACCACAACTTCCGGAGATTGTGAAAGTCACCTCACTCCTTAAGAGCAGAATAAAATGGTAAAATTTCAGAATTACAGTAAAAGCTAGTCTCAAATATCCTGAACCTAGCATGTATGAGCTACTAAGTATTGTGCATGTGACTCATTGGAACTATTGTTTTGGTTTCATGGATTTCACAGGACATGAGTTAGGAAGCATGGAGCAGCACTGACAAACACAGAGTAGGGGTTTGCTGTGCACGATAGCAGGTTACGATTAACTGAGGGACAGCTTTCTTAAACTTGAATCAAGAGATCATACATATATATCTGAACTCTGGACAAAAATATATGCACTTAAATATTATTGAAGTCAATAGACATCTATTAAGCACCTACTTTCTGCAATGTGAATACATATACAATATGTACAGCATAGTACTTTTTCTGTAATGAGTGAATTATGTAATCCCAGGAATGTGTCGTATTAAAACTTTTTGCAAGCACAGTCTCTTCCCCTGTGCCATTCTTCAAGAATCATTGTCGTCTTCACAATCACAATCATGCAAGTATCAAATTTGGGGCAAAGTTGAGATGCTACATTCAACTGGTAAGGAGTCATCGCTGTTCTTCCAGTGTATTTTCTGAGTGATGTAACTTTTTAAAAAATGGTTTTAAAAGTAAAAATGCCATTGGGTTGGAAGCTATAAACTGAAAACTCAAGCCAATCTCTATATAACATGCCAATTCTCACTCCCCAGAGGCAATCCTGGTAACAGATTTTTGCATACACTTCAAGAAAATTTTTACGTATACACAAACATATGTGACCCAAATGTTGGCTGTCCACCACATCTGCTTGGCTGACTCTCTTTTGGGCCCATGCCATGCTTGACACGAAATTCAGCCCCTTGACCAACATTTACGAGAAATCTAATGACATTAAATGTGTCCTGATTTTTAACACATCATCAAAGAGTAAAGGGGCTGGAAAGAAGGGTCACACTGTGTAGCATCAGCATCTCTCCAAGCAATAAAAACTTTGTTGAATATGTCCCTCCATGGTTTTGCCAGCCCACACCACAAACTGGGCATGCTCTCCCTGGCCTCTGTTTACCCAATTTTGACACATAGGGTTTCAGTCATGCCTTTTCAGGCATGCTCTATATCTCCATTGCAACCCCTACCCTCTTCCAACCAGTTGTAAGGATGGTCTATATTTTATCTCATCAGTCATTTTTGGTGGACATTTAGGTTGTTTCACTCTCTCTCTTTTGCTATGGTAAACCATGTTATAATTAGTATCTTAGAACATACATCTTTGTACACTTGTGAGGTTGTTGGGCAAATTCTTAGAAGTACAAAGTCTGGATTGAAGACATATGCCTTCACAATTTGGATACATTGTGACAAGTTGCTCTGTAAAAAATGTCATGAATGTACATTCCCATAGAGTGTAGGAACACATATAAGGTTTCTTCACATTTTGGCCAACACTGGATATTACTAACTTTATCATCTCTACCAATCTAGTGGTAAAAGGTAGCTCCCTATTATTATTTTAATTTGCATTTCTTTAATGATAAATGGAATTGAGCACCTTTTCATCAATTTATTTGCCATTCATATTTGTGTGTGTGTGTGTGTGTGTGTGTGTGTGTGTGTGTGTGTGCATGTGTATGGTGCTGGGGAATCAAACCCAGGGCCTAGCACATGCTAGGTAAGTACTCTACCACTTAATTATAACCCCAGCCCAGCATTTGTGTTTCTTCCTCTATGAAAGTATCTTCTTTTTCCAGTTCTTTACATAGGTATTGGTAACAGCAAAGAGCCTATTTTTCTTGAAAAGGTCACTTCCCTTTGCTTCCAGGACTCTTCCATCTTCTGATTCTCTGGTCCTTCTTTCCTCTTTTTTTAAAAATTTAAGCCAGGCATGGTGGCACACACCTGTAATCCCAGCACTTGGAAGGTTGAGGCAGGAGGATCCCTGTGAGTTCAAGGCTAGCCTGGGCTACAAAGTGGGTTCAAGCCCAGCCTGAACTGCAGAGCAAGACTCTGTCTCAAAAAGACAAAAAAAAAAAAATTATTAGTACATGTTGGCAGTACATAATGATTACATTCATTGTGGTGGAATTGGTATATGTACACAATACATCTTAATTCTTCTTTTTTTCATCGCCCCTCCCTTTCTCTAACTCTTGATCCCTTTCCCTTTTGCAAAAGCTTTATTTTTATCATAATTTCCTCCCTTAATTCCCTTTTTTCCATCCCCTTTCCCTCCCCTTCCACCCCTTCCTTCCATCTTTTATTCCCCATCCATTTGAAAAAGATCTCCTCAATTCTTATTTATCTATCTTCTATTTTGCACGCTCTCTCTCTCTCTCTCTCTGGAGTTGCATTACAATTCCTCTAGAGAGAGAGTTTCTCATATAAGAGAAACCATGTGATATTTAAGCTCTTGTGTCTGCCATTTTTCACTTAACATTCTTGGCCCTTTGCTGGCTTCTTTTTGTTTATCTGCCTTTACAGTGTCTCTGTTCTCCGGGGTTGTGTCCTCATTCTGCTTCCTTTCCTCTGAACCCACTCTCCCCCCCCGTGATCTCATCCCCCAATAATAGTTACATTTTATCGACCACTTCTTATGTTCTAGGCATTCTTCTGGGAGTTCTAAATGCTTATTATCATAACTCTGTAAGGTTATCATTATCATTCCCAATTCTACAAATGAGGAAACTGAGGTTACTTTCATGCCTAAGATTGCACCACCAGTACATGGCAGAGCTGGAATTTGATATCAGGGCTGATCTTGTCCAAAGTCTAAGCTCTTTCTATTACTCACCTTGCCATGTCCTCATTTACCCTTGAAGGGAGATAACCCCAAATCTGCACTGCCACCCTACGCCTCTCCCCTGGTCACCAAATCTATATATTCAATCCCTCCATAGAAATCTCTACCTGTTTATCTGCATGAAATTTGATGTAGCTAGCTCCCTATGAACCTGCTCTCTACCCTACCAGAGAATTCTGTCAGCCTCCGCCAATCATTTACCACATCCCACAGCATTGGCTAACACATCTGAACCCTCTCACCTTTCCTCTGCTACCCCTGGCACAGAACCTTGTGATTTCTTGACCAGAATATCACACACTTCCTACACTATTCTCTCCACCATCAGACTCTGCATACTCTAGTTCATCCCCACCTCCACTGTCAGAGGAAGCTTCTCCAACAAGCGGAATAATCCTAAATGCTTTACCTTATAAAGATTTTATCTTTAAGGCTCTTAAAGAAATAAACGAAATAATCTGTGAAAAATAGCTCATGCTAATTCATGAATAAACATTAGGGCTCCTACCTTCCTCCTTACCGTCAGTCTGGTAACCCAAGACCCTACAGCCTCACGAGGTCCTGATCTATCTCCTTGATTCCTGCCTCACACCCCAGGCTTCAGCCAACCAAATTCCTCCGAACCTTGTCACAGACTGTGCCCTCTGCTTGGAGTTCCCCTCTACTCACATACTGTACTACTGAACACACGTAACTCTTTAAAATCTAGCCCAAATGACACTTTTTCTATGAAACTTGTCCTGAATTCCTCCACTGCAGTTCCCAAGGCCCTTCTCTGATCTCATTTATTTGTTCTTACAATGTTACATTACAATTCCTTGTTCACTTGCCTATCTCCAAGACAAGGCTGAGAATAGGGACCATCTCTTAGTCATCATCATATGCTCAGTTGTGGCACTCAGGAGGTATTTTATAACTGTGTGTGGAGTCAATATGTTCCATGCATTAAACAAGTGCTCCCAATGCCTTTCCTTCCTCTGGAATGATGGTGAAGAAGAGGAAGGAAAGTCCTCCAGCTCAGTGGCTCAGTGACAGTGCACACAGGTTAAGGGCTTGTTTCCCAGTCTCTCCCTCCTGGCCTGATGTGGGAACTTAGACCCTGCAAGGTTGGTCCCAGCCATCTCCAGGACAGTTAAGAAGATCAAGAGACAGTACATGGGAGCAGTTAAGATGGAGGCAGAGGGGCCAGTGAGATGGCTCAGCAGCGTAAGCGCCTGCCTGGCAAGCGCAAGGGCCTGAGTTCGACTCCCGGAACCCACATACGAAAAAGGGGCCGGTGATATCGCTCAGCGGCACAGGCGCCTGCGGGCGCGCGAGGTCCTGAGGTCGACCCCCGGTACCCACAAAAAAAAAAAAAAAAAAAAAAGATGGAGGCAGATATTAACTTGCTAGCTGCAGGCAGAAAGGTGGGATACATTTCATCACCCATCATAAGGATCACGGCTGACATCTCTATAGCAAAAAAAGATGGGTTAATAAGAGAAAAGCACAACAAGCTTATTTAATTAAAAATTATGTAACAAGAGAGCCTTCAGAAACATATTCAAAGACTCAGGGAAAACCATCTCTTTTTATGCTTAGTTTGGATGAAAAATGGATAGCCATGTTGAAATGGGATTGGGCAAACATGAGGAAACCCAGCAAGTCAGTCTGTTCAGATTCTACTTGGCCGCTTTCTGTGCCTTCCTTCCTCTCAAATATGGGGCAGCACCTGTTGAATGAGGACCTTCAAGGGAGAAGGAAGAGAGTGACCTTTCTAGGTCTTATAGCTGGCTTTGATTCAGAGAAGTTCTGATTTCTATGTCCCACCTTGGAGAAGAGAAATTCTGGTTTCTACAATTTGAATCTGGGGTTGGGGAGTGGAGAGAAGAAGGTCAAAGAGAGACTTTGTTTCTCAGGCTGTTTCTGAGGCCTTCCAGTCTCCTTCAGCTCAAAGTACTTAGTAGGCTAAAGAGCCAAACTCTAAAGCAGTGGTGGCAGCTGGGCATGGTGGCGCACGCCTGTAATCCCAGCACTCGGGAGGCTGAGGCAGGAGGATTGCTGTGAGTTCAAGGCCAGCATGGACTACAAAGTGAGTTGAACTGGATAGCGAGACCCTGTCTCAAAAAGACAAAAAAAAAAAAAAAAAAAAAAAAAAAGCAGTGGTGGTGAACTTATGGCACATGTTATTTGTTTTGCTTTTAAGACAAAAGATGTTCATGTAGGACTTGTTTTTTTCTAAACTAAAGCCTCAGTATTCAGGTTTAATTGCAGTGTTGGCACTTTGTGATAAATGAGCAGGTTTTGGGTTGCAGTTTGGGCACTCGGTCTCTAAAAGGCTCGCCATCCCTGTTCTACAGTGTCATTTTCTGAACCCCAACACAGCCAAAGCCAAAGGAGGAATAATCATTTTCAGGAAATGGAGTGATACATGGAAAGAATGCAGGCTTTGGAGTCACATTTAAATTCACTATGAAGGCTGGGGCTGTAGCTCAGTGGTAGAGTACTTGCCTAGTATGCATGAGGCCCTGGATTTGATTCCCAGCACTGTAAAAATAAAGAAATTAATTAATTTAAAAAATAAATAAGTGCATTATATTATGTTCTGTCTTATGGTTTGGATCGAAAATGCCCCCCAAAAAGCTCATGTGTTTACAGGTAGGCTTTTGGAAGGGAATCAGATTATGGGGATGCTAATCTCACTGATTGATCAATCCATTTATGAGTTCATAGCTGAATATGCTGTGTGAGGCCTGGTTAGAGGAAGTAGGTTACCAGAATCATAACCTAGAAGGGTATATTCTTGCCCTTGGTCCACCCCACCTAATTCCTGCCTCCCTCTCTGGCTCCTCTTCTCCTCCCTGTTTCCCAAGTATCATGAGTTGAGCAGCTTTCCTCCACCATGTCCTTCTGCCATGATGTTTCTGCATTTGGAGCTAGCCAACCATGGACTAAAATGTATGAAACCATAGGCCAGAATAAACCTTTTCCCCTTAAGCTGTGTATGTCAGGTATATTGTCCCGGTGACAAAAAAAAAAACAAAAAAACAAAAAAAAACTAACACACTACTCCTAACAGGTTAATCCTGAAATATCATTGACTTGACACAACAAAGAGTTAATTTCACTCACAGGAAATGTTCCCCATGAGGGATGTGACTCCTGTTATGCTCAGTACCAAAGAACCCATACTGATAAAGTAGGGCAGATTGCAGTCCCTGCAGAGCAGAGTCTGAAAGGAAACCATCATACAGGATGTTAGGGTATGCCCTTGGGGTACCCCTGGGATCAATACCTATGGAAAGGGAAGGAAACTGGATTGTGCAGAGGGAGAAGCTGAGCTGCCATACAGACCCAGCTATATCCCTGCCCTAACCTGGATCCCCAGAGCCTGGGTAGCCCTCCAGAGCTGTCCGGATTGGGCCAGGATGACCAGACCCTCATTCCTCTATGTCAGTCATGGAGAACCTTAGGGGAGGTAGCTGTCTTGCAGCTGAGGCACCCCAGGGAGACTGACAGCTAAGGGCTGGTTGTGGATAGTATTCCCAGTTGCTGGGGTCATATGGCTTTCATTGAAAGGGACATGAGCCCACATGTGGAGAAAACTCATCACTAGTAGCTATGCCCTGGGAACAAAAGAGGCTGACCTGGGGACTGGATGTGAGCACAAGGATTTTATTCAGGAATATGAAAGTGAGCCAGAAGGAAAGGAAATCAGCCTGGAGTACTTTAATGAATAGGCAACTGCTGGAGGACTCTGAGACCAAACAGAACATGCCCCAGAGTCATCCCAGAATAGAACATGCTCCAGAGTCGTCCCACTCGAGGGGTGAGAAGGGGGTGGTATTTATCATCACATCCTGTGTGAGATTATCAAGGCCACCCCCTGGCGGTTCTGACCTGTTTTCACCACCTGCACAAAAAGTTGCAGGTGACAACAGAAAGAAGCTATGGATGTGAAGAAACTCTGAATGCCAAGGGAACACAAGCTAAGTGCTAACGGTGTCTGCCATACCAGAGAGAGAGCCTGTACGCCCTGTAATAATGTTACATCACCTCAGCCTATTAGCGACACATTCACACATCCATGAACAGGGCTTGTTACATGGCCTGCTGCTTATCTTTCCAAGCCTCGATTTACCAGCCTATAAAATGTGAAGATTCACACCTAGCTCCCAAGAGTGTGAGAAATGAAGCCAACATACATATGAATCTATCATTGTGAAATAGCATAGGTAACATCCCATTTCTAATCCTGAGTCAAATAAATGAAAAGGATCTATTGCAGTTCACTTTATTATCACTATACTTTATAACATAACTATCATACATATATTCTTTTTGTGTATCATATATAACATTAAAATAATAAGGGATGTTCATTTGACATTAGATGTTGTTGACATTCTAAGACTTATTTTAAATATGTAAATAAACTAAAGCCAAGAAGAAAAGTTCAAATGATCTATCACAACTCCTACTTTACTGGGCACTCAGGAACTGGTAACTATTTCTACTTCTTGAGAACTACTGAACATCAATAACATTAATTACAGTTGAAAATGGATTTGGAATGTGAATTGCCCAGATAAATGATCCATTCCAGGGTCTACTTGGAGAGACAAAGGCTGACTATGCCTGTTGACTCACCATGTAAACTCAAGTCTTGGTAATTTATTAACAGCAAGACCTACTTCCTGCTGAGCACTTCCAGTACAGGCTCCAGAGCTGGACAAGGGCAAGAGGTCAAATATGTTCATGTGGACACTGTTTTCCTTCATACCAACTTCTGAGTAGATAAGCCTCCCTTATTGCAATGTCATCAAAATGAGACATGGAAATTTCTCACCTGCCAGAAACTAGACAGGGTTTTTGAGAGGCAAACCATATACATACTCAGAGCAGAGGATGGAAACCAAAGAGAGAAGTCACTTTCAAAGTATAAACCCCCCTCTGCTCTCCCCTTCTATACACATGCTAAGCACACATTGCTTTTGCAATCTGCTACCAAAACAGAATTTTAAAATAAGCCCTAGACTACTGTCACCAAGCAGAATTTAGAAGATGGATTTATGTTAGGTGAATTTGTTTTCTCGAATTAGTTTCATTCACACACATGTACGCACAACCCCACCCACATATAAATATCCACAAAACGCCACATGCATTAATAGGCCAAATATGGAACACGCAAGTGCACCCTCAGCACCAGAGAGACTCTGGGTAATTATGAGGACAAGCTTGAAGCTGCATAAAAATAACAGGCACAGAAGCCAGCAGATGGCACTTAATCATAATTTTTCCTATGATTTCTATTAATTGTCAAAGATTCTTCATTCTGTCTTCCCAATAAGACAAATGTATGTTAATATGGCAGAGGAAGTAATGTTTTCCCTTTGAGATACTAAATAAGCTTTTTACATAAAATTTCTCCACCTACATAACTAGCCCAAGACCCATTTTTCTCATGCATGTATTTATCATATCACACTATGCATATTCATGCCCATATATCTGTGTGCAGCATGCTTGACAAATGAAGAAAGGAAAAGCTAACACCTTCATTTATCTCCAGAAGCAAGTCCAAATCAAGGAACTGTTTTTCCTAAAACAGTCACAAAAAAACCCATTTAAACCACATTGTTCTCCAGAAATAGAAATGCAGAAATACCTCAGGGAGGCCGCTTTGGCAATTTCCTTCAAGGCTCCTATTACAAGCATTAACAAGGTACATGACCCCTTCCAGGCTGTTCTGTCTCACCTGCTGATTCCTTTACTCTCTCCCCCCACCCCATTCCTCTCTTTTCCCCCACACTTCCACAATGCCTCACCCTTTTCTGCTTTCTAATTCCCTTTCTTTATTCCACTTGAGTTTTCCCATTCTCCCCTTCTCCCTCTTAAGTACTGGTCTTTGTTTCTAAGTTTTGTAAGGACAGATGCTATACTAGGCAGGGTACTTGGTTTCTGACACCAGAAATTAACTCTGTTAAACAGAAAAAAAAATTACTGGAGAACATTCAAATAGTTCACAGAATCGACAGGAAGGCTGGAAAATCTGGCACAGAAAACAGGCCTGAACCAAAGGAGCTGGCACCAAAGAACACAGCCAAGGTCACATCACTGAGAACCACTCGTTTGAGACAGCCACCAGCACCCTGGCCACCAGCTACTAAAGGCCACCACTGCCACTTGCTTCTGCTGAATAATCATGTACCCACCTGAGGGCTTGCCACGAGTCCTCCAGATTCCAAATTCAGGCTGGCAAGCCCAGGGCTACGGCTGAGAGGACAGGCCTCAGGAATTGCTCTCCAAGAACAGAGCTGTAGTCCTGGCTCAGACCACAGCAGGGCGAGGACACACAGCAAAGGTGCTGAACGGGCCTAGAAAGAATGCAGGAGAAAGTGGACCTCCAGAAATAGTGGAGATGAGGCAGCACTCGGTGTCACAGACACTACCTAGGATAAATCCACCTTTCCCTGTGCAGAGATGGGGAGGGCTGTCCTCCCCAGCTGAGAGCAAATAACTTTGGGGAATGGAAAGATACAAGGCAGGGTACACATCAGTGATATCAGTTCTGGAGAAATAAACTATAAAGTGAAATACAGCTGGCGCTGTGGCCCCCCACAGTCTCCTCAGTTATTTCATGCATGCTTTGTCCTGGACCAAGCAAGGCGCTACAGTGGCTCACGGGAACTATCTTTGTTTTCAGGTTCTACTCAGCCAATTTACATTCCAGCTCTTAAGCACTAGTCTTTTAACCTCCCACATCTTAACCCTTAATGGAGACTCGCCTCTTTCAAGGGATGAAATCTATAACCTGATTCTCAGCCCAGTCCGGGGGCCTCATGTTCTCCTGCCAGCTGGTCCCAATTATGAGCTGGTTTGGGTAATCTGAGAGTGTGAGGTTGTCCGTGTAGTAGGAGGAGTATTTTCTAAGCACTTACTTCCCCTTTGGGTCCCAGGCCCAACTGGAACTAATGGATCCTTTAATATCCTGAATTATGAGGTGATTTTTGCTGGTTTTCCAAGTGAACGAAATAAAATATATCAATAAAATCACTCAAAGGCATGCCTGATAACCACTACCAAGGAAGGGTGAGAAATGAAGGCAGCTGCCTGCAACACTGGCAAAGCTCCCACTTCACCGACATTTTTTGGGCAATTACCTTAGTTTTTCTCTGTTTTAACAGAGGGGCTCTGTGTTGCTGCAACTTTCCTTTGTGATAGGTGATGCCTAGACAGGACTTTGGGGGAGCTCCAGCCCAGATTTTAAAGGACTGCACCATAACTGTGTGAAATTTCATAGTTTTTTTCAACTTAATGTTCATTGAGCATCTGTTATATCCAAGACACTGCATATTTTGAGAATTCAAAACTGAATAAAGTTCACAATCCAGTTAGATGGATCTCTTCCAACCAGTGGTATTCCAAGGGGTAGAGAGTACAAGCTGGGGGGAGCATTCTATCACTGACATTGTTTAGAATTGCCAGGGAGCATGGTGATTACACAAACCAGATGGCTTTGAGTTGTTTTATTATTATTTTTAAACTCTCTGGAGACTAACACACCCTTTACTGCCTACACCTGGGCTGACTTCTCCTGCTGGCTCCTTCCCCATGTTCCACTCCTTCTAATCCCTCCTCCAGTTTGTGCCATCATAGGCACTCTAGGTAAGTGAGGGAGGGAAAAAATAAATTGTATTTGAAGACATAAATGTTGCTGGAAGACAAGTACCCCTAGGCAAATGGGCATGTGTTCTCAGCTGGTTAATGCCAATCTTATTTCTTAGACTTAACCTTTTGGGGGCCTGAGGCACTCTCTCCACCCACACAGGCTACTCCTGGTAAGCATAAGTTTACAGCTTGGGGACAAATCGGCATTCAGGAGACACTCACATGTCCTCCAGTCACATTACCAGTATTTATAAACCAGTTCCTTTTCCTCATTAAGTTATTATTTAATATCTTTGGACTTCAGTGTTCCTCTTCATAGAATGTGGTTAAGGACAGTCTTTTCTGGAAGGGTTATTGTAAGGATTAAATCAGAGAATACGTGTAAATGCACCTTGGCATATGAGAAGCACTCAATGAATGTTAGCTGTTACTATTACATTAATTTTATACACTGTGCTTAATTTCAAGGAGCAACTTTTAGAAAACTTTCTGTAAAATTCTGTTCAAGCCCATGAATTAAGTGCTCAGGAGTGATAAAAAACAGAGCCTGGGAGATGGCCAGGTTGTGCATCCAGGTCAGCCATATGGACAACACAGGGATGTCACCTACACTGATCTGCAAATGTCATGAGATGGAGTGGCTGAGCCCTGGGTCTGCATGGGTCCATATTCACAATCTTCCCTTGATATTTCTTGCCTGAATTAATTACTACTCTGATGGCTACTGAACGGTGATTTTTCTTCTACCATTCTGTATTTATTAGTTGACTTTCTACTGTAAGAAATAATCTTCTTTACATTTATTTTTTCATTTATAGAACTGTATCTGTGTGCACACATGGGCTTCAATTTATTTATGGGACTTTATTTTATTTCGAGCCTCAACTTGTCCCAGATTTGGTCAGTAGATGCCCCTTCAAGCTGGTTTCAGTGACCTCTTAACACATCCTCATCATTCTTGGAAAAATTTCTTACATTCTGGTACAATAAGATGTTCTAGGGTTGGGACAGGTGTGTTGCTCAGTGGTAGAGTGCTGGCCTGGTATGAAGTCCTGAGTTCAATTCCCAGTACAATGAATAAATAAATAAATAAGAAGAAGAAAGAAAAAAAGGAAAGAAAAGAAAAGAAACAATGTTCTAGGTTCATATTGTTTTTTTCTGGCCCCAACCCTCGAATCAGCCCATTTTTCCAAGGAAAATATAATTCCTTGAAGTATAGACTGGTGCTGGGATCTAAGATCTGAGCACTTAGTGTACTCAGTACTCATTGCTTTGGGGGTTCCTCTAGGTTATTTCACTGGATGGAGCTAGAAAATATATGTGTATGCATACACATACACAGACATCTTTTTTCATTTCTATATCTATCAATCTCTATTTCTTCTTTTTTTTTTTTTTTTTGTGGGTACCGGGAGTCGACCTCAGGACCTCGCACACCAGCAGGCGCCCGTGCTGCTGAGCGATATCACCGGCCCTTTTTTTGTATGTGGGTTCTGGGAGTCGAACTCGGGCCCTCGCGCTTGCCAGGCAGGCGCTTATGCCGCTGAGCTATCTCACCAGCCCTATCAATCTCTATTTCTATCTATTTATCCATCTATCTATCTCATAATTTACACCAGTAACTCCACTTTCAATCCAACACCACAAGGATTATTTTGGCTTCCATCTTTCTATATTTGTAACTCCCTTCCCCAGTAATGGGAATTTTAGCTTCTGCTATCTCAATTTACTTGTATGTAGCCAGACTTCCAATGCCACTGATCTGGGCCCTCCTTAAGTCAGCCTCCTCTCAACTGGCTACTAATCCATTCAGGTTTTCTGATGAATAAAGAAAGGAAGCCAATACATATTTTTTTAAAGACAGGAAGAGCAGGAAGGGAATGGAAGTAAATGAAGAGAAGAGAAGGGAACAGAAGGGAAGGGAAGTGAAGGGAAAAAAGTTGGTTTACATTTTGATTTGCATTTTTGAAGAACATCCTAGCAGATTTGTAGGGAATGAATTAAAGGAAAACAAGAGTGGATCTCCTCTTTCTTATCTTGGCATTCCTAGCACTTTGGTAGAATGTTCTAAGGAAGGCACTGTGTAATTGTTGAGGGAAAGGAGAAATAAAGTTGGGGTGGGTGGGGAAACAGCAGAGGAACGAGCAGGACCCAAGGCTTCACCAGAGGAAAGCAGTCTAGAGTAAACTTGTGTTTTTCTTTTCTGTAGTGGGAGTTGCTTCTCTCTACTATAGGCAGGAACAAAAAAAAAAAAAAAGCAAAAACAAAACACACACACACACTGAAGTGTGCCTTCCTCATTGTGTGAAGACCCTCAAGTGACTTCCTGTAGTTACTTACATAAATGTGGTGTTGTTGGCTCTGCTGTCCCATAGAAGCAGACAGCATACTGAAGCAGATCTTCCTTGTTCAGTGACAAATCACTCACAGTCTTTTACTTATATAAATGTAGGTCAGGTAGGACCTTTGCCCTGGGTGGGTAAAGTTGTGAAAGGATTTATTCCCCTTCTCTCTCTCCTGCCCATTCCCAGTCAAAACCCTTCCCATTTTTCTCCTGTGTAGATACAAACATTCTAGAAATGGGGGACCTATTTGCAGGAGAGCCCAGTGCCTCCTGGAAGGAAAGGAATTAAAGTTCAAGTCCCTGCTCCCTGAGTTCAAATTCAGAAGTAGATATTGGCTCCTGCTCAGCTGGAGAATGAACAAATCAGTGGGCCAGGTCCTCATTAAATTTGACAGGCCAACCAAGTGGCAAAAACTGTGCCAGCCTGAGATCAGAAAGGTGGCTCTGTGTAAACAAAGGAGATGACTGCTAATAGCTATAAACCCATGGTATTCTGCAGCTGGCTCATACTGGCTTGCAAAAACGGTTAAATTTTCAGGATTTTTTTTTTTTTTTTTTTTGAGCCAGGGTTTCACAGTGTAGTTCAGGCTGGCCTTAAACTCACTTTGTAGCCCAGGCTGGCCTTGAACTCGAAGTGAGCCTCCTGCTTCAGCCTTCCAAGTGCTGGGATTACAGGCATGTGCCACCATGCCCAGCAATTTTCAGGAATTTTGAGGGCCAGTTGTTAAATATAGCCATTAATTAATATTATGTATACTTTCCATTAAATAATTATATTTAAAACTAAGGTGATAAGTACTCAAAACATATCACTTATAATTATTTTACCACACTTGATTGTTAAATCTATGCTCTTGAAGTTATTTACCTCTATTATAACTGTTTGGTGGAAATTGCTTACATGGTGATGCATTCCTAAATCTGTATTCAGCTACCTTACATCGGTAGCTTGAAATAGTCATGGTAGGAGTATTTACACAAAGGAAATTGGCAAACTCTGTCAGTCTGAACTCCCTCCTCCCCTCCCCACCCAGGGAAGCCAGTTGTCAAACATTTAGCAGTATACTTCTGACTGTAATCCTTAAGTTTATGCACTCACTGGTATTTACTGAGACCAGTTATGTGCATGAGCTTGATGACTGAGTGTATTGAGAAAACACAACACTGAAGGATCCCTCTTCTCAAAGACCCTCCGGGAGGCAGCAAAGCAGGAAATGCATGTGCCACCTCTATTCCCCAGGTTTGATTGATTCCAAAATTGTTTCATCTTCCACCAGAAAGCCTCAACCACTAGGAAATTTCTGATCTGCTTTTTCTTCTACTGAGTTTCTAAATTATTTTGTGATATTACTCCTCAGCCCACATCCCTGTTGTTGTGTGTCCATGAAATATCTGACATCCCTTTGTGGAAGCAACAGAATGAGGGAACCCAAGGATCTTTTTATCTTTAGCAGTCCTGGAAATCTGGTTGAGAGCATCTGTCACTGAGCCTGACTCTGGTGGGTGGGCCAGGTCTCAGAAAGGCGAGGTGTTTCATCAATGTCCATGGTTGTTACAAGATGAGAGGAATTTCCTCACTTTATGTATTTTGAATATGACTCGTGTTGGTCAATTCAGCAGCCAGCATCTCTGCCCAGAGTGTACTAACACAGGAACAAACTGGACTGGACACTTGTTTATACTCACATCCCTAGACCTAAAATTGTGGCTATAGATTTCAAAGGAAAGGCTGCCTTTCTTCTTTGGACTTCCTGCTATACCTAATATGTGTGCTCCTGAAAAATGTGTGGGATAGGGAGACATCCCACTTCAATGGGAAGGGAGAGAGGGAAGGAGGAAGATAAATTAGGAAATCAAAAAGGAGCATCAGACATTTTCCCTCAGCCTGCTCTATCTGCTGAGTTCTTCATCTCAATATATAGCGCCATCCTTTTCTAGTTGCTCAAATTTTGGTATCATCCCTTGGCTTCTCTCTTTCTCACCTGACCCAAATTTAGTCCATCATCAAATACACTTTAAAAATACAACCAGAATGTAATCTCTTCTTCACCACTTACTCCTGTCACCACCCAGATCCAAGCCACATTCAACTCTTCCTGGCACTGTCACAAAAGCTCCAAACGGGCTCCTTTGTCTGTTTGCCCGTCTGCTCTTGTTTCAGCATAGCACCCAGAGTGATCTTGTTAAATCAGAAGTCAAATGACATCACTCCTCAGCTCAAAGTCTTCCAGTGGTTCTGATCTCATGCACAGTGAAAGCCAAAGTCCTCCCTCAACCTTCGGACCCATCTATACACCAGCCTCTTTAACCTAATTGCCGACAACCTGCCCTCGTTCCCTTTGCCCCAGCTGCAGTGGATTCTTTATTGTTCATTGACTGCACCAGACACACTCCCCTCTTAGGGGCTTTATGGTTACTGTGTGCTCCCCAGGAATTCTTCCCCCAGGTAAGCCACACAGTTAACTTCACTTTCTCTTAGTTCTTAACTCAAAAATCATCTCAGTGAGTCCCTCCCTGGCTACCCTACCCCAAACTTCCCCCATTCTCTCCATACTTCATATTCCCTTTCACTTTATTTTTTCTCTTTGGCTATTATTACTCAGTGTGTGTGGATTATGTGTATGTGGGGGGGGGTTTATTGACTCTCCCACTACTATGTGGGTTCTCCAGGGCACTGATGTGTATTTGCTTTGTTCACTTTCCAGGTTCTAGAACAGTTTCTGACTCACATTAAGTGCTCATTTCAATGACCAGTTGTTGCATCGTAAGCCATTCTGAAACACAGTGACTTAAAATAAATTTTTAAAATAATCTCACAATGCCGGAAGTTGACTAGGATCAGTTGGGCAGTGCTTCCTTAGGAATCTTCATGTGCATGGAGTCAAATGGCAGCTGGGAATGATGTCACCTGAGGGATATGGCTGGCACAGCATGCTGGCTTTTGGCCAGGAGTGCCATTGGGCCATTGTCTGAAGTGCCTGGATGTGACCCCAGTTCATTGGTGGGACTGTCTTTAAAGATGAGATACCATAGTACTCAGTGAGTATTTGTGGGAGGAAGGAAGGCAGAAAGTATATGTGGGGGAAGTGGTAGGAAAGAAGGAACTGGAAAATTTAGAAAGAAAACAAGGGAAGGGAAGGGAGGAAGAAGAAGTGGAGAAGTGCATTTCTGAGTACAATGGTAGCATAATAGCCCTGGGACAAAACTCATCCCTTTCCTGCCTGACCCTCCTTGCCCATCTCCCTCAAATTGCACAATGACCTGGGTTAGAAGCAGAAATTCATCCAATGCTGCGTATCAGAACTGGAGTACTCTTGGCAGAGCCTTTTACAATTCATACCCCAAGTTCAAATTTGAGCCAAGGCATAATTCCGGAGAAGAACAACACAGCACTTTATCTTGATGTTGCTCTTTCCCCTTGGTAATTTCAAAGCAGTTTGGTAAACAACCGTTATCATTGTACAAGCGAGAAAAATGGAAGGGAGCTAGTAATATTTAGGTAACCAATAGTGAAGTCTTTGAATTGATATTATATTGAAGTGATTAAATAATTATGTGGTATCAGAGGCAGGCTACAACTGCATCAAGTTAATAAAATATAATTTGGAAGAAATAAAATAAGTTCCCACATTAAAAAACTGAAGTGACTTCTGAGATAGAAGGAGCTAGAAAGTAAAAATAGATTTATACCAAACTAGGTAAGAACAAAATTTAGATACTTGTTGGAATATTAAAAGTGGAATTACTTTTAAAACAGCTTGGAATAGGTTAGTCACTTTCCAGAGCCTCAGGACTTCTGTGCCTGTTGGGCACTTCTTCCTAAACCAACCAGGCAAATGGTCGTCTAATAAGGGGTTTGCAGGCAAGCACCTTGCCAAAGCCCGGAGAAGTAAATGACTTAGGTTTCCAACATTTCAGTGCCTCAAAACAAAAAAAGGATGTGTATTCATTTCTCCTAGAGATATTGATGATGATATAAATTACAGTATAGCAGAATACAAATTCTCTGAGCTTCAGTTCCCTTCTAACTGATGTATCATATGGATAAGGTGACCTTGGTTTATTTCATTTTCTGGCTTTTCTAAGCCACTATTTGTCCATAGCCCCCAAGATATATGTTCATTTTAGGGAAATTGGATTAACACAAAAGTGCAACTTCTCAAGTATTCATTTAAGATTAGATTTGGCACAGTGAGGATGAACTATCCCAAGTCCCCACAAAATAGATTAAACATACAAATTTATTTTACTTTCATGTAAGCTTGATGAGTAGTTCACAGATTGTAGAATAATCCACAATGACAAGGACTTAGATTCTTTTTTTGTTTGTTTGTTTTTTTATCTTATCTGCATAATTTTCATTTCCTCAATCATCTCATGGTCCGAAATGAGTGTTTTAGCTCCAGCCAGTCCTTATATCCCCATTCTATTCAGAATAAAGAAGAAAAAAGTAAGAGAATAGCTCCTCTCTTAAGAAAACTTGCTAGAAGTTGCTTACACTACTTATAGCAAACTGACCAAAACTTACATGAACTTACCTGACTGAGAAGGAGTCAGGAAGACTGGAAAGTGAAGTCTTTCTAGCAACAAGTGCCTGGATGAGCATTAAGAATTCTAATACAGGGCCAGTGAGATAGCTCAGCGGCATAAGCGCCTGCCTGGCAAGCATGAGGTCCTGAGTTCGACTCCCGGAACCCACATAAAGGAAAAAAAAGAATTCTAATACTACAGAATGATGAAAAACAAATGGTTTACAGCAAATTAAACAGTCTTTGCCATAGTTGACTCTTTGACCTCCCCAAAATATCTATGCATCCCTCTTCCTCGTGTAGGACACATCCCTTCTCCCAGGAGTAAGACCACAAAGCCTTATCAAGGATTGCCTGCAGCTCTAAGTCAAGATTTCTAAGTGGCACATAGTCTCCATCTTTGAGTCCAGAGGTGATGCTACACAATCTTGCAAACTGACTTAGTTCAAGCTGCTGTAACAAAATACTTTAGGTTAGGTAATTGATCAATAATAGAAATGTGTTGCTCACAGTTCTGGAGGCTTGGACGTCCAAGATCAAAATGCCAGCGGATCTGGGGTCTGATGAGGTCTCTGCTTCAGAGGTGGTACCTCCAGCTGCATCTTCACCATGCAGAAAGGCAAGAAAAAGACCAATCAGATTTCCTCAAGCACTTTTATAAGGAAACTCATCTCATTTGTGAGAATGGAGCTCATAACCTGATCATCTCCTCAAGGCCCTCTATTAATGCTATTGCATTAAAGATTTAGTTTCAAGGTGAATTTTGGAGAGGAAACATTCAAACCATAACACAAACCATAAACTAAAAGACTAGTTATCAGGACACTTTCCCCATTCATTCACTGTGTATGTGTACAATGATGGAGTAAGAACAAGAAAAACACAAAACTCCCCCTCAGAAAATGTAAAGCCCCCCGGAAGTCATACACTATAGTAATGATCAAATCCTCCTGAACAAGAATACAGAGAACTCTTGTCCAAAAAAAGGGGTCAAGGGACTATTCTAGTGAGGTGCTCCTGTGTCCTGTGCGTGAGTGAGGCAGGAAGTGGCAAGTATGTCCTACGTAGGTCACATGGCTTTGGCTTTCAGAGCCCATTTCTTGCTGGTGGAAATTTACGGGCACGAGAGCTGCTTTAGGTTTGAATCATTATAGGCTTTGTCAGGATAAGCTTATGGATTTTGGACAATACAATTCCCTTAAAACTCAGGAGGTATCTCTTCTACTTGCCCTCTGTGGGTTCCATCCATAGTAACAACGGTCAATGAACCTGTCTAAAAATAGTTTTTAACCATTGAGACTCAAGTCTTTTATCTATAGACCTTTGTCTTCTGCCCTACCCTTCCCCGATTTAATGACAGGTGGTGGAGACTATCTGAAACAATGAGTTTTGGAAGGAAAATAACAGCTTTAACTTGATAGTAATCACTAAACAACCACCCATTGTCTAACAGAGGACTTTTAGTAGTACTTTAATGGAATTACTAGCTTTTGTTCCACTGCCTATGAAGGTGTTTTTCCAGACTCAGAATATTTGTCTTTTTCACTTTATGTTCCCAGATCACTGAACTGCTAGTCAATTTAGATGGCAGGCTAAAGGCAGAGAGTATATCCTGTGTCACTTCCTTAATATCTTAAGGATTGGGGCCGGTGAGATGGCTCAGCGGTGTAAGTGCCTGCCTGGCAAGCGCGAGGGCCCGAGTTCGACTCCCGGAACCCACATACAAAAAAAGGGCCGGTGATATCACTCAGCGGCACAGGTGCCTGCTGGCGCGCGAGGTCCTGAGGTCGACCCCCGGTACCCACACACACACACACACAAAAAAATATATATATATATCTTAAGGATTGGATGGGTTTTGCTTTTGTTCCCTATTCTCAGGTTGCTCATAGATTTTAAGATTTTCTAATAACACCTATCTACCTCACTCCTGATACTAATTTGTGTTTTGATCGGTGATAATGCTACCAATGATAGGCCTAATCACTGTAGTACAACAAAAAAACATGTAACTGCCCATGTAACTGTCCACAATTGTACCAGAGATCCAGGGACCCAGATGCTCAGAATCAATTTTTTTTTTTTTTTTTTTTGTGGGTACCGGAGGTTGAACTCAGGATCTTGCACGCCAGCAGGCGCCCATGCTGCTGAGCGATATCACCGGCCCTTTTTTGTATGTGGGATCCAGGAGTCGAACTCAGGACCTCGCGCTTGCCAGGCAGGCGCTTATGCCACTGAGCCATCTCACCGGCCCAGAATCAATGGTTTTATAAGCAAAACACCCATGCCAGTGGGTTGTCTGACCAAGGCCGCCATGCCTAGACTTTTATCTCTTATAAGTGTAGATCTATGATCTACACAGCAGGTAAATATATTTTCTAGGTAGTCAAAACCTAGAGTTTAAAATGAATAGAACTTTGTATATGTAACAGTAGGGCATCTGTATTAGAGAAAGCCCGTGTAAGATTTTTCTCAGTCCCCCAATCTGAACCCACAGACTATGGCACTACTATTAGCTTTGCAAAGACCTGATTTCAAGTTTCCTTCACTTCATTGCTTTCTACTTATGACTTATGACTACTTATGACTTTGGGTAAAATTCTGAACATTTAAATCTGTGTAATGTAGATTTTAAAATAACTTACTGTGCATATTTGATATAACATATGTCAAATAATATATATATTATATATAACATATAATATATATAATATATATATAATATATAATATATATATATATCAAGTAGCTCTACAGTGTTTAGAACTTACTGAGTGTTTAATAAATGGTAGCTACATTCATTTGAGAAGCACTTGGTTAGTATGTTAGAACCTGGGTTTGGATTTTACAGACCCGTGTTTGGATCCTCATTCTGCTGCTTGCTAGCTGTATGGTCATGGACGCACTCTCCACTTGTCAGCTTCTTCTGTTAGGTGGGGGTCATAACTCCTATCTCAGAGTGTGGTTGTGAAGTCACCCGTGAAAGACTCTGTTGCATAGCAATGTGCACAAGACTATTATTCAATATGAGGTCTTCATTCCTGTTTTTACTTTTATTACTTTCTTTTCTGATTATGAAGGCAATGTATGCTCAGTTAAATTTAAAAAGCGTAAAGTTACGGAGGAAATAAAAATCTGCTGAATATCCACTACTGATGGTACCATCAGTATTAATATCTTCATGATTTCATTCCATGCTTCTTTCTCAATGAGACTATTATTTTTAAAGCTGAGGACCACAGGATACCCTGGGGTTGTACTCACTTGGTGTTCCTTACTCTGCATTATGAAAGAGAAGCCAGAGTTCTCTGCCAGTGTGGAAATAACAACCAAGAGGCTCCAGTTAATAGGCACTGAGCTTCTAGTGCGAGACTAGCCCTTCCTAACAGTGTGGTGGCACACATCTATAATCCCAGTTACCTGAAAGGCTGAGGCAGGAAGATCACAAGATCAAGGTTAGTCTGGCAGCTTAGACAGAACCTGTCTCAAAAAATATATAATAATAATATTAAAGGGCTTAAGATGCAGCTCAGTGGTAGAGCACTTGTCTAGCATGTGTGAGGCCCTGGGTTTACTCTCTAATACTGAAATGAGTAGGTAAATAAATAAATAAGATTATCCTTTCCTCAATTGGCCAAAATTTGCTACTATCTTGGAAAGAAGAACTGGCCCTTGTGGGATAGGAGGCACTGGGAAGATCCGGGCTGTGTGTGAGCCTGGGGCTTCCAAAGCTAGACATTGGCCAATTTACAGACTAACCTGGGGCCAGTTCTGTCAGGGGAACATCTAGAGCTCATTCCAGTCAATGGGGTATTCTAGTCACAGAGGACTACGAGATTTGGCAAAGATCACAAAGCAAGAAATGCAGACAGAAACACTCAAAAATTGCAATTTGAGATGGGAAGTGAATAAAACCCCCAATTCTAATTCACATATTCTGACAAAGATCAAAAATTTTAATTGGATAGCTACTAGCCAGGACTTATTTCTTTCCCAATGGGCTGTACAGTATACAGTATTGATGCTCAAGGAACATTTTTCATACTAATCAGTGATAATCTGATAACAAAAATAACAGATGAGTTTGTCATTTTTAATTTCTCTACCTCCCTTACTATTATCAGGGTCTTGACATTTTGCATTAGTCTTTAAAATGTAAATTTACCTACAGCTATTCATTCTGCCTATTCTAATGCCTGTCAAACCAAGATGAAAGAAAGCTGCACCAAAGCAAGTCTGAGATCTTCATCTCAATCAGTAAAATCTTCTGTGGAACCTTCCATTACTCAAGCAAGACAGATCTGAGCTCTTGATACAGTTAGGAGATGTGACCTACTTTAAAACCCAGCAGTGTGTGTGTGTGTGTGTGTGTGTGTGTGTGTGTGATGAAATGAAAGTGAATTGTTTTGCTGAAATCTGACACTAAAAATAGGGCACTGGATCCTTCCCCTGCTGGGAAAAAAAAAAAAAAAAAGAAAGAAAGAAAGAAAGAGAGAGAGAGAGAGAGGGGCATTAAAATGAGTGTGTGTCTGTATGTCTGGGAATATGTCTCCATAGCAACCATTGTCCCACCTCCCCTATCAACAGCATTACCCCTCTCTGCGGAAAGAGGGCATATGAACGCTTTTCCCAGCACCCCTCCCAATCCCTTACTCCATGAAATCTAATTAAAGACTGAAATGAATTTTAGTGATGGTTCTAGAGGCTGGGAGAAGCCCAAGGTTGTTGGGGGGGGTGTAAGAGGAGCACTGGGAGAGGGACAGGGGGACTTACCCTTCCACACTGGAGCAGCAGCATGCAACTCCGTTCTCATTTTTAAAGAGAGCCACAGCTCCCACACTGAGGAACTGCTAAGGAGTGATAAACCTGCCACGCAATGATGTTATTACTTTAATGGATACAGGACCGGTTGAGCACATTATTTCCACCAGGGCTTTTTACTTTGCATCTTCTTCCCTTTATACAACATCCAGTTTTCCTCAGACCCCTCCCCTTTATTAATGAACACTGTCCCCATTTCTCATCCTACATGGGTGGAGGAAGGAAGCATCATTTGATATAATGCATCTGTCTCTAGGGTGAGGTGAGTGACTCCATCACATTTATGAACTGCCCAAGCGCCCAACCTCAAACTCCCTTTTATGTATAAATTAGAAGCCAGAAAAAATGGGGGCCACGAAGTACAGTGGTAAAGAAGACACTCTGGGGAGGTAGAAACTGCTTTGAGCAAACAAGTTTCAGGTTTTTGTTTTTTTTTTTTAAGTATGTGCTGGGGACCTTCCTTCTGCCTTTCTAGCAGCTGCTCCCCTTCTCCCTCCTTCCCCACCTTCAGTGTCCAGTCGGCAATAGCCTCGGGCATCTGCCATTCCTCCACTCTGGCCATTCCTGCCCATGGCTGTCTGGGCATCTGCTCCCCATTCCTACATTAAAATGTTCTCTCCAGGTTGGCTGTCATGCTGACTGTGTGCTGCATGGGGTCCCAGTGGAGCAGAATTGCCCTCATATGAGCATTCTGTCAGGTCTAGGCTTGTCCCTCTGACAAGCCTAGGCAGTAGCAGGAAGCCTGTGGGGTCTCCCGGGGAAAGAGGGGGGTAGTTATGCACAGTCGCCAAGCAGGCATGTTTCAGTGGCAGAGAGGAGGGACAGTGTGAAGAGCAACTCAATGTCCCAGTAGAATGAGTGTAGTGGGCTGCACGCATATGAAAAGTCAAAGATGCTTTCTCACCCAAGATACAGTGGCAGTACCCAGAGTGGATTGGCAGTGGCAGCCAGCATGTGACTTGGGGCATTCACAGGAGACCAAGCCAGCTGTGGCATCTGCAGTAGCAGCCACCTCGGCTGCCAGCCCTGCAGCTGCAGCAGCAGGAGCCTCTGTGTCCTTGGAAAAAATAACTAGTCTCCCTGCTGTAGCCAGTGGGCCTTGAGTGGGCCAGCAGAGCCTCCCTTTTTGCCAGCCAGCTGAGGCAGTGAAAGCCTCTTGCTTGCCAGATAACCCCAAGCCTCTTGGATAAAGTTACTGAAGACCCTCAAAAATGAGGTCACTGTTGAGCCAGAGATTCCTATGACTTCAATGTTTTTGCCCAAGTTGATTTAGCTTAGGGCAGATGGCTGATCCACAATATAATCATAAGAACTAATATTTACTGGGCCGATGAGATGGCTCAGCGGCGTAAGTGCCTGCCTTGCAAGTACGAGGGCCCGAGTTCAACTCCCGGATCCCACATACGGAAAAGGGGCCGGTGATATCGCTCAGAGGCACGGGCGCCTGCTGGTGCGCGAGGTCCTGAGGTTGACCCCCCGGTACCCACAAAAAAAAAAAAAAAAGAACTAATATTTACTGAGTGTTCACTCTGGGCCAGGAGGTTTTCTACATATTTCAGACATACTAACTCAGACTTACAAGGGCCTAGGAAATAGATATCATTCTTCTGTTTTTGTTTTTCAGTGTGGGGAATTGAACCCATGGCTTCATGCATGCTAGGCAAGTGCTCTACCACTGAGCTACATCCCCACCCCTTGATAGCACTCTTATCTCCATTTGATAGATGAGGTGAGAATATTCTTAAGATGAAACAGCTAGAAAGTGGCAAGGCCAAGGTCTCAACTGAGACAGTTTGAACCTAGAGCCATATACCAGCAGAGTGGGATCTGCCCATTCACTGGGCAACGAATCTCCAGTCTTTATCAGACCATCTTCACTTTTTATAAGTGCTTAGGAATTTTTTAAACACCAAAAAAATTCATTATATAATCATTATGTAAATAACATTATTAAAAGTGTGTTTAAATGAGAAGTCACAGCTAAGCTCACCATCCCAAAGCAACTGATTTTATATAGGCATGCTTTTTCTGTCCGTGTGCTCACATGCTTCTCATAGTGAAATATGATTCTATATTCTAGTTTTATAACATTATATTATAAACATATTTTCATAAGGTTTTTTCTTACTTATTGTAATTGCTGCAGAGCATTCCTTTAAATTGAGGTACCATAATTGACTGAGCCAACCCACTATTTTGGACCTTTAGATTGTTTCCAGCTTGTTACCACTTAAAAAGTCTGAAAAACAAACTTGTCACTTCCACTTTTTTCCTTTATGAACTCTTGCAGACAAAGGAGAGCCATTTAACCCATCCATTTGAGCTTTTTTGATAACCTTTGGTTTATAGTCAAAGTTTACTCAAAGGTTAGAAGTATGTGAGCTGAAAGGATTTCATTAGGTGCTGCTCATTGCTGATGGACTTGGGAGGAGTGAGTGGGTGACTGGAATTACACTCAGCATACTGCTGCCAGTAAGTTAGAAATGGCGAATGTACCAGACACACGGAGGAAGCTGAGCCACTGGTTTGACAATACATTTAACTAGGTAATAGATGGCCTATGGGCCAGAGCTCAAAGGTCCAGGGCTCCTTAAACCAATAGAACACAGGCATATGATTCGAATGCTCACCATAGCCAGAGGGACTGCCACTGTGGTGATGTGTGAATATACAAAGGAGGTGAATTATTCCTCCTCGCCTAACCTCTGCTCTAGAGTTTTCCTGGTCTCTGACAGAGTTTACAGCTTTGAATTACCACTGACTGCATCCCAGCCCCATCTGAGCTCAGCCCCTCTAGCCTAATGGGAAAACCTCAGACTTTGGCATATGCTGAGATTAGATGTGGTTGAGTTTGAACCCTGCTCAAAATAACTCATCTCCTCATATCTTGGAAGCTCAGTCCTGGGCACTACCTCAGTCTTGAGAAGCAAACAAGTTCAGACAAAGCCAGGACCAGAAGAGACAAGTAAGGTGTCTAGCAGGCAAAATTTAAGGAGGCCTCATCCCCAGGTGCTGGCACTACCAATGTTCAGGTGACCCTAAGAGTGGGAGCCTCCTTAAATTTCATCCTAGGACCTTCACTTGCCTCACCCTTTTCCTGGACTTGCCTAAAGTCACAGCAAACCTCTGCCTTGAAGATTGCTGCCAGTATTATCAAGTCCCTGCCCTGAATAATAGTTAAACCTGGGTTCCTGATATTGGCGGGTGAACAAAATGGGCACATACACTAAAAGGTAGCAGTCAAGGCAAAGATGGGTAAGATGGTCTTCTTCCCATGGCCGGTTGAAAATGGATGCCTATATGCCAACCCACCCACGCTTACTGACAAAAGGGTCGGACGACCCAAACACGACTTCTGTACGGACTGGCACTTGTGTGCTTAAGCCTGCTGGGAGAATTAACATTCAACAGCTGTGCGTATTCACACTGCTAAATGCGTATTACACAACAGTATCAGACATTCTCCTACGCAGAGCAGGAGTTTTGGCCCATCCGGTGATTCACAAGGTTCCAACACAAGCCGTCAGAGAATGGGAGCTATCAAGATTTGGGTGAAGAGAGAAATTATATCACATGGTAAAAGAGGAGGACAGACCGGATATCTTTTCAGGCTGGATCAAGAAAAAGCTTTGACAGAATGAGATGTGATTTTCCTTTATTTGAAGTGCTGCAGGTCCACAGATCCGCAATTTGTTTTGTGGATGAAATAATGCAATGAGTACTCCAACCCTCAACAGCTGGGAAAGGAGAGAGATATGAAAAATGAGGAGGGAGCCAGGTAAATTCGTGTTTGAATAATAGATTCTCTTGGTAACAAAACCACAGAGAAGGCTAAGTCCTGCCCGGGTGTAGTCTCCGCCAGCTTAGATTTCCTTATATGCCACTGAGAATTTAGCTAACTCAAGAGCAAGACCCTTCAAAGCTATCCTGCTGTCTGAGCCAGTGACCTCCAGTGTGGGACATGTGCACATTAATCTTCTGGGGTATGGGATAGAATTAGGATTATCTTGAATAATTATTCATCCTTACCTGCCTGAATTTCTGTTCTTGAATAAATTTAGTACAGCAGTAAAGAATATTCATTTTGACAGGGAGTGCTCAAAAACTTGGTTCTGATGGGTTGCATGATCAACAGTGTCAGGAAGCCACAGTCTAAGAAAGAAGGTAAAACCCCTTAGCCTGATGTTCAAAATCCTCTACAATTTACCTGTTCAACCTCCCTCCTCTCTGACTGTTTCACTTCTTGGACTACCTACTGCAATGCAATGGATTTGCCCATTCAGCAATGCCTCTCCTCCTCCTCCTCCTCCTCCTCCTCCTCCTCCTCCTCCTCCTCCTCCTCCTCTTCCATAATTTCTAACTCCTTATCTTTACTAATGGAACGCTAGCAAATGAAGGAAGCAAATGAGCTCAGATTTACTGGAACACATTGAGACTACAACCACTTGCAGAAATTCCAGTTCTGTCCAGGACAGCCATTCCTAGATAAGTTCTCCAGAGGTAACTATCATGTCCATAATTCTCAGTAAAACAAAGCCTACTGCTATCTGCTAGAGAGAAGTGGTGACTTAGATATAATCAACTGCAAGGACAAACTTCACAACTCCTGCTTCACCCACTGTCAACTACCTCACTGCTCAGTAGACTAGAGACTGTAAACTGCATTGAATTAATGTTAGCTGTGCATCAAGCCGCACCAGCATTGGTACTAAGATCTTTTTTTTTTTTTTTTAAAGAGAAGAAAACACAAAACAAATCAAAAAAAGAACAAATTTTCAAAACACCATAATATGAGGGTAACAATGGTTAATGCATTACGTATTATAATCTTTAAGTTAGTTATTCAGGATACCAGACATTAGCATTCAATTGTCCAAACATTATTGGCACAAACCTTACTCTTCAATGAACTAAGTAAAATTGGTAGTGTATCTATCTTAACCATCTTATATATATATATACAATTTTTTTTCCCTTTCCCTTCTTTCTTTTCCCTATTTCAGTCTCTCATTCCTTTTGACCAGATTTTTTTTGATTCACCGTGTCTATTGTACATTTTGGATCTTATTTACTCTTTCAGTTTCTCATACTAGAGAGACAATACGATGCTTACACATGTGCGTCCGGTTTATTTCACTTATGAGTATTTTCTCGAGTTGCATCCATTTACCTATAAAAGTCTCCAGTTTATCCTTCTTTATGGCTGAATAGTACTCCATTGTATAAAAATACCACATCTTTCTTATCCATTCCTCAGCTGATGGGCATTTGGTCTGTTTCCAAGATCTGGCTATTACAAATTGTGCTGCTATAAACATGGGTGCACATATATCACTGTGGTACGATGTTTTTAATTCTTCTGAGAAGATGCCCAGAAGGGGAATAGTTGGGTCAAATGGGACCTCCAACCCTAGTTTTTTGAGGAATCTCCACACTGACTTCCACAGTGGCTGTACCAGTCGACACTCCCACCAACAGTGGAGAAGGGTTCCTTTTTCCCCACAGCCCCTCCAGCATTTGTTATTAGTTGATTTCTTTATAATAGCCATTCTTTCTGGGGTGAGATAGTATCTCAGTGTTGTTTTAATTTGCATCTCTCGAATGACTAGTGATGTTGCACATTTTTTTGTATATTTATTTGCCATTAGTATTTCTTCATCTGAGAAATGTGTATTCATCTCAGATGCCCATTTTTGGAGTGGGTCTTTAAATTTGGGAGGTCTGAGTTTTTTGAGTTTGTGAAGTTTGATGTGACATAAAGTTATGTTTGTTGAAAGATTCATATAAAAGTTATACAAGTTGTAATTCTGATGTGTTAGGCCGAACTATGCGATGGCCATTAGGGCTCTAACTTATTGGGCTCTAACCTATTAGACTAAGTTTCTGTTACTCTGTCTCAGGGCAAATTCCTGGAAATCATGTGACTTGGCTGGTTGCCAAGCCCGCGTGCGGGCTACATTCCCGCGCCCGGGCTCCTTTGTCTCCTTTGTTAGCCTTTCCTCCAAACTGATTGGTTGCCCGTTTGCTAAGCTCCCCTATCTATAGGTTCCCCTAAGTAACCAATGAATGTATTAATTACCCTGTAACTTTTTGCGATTGGCTTCTGTAAAACTTCGCTTGCCTATCCCTCATTACCATAACCAACCCTATAGAAACCCCTTGCTCCTGCCCTTCGTGGTCGCCTTAGCACATTCGCTGGGTGACCCTACGCTAGTGTAGACTTTCAATAAACCCCGTGCCTTTTACATAAGAGCCTGTGTGGTTCTTGGAGCGTCTCCCTTCTCGGACCCCTCTTCCGCGGACGTTACAAGTTCTTTATATGTTCTCGATAGTAATCCTTTGTCTGAGGAACAGCTGGCAAACATTTTTTCCCACGTTGTGGGTTGTCTTTTCACTCTGTTGGTGGTTTCTCTTGCTGTGCAAAAGCTTTTTAATAAGATGAGATCCCAGTTTTTGATTCTTTGGGATAGTTCCCGTGTGGTTGAGTTTTTATTCATAAAGTCTTTGCCTACACCAATGTCTTCAAGGGTTTTACCTATCCTACCTTCCAGCAGATTTAATGTTTCTGTTTTAATATTTAGATCTCTGATCCATTTTGAATTTAGTTTAGTGCATGGTGAAAGATATGGGTCTAGTTTTAATCTCCGGCATGTGTAGAGCCAGTTTTTCCAGCACCATTTATTAAAGAGGCTATCTTTCTTCCAGCGAATGTGTTTGGCACCTTTGTCAAAGATAAGGTGGCTTAGTATGTCTGGGGTTGTTTCAGCATCTTCTAATCTGTTCCATTGATCCTCAGGTCTGTTTTTTTGCCATGGTACTAAGATCTTTGTGAAACAAATTATTCTAGAAAGTACAGTATGGGCATCCACAAAACACTTTGTAATGTACACAGTCAGGGATCTTCCAAAGCAAAACTCCTGGAGGCAAGGGTGCTGCCTATTCCTGAAGTCTGTGCACTGCATAGTGCTGCTGCGGCAGACACAGCATCAAGCCCTCAGTCCAGTGACCTTTTCACGTGCTATCTTGAGGCAAATTGCATTTTCCAAAGATGGCAGTAAGAATATTTCCCATCCCTCAAGCTCTTCTGACAATGTGGCATTGACAATGTGGCAGTTCATCCCATGAACTGATGAGATCAGTGTCTCCTCTCTTTCAAATTCAGTGGATCTTTGTAACCTCTTCCCTCCATAGAACTTGGCAAAAATGATGGGTTTTTTTTGTTTTTTTTTTTTTTACTTCTGAGGCTATGTCATAGGAATGCCATGAGCTGACTGACAGTGGACAAGCTGCTTAAGTTAGTGGACCCTCAGATTTCCTCATCCATAAGCTAGGGGTAGTATTAATTCTTACTTCACAAGGATTAAATAATGTAACCTGTGCAAGCATGTTTTAAAATATCTAGCACATAGTAAGGACTCGATGTTTGGTATTATTACCACCCAGAATTTGATAGTTAGCCAATTAATATTTGTCCATTGATTAATCACTATGCACAGACTGAAAAGAAGATGGAGATCCAATCTGTATCCAATGGCATAGAAGGTTTTTCAGGTCAAGGCTCAGTTAATGTCTCCAGCCTCAAGCCCTGTGTGTACCAGCTGCCACACTCAAGCCACCAAAGGACATCTTTCACCCTGCACCCACCCTAGGCTTCTCTGCTTTTCCCTTAAAACTCTACACTGCCTCTTGACATTTGCTTTTGCAGTTCTCTCTTCTCAGAGGGTTCCCTTCAATTCTTCATCCCCCTTTCAACTAATTTTCACTGGTATTTCATTCCTCATTCTGGAGGGATCAATTGGAAAGCCTTTCCAGACATAATAATTAGATAGAATCCCCCCGCTTTATCCTATCATGGCAGTGGCTCTTAGCAGGCATAGAACAATGGCCTGCTAATATTTCTGTCTCCTCCACCATCTGGAAGCATCTAGAGGGCAGGATTTATGTAATCTTCACCACCATATTCCTAATAGGTAGAAATCTCCAACCAACAATAATCACTCAATAAACATTTATTGAACAAATGGTTCCAAACGAACATTTGTTTTAAACCATTAAAGAAAGGTAACAATGAAAAGTACCAACACTTTAAAAAAAAGAGAGCTGTGTAATACATTTTATGATTTCCATCAAAACAGATTCAAGTATAATCTTGGCACTTAATGGAGTAAGATTCAGCTTTCTGGAAAAATAATTTGCTTGCAATGCTTTAGCAGGAGATGCTAAATGAATGAGAATGTTGTTCTCTAAGGTTTTCATTGTCCTCTCAGATTTGTTCTTGGGAGGACAAGGGATGGGAAGAAGGAACCATGTCTGTTTCACAGTGCCAAGCTTTGTGCCTTGAATTCTTAGCTGCTTGATGAACATTTGATGACAGACTCATAAATTTAGAGCCGAAAGGAACCTTGGTGACTGACTGAAGATTGATTGAAAATTGACTCATGCAGACCCTGGAAAATGGACACAACACAGCTGTCACTGGCCAGCAGAAGGGGATACCTTTTGCTACTCTAAGGATCTGGCCCCCAGTGTCTGCACTGAAGACTTTCCAGGAACCCAGCAGTCCCTGCCAAGACTGCACTTTCTGGTTTAACTACTCAAGTTTTCTGTATGGAACAAGAAATATCTGCAATACTTTTTGTTCAAATGTGTTTAGCACAGCATTGTCTAATATTCCTTTCCAAGGAAAGCATATCACTCATTTTCTGGAAAAACATCCCAAATTTCCATTGTGATAGGATCTACCAGGGTAAGGTGAACAGCAATTCCTAACATAACCAGGGCACTTTAATTTCCCATAGAATGGTTTCTGACATCTAAGCCTCCGCTTTGGTTTGTGTGGCCAGAACCTGTTGGAGCACCTCATGCTATAACCTGTGCTTCTCTTGTGTCGCTTGTTCTATTACTGAAAATCCCAAGAGTATGATATAATAGCAGTAACCTTCACGGTGAAGAGTGGGTTTCCTCCCTGCCTGGGAAAGCCCTCTTCCAGACAGGATCAGACATGCTCGTCTGGAAGACAGCTTAGATCAAAGGTTCTCTGCCACACCCAGGTAATATGGAAGCAGGTATGTCCACTCACAGACTATGCCCAACTTTTCTAAGCCTTCTTAATTTCCTTCCCAAATACAGTACTTCCGATGACAGTCTCATCCAATCTAGTGCAGGTGGTTCAAGCATACAATGTGGAGAGATATGAGGTCTCAAGGACCGAGGCTGCTGCGTTTCATAACGCCAGGGCACCTTTCTCTCATGGCTATTGTACAAGTGACCTAGAGTTGGCTGCCTTGTGTTGTTTCTTAGATATCTTGGTACAAATGTAAAATCTCAAATGTCAGGTTCCTAAATGTCTTTCTCATTTTAGTCTACAGCCCTTTTCTAGGCTTTGGTCTGGGGAACTGACATTTCTTCTGGCTAAAATAAAAATTCCTTACCTTCACTAATAGTTAGCAAAACACTTCCAAGCACTTTATATCACATAAAACTCAATAATCTTGTGAGTGGTAGACAGTTTCTATTGTCTTCTTTACAAAATGAGGGAACTTAGGCTGAGAGAGGTCATGGGTTTACTAACATTCACCCAGCTGGACAAGAGTTGAGAGCCTGTGTTGTTTACTCCATGAAAACCAATGAACTTTAGAATATAAACAGAATGACCATAATTGTGCCATTATTGGCTCTTCATTCAGCCTCAGCCTCCCCTATTCATCTTCAAGACCCTAGGAAGACCCATGTGCTCTTCTGAGTGAGAACTTCTAGTTGCCATGTGACATCCTCCATTGTCCTCCCCTCCTTTTCTGGTCCTCACAAGTTCCCTGATGTCCTGCTTCTGCTGTCTACAGCCGGGAAGATGGCACTTCCTTCAGGTGCCAGAGCCACCTCTGGGTCAAGTCCACTAACTATAGAGAGAAGAGGACAGGAACGAAGCCAGAAAGTGTGCCTCAGCCTCCCCACCCCATTGTTCTAGGGCAGGAAGGGATATTACTAGGGAATTGGAAGTACTGAGACAAGTTTATGTGTCTGACTCTTTCTTTAGGTTATTCTTTTTCTAATAGTCTCTTCTTCCACAACTTTCCTTGGCCCTTCATGTAAATAGTGTCTGGTGGCCTGCACCTTTAATCCCCCAAATATGCCTGGATGAATCTGAATTTCAGAGCTGGACTAAGAGACCCAGATATATAATAGCTCAGAATACCAGTGTGCTAGTCATCTTTCTGTTTCTGCGACAAAATATCTGTGATATATCAATTTAAAGGAAAAAAGGTTTATTTGGGCTCATGATTTCAGAGGTTTCAGCCCTTGGTTGGCCCTGTCACTTGAGGGCCGATGGAAAGGCAGGATATCATGGCAGAGGGCTTGTGCGGGAGCTGAGGTTGCTTCCTTCCTGGCAACCAAGAAGCATAGAGAGAAAGTGATAGGAAGGGGTCAGGGACAAAATATACCTTTCAGGACACTTGAAAATACACGTCTAGTGACCTACTTATTCCAACTGGCCCAACCTCCTAAGCTTCTACCACCTCTCAATAGCCCATGAAGTTATGAATTCATAAATGGATCCATCTGTTCACAAGTTCAGAGCCTTCATGATTCAATCACCTCCCAAAAGTTCTATCCCAGAATGCTGCTGCATTGGGGATCAAATGTTCAACACATGAGCTTTTGGGGGACATTTTAGAGCCAAATCATAACAACCATTGTTGTAAATTTATATTAGTCAGCTTTTCATTGCTGTGACAAAATACCTGACATAAATCAACTTTTATTTTTTTTTTGTGGGTACTGGGGGGTCGACCTCAGGACCTTGCACGCCAGCAGGCGCCCGTGCCGCTGAGCGATATCACCGGCCTTTTTTTCATACGTGGGTTCCGGGAGTCGAACTCGGGCCCTCACGCTTGCAAGGCAGGCGCTTACGCCGCTGAGCCATCTCACCGACCCATAAATCAACTTTTAAAAAGGAAAGTTTCATCTGGCTCATGGTGTCAGAGATTTCAGTTCGTGGTCCACTAACTCCAGTGCTTTTCTTTCTTCTTTTTTTTTTTTTTTGTGGATACCGGGGGTCGATCTCAGGACCTCGCACGCCAGCAGGCGCCTGTGCCGCTGAGTGATATCACCGGCCCTTTTTTCGTACGTGGGTTCCGGGAGTCGAACTCGGGCCCTCGCGCTTGCCAGTCAGGCGCTTACGCCGCTGAGCCATCTCACCGGCCCTCCAGTGCTTTTCAACCTGTGTTGAGGAGGCAACATCATAGCAGAGGGTGCAGCAAGTAAAGCTGTTCACTTCATGATGAATGGGAAACAGAGAGAGGGAGAAAGAACCCTCGAGAGGAAGGAGCTGAAGATAAGATATCCCTTCCAAGGCACACCCTCAACTACCTGCCACCTCCAACTGCCTCCCAGCTTGTAAGAGTCCATTTAGGTATGAACTCACCAATGGATTAATCCACTGGTGAAGTTAGTGCACTCATAATACTGTCACCTCTCTAGCTCTGTCTCTCAATATCATTGCATTGGGAATTGAGCCCTCAATATAAGAGTTTTTGGGGGACACTTCATATTTAAGACATAACAAAAGTGGAATAACTGCCATTTAATTCAGGTTTGCTTCCATTCATGTGACTATCAGTTTCTTTCTCATAGTATTCTTTTTTTGTGTGTGTGTGGGTACCGGGGGGTCGACCTCAGGACCTCGCGCGCCAACAGGCACCCATGCCACTGAGCAATATCACCAGCCCCTTTTTCGTATGTGGGTTCCGGGAGTCGAACTCGGCCCCTCGCGCTTGCAAGGCAGGCGCTTACGCCACTGAGCCATCTCACCGGCCCTCTCATAGTATTCTTTTTTTTTTTTTTTTTTTGTGGGTACCGGGGGGTCGACCTCAGGACCTCGCGCACCAGCAGGCGCCCGTGCCGCTGAGTGATATCACCGGCCCCTTTTTCATATGTGGGATCCGGGAGTCGAACTCGGGCCCTCGCGCTTGCCGGGCAGGCGCTTAAGCCGCTGAGCCATCTTACCGGCCCTCTCATAGTATTCTTGAGTGGCAATTTGAAAGTACTCTTTGCCAGGTTTGATCTATCTCTGTGGTTCACATGCAGATGTGCCAAATACATTGCAAGTTACTTGATACAAAACAATACCTGAATGTGGTGTTATGGCTTGTGTTTAGATGTCCCCTCAAACCCTCATGCAGTCATAGGTGGGGCTCTTTCAGAGGTGGTGGAATCTAGAGTGTAGGACTGATTCATGGTGCAATGCTAGGATTAAGGGTGCTAGGATTAAGGGTCAGTGATTACTAAATCAGTCCACTGATTGGTTTGGCACCACCCTAATCCCAGTAGCCTGGATACAATATAAGGGACAGAAAGAGGCTTGTCTTGTCCCTTGTTGCTCTGCTACCTTCTACGTGCCATGAACTGTTTCTCCTCTGCAATCCCACCATGCCTCAGAGCCAGCTGATTATGGACTGAAGCCTCTACAAACTGTGATCTAAATGAACCTTTCCTCCTTTAACTCTGGGTGACAAGTATGTCGTCCTTGGCAACAAGAAAAGTAACTAAGACAGGTGGATATCACAATTAGAGACATTTTGAACCTGAATAGGGGCAACATAGTACTACATACCTACTGAGATCAAGTAATTAAATTCTTTTTCTTTGTATTTTATCCCTTTCATATTTAAATCATGGCCTTACTTAGAAAATTATGAAAGGAAACTGAATTGAGTTCATCAGAAAAGAGGAAAGAATTTTGCCAAGTTTTATTGGTACACAGACTCTGTTTGGGCCAGTGGAAGTAAATGAATAAGACAGTTTCTTTCTTTTTTTTTTTTTTTTTTGTGGGTACCAGGGGTCGACCTCAGGACCTCGCGTGCCAGCAGGCGCCCGTGCCGCTGAGCGATATCACTGGCCCCTTTTATCGTATGTGGGTTCCGGGAGTCGAACTCAGGCCCTCGCACTTGCCAGGCAGGCGCGTATGCCGCTGAGCCATCTCACCAGCCCCTGACAATTTCTTTCTAAATAGAATTTTTATTCATAGAAAATTAATTTATTATTGGAGTCCCTAAATAGATGTTGAACAAACATTTCTAAAATATATCAGTTTGAAGAAGTATCAACCTGTTAGCCTGCAGGATGCTCACAATTTTGGCCCATTCCTGGCCCTAGAGAACAAATCAGAACAGGATACTGGAACTCACTCAGCATTTCTTTGCTCTTCTATGAAATAAAGGAATTAAAGTGAACACTTAACAAATGTTTGTTGACTGAGTACCTTTAAAGTCATATGCATCACTGAAATTCTTCTTGAAAGAAGTAGACAGTCAGCCGGAATTTAGAAATCTTTTATGCAAGGATTTTGCCATGACAATGCTTCTGTAGTGATAAGATTTGAGCTGAGGAAGCAGCAAGTGTTTCATTGCCCTACCAAGGCTGGAATCTCTCTTCATTCCAGCTCATTTTCCTCACTTCTTACATAAGCCTTACATAAGTTCAGCCGCCACCATTGACTATCATTCAAAGCCTCCTCTTGGGGGTGGTCACTCTGAAAAGTGTGTGTGAGCACACACACTCAAACACACTCACCATCCACATGGATTAGCCTCCAACCCAGGGCTTCTCGAATTGCAGTGTGTGTCCAGACCAGTGGGGATCCAGTTAAGATGCAGATTCTGATTAGATAGGGCTGGGGTGGGGCCTGAGAATCTGCATTGTAAGTAAGGTGATGCTGTTTCTGCTGGACTGAAACCACACTTTGAGCAGCAAGGCCTTATCCCCTGTCCTCCATCTGACACAGGAACACAGCATCCATGGTGTCAGCATCTAGGGATTGGGTGAATCAGGAAGGTCAGAGTCTAGAAGAGGATATAAACACATAGGCCAGTGATTATATTATAATGCTCTAAGTGTTCATAAACATAATATAAATGTTTATAAGTCTGGGGGAAAGGGATTGAGTAGAGGAGAGCATGGCTTGAAAAAAAAAAAAAGAAGTTTGGCAGAAATCAGTAGTCTCCATCTATGGAAGAGGGTTTTTGTTTTGTTTTGTTTTGTTTTTGAAGTACTGGGGACTAAACTGAGAGCCTTCTCACTGAGCTACATCCCTACCCTGTCCCCCTTTTCTGACACAGGATCTCCCTAAATTGCCCAGGCTGACCTTAAACTTGCAATCCTCCTGCCTCAGGCTCCCAGAGTGCTGGGATTATAGGCTTCTACAATGTCTAGAAAGGAAATGAGGATACTTGGGCAAGACTGTATTTATCACTGTAGTTAGTGTGTTAGTCAGCTTGCTGTCACTATTACAAAATACCTGAGATAATCAGCTTACAGAAATAAAATCTCTAGTTCAGCTCACAATTTGGGAGGTGACAGCACATGGTCAATTGGCCTCATTGACTATGGGATGTGCAGAGGCAATGTATCATGGTGGGAGTACATGGTAAACCAAAACTGCTCACTTCATGGCCAGCAAGCAAAAGAGTGAGGAAGGGCTGGCATCCCACTCTGCATTCAAGAACAGACCCCCAGTGACCTAAAAACCTTCCACTGAGCCCCAACTCTTAAAGGTTCTACCACCTCCCAATACTACCACCCTGGCAACCAATCCTTCGAGACCCACTTGTGGGTCTTTGGAGGACATTCAAGATCCAAACTATAGCAGATGGCAACTCCCTGGGAGCAGTACTATTGTTTTCTCACTTTTGTATTCTCTGCCTAATACAGTGCTGGCATACACATTCTCCATAAATACTTGTTGACTTGATGAATTAACCAATTTCTTATTATATTTCATTCAATTTTTATTGCAGTAAAATGTGCATAAATTTGTCATTTTAAACTCTTTTTAAGTAGGCAATTCAGTGACATTAAGTACATTCACATTGTTGTGTAACCAACACCATATCCATCCCCAGAAATTTTTCATCACCCCTGTACCTGTTAAACAATAGTTCCCTTTTCCCCACTCCCCCAGCCTCTGGTTATCATTATTTTATTTTGTCTTATGAATCTGATTATCTTTGGCACACCATATAAATTGAATCATACAATATTTTGCCTTTTATATTTGGCACATTTCACCTGGTATGTCTTCAAGTTTCACCCACGATGTAGCTGATATCAGAATTTTGTTCCCTTTTAAGACTGAATACTATTCCATTGTATGTCTGTACCACATTTTGTTAATCCATTTGTGGATTGATGTATAGTTAGGTTGCTCCCTCCTTTTGACTATTGTGAATAGTGCTGCTATAAACACAGGTGTGCAAATATTCATAGGAGTCCCTGCTTTGAAATCTTTGCGTTATAGTCCTGGAAGTAGAATTACTGAACCTTATGGCAATCCTACCTTGAATTTTTAAAGGACCCTCCTTCCATTTTGCTTAATTTTAAATTTTAAAAAGTTAATTATATAAGTAGTATAGGAGATAAGAATCTCAGCATGTAGATTCTCCTTGCTCAGAGAGCACGGGAATGACCTTCGGATCTGGTGATTTACAACATGGATTATCCTTGTTGTACCTTTCCTGTTATTATAGGCAGCTAAGTTAGATAGAAATAACTCAGAGAGGGGCTGGGCTTCCAAGGAAGTCAGCGGAAAAATAGACATCAGAATTGTGGCTGGAGGCGCATCTGAAAAGGCCAGGCCTCAAGATGAAGATGCAATGGCCAGGCCTATAAGCCTCCTAAGGGATAAGCAATAACTTGAGATTATATTGTACTTAGCACCACGCGGTCCAATAAGTCTGGATAGGCATTAGTACAGATAGGCATCAGTTGCCCAGGTGGGTGACCAGAGCATCTGGACCCATCCCTTCCTGAGAATGCGTTTGTTCTTTTGATGTACCCTTGCTACTGACTCCTTTCCTTATTGGATCAATATTAGCTAAGCGGCTATACTTGTAATCCTACAGGTTGATGGCAGTTTGACCCACACTGTACTCACATTGTGACTTTGCTGTATAACTTACTCCGACAAAAGACCTCAGTGGCCCTCCTGAAAGTCCAGGAGCAATTCTTCTCTCTTTATTTCCAATAAACTCTCCTAAATTCTTCCTTTGGTTCACAACTTCATTCCTTGATATTGTGGGACCATGAACTCATTAGGGACCACGAACACATCTAATAGGTCAGGAATTACATTTCTCCTATATCACTATGAGATGCAAAGCCGGAGGGAGGCTATAGGTTGCATCACATCATTTCATCCACACTGAATGGACCAATGGATGGGACTACAGGCCTTCAAATTTGTAGGCAGACCAGGCCAGGCCTCGCAGCAGTCTCTCTGCTGCCCCTGCAGCTGCAGAAGACCCTGCACCCCTGCAATCTGGTCAGTGCTGTGTTTCTCCCCACAGAACACCAGTAAAGCTAGCAAGGCTCCTCTTGCTGAAGATGAGACAGTTTCTGCAAATGGTGACACTGGTAGTAACACTTCCCAGCAGACAAATCTAACTCAGAGACAGCCAAACCTGGGGGAGCACGGGCTGTCCTGAAGCAGAGCACACTGAGGGCGAGGCTAAGGGAAGGGCTGGTCCACAGCTGGAGGCCATTAAAATGTGGCAAAGGCCCCCTTCTTTGTTTTCAAGATCAATTTAAAGTGCTACCAGGCCTGAGGGCAGGGAGTGAGATTCCAGGAACAGGGAGATGCAGGACTACCCAGACAGAACTCAGACTTTAAAACACAGGATGTCTTTTTCAAAAAGCTATTTATTGAAATAACAGACTTTTTAAAAAGTCATACACAATCTCCTCCCTCTAGCAAATTTGCTGTTTTTATTTTCCCGTGTTCTTGTCCACACATAATGCCATTTTTATTTCTGTTTTCTTTTTTTCTTTTCCTTGTTTTGGCAGTGCTGGGGATGGAATCTGGGGCCTTGAGCATGCTAGGCAAGAGCTCTGCCACTAAGTTACACCCATGGCCTCTATTCTTCAGTCATCTCAGTCATGCCTAGATTTCTTGTGTCTCTTCCTTACCTCTGAAGGAGGTTCTACCCAAATTATTGTCATTTTTTGGTTCCTGGAACTGGAGGTGAGAAGGGCTAGTCTCCTTCCTTTTCTATGTCTTTTGGTGCACCATCCCCTTACACACACACACACTCCCTCCACGTACTCTTGTCTTGGTAGGTAATGTGTTTTCACTCACTGCAGTTTATTGTCCAACTGCTTTGAGAAAGGCACCAGGTAGGAGTCCAAGAGTGCCTTTGTGGCCTTACATCTATTCTGGTGTTGAGTCTGACTGGAGTTGATCATTGCAAAAGGAGGCATAGGTGCTGCTTACCTGGAGGAGGTCCAGCACTGGGCACTTTGCCCTTCTTTTCCTGCACCTGAGTGCTCTCTTCCCCTTGTTCTCCACTAATGACAGCTTTCAGAAGCTTCACTTAGATTGGGTGAGTAAGGGAAGATTTTACTGGAAGATTTTACTAGAAATTGATAGTGTTTGTACACTACCATAATATTTCATTTTTCACATCTCTCAAAGTCTTAAAACTATGACTTTGGCATTCTTAGCAAAGACAGATTAAGATTTAGGGACTGTGGGTGCTTTCAGGTACCTCTAAACTTACATCATTCAAATTCTTACCCATAGCGGGACCATAATGTAGGTTTTGGGACTTTTCCCCAGCAACTTTTGTTTCCTGTCTCCCATGTCACTGACTTTGACCTGAAAACTTCTTTCAGTTCTCCCTGGTGATCCTCCCTGGCTGCTTATTTCAAGCAGATTTCCTACTTCTGAGGACCTAACTCCAATTCCCAGTTGCTTCCTGGATTAGGTTTTCTGTTCACATGTTCTTCATGATTAGGCTAGCTGCCCCGATTTTAGCACAACGTGCATAAACATTTTCCCTCAGAAACAGGAAGGTCGAGATGCAGGCTTAGAACTCTCTGTCTTCCACTAACTCTGGGAAAACATTCCATTGTCCTTGATCCCCTTTTGTAAGGTATTTTTTTATTGATTGGTTTCTCCTTTTATATGAAAAGAACTTGTGAAGTTTGATGTGACATAAAGTTATGTTTGTTGAAAGATTCATATAAAAGTTATACAAGTTGTAATTCTGATGTGTTAGGCCGAACTATGCGATGGCCATTAGGGCTCTAACTTATTGGGCTCTAACCTATTAGACTAAGTTTCTGTTACTCTGTCTCAGGGCAAATTCCTGGAAATCATGTGACTTGGCTGGTTGCCAAGCCCGCGTGCGGGCTACATTCCCGCGCCCGGGCTCCTTTGTCTCCTTTGTTAGCCTTTCCTCCAAACTGATTGGTTGCCCGTTTGCTAAGCTCCCCTATCTATAGGTTCCCCTAAGTAACCAATGAATGTATTAATTACCCTTTAACTTTTTGTGATTGGCTTCTGTAAAACTTCGCTTGCCTATCCCTCATTACCATACCCAACCCTATAGAAACCCCTTGCTCCTGCCCTTCGTGGTCGCCTTAGCACATTCGCTGGGTGACCCTACGCTAGTGTAGACTTTCAATAAACCCCGTGCCTTTTACATAAGAGCCTGTGTGGTTCTTGGAGCGTCTCCCTTCTCGGACCCCTCTTCCGCGGACATTACAAACTATAGCCTTGATTAAGCTCTGGGACTTGAAAAACAATATCAGGAAGACTAAATAACTTTGAATAGTATAACTTTGAAGGTAGAATGGCCTGGAACTAGATTGTGACTATGCCATACAGTAAGTTTTGTGAGCTTGAAAAATGTGCTGTTTTCTCAGCCTCAAATTAGGCCTCTGTAAAAGGGGGCTAATACTACTTTTCTACATCCCAGACTTACTGTGACATTAGGTAAGATAATGTATATGAAATTCTTAGTATACTATCTATGTAGCACACAGTGTTCTATAATTGCTTTTAAAATTATTTTCTAAAAATTACTAAGTACTTACTATTGTTATTGTACTAATATGCTGATTTACATTAATCAGGATGATTTTGACTGCAAATAACAAAAATACCCCACCCGACTGGCTTAATGAAGAATTATTATTCTCACACAGCAAAAATTTCCCAAGGTAGTATGGCTCTAAGATTAGTCCTTAAAATCCTTAAGAATCTAGGTAGTTTCCATCTTATTTCCTGCCATATTTGTCATACCAGTGTCCTCAGGCCAGCTCCCTTCATGTCTATAACATGGTTTTCATATAACCAGGATCACAACGAGGCACAAAAGCATTGAAGCAAGAGACCACGACTATGCACATCTTTTTAAGAAAAAAGGGATGCATCTATTTCTGACCATGAAAGACAAGCCAGTATCAAATTTCCCTTCCTGCCAAAAGCAACTAGAAAACTAGACAAAATATATGAAATGACTGTTTTCCAACATTATACATAGGCCAAACAGGGTGATCCCTGACAGAAAAAGTACACACTAGATAAACCCTGCAATTTCCTGACTTTGTGCCTGTAAGCACTTTCTGAACCACACAGCAGTGGGGAGACCCAAGCAGATCACAGCAGGCTGTCTGAGTTTGGGACAGAGATCAGAGTTTGGAGCAGTGGACGTTGGGATCTGCGGAGCGAGGTAGTGGAGAGAAGAAAGCTACACAGAGAAAGAACCCTCAGAAATGGGCATAAAAGTGAGTGAATACTAAACTGCAGACTTAGGTTAAAGCTGTGGAGATCAGACAATAAAATAACCCTTGAAGATCTATGAGCTGAGCAGTTCCCAGTGTCCACATTGGAATGGGAATTGTTTGTATTTCATCCAACCAGAGAGGAGAATTTCCACCGAACACCTGGGCTTTCAGTGGAGACCCAGGAGGGTCATCCCTTAAGATTAAGTTAACCTTAGATAAAGGCTGCCTGCCTCAACAAAACTTAAAACACAACCCTAAAAAGAATCAAGCTCCTCTGTGAGTGACTTAGCTGTCTATCCATACAAAGCCCATCGGTCTTTAAAGGAAGACAGCAAAATTCATTTATTCAAACAATAACAGTTACTAGCATCCAATAGTTACCAATATGCAAAGAAACAACAGCAACAAAATGTGATCCATACCAGGAGAAAAATCAGCCAATAGCAACAGACTTAAAAGTGAGAGTCATGCTAGAATTTTCCAAAAAGGAATTGAAATATTTATTATCAATATGTTCAAGAAGTCAAAGTAAAACATGAGGATAATGAAGACATAAATGGAACTATAAGAATAATGTAACTGAACCTCTAGCTCTGAAAATAAATACAGTATCTTCAAACAAATTCACTTGATGGGCTTAACAGCATAATCAACATTGCAGAAAAGTGAATAAATGAATTTAAAGATGCAGCAATATCAGGTATCCAAATTGAAGCACCAACAAAAGATAGTCTGAAAAACAATGAACAGAGCCACAGCAACCTAGAGGATAATCTCAAGTGACTAACATACATGTAATTGCAGTCCCAGGAAGAATAAAAGGCAGTGGGAACAATAAAAATTGGAGAAATAATTGCCAAGACATTTCAAAAGTTGATGAGAACTATAAACACAGATCCTAAAATATTAGTAAACCCCAGACAACAGAAACACAAAATCATAGCAAAATTTATCAGAATAAAATTACTAAAAACCAGTGATAAAGAGGAAATCTTAAAAGTACCCAGAAAGACACACATGTATACTGGAGATAAGAATGATAGCTGATGTTTTGTCAAAAACACTGCAAACCAGAAGACAAGGAAACAATGCCTTTAAAGTGGGAAGAAAAAAAAAAAAAGGAAACTTTGCCAAAGGATTGAAGGAGGGAAAGAAAGAAGGTAAAAGGAAGGAAGAGAGGGAGGGAGGGAGGGAGGGAAAGGAAGAGGGAAGAAGGAATGAAAAACAAAAGAAAGGAGGGGAGAGGAGAGGAGAGGAGAGGAAAGAGAAAGGAAAGGAAAGAAAAGGAAAGGAAAGGAAAAGAAAAGAAACCCTACAAACTAGAACTCTATATTCAGGGGAAATATTATCCCTCAAAATGAAGTCAGGCAAAGAAAGCTGAGAAATTTATTGCCAGCAAACATACTACAAGAAATGATGAGGAAGTTCCTCAAGAAGGAAACTAATATCAGATGGAATTTGGGAATTATGCAAAGAAATATAGAACTCTGGAAATGTAAACAAGTTAATTAACATAAAAGACTTTTTCTTATTTTAACCTTTCTTTAAAAAATTATTGAGTATTTAAAACAAAAATAATAATATCGAATGAGATTTATAATATATGCAGAAGAAAACTGAATAAAACCAATAGTGCAAAAGAGCAGAAGGAGAAATGGAAGAATTGTAAGATTCTCATATTATTCAGGGGTCTCCAACCCCTAATACCAGTTCATGGCTTATTAGGAGCCAGGCTGCCCATCAGGAAGTGAACCAGTGAAGCTTCCTGTATTTACAGCCTCTCCCAATTATGAGCACTACTGAGTTGAGATCTGCGGTGTCGTTGGATTCTCATAGGAATGCGAATTGAATGCCACTTTGGACTTTGTATGCAAGAGATCTAGGTTATAGGCTCCTTATCCCCAAACCATCTCCCTCCCATCCTTTTGGGGAAAAAATTGTCTTGCGCAAAGCCAGTCCCTGATGCCAAAAATGTTGGGGACTGCTATACATGACCTGGTATGATGTGATGTGGAGGTAGACCATGACAAGATTGTAAATGCAGAAGCTACTGCTTTTTTTTTTTTTTTTTTTTTTTTTTTTTTTGTCTTTTTTTGAGACAGAATTTCACTATGCAGTTCAGGCTGGCCTTGAACTCAATTTGTAGCCCAGGCTGGCCTCGAATTTGCAGTGATCCTCCTGCCTCAGCCTTCTGAGTGCTGGGATTACAGGCATATGCCACCACGCCCGGCTGAGAAACTACTTTTTAAAAGAGTAGCAAAGAGGTATGGCTAACAGCCAAAAGGAGAGATAAAATGGATTACTAAGAACAAGTAATTCAAGTAAAGGCAGAAAAAGAATATGGTAAATGAGACAAATAAGTACGAATACAATCATAGACTTAGTCAACCATACTGAAATTATGTTAAATGTAAATGTTTTGAGCACCTCAGTAATAAAGCAAAGGGGCCAGTGAGATGGCTCAGTGGCGTAAGCACCTGCCTGGCAAGCGTGAGGTCCTGAGTTCGACTCTTTGTACCCACATACGAAAAAAGGGCCGGTGATATCGCTCAGCGGCACAGGCGCCTGCTGGAGCGCGAGGTCCTAAATTTGACCCCTGGTACCCACACACACAAAAATAAATAAATAATAATAATAATAAAGCAAAGATTGTCAGAATGAAAAAGAAAACAAAACCCAACTCTGTATTATCTACTAAAAATGCATTTTAAATATAAAGTCTTGGGTAAATGTAAAAAGGTGAAAAAAGATATCCATACAACATAAGTCTAAGAAAAATATCTGCAAAATGTATATTTGATGAATAGTTTTTTGTTTATTTGTTTGTTTGTTTGTTGTACTGGGGATCAAACCCAGGACCTCACCCATCCTAAGAAGGTGCTCTACCCCTGAGCTAGCTCTCTTGTCCCCTGACAAGAGAGCTAGAATTCAAAATTGGCTTGGATTCAAAATATAACATGAACTTTTATAATTCATCAGTAAGGATGACCCAATTAAAATGGGAAAAATATTGTAATAGACATTTCACCAAAGAATATATAGAGATCACAAATAAGCACATGAAAAAATGCTCCAAAAAGACTCCATATAATTCATTACTAGGAAAATGCACATCAAAAACACAATGAGATATCATTATATACCCACTAGAAAAGCTTACATTAAAAATGTCTGATAAGGGTGGGAATAAACCAAAACTTTCATATATTTTATATATGTGTGCAATTGTTAATTTGGAAAATAGTTGAATAATGTCTTATAAATTTAGACATAAATATACTGTATGGTCCAACAATCCCACTTTCAGGATATTTTCCTAAGGGGGGAAATGTCCACATAAAAACTTGTTTTTGAGTATTCATAATACACTTACTTATAATACAGATTAAAACTAGAAGGATTCCAAATACACATCAACTAGTGAATGGATAAATAAATAAATAAATAATAGAAATATGCACAATGCAATACTGCTTAGCACTAAAAAGGAATGATCTGTTGCATTCACGGATCTCAAGAGCATTGTAGTGTGCAAAAGAAGCCATACATCTATATGAGCCAACTTATGTGAGACGTTTGGAAAGGTAAGACAACGTGGAGAGAAATCATAGCAGTGATTGCCAGGGATTAGGTGTGGAGGGAAGAGCTGAGTATAAACAGGCACAGGGAACCTTTATAGAAGATGGAAATATTCTTTATCACAATGTGGTAGGGGTCTAGATTTTTCAAAACAGCAAACTGTACACTTAAATTGATGAGTTTTATTATATGTAAATTACACCTCAATAGAGCTTAAAAATTAAAAAGTGAAAGTGAACAAAAATAGTACCCCTCCAAAAAAAAAAAAAAGGCAAAGCAGTAATCATAAGAAAGCTGAAGCAGACACATCATATAAGACAAAGAAGACCTTTGTAAGAATCCTTACCCCAGAGACTTCTCAAACCTCCTTGGCCAGAAGTTTCTTATTTACTCCCCCTTAAGATAATACCTGACCAGGAGAAATTCACGAGAATTAGTTTAGAATTGGCTCGCTCACAGACAGAGCAGTCGAGTCACCTGCAGGGACTAGGGATGGAGCCAGGCTCCCTTGAAGCTTGTGGCTCAGTAGAAGGGAGTAGAACCTCAACATTGAGGCTCCCTTAGAAAAAAGGGCAACTGTAGCAGTCATAACAAGCCCCAAATCTCAGTTGCATAACACCATTGAAACTTACACATCCCTAACATGACAGAACAATGCAGGTACGGCTGGTTGGAGGCAGCTTTCCTCTACGTAGAGATTCAGGCACTCTTATTTTTCCCCTGCCCTATGGCTCTATCATCTTAGGCCTCTGCTTCCACCTAGTACACAAGGGAAAAAGAGTAGCAAGTAGCCTTGCAACAACTTCTTAGCCTGGCCCTCCTGGAAGTTAGGCATGCAATTTCTGCTCAAACTAGCCAAGCCCCTAACAGGAGAGTGATTCCCAGGGAAAGTGCACACTGAGGAAAGGGACACACACTTCAGTGGCCAGCTGGTTGTTATGGTTTATACTTAGATGTCCCCCCAAAGCCTCATGTTCTTGTAGGTGGGGCTTTGGGGAGGTGATTGGATCATGGGGCTGTGGCCTGAAAGGGTATATTTTCCTCCCTTTGCCCTCACCTGTCTCTGCTCCCTCCACCCCAGCTGCCACGCCATGTGGCACTTCTCTGCCATGCACAACTGCCATGCCACCCTGCTTTGGAGCCAGCCAACTATGGACTGAAACCTCTACAAACTATAAGCTAAAATAAACATCTCCTCCTTTAAATTGTCTGTGTCAGATATTTTGTTAAAAAAGTAACTAAGATGCTTAACATAACTGGTTGTCTGCTACATCAAGTGTCAAGCTGAGAGAATTAAGTGTTGACTGACAAACCAATAGCTCCTATTAGATTTTTAATAGTTTTTTCTCATTTATCTCCCAAACAGTCCTTTGCCATATATGTTATTATTGTCTCTGTTGCACAGATGTGGGGCCTGAGATCCAGAAAAGCTAAGTAACTTACCCAGGGTCAGATAGCCTTTGTTAAGTAGCAGAGCTGGGATGTTCCCCCAGGCTGCGTGACTCCGCATCTAACTCTCTCAACCTCTATTCTCTATGGCGTGATGGAAAACCTCACCGTCTCTCTTCATCTTTCGACTTCGTCATTAGGCTCAAGTGAGCATCAGAAAGAAAACTTGAGAATGGGCCACGCAGATGAGGAGCAGGTGTCTGCTTCACACTCGCCCACTGCTTCTTTGTCCCAGTATCATGCACTGTGGAAACACTACACCAGCCCCTCTTTCCTAGAGTAATGTTGACCCATGTCTGGGCAAATAAGAAAAGTTTAGTATGAGTACATCTGTTCAAATAAACCCCATGCTCTCATTTGGCAGGAACGACTAGTTCCCATGATTCTCATGACAGGACCCCCCCACCCCACAGCCCAGCCCCTAACTATCAAGAGCTTCCCTCTTTTTTTTTATTAACATGCAGTGAGATGTGGTAAATTTTTGTTTTTCATCATAATCTTTGTTCCTGCCATTCTATATTTCATAAGTGTGCTAAAGAGTATAGCAGAAGGACTGTGTAAATGTAGGAAGGAGCCCAGGAAAGGGGAGGGCTGGCAAAGAGCTTTAACAACTCACTGGGAGAGTAGTGCAGTCTAGGCTCTTTTTTTTTTTTTCCAGTGCTGGGGATCGAACCCAGGGCCTCACGTGTGCTAGGCAAGTGTTCTACCATTGAGCAATACTCCCAACCCCAGACCTCATATTTTATTAAAACAAACACCACTGTTCCTATAGCTGCCATTGTTACCTGAACAGGTGGAAGGAAGAGAATACTCAACCAGTTCATTCTGATATAAACTCTTTGATACATTAACTGAAATGTGTTCATAGTGGGTGAATATTTTCCCCTGGAAGAGACAGCTTCACTCGAAACATTCACCTCTTTAATCGGAGATCAGAAATCTTCCAAGTTAATTTATTTTAAGCAACTTTCTGTTGGAAATCTAGCACAAAGGTGGTCATACCCTCCATTTGAAGTGCTAATAATTCACACTGTAACTCCATTCAGTTCCCTTGCCTGCATTTGGAGTACTTTGTGGAATCCTTTTACTATTCCATAATCACTCAAATATACATGTAATCTTGGACTACTTACTCAAGTTCTCTGAGCCTCACATGATTCATCTATAAAATGAGGAGTTCGGCTAGATCAATGGTTTTGGATTATTTTTCCCCAAATAATATTTGATGTACAGAAGAGACAAAAGTTTGATTGGAGCTGAAACAATTGAGCAGAACTACTGTGTATTCAGCAATGTGCTGGGTGTCTGATGTACAAAGCTGAGTGGAACAGCCTCTTCTCTCATTCTGGTGGAGGAGATGGTCTCATCTGTTTTAGGGATCAGGGCTCAGGCAGGTGCAGACCAGAGAGTGGAGGAGGTTAAGGTTCATGGGGCCAAACTCAGCTGTACAGGAGGAGAATCAGGGAGTGAAGGTCTGACCTCCTGTCCCCTGCAGAGACAACTCTAAGCTCATTCTACACAGTTTGTACACAGCAGTGGTCACCTCGATAACACACTTTATTGACTTCCTCTTGCTCTCTGACTTGCTCTCTCTGTTACCTCATTGCTACTCTCTGAGAGACATTCTTAAAACAGTGTCTCAAACTTTGCTTTCTGGGAAACCTCACCTAAGAGAGTAGCCATGAGAAGTATGAAAGGCATTTCTAAGGGGGGAGACAGCAGAGAGTACATGGGAGGGATGAGCAGCTCAAGGCTGGCTGGGCCATTTCTGTTCTCTGCAGCCAACAACATAGCATTGAGGATAAACTGCTGTTCATCTGCCCTGGACATGCTCAGACCACTCCAACCCCTCAACTGCTGTGTGCTTAGAGAAAGCAAACCACTCTCATATTTGCTCACCCAGTGCAGATGGATGAACAGTGCACATTCCTAGGGTTAGGAGAGGAGCATCTACTGTCTGCTGCTCCTGGAAACAAGGCCCTTTGTCAAGAGCTCTGGGCCTCTGTGGGTTGCAACACCCTCCCTCATTTCACACTGCAACCTTGCACCGGGAGCAGAGCTCATTGTGATTATTACCTCATTGTATTTAATCTGCAAATTAAGAGTTAGAATTGAAAATGTCTCTTGAAGGGCAGGAGGTATGGATTAGAATTTTACAGTAAGGATAGTAGGAAACCAGTCCCTACATTGTCAAACCACATGAACATAGTAAAGGAAATGAAAATGAGAAAAAAATTAAAGGAAGGAAAGGAAAAATAATGGTGGCAACATAAGGAGGAGGTGAACAGGAGGTTATGCAAAATTCATGCTGTAAGGCCTATTCATGTGCTGGCTATAAGATTTCTAATCACTGTGTACCATGAAAAGGAAAACACTGCCAGTTACAATATTTACAGAGTCCATAAGGTGAAAGGAAACCAGTCACTAAGGAAAAGCACAACTATTTGTGATACTGAGACCAGAATAAAATCTCTCCATCTTCTTAAGCAGAGAGGCGGCTGCCTGACGTAATGAAGAGCATCTATAAACCTGTCCTTGCAGGAAACACAATGACAAAGCACACAGGGCTATTTCTTAGGACATCCCTCAATACAGGCTGATGGCATCATGACAAAGTGCAATTCAGTAAAAGCAACTTTATGGGGTGCTGATGAGATATATCCAGGTATTAAGCTCACTGATGGTCTACTTAATTCATAACTCCAGTCAGATCTTAGGGTTTCTGGAAGGATGTACAGGCTGCAGTTTTTCTAGTAATCTTCCATAAATATTGTTTTGCTCAGCTAAGCTTTTAAAAATACTGAGAGACAGTAAGTTTGAAATCATTATCTAGATGATGGCTGTTCTTGTGGGTGGTTAAGCACAAAACCACCTGCTCTGCTCATCAGTCAGCCAGGCTCGGGCAGACTCGACATGCCCTTGAGAAGACACTGGGGCCACCCCAGGACAGCGAGTCCTTGCACCAGTGGACCTCCTGTGTTTTCTGGGGCAGGGTACCCAGGATTCTCCTCAGGAAGTAACCTTGCACTCTAAGGTGGAGGTTAATGGGTGGCATAGTAATTTTAGGCTGACAAGAATACTGAGTCTGGTGCAACAAACCCACTTCCACCGTGGGGATGAGAAATCATTCAGTAAAATACCAATGAAGTGGCTGACTATGCAAAACGCCACTCTTTGTACAACCTCCAAGACAGACAGATTTGCAAAATGTACTCTGTAGCTAAGTGAAGGGAATTATGAGCTACAAAGGGGATAAAAATGGGAAGAAGTCTACTGACAATGATGCTTGATTTAGAATAGCAATTGATCTGTAAGGCCCTTCAAGTAGAAAGCAGGTAGGGAGCAAGGGTAGTAATCCTAATTTTTCACAGTATAACAGTGGCATCTACATATGACCTTCACTGTCCTCTAACACCACAGGGCAAACATCCAGCCCAGCTTTAAATTAGGGGAAAAGGATGACAATAAAGACAAAGAGTGTTCTTTGGAAGAGGGACTAGAAAGGAGAGTTGGCTGCACTTGGATGAATCATGATCTTTTTTTTTTTTTTTTTGTGGGTACCAGGGATCGACCTCAGGACCTCGTGCACCAGCAGGCGCCCGTGCCGCTGAGCGATATCACCGGCCCTTTTTTCGTATGTGGGTTCCGGGAGTCGAACTCGGGCCCTCGTGCTTGCCAGGCAGGCGCTTACGCCGCTGAGCTATCTCACTGGCCCATGAATCATGATCTTGAGGTTGTAAAGACAGCCTTCATTCTTCATCTGCTTGATTGTGGCCCCACCTAGCACAGTGACCCCTGGATGGCTCCTTTTATGGGTAGGCATTTAACCTTTGGCTGGTGTTTGTCAAGGAGAAGAGGATACCCCTATATAATGTAGCTCTCCTCAGCATTCAGCCAACTCTGGTTATTACAAACTAGGCCAATTCTTTTTCAGCAATTTTTACCTAGTGACTCAATGGAATACCCTAAAGCGAAGTTATTCCGCTTTTAAAACACAAAACTTCAAAACCATCTGAGGAGAGCTTACTCAGAGTTCCATGTCATCTTCTCCAGAGTCTTCTAAAAGAACCTGTTTCCATATAAGGTATGGATGAGAGTTGCCAGATAAAGCAAATAAAATACGGGATGCTCAGTTGAATTTGAGGTTCAGATAAACAAGGAATACTCTTTTAGTATAAATGTGCTCCATGTAATATTTGAGACATACCTAATACTAAAAAAGTATTCCTTGTTCATCAGAAATTTAAATTTTAATGGGCATCCTGTTTTTTAACTAGCAACTCTACTCTGGATGGGTTGTAGTTGATAAATGTTGTTTTTTAAATTTAGTGTCTAAAACTTAGTTTCCAGTACAACCCAGAAAAACAGCTCAAGTGGGATGGGAAGGCTTTTGTGTGAAGGCTGATAAAGACCTTCCTGAGAGGAGATAAAGCCCCCTTCCTCACATTCCAGTTGGGTGTCAGGGCCAGACGGGCACCTTTGAGCTGCCATGGCCTTGGGTAGAGAATCTGTTCCAACACCCAGAAGCCCCCACCAGTTATTTCTAACCTCTATAAGTGGTGGCACCTTCTTTTTACCCTTGATTCTGCTGCCTCTATTCATTTTAGGAGATACTTTCACCCTTGAGGATAGCATATTTGTGCTACTCTACATAATGTCTTAAGCTTCTCTTTTCTGTTTACCTTCTGTTCCATTTCCTTTGCTCTTCTGGTATCAATCTTCTCCCCATCCTCTGCAGAGTTCCAGGACTTTTGACACATTAAATAAGAAGAGAAGCCCCTCCATGGGCAGGGTGTGGACTATTAATATGGCCTTGCTCCCGTGGAGGGCTTCTATTGCAAAAGCCTCCTCTTATTCTATTTCGTTTTCTCCTCATGCTCTTCCACCCTGATGTCCCTGAAGGAGTAATGCTGTGTGGGTGGGTGTTCGCCTTGGGGGTGGTGCTTGGGAGACATTTTTGGCTTGGCGAAGGTGGGTGGTTCTATGTCACCTAAGAACATTTTCTCCACCACCTCCCACTTTAGTCTTTTAGGGTTGAAGAAAGTACGAGAAGGACTAGTCCAGAACCATCCCTCAGGTAGACCACACCTTGCTGTTATCAAGCTCCTCAGATGGGCGCCCCACAGCTTCTCCCATAGCTCCACCAGCACTGAATGACTCACTCATCAGAAAATGCAGGTTGCCTCTCCCCACCACTCTTTAATTCTAATTCTATTCTCTAGAGGTTCTATGATTGAATATCAAATTTATTTTTGATTACTAATCCCTTGTTTAATTCACTGGGGAAAGTACACCCTGACACAGAACAAGGAATCTTTTGAATGAAAATGGTTATGGGAATGAAATATTGCAAAGGAACACACCTCTTCCTCTGAAACCCTGCTGAAATAGAGCTCAGGTCATTTGGAGACCACATAGGCTGGTGGCTGTGGTAGGGTTCACAGAACAATCTTGGTGAATCTTAGAAGAAACAGCAAATTCATTCATTGGGAACCTTTTAACATTTTCATCCTCAAAGGTAAATGATATGGCGTTTTCACCTGATCTCAATAGGGAAGCCTGTTTTGGGGGAGAGTGTGAGGTCCCCTATGGGATTTTCAGAGTGGTAATGGCTGCAGACAGGTGTGTGTAATCAAGAGATAATAAGGCTGGTGTAGGCAGCACCCTGAAGTTCACTGCGATGGGGCAAAGGAAATCTAAGCTAGGATTCATTCTCCTCCTCTGGGATGGGAGTGGGTTAGTTAGAATTACTGCAGAGTAAGTCTTCCTGCCCCAGGCAAGCCTATACACTAATCAAAGTGAGAACAATTGCTGAGGCAAAAGGTTACCTGTATAGGAGGTTACTCACTCTGGTAAATAAGCACCTGTCATGAGAAAAGCATCATCAGATTCCAGAGTCATGAATTAACATATTGTGCTAGTGTCCCACAGTGCTGTGTTTCTTTAGTTAGAAACATATTTTATCTGTTGGTAGTCAGGGCCATGCAGTGTGTGGTGGCTATGACCAACTGTATGGAGTTATTAATTTTCACTTACTCTCTTCTACAAAGGTGGCCCTTTGGTTGATTCTCATGACACAGTTGACTACCCACCAACAACAGCCAACTACTTAATCCCCATTCTACTTGCCTTTTTTGGAAAGTCTTACTTATTCTTACCATTTCAATGGTTCACCACTATTATTTCCATGACTGTAAGATGCATTATTAATTCATAACACCTGGGGGTGGATGGGAGGAAAGAAGAACGCCTATTGCATTAAATATACATTTATTGTAAGTTCATCCCCACCTGCACCTCATAGCTAATACCTACCTACCTACCTTTCAAGACTCCTTGCACAGTCAGGCCTTTCGTGAAACTAATTCTGCAAACATTCCCCAGGCCTACCGCTCCCAGATTGTGTCATGACTGAACCTTGAACATACCGCCACACCTACTGCCACAAGTATTAAGTTACCATATGTGGACTGCAAGTACCTCGAGGACAGGAACTGTCTGACTCATCCCTGCTGTTCAAGGATCTAGTCCAGTGCACAGCATTAATTCACTGTATAAATGCATATGGAGTACCAGGCACACTCCTACTGTGTACCAGGCACACTCCTAGGCTTGCGTTTGTTTGTTAAACAAGGAGATTTTGGCTTTTTTTTAACAAAAAAAAATCTACTCTGCAGTAACATGAAAGATAAAAGATGAGAATATGCCAGACTCTTAGATCCTTGCACTGTTAGAGAGAGATGGAAGCAGTGCATATGTTGTGCTAAACCAAATGTGATCAAGTGCCACAATGTGCAGTCCAGGCGTTAGGCATTCTGGGTGGTGAAGAAAGGGAAGGATTGTTGAGCTTCTGGGGGAGACAGGCCTTGCATTTCTCTATAACGCCAATATCTTCCAACCTTTAACATCAGGCTTACATCCAAGGTCGACTGAATGAAATAAACCTTGCCCCAGAAATTCTAGGGAAGGATTGGGACAGGCAGGGCAAATGAATAACTGGGTAGGTGAACAGCTCCGGGAAAGGCTTGGTGGCAGGAATGGAATCAATTTTTTTTTCATTAGGATAGATGTAACACCACAGTTACCATTTTAACCGTGTTTAAGTGTGCCATATAGTATATGCATTAAGTACATTCATCACAAGGAATAAATTAAAAAAAATTTTTTTTTAATTTGTATGTGTTTGCAGTTCGTGTAGTTCACAATTGTCCTGGGGAATGGTTACATATACATATTACAGCATGTTTCTTTATTTTCTTTTTTTTTTAAATCCCCTTCCTCTTTCCTCCTTCTCCCTCCCTCTGCCTCCAGTACCCCCATCCCATTTTTCATTCTTGTTGATATTATTGGTCTTAGTTCATGTTATGGCATATAACGTTTACATTAATTGGGGTTAGTAGGTTCCTGTACATGGCATATCTTTATTCTTATTTCCCTTTCACCTCCTCCTCTCTCCTCACCTTTGTTCCCTTGGACCCTGTCCCTATTGCAAGAGATCCATCCCCTTGTCCTTTTCTTTCCATCCTTTATCATTTTGTTTGTACTTTGCCTCACTCAAATGAGAAATACTATACGGTATTGAAGCTTGTGTGTCTGGTTTGTTTCCCTCAACATTATATTTTCCAGGTGCATTCATTTTCTTACAAAAGTCTCAAATTTATGATTCTTAATAGCCAAGTATTATTCCATTAAATATAGAGACTACATTTTCTTTATCCAGTCATCTGTTGATGGGTATACAGGCTGCTTCCAGGATTACCAATTGTGCTGCAAGAGGAATGAGGTTTTTTGTTTGTTTGGTTTTGTTTTTGTACCAGGAATGGAACTCAGGACCTTGCGCTTGCCAGGCAGGCGCTATGCCGCTGAGCAATCTCTCTGGCCCAAGAAACGAATTTTTAAGTCTCTTTCTAAAGGGTTCATACCTGGCAAAAGCACACTGGTTCGTGAATAAGAAACACTGGTGGAAATAAAAACGCACCAGAATAAAAAGCAGGATTCTCCCCCATCTTGGGCAGTTTCCCCGTGAACATCTGCGATTTGTTTTGGATATACAGTATTAAGGAAAGGCTGCGCGGGGTCGCGGGGGCAGTGCTCCTTGTGTGTCTGAATCATCCTTGCGAAGTTTCAAATGAGGAAGACAATTTTTTCCCCCAATACAGAGGAGCCTTTTGTATTCAAATCAAAAGTACAAAACTCTTGTGGGGAAAAAAAGCGTCTTTACTGACAACTAGTTGTGTCCACTTAAAGCAAAAAATATAAAGTCTTAAGAGTACATTCCATATGAAGTACTATAGCTATTTATAGCTTGGTGAATTGTTTAGAATGGGTGTCTGTGGGAAGCTGTTCTAATCAGTGCCACAGGCACTGGACAGGAGGGAGGTGTGTCAGGGGGAAGAGGGCCCAGCCACAGGGTGAGAAGGGCGGCCAGGCAAACTCCCCTTCTGTGAGTCCTTGGGGAACACTTCAGGCCTCTGTACCACAGGCGGGTTCAGTCCACAGCCCTTCAAGCCTCCCAGCTTTCAGTCCGCTCTGAATAATCCTTACCGAGGGCCAAACGGCTGTCTGTTGGGGTGCTTAGCTCTGCAGCAAGGGCGAACGTGCGTGCGGGTTCCTAGGTGGGGAACAGCGGGCACGCGTGGGTGACTCCAAAGTGTAGGAACGCGGGGTGTCCCGGGATAGGGCCAGAGCGATGCGATTTTCAGACGCGTCTCCAGGCCAACTCTGAAAGGCCGGAGCAAAGTTTCCAGCGGGGTGGGCGCCCGAAGGGGAGGGCCGGGTGGGCTCCGCCGTCTCCTCCCCTTAAAGCGGGTGGCCCCGGCACCTCCTCCGTTACCTGAGTGGGGAGGGGCTTGGGAAAGTTTGTGTTTGTTGCTGGCACAGCGCCGGATGGGAGGCGCGGGCGGGCGGGCGCTGCGGTTCTTCCCTTTTGCTTTCGGGAAGCGGCCGGGGCCGCACGCTGGGATCGGCGGGGCCGGCTCCCGGGCCAGCCGGCTGGCGGAGGAGGGCGGGGAGGAGCGGGCGGGCGCGAGCGGAGCCCGGGGCGCACGTACGCCCCAGCGCTGGGATTTCTCGGCTTGCGAGGAGAGCGGAGCAGGCGCGCGGCCCAGCGGAGGAGCGCGGACTCTGGAGCAGCCGGAGCTGGAGGAGGAGGAGGAGAGGCGGCGGGGAAGGAGCAGGAGGGAGACAGTCGCTCCCGCCGGCCAAGCATGGGGCGCCTGGCGCCGAGGCCGCTGCTCCTGGCGCTCCAGTCGCTGGGTAAGTGCACGCGGCTCGGCGGGCCGCGGGGGCACCCGGGAGGCTCGGCGGGGCGCGGCCGCAGCGTGCGGCCTGGGGCGCCGAGGGTGCCCGGCGGCTCCCGGGAGACCCGGCCCCGGGGCGCGGGCGGCCCTGCGGAGAGCGGCTGCGGGGCGGCCCCGAGCCCGGCGCACATCCGCCTGGCCCCGCGCGGGGCGCACGGAGCCGTCTCGCGGGGCCGAGCCTCGCCCCTCCACGTGCCGGGGGGAGTGCCCCGTGGCCGGCTTCCCCCCTGCCCTCCCTACCTGTTGGCCGCTGGGAGCCCGGCTCACCTTGAACTCCGGGCCCGGAAGGTGCCTGCGGTTCCTGGCCCGCGTCCCCAGCTTGAGAGCGGAAATCGGAGCCTTTGATCTGCCCCGCCGTCGCCGCGACCCTACGGATCGTTCTGCACAGACGCGAGCCCACGCCGAGATGCCTTTCCAGGGAAGCGGGAGAATCCACCAACTTCCTTCTAGGAAGGTCACGGGTGGCCCAGAGCGTTACAATGACAGTCGGCGTGCGATCTCTTCTGTCATTGTAGTGGTGGCTAGATCTGCCTCAGTCTTGTCTTTCAGCTTTTCTTCAAGCTGCTGAGACACATATTTATACACAAAGACCCAGGAGCCCAGTTCTCCAACTTTTCTACCTGTTACTTTTCCTCCCTTGCCTTGTCCCTCTGCCTTCTACCCTCTAGAAACCCGTGGTGCCTCTTGATTGTTTGGCCCAGCGCCCTACCCCCACCCAAAGAATCTTTCATGGTTTTTTTTTTTTTTTTTTTCCCCTCTCCATTTTCCATTCACGCCGTACGTAGACACCATCTTCACATAGATACACACAGTGATCTTAACCAGCTACGGAAATAATGTTTATTGGGTGCCCACCATGGTACAGGAGGGCTGACCCGTAAATATTTTGATATTCTTTGATGCCTGTGGTCAGTGTCAACCTGGACAAGCAGAATTCTGAGACCTGGCCACAAGTTCTCTCCAAAAAACACCTAGAGAAGATAGCTCTGAATCTTTTGCAGAGCATGTGATGCGCGTTGTGTGTCCCATCCAGTCCACAGCTGCACACAGGGCAAATGATTGCTGTGCTCTTAAGGCCTGCAGGTCCCAGTAGAGGGCTTCCACAGCCACTCCCCTCCTGCTGGCACCCAGGCTACACTGTCCCAGCCCCCACGACTCCTACTGCCAGTGAATCGGCCTTTCTAGCTGCTACTGTGTTCTTCACCTCTGAGGGATTTTCTCAAACTCATTACATCAGAGAGTTCCTCCAGGCACACTGCGTTAGCTACCACCCAGTTCAGAAAGCCTCTGGATCTTCTCTCAGTTTTATAGTCTCTCTGTGGCTTGTGAGTCTAGTGCTTTTAATATTCCCTTTCACTCTGGGAATCTTGTGAGCTCTGTTTGTTCTACATTGCTGTTGACAGTCCACATTGTTTAACTGGCTTATGCCCTGAGTCAAGCAGGCACATGGTCTGTGGTTGCACAGATTGTACATTGGACAACCCTGTGGAGCTGCCCTTCACATCACAGTTTGTATGAATGACTCCCCCTGGAGTTTTCAGTTCACAACCCATGCACCAGGTACTAGGGCCAGGTAAGGTAGAAGTTTGGGAAGAATGCCCTTGAATAACTCTGGTATGAGAGAAAAGGGGAGAGGGAGCAAAGAGAGACCAGCAAAAGAAATAAGTAGTGGGGATGGTATAGCTTGGGGAAATCTTGGCAGTATACCAGTGTGTCCTGCCCTGGCTAGACATCTCATGTTAACTACACAAGGAATTGTGGTGTCACCAGCCAATGCCTTTACACCTTACCTTCTGAAAAGTGCTCAGTTCATGTTCTACCTGTCACCTCTGCCCTTAGAATCTCACCTGATGGGGCTTCTGCCTGACTTCTTGGAAGCCCTCTCTCCTCCACCACTCTAGCACTGTACTGATTCCTGAAACCTAATATGTTGATAAGCAAGATCGTATTTCCTCTGGCATTGCAGCCAGCATAGAATCTTGGTATCGTTGCTCTCTGTGACCTCCGTGCTCACACTGTTCCCTGTATTCTCTGGGTTTCCCGTTGCACAGGTTGGAGCTTCTTCCTGTCTGTCTTGTTTCTATAGCTACTAGTTTGCCCAGGTCCGGAAGGTTCCTCACACAGATAACTTCTCACATCTTTCCTGTTGACCTTTTCCTCCAGCCTCCCTTCTAAAATCATTATTTTCCTAAAGTATCATTTTTGGGGCTCCCATCAGTTCCTTATATTTTTCCTCTAAGGAGATGCTGCCTCGTGTTCCTTCCCCTCCAATCTTCATTCTGATTTAGATATTTCATTCCAAGGAAGCTGTTTGTTCTTTACACAGAATATATTGAACCTTCTGGCCCCTCCTACCTCTCTCTTGCCTCTGTTCCTCCTCTACCCCTTAGAACCCATTTCCTCTGTGAAGCTTTCCTAAGTAAGCCTACCTACCAGGACCACACCAGAACCGCTCAGCTTCTAAGGCAGATTTTCACTGTTCTTGCCTATGTCGGACCTTCCTTGTCCATACATTCATTACGATATTTCTTGTGCATGCACTGCGTCCATAACAGTGTTCAGTACTGGGAGTCCCAGACAAATGACTGAGCATAGTGTGTGAGTAGGATTGGTTGGTGGGGTTGAATGGACAGGTGATAAAACAGATAGGATGAAATACCTGAGTAGGAACCACATGCTGGTAGGAAGCAAGGAAGAGGATGATTAATTTTGACTTAGGGGTTGGAGTTGCTCTTGTTGAAGAGGTGACATTTGAGCTGAGCCTTGAGGATAATTAGAATTTTCAAAGAAAGGATAGAAGAGCATCTGGGCTCTGGGGAAAAGCGTAAAGCGTAGATGAATGAGAAAGTGTGGCTCACTCAGAAGTGGCACATGAGTTCCATGTGATGAGGTGGGAGGAGGTAGAGTCTGGGGCTTTGCGTATGTGCCGTGCTGAACGGTCTGAAGGGTGAGGGGTGGATCCATTGGCCTCTGGGTGCTGCCAGGTAGCCTGTGCTTTCTCATCATGGCACCCCTTTGTCTTATTGGATGTGCTTGTTCCCTTGTCTAAATCTCCACCCTGTTTATGTGCCCTGGGGGCTGCACTGGTCTTGCTAACTATTCTATGCTGTTACTAATAGTATGTGTAATAGTAGATGTTCGATAAATATTAACTAACTGGATGCATAGAAATGGGTATATCTTCTTATCTGGGAAATGTGCAGCCATTGAAAGTTTGTGGGGTGTGATTAACACAACAGGGTGATGTGTTTAAGGATGATAAATCCTCAAATAGTATGCAGCATGAATTGGAGAGTGGAAGGTCTGGAGATTGTGGAGAGGGATTAACATATTCTCTTTAGGTCTGTTTTGAAATTTTTGCAAATCCATTAAAATAGTTTTAAGTGACAAAGGCATTTCATCTATATTTTGATATTCAAATACTATAAAATAGTATTAATTAGGTAGGCTAACTGGCTCTAGCAAGTAGACTGAGAGTGTAGTGGTTCAAACAATACAAGTGTGTTTTATTACAGCCCAGGGCATACTCCATAGGGAAGATGGGGTGGGATCCTATTCCGGTCTTTCATTCTGGTGGCAGTCATTCTGGCTCCCAGGCTGGTGGCAGTTTTGCTGTCTTCAGCTGATGATTTATTTCTGAGATCACTTTGGTTGTATTTATCACCACTTCAGCCTTAAAAGGAGGAAACAGTATAGCATAGACTAAATGGAGACCTCCTGGTCTAAACTTGGACATGGCACCTCCAAATCTGCACATATGCCATTGGAGAGAATTTAGTTTCATGTCATACTAGCTGCAAGAGAAGCTGGGAAATGCAGAGAAGCCTGCAGCCATGTGCCAGCCACTGTGGAGGAAGGAAAGGGACCTGGGGTGACAGCTTGCTGTCTGTGTCCTTTGTAGAGAATGTAAGATAAAAAGAAAGATGTGTCCACCCTCCTGCTCAGCATAGCTACTCCTATATAAAGTGTGTGTGTACAACTAATTTTTTTAAATTTTTTCGGGCGGTGCTGGGGATTGAACCCAAGGCCTTGAGCATGCTAGGCAAGTGCTCTTAAACTGAGCCACATCCCAAGTCCTGTTCTTTTCTCATAGCTTCTGTACAGGGCTCTGCACCTAACAGGCACAGAGTAATAATAGCTACAATTTATAGCATCAGGCTCTTCATCTGTCATTTATTCCTCCCAGCAACATTTTGAGAAAGGTGCCATTATTTTCTCCTTATTATAGATGAGCAAAGCGATGCCCAGAAAAGTTAAATAACTTGCCCAATCATACAGATACTCTGTGACGTAGCCAGGATTTGATCCCAGGACTCCATTTTGCCTCTGCCAAGGAGAAGCTGATAGAGGTTCACTATCACCTTGGGCTGTATATTGCTTGTGATTAATTTGTGCAGAAAAGGATGATAGTGGTTTGAAAGCAAAAGTGCAGTTAAAAATAGGAGGATCTGGGGTGAGGTTGGCCCAAGCACAATTCCTGAAGGGACTGGCTGTGCCAGCATGCACCTCTCAGATGCGACAGCCACAATCTCTAGCTGGTCCCCACAACTGCCCCAAGGAAAGGGACTGAAAGACAATCTCCTTCAGAAAGCGCTGAAGGAGGAGGAAGGTCTAGCAGGAGGAACCCTAGTGAATCCATCCAGCTCTAACAGCCTTTGAAGTGCTGTGGCCCTCAGAGATTCCTTGGCACTCATTTTAGCCTTGTTAACAGAATTCCTGTATATGCCAAGCTGATTAATGCCTGCCCTAGCTATAATTATTCTTATTAGCCTGCTGAATAGGAACTCTAGTTGTCAGTGATCATTCCTTACAAGGCAGTTGGGCTAGTCGGCATTTATATGGCTATTTTGTTTTAGCGATGAGCTGCTGAGCTGATTATCCCCCCATAGATTGAATGTACATTTTCATATCGCCACTGTGTCTGGCAGTTAAATAAGGTGTGGGCTGTCTGTCAGTGTGTGTCTGTGTCTCACTTTATCAAATGAAGTTGGGGGAAAGCTGTCAGGGGCAGTTCAGAGCTATTCAGTTTAATTGCATTGGTTTCTTAAAGGCAGGGTAGCAAGGCCATTTGACTCTGCTTTGGGAAAATAACTTGCACTGGCAAAAATTCTTCATAATTTATCTTCTGGAAAAGGCAAAGTGCTGCAGTTGGCACAGTCAGTGGTTTTTCAGATCTTGGAATATTTCTCCCCACACCAACTGTAGTCTTTGGGAAGCAACAGAAATAGACCCAGTGGTTAATGATGTTGCCTACCGGCAGTGTGATTCCAGTAGGCTGGAGATAATGGCACTGTGTATATGTTTGAGTTCTTCGAAGCCTGATTTCTTTATGATGGTCCTCAAGTGTCTGAGCTGGATTATAGAGTTGCTAAGTGGCATGATTCAAGTTTAAGTATGATATTCTGGGGCTTTAACTGCATCCTGTTTCACACCTTTCTAAGCAGTTGAAACATGAAAGCATTTACATCATTTGAGATATTTTAGGGGAATGGAGAAGGACCAAGTGGTTAGTACTGCTCTGTCTAGGATGGATTTGGCTTAGAATGGTGAAGAGCTGAATTGTGCTTAAGGGTTCAGGGCACATTTCAAAATGTGTGTTACCTTTGAATCCTAATGAGGTAGAGGCAGTTTGCAGGCAGATCAGTGACTTCTCAGACCTTCAAAGTGACATCAAGCCAAGAATATCCTGGAAATGGCTCTTCCACGCTTTTATTTAGACCTAGAGTAGGCCAGCACTTCCCAGCTTATGGGTGATGACAAAGGACCCCTATGGTTTTCAGGTGGGTTGTAGGTGTGTCATGATATGGTACCCTCAGTCCCTAGAGCCCAAGGATCAAAGGCCACCTCTAAACCTGAAGGTATGTTACCCAGAGGACTATACAGATACTGTCATTTCCCACATGTGCCGTGATTGGTGATGGTTGGCAGTTATATCTTTCACTTGGTGAACTACAGTTCTTTCACCCCCTCCTCGGGATGTGGTATTTGAAGATGAAAGCTGAGAAGCTTGGTGGTGTGGCCAGCAGCTGGTTTACCTGTTCAGCAGCTAGGGGACAGGAATTAGAGGAAAGTTCTATGAGGAGTAGTCAGAGGGGTAGGAAAAGAACCAGGAGAGCACCTTGTTGGAAGCCAAGCAGAGATGGGTGGGAGTGGACTTGTTAAAGAGGGAGCAGTCAGATGCTGCCAAAAAACCAGAAGGATAAAGGTAAAGTAAAGCCCTTGGATTTGAGCACTGTGGAGTCTGAAACAGTAAAGAAGAAAGTGAATTTATACAAGTTGAGTTAGTGGGGTGGGCGAGGAACTTTTGAATGAGAGGCTGATGCCCACCTTCTTGAGTGGTGCAAGTAGAAGACCACTGTAAAGGTGGTAGCTTGGGGCATGGCAGGATCAGACACACTAAAACAGAATCCAGAAGAGTCCGGTGTGCTACAGGGCCAGATAGGAGACTCTAATGGAGGAACAGGCTGGAGACAAGAGGCAAGCGTGACTATGGATGTGGGTGGACTCCTGCAAAGGAATGACAGTGGGACCAGGGCTCAAACAGAGGTCCTGGCCTTGGAATGTCGAGGAGGGAAGAGAAAGGTAGAGAAGAATATGAGGGAGCAGTGTGTCGTGGCTGCAGTCTCTGCAGTGCTTTAAGCTTCTGTAGCCCTAGAGTGGCCCCACTGTCCACAGACCTGCAATGTAGAGGTTATCTCTGTGTCCTTTTTTCTCTCAGCACACATGTGAAGTTTCCCCCATATCTCTTTGCACGTCTTCTTCTATGTGGGTTGGTGGAATTAACTTATTCCTTGATAGCTGCTTTTAGGTCTCCAGCTGTTGGATAGAATCCCCAGTGCCAGGACACTGTGGCATCTCACAACTGCTTTTTCTCCCATGTACATCAACTAGGGAGAGGTGGTGCATGCCTGAAATGACAGCACTCTGGGAGGCTGAGACAGGAAGATTACAAATTTGAACCCAGGCTGTGCAGCTTAGTGAGAACCTGTTTCCATATATATATATATATAAAGATTAAAAAGGGCTGGGGAAGTACCTCAATATGAAGGCCCTGGGTTCAGTCTCCATTATCACAAAAAAAGAAAAAAAAAATCGTATTACACGTGTAATTGTTTCTGTTCTTTACATCCTTCCTACTCCCATTGTAGCTCCCAAATGAGAATCACTTATATAAAGAAAAAAATACAGTTCAGGTCTTGGAATCAGTCCTCTGCTTGAATACTGTCTCAGCAGTGTGAAGGTTAGACAAGTTTCTTCACCTCTTTGAACCATACTCTGCATCTGCGAAATGGGTTTTTTTTTGAGTCAGAGTCTCACTTATTAGTGCAGGCTGGCTTTGAACTCACTACGTAACCCAGGCTGGCCTCGAACTTGCAGCAATCCTCCTGTCTTCAGACTCCCCAGTGCTGGGATTACAGGCATGCACCACCACACCCAGCTTGCATCTGTGAAATAGGAAGAACATCCCTCTTGCAGGATCTTTATGAAGATTAAAAATAATATATGTAGAAAAATGCAAACATTAAACTTAATGAGTGTAAGTTGGTAGTGTGATCTGAGGACCAGAAGCATCGGCAGCTGGTGAAGGATGCTCAGGACCAGTCCAACCCACTGCCTCAGAGTCTGCAAGATCCCCAGGGGGTTCAAATGCATGCTAAAGTTGAGAAGCCTGAGTCTGCGACAGTGCTTGGCACACAGAATATTTGGTGAGCACCAAACAAAGGTCATGGTCGGAGGCAGAGCTAGATGGCAATGTCCTGGGGCTGGACTCCATGGGAGTGTGACAGGCTTTCAGTTAACAGTGAAGGATAGGGACAGTGGGGGTCTGTAGTGGAGGTCATTGGCCTGGTTTTGTGGCTTAATCCACAAAGTCTGGAACCTATGAGGGATAACATAGTGTCTTGCCATGGGGTGATGGTAGAAGGATGAGGGATGAAGGAATCCAGAGAGCTGATGAGAACATTGCAGAAAATGTTGGTCAAGGAGCCCACAGGCAGGTAAGTGAGACTTCCAGGTTTTATGAATCTGTGGATTTAGGGGGCTGGAGGACAGGGTGAGGATCCAGAAGCAACTTCAGAGGTGCAAGTGAGTGGGTGGTCTAGGAAGATAGGAGGTGAGCATCAAAAGAGAGAACTTATGAATTCATGCTCCTGGAAGGGGATGTCTAAGGTGTGATAGGTGGGGCAGCGTAGTTTTGAATAAGCACTTACTTGGAGCCTTTGCTGCTTTTCTGGCCAGTTTGAGTCTAATGTCAGACTGGATTGGGCCCAGATAGATTAGGAGACAGCAATGTGCCTTTTTAGAAGCATTAGTCCCAGGTGTTGTAGGGAAAAGGCAATAACCTGTGACTAAGATGAATTGGGGGACTGGGAGCAGGTGTGTTGGAAGGAACTAATACCAATATGATTACTTCCCCAAGAAATTCCTTCCTGCCTTCAATATACCATTTATTTTTGTGCCAGGCAATGCACTTTCCATATGTTAGTAGGCTTTATAACTATGAGGTAGGTGCACTCATTACCCCTGCTTGATAGACTGAGGCACAGTGAAATAACTTGCTCAAGGTCACACTTCGAATGGTAGGACTGCTAGGACTCAAATCCCGGTAGCCTAGCTCCAGTCCTTCCTTCTCTGTTAGTCAAAATGTACCTTTGAAAATGTGGAATTGAAAACTTGACACAATTAAACTGTGATAACATTTGCATTCCTCTGTGTGTGTTTCTGTGTGTGTGCATGTGTGTGTGTGTGTGTGACTGGAAATTGAACCCAGGTTGTCTACCATTGAGCTACATCATCCTCAGCCCTGATTGATTGATTGATTGACTGATTGATTGATTGACACAGTCTCACTAAGTTACCCACGTTGGCTTCAAACTCATGATCTTCCTACCTCAGCCTCCCCAGTAGCTGGGCTTACAGTTGTGGAACCTCATACCTGGCTTATTTCTCTGTCTAAAAGACACAACACTTGGTTGGATTCTGGCCTTAGTTCTTGTACTCACTAGTTTTGTGTCCTTGAACAAGTTGCTGAATAGCTCTTAGCCCCTGTAAAATAGGGATTAGTGGATCCTGAAGGTATCCCCTCCCATCTCCAGGATTCTCTGAGCCATACTGACCCCTGCTGCAGGCCATATGCCTCCTGGTTGGTCCTGGCTTCCCTGGCTCTTTGCCCATTTTCTGCTGCCCTCCTCAAGTCTGCAGCCTGCATCTGTTTCTCACCTGCCTGGCCCTTCCGCACCACAGGGCTGGCTGGGGCCTCTGATGGCTCTGTTTGTTATTCTGTCCTTGTATCAGCAACAACTTCCTCATTCCAGCCCACGTCCTGTGCTGGGAAGCTGGGGTCCTTCCTCCAAAGTTCCCTAGGGTATGAGGTGACCCCACTACCAGGCTAACTGGCCTTTCAGATGGACTTTTGGGGGAAGATCGAAGAAACGGGAAGCAGTAAAGCATTTCTAGATGACAGAATATTTTTACTATTACTGATTTTTTTTTTTTTTTTTTAAGTTCTGATTGAGGCTATCAGCCACGAGTAAGGTGGGGTTGAATAGTCAAGTTTCAGTCCTCAGAACTGTGATGTGTTTTCTTCTACCTTTATTTAGCCTTTGAGTCTAGGGAAGGGCCTGGTTGATGGCCTGGCTCCACATTTTCCTTTTCCCACCGTACCCCAGACCATAGTGAGAAGAGACATAGACATCTTTTGATGTGTCCGAATATTGACACTATTTCGGAGTTTACACCTTCTGGAACTGCCCTTCAGGAGAGTTGAAATCCTGACATCTCTAATCAGTATTCTTAATTGCCTAAGAAATATGGCCTAGTGTTTGGGAACTTTCTTCCTTTTCTCTTGGTCTGAAAGGGGAAAGTTCAAAATGATGCTGGATATAATCCCAACTGGAAGGATACATTTTAGAAAACCTGCATGTTGTTGGCAGGAACTTGTGTCTCTGACCTCAGTCCTTGCTGCAACTTGGGTGCTATCCAGCCCTCCCTGACTACTTTAAGGTGCAACTACTGGTGCTGCTAAGCTCAGTGATTCTATCCTGCTTGTCTTGCATGCAGATATTTTTGCGGCTTACCAGGCACCCTCTAGGAGTGCATTCTGAGCTCTGTGTTAAGTACAGTAGCTTGTTATTTTGTGTTATTGCGGTGGTGATGGGGTGGGCAGTGCTTTTCTGCCCCTGTAGGATCCACCAACAACAGCATATTAGCTGACTTGGTGTCTCTCCAGGGAGCTGCCAGTTTGGTTATATTGCAGAGAGGAATTAAAGAGGAAAAAAAGAAAGAAAACATTTTGGCACAGCTATTCATTTTTCCATTTCCTAAAAGCTGGCACATCCAAATGTTTTCTTATTTATTAGAAGACATTACAGTCCATCATCTTTGGTTGAGAAATCCATACAATACATTCCAAATTAAGACTTTGATGCTTAACCCAGAGGTTGGTGCATGGTGAAGACTTAGTCATATTAGTCAAAGTAGACGTGGTTGTGACCCTTGAGGGAGCAAATAATTTGTGCCTATTTCTCTGTAATACAAGACATTTCTACTTTTCCTCATGTTCTTATTTTTTAGCACTTCAGCAGCATTTGAGGGAATATTTACCATGTTTCTGATACTGTGGGAGATTACTAAGGAATTAGGAAATGGAGTCTGAAGGAGGAATGGAACCAGTCATAACTCAGTAGAAGAATGGATCATGCATAGGTACTTTTTAAAGAGTGAATGAATTATTAGATTGCTGTGCCGATCTGGCTGTCAGAATTACAGGGATAAAACTGAGGCCAGAGGCTGTTATGGAAAAGCTCCACGGAGCAGATGGGCTGGAGAGTAGAAAGCCAGCAGCAGAAAGGCATTTGAGGTATGAAAATGACCAGTGCAGTTTCCAAAAGGCGGGAATAGATGAATGTGTTCTGGTCCATGCTCCATTTATGGATTAGCTTGATTTAATCTGGAAAAGTAAGAGACACCTCAGGGGATGTGGGTATTATATTCAGGGAGGGGAGCAGGTAGAAAGGAAGAATGTGAGCAAAGTCACCCTGAAAGGTGTTGGCAGCATTGTCAGTGCCCACAGAGCAGCTCAGAGCCGCACACATGTGGCTGGGGAGGTTTGCTGGGGCTTACAGGAAGCAAGCCTGCTAAATTAAGGTGATAAGTCAAGCCATAATCCTATTTTTAGTTGTTTCTTACAAGGAATACAGCTCACAAAACAATTACTGCTGTTCCCCTTAGGTGGTTTATCAGAGCATTTCTTCAAAGGACTATCACCTGATAAGAGACAGATATATTTTAGAGGAAGGATGGGGAATTTTAGTTGGTTTTCTCCGGAAACGAGGCTTATACAATTGTGTGGATTATTCATTGGAGTCCCACTCTAATAACCATTTATCCCACAAATAAGTTTCATCCTCCATATCAGTATGAGTCCCAGAAAGCGTAGTACAGTACCTGGCATATAGTAACTGGGGAAGGTGCCACTGTTAGCACTTTCTGGAATGTCGCAAAGGCAGTGAGGTGGTTTATACTGCCCAGTGAACCCCCAAGGATCCCATATGCCAGCCTTAAGTTAATTTACACCTCAGGCATAAAGGTAGTTAGCATACAGACCGGACATGAGTTGAGTCCTAGGACATGACAGTAGTAAGGCTAGCTCCGTGTTCTATCCAGTGTGTTGCTTTAAGGCATTGGACCTTAAAACAAGTGTGAAAACTGAGCACATAATAAAGTTTTAATGACTTCTCTGGAAAGTTTCTCAAGCACTCTTTGCCTTTAAAAATGACTATTAAATATATGCACACATTGCTTTTCATTAGTCTATGTATTTGTCCTGCAATTATTTCTGGTTGTTTGATTCTTTGAATTTCTGCTGAAGGCTCTGTTCTCCAGAGAAATGAGGACATATTTGGACCCAGGAGTGCTGCTGCCTACGGCATAGGCCACCCTGTGTCACATCTTTGTCAAGGGTTCTCAGTGAGCCACACATCTTCTGAGGCCAGCCACTGGTTTGTGATGACCTGTTTAATAGGGTGAGTGTCTCTCTCCCCCAACATGATTATAAGGACCATGTCTGTTTTTGCTTATCCTGGTGTGAAGAAACTTGAATCTTTGAAAGACTGGATTAATCTGTGTTTAGAAAACATCTGTGAGAAAGATATATATTATATACTATACATATAAGATCACATTAATATATGTACACAATACGTATATGAAATACATATGTGAAATTGTGGATGGACCTTAACTCATAAACGGGGAAGTTATGGGTGGGTTCTTACTATTTTTTGTATTTATGCTTATTATGTTTTTTTGTTACCAAAATATTTCACGAAGACTTGCTTATGACTTCATTTCCAAGACAAAAGTTTTTATTGTAGAGCTGGAGAAAATAGAATCCACACGTGAAATAGAAGGGATGAGATCTCCAGCACCAAAAAAAAAAAAAAAAAAAAAAAAGGGTTTTCATTCTTCTTGTGCCTTTTCTCAATTTTTCCCTTGGCAGCTTGTGTGTAAGTCAAGCAACTCATGGGTTCTCATTATTGTCTCTTTCCTCCCTCCTCCTCTTCCTCCCTTTGTGGCATCTGTTCCCTTCCCGGGCTTCATCCTGACATGGGGCTCACGTTCCCCATGTAGAGAATCAGATGTCTTTAGTCCCAGGGCTTGCTTCAAGTGCCTTGTGGCTGTGTTGGTCCAGACCGTGGGCCTTCTGCTTGTTGTCACTGTTCTGGAAGCAGCCAGCTCTGAGCCACATCCCAGGGCAGGGCCGTGGTGCTGCTCCCTGTCATGGGCTTCTTCCCGCTGTCTGTCTAGTTCTCAACCAGTGTTTATCTTCTGCCCTGTGCCAGGCAGAACATGGGGCACATAAATCTCTAGATGCAGCCCCCTTGGTCCTGTAGCTGCCAGTTCAGCTGTGGAGGCACAAAGAAAGGTGGCAATAAACATCCAAGGGTTGATTGTTAGAGACAAAAAAGGCTGATAGTTAAGGGGAGCATTCTGAGGTACTTAGGAAGAGGTGCTTTTGCGGAAAGGTTGTACAACTGAGAGTTTCCTTTGCAACTGTTTCTGTCCCACCCTTGTCTCCTCTCTACGTGTGCACGTATTTTCAAAGGCATTAGTGCCATATCTAGATTGAAAAGCTTTTGTAAGATCTAGGGCACCCACATAGTTGGCTTGTACAAGCCCCCGAAAGAACCGTTAATAAAATTAGTGCAGTTAAATTTGGAGTTTGAAATATTGAGATTGTGTCATTTCCTCAGGTGCTAGGAACTGGTCTCCTGATTGTAGTGTGTGTCGTAAATGCTCCACACATACACACTTCACTTCCTCAGATGAGCTTGGCGAAGAGCTTTTTTGAAAATGTATTAATAACAGGCTGTTTCCGAAATTAATGAGATAAGTAACTCCAGTTAACCCATCTGGATGATAATTCAAGGGTCAATTCTGATTCTAAAGTTTGAGAAGCTGATTGAGATAGGAGTGTCACAACCCTTACATCACCAGATTTGTAGCTGGGCTAGGGGTGCAGTGATGAGCAGGGAGAGGTCTGTGTCTTCCGGGGGCTCAAAGTCCAGCCAGGGAGGCAGACAGGCAGTCGTGGGTGAGCAGCCCTCTGCAGGCACCTTCCGAACTCAACCTGGGCTGGAGGCTGAGGCTGGACAAGGACCAGAATGGCTTCAGCAGCGTGGGCGCATTTTGAGCTCATTAAGTCTTGAAGATCAGGAGGTTTTTGTCTGGCAGAGAAGGGATAGGTGATTTGTTTTAAGCTGAGGGCAGAACTCAGGGAAAGAGACATACCAAATTATAAGATCATGTTGGTTTTTAATGAATGCAGAAAACTTTTTTTGCAGCTGGAATGGAAGGTTGAGCTGTCAGGTCTTTATGGGAAAAAGGTTGAAGCTGGAGAATATGCTATATGATTGTGAAGAGGCTCATGTATTACCTGAAGGAGTTGAACCTGATATTGTAGTTGCAATTACCTGTTTTTTTCCTGGTTATGCCTTCCCTAAAATGCTTCAGATTCCTCATTTTCTTATATACTTGGTGTTTTAAAGGATTTTCATCTTGTTGGATGACTCCTCTTCCTCCACCTCGTCTAGGAGGCTGCCACTGCTCCGTGGTCCTTGACACTGACACTTGGCTGAGAGTTGGCTCATCAACTTCATGTGATGATGAGTTTCTGCATACAGTAGGCCCGCAGTGAAGAATTGTTGGATGGAGTGTTTTTATTCCTCCAGATCGATGCAGTTAGTCTTTCCTTAAAGGACATGTGGACCCAGAGTCTTTTCCTGTTCGATTCCTTGCAAACTAAACTATCTCATTCTACTGGTTACTGAACCTCATTGGGGAAGCTGGGCATAGACACTGCCTCCCAAAATCTACCAAGGTCTGTCAATGTCAAGGGTAGGCTTCAGGTATTGTTGGGATAGAGGGATGGACAAGCAAAAGGAAGAGTAGAAAATGGGTATAGGAACCAGCAACAAAATGGTGGAGAGCACAAAGCAGCCTAAGGTAGGGAGAGGGAGAGAATTTTAGCAGCGTTTATCTCAGGCGCTTTTCATGTTCATATGTACACTTAACCTCAGTATGAATCCCCCACTTCTGTGAAACTAGAGCCTCAAAGGAGGACCAGGTGTTCACACAGATCTTGGCAGGCATCATTGGCTGGTTTGTACATTGCAAGGATTAAAAATGGCTAAGTAGTGAGGGATGTTGGGCAGTGCTTGGGCCTCTAGCAGCTGTTGATTTTATAGAATGCTCTAAAATAATCCTTGTGGATAGATTGTGTCTCATCTTTTTGTGTCTGTGGTCCTTGGACAGAGAATTGTTTAAATCATTTCATGTTTATTAGGTTATTTTGGTTACTCATCAGTACAGTTTGCCTCAAAGTGGTTTCTGCATTATTTTTTTTACTATCATTTGGTCACATAACTTCTCGGAACCTCAGTTTCCTTATTTAATCCTCTCAAGGTTGAGTATTAAATCATGTGAGCAGGATTTGCAAACTGTAAGGCAGTGCTGTAAATGTAAGGTGGTTTTTATCAATTACTGAGTCCTTAAGGGCATAGCTGTCTACTTAATACTTGTTTTACTGTATTAGTTTGGGTTCCATCAGGGAAACAGAGGCATAAATATTATGGAATAGTCATTTATTAGAGGAATTAGACTTTACACATTTATGGGAAGAGCTGGAAAAAGTGAAGGTCTGGAAAGGAGAGTTGGTAGGTCTGGGAAAAGTCACTGATTGGCCCTCCTGAAGTGAGGGTGAGTGGATAAATTGAGGCTTGCAGAAGAGTCTGGAAACCAGGTAGAGTGGGATATCAAAGGTAGGACTGGTGTAGGGGTCTGAAGAAGGGTAATGGCCTTGGTGCATACCTCTGCATTTGCAGCCAGGCATCTGATGGTCTTAGGGTTATTTTGGTTCACAAGAATAGCATTTAGAAAGAAATAGGAGCAGAAACAGCAAGGACAGATTGGTGCTGCTGGCCTCTGCATCTGTCTTTTGCCCCCTTAATACGAGGACACCAAAGCAGAATGGCTGGTGCTTGACTTCCACCTCACAAATCTCATGTGAAGTTCTATTTTATCCAACTCTAACCTCGAATTGCGAAGAGAAAATGACCTTTAGAAGTGTAGCTTCACAATACTCCCAAATTCATTCTTGGAAGCAAGCATTACCCTGATACCAAAACCAGAGAAGGACCCAACTAAAAAAGAGAACTACAGGCCAATCTCCCTAATGAACATAGATGCAAAAATCCTCAGTAAGATACTGGCAAACAGAATCCAGCAAATCATCAAGAAGATTATACACCATGACCAAGTTGGATTCATCCCAGGGATGCAGGAATGGTTCAACATATGTAAATCAATAAATGTAATACACCATATTAACAGAAGCAAGGACAAAAATCACATGATCATCTCAATAGATGCAGAAAAAGCTTTTGACAAAGTCCAGCACCTTTTCATGATAAAAACCCTACAGAAAATTGGAATAGATGGTCTTTATCTCAATCTGATAAAAGCTATCTATGACAAGCCAACAGCCAATATTATACTAAATGGACAAAAACTGAAAGCCTTCCCTCTAAAATCAGGAACAAGACAAGGATGTCTACTGTCCCCACTCTTATTCAACATAGTCCTGGAAACTTTAGCCAGAGCAATTGGACAAGAGAAAGAAATAGAAGGGAAAATGATTGGAAAGGAAGAATTTAAATTATTATTTGCAGATGACATGATACTCTACACAGAAGATCCCAAAAACTCCACTAAAAAACTGCTAGATTTAATAAGCAAATTCAGTAGTGTAGCTGGATACAAAGTCAATACTCAAAAATCAATAGCCTTTCTGTACACAAATAACAAACTTACTGAAAGAGAAATTAGGGAAACAACACCTTTCACAATAACATCCAAAAAAATGAAATACCTAGGAATCAACCTCACAAAGGATGTAAAAGAACTCTACACTGAAAACTACAGTACTCTGAAAAAGGAGACTGAAGAGGATCTCAGAAAATGGAAAGGTATCCCTTGCTCCTGGATGGGAAGAACCAATATAGTGAAAATGGCCATACTTCCAAAATTGTTATACAGATTTAATGCAATTCCAACCAAAATTCCAACAGCATATCTCACAGAATTAGAGAAAACAATCCTAAAATTCATTTGGAATCAGAAGAGACCTAGAATAGCAAAGGCAATTCTGGGCAACAAAGGCAAGGCAGGGGGCATCACAATCCCCTACTTGAAATTATGCTATAAATCTACTGTGATAAAAACAGTGTGGTACTGGCAAAAAAACAGACCTGAAGATCAATGGAACAGATTAGAAGATGCTGAAACAACCCCAGACATACTAAGCCACCTTATCTTTGACAAAGGTGCCAAACACATTCACTGGAAGAAAGATAGCCTCTTTAATAAATGGTGCTGGAAAAACTGGCTCTAAACATGCCAAAGATTAAAACTAGACCCATATCTTTCACCATGCACTAAACTAAATTCAAAATGGATCAGAGATCTAAATATTAAAACAGAAATGTTAAATCTGCTGGAAGGTAGGATAGGTAAAACCCTTGAAGACATTGGTGTAGGCAAAGACTTTATGAATAAAACCTCAACCGCACAGGAACTATCACAAAGAATCAACAACTGGGATCTCATCTTATTAAAAAGCTTTTGCACAGCAAGAGAAACCACCAACAGAGTGAAGAGACAACCCACAACATGGGAAAAAATGTTTGCCAGCTGTTCCTCAGACAAAGGATTACTATCAACAACATATAAAGAACTCAAAAAACTCAGACCTCCCAAATTTAAAGACCCACTCCAAAAATGGGCATGTGAGATGAATACACATTTCTCAGATGAAGAAATACTAATGGCAAATAAATATACAAAAAAATGTGCAACATCAGTAGTCATTGGAGAGATGCAAATTAAAACAACACTAAGATACCATCTCACCCCAGGAAGAATGGCTATTATCAAGAAATCAACCAATAACAAATGCTGGAGGGGCTGTGGGGGAAAAGGAACCCTTCTGCACTGTTGGTGGGAATGTCGACTGGTACAACCACTGTGGAAATCAGTGTGGAGATTCCTCAAAAAACTAGGGTTGGAGGTCCCATTTGACCCAACTACTCCCCTTCTGGGCATCTTCCCAGAAGAATTAAAAACATTGTACCACAGTGATATATGTGCACCCATGTTTATAGCAGCACAATTTGTAATAGCCAGATCTTGGAAACGACCCAAATGCCCATCAGCTGAGGAATGGATAAGAAAGATGTGGTATTTTTATACAATGGAGTACTATTCAGCCATAAAGAAGGATAAACTAGAGACTTTTATAGGTAAATGGATGCAACTCGAGAAAATACTCATAAGTGAAATAAACCGGACGCACATGTGTAAGCATCGTATTGTCTCTCTAGTATGAGAAACTGAAAGAGTAAATAAGATCCAAAATGTACATTAGACATGGTGAATCAAAAAGAAACTGGTCAAAAGGAAAGAAAGACTGGGATGGGGGAATAGGGAAAAGAAAGAAGGGAAAAAAGATTGTATTTGTATATAAGATGGTTAAGATATCTACACTACTAATTTTACTTAGTTCATTGAAGAGTAAGGTTTGTGCCAGTAATGTTTGGACAATTGAATGCTAATATCTGGTACCCTGAATAACTAACTTAAAGATAACAATACGTAATGTATTAACCATTGTTACCCTCCTATTATGTTGTTTTGAAATTTTGTTCTTTTTTGATTTGTTTTGTTTTTTCTTCTCTTTAAAAAAAAAAAAGTGTAGCTTCAGCCAAATTGATGTAGTACAAAACCCCACAAGTTCATAAGGTAGAATTACATTTTTTGCGTGACTCTGGCCTCCCAGGATTTTTCAAAGACTACAGAACTGGGAGTGATGTGGTTATATGATGTAATGCTTCACTAGTAACAAGGTCATTTAGTTAATGATCCAGGCAGTGTGTGTGTGTGTAGTACTGGGGGTTGCATGTAGTTAGCTAGACAGATACTCTGATCACTGAGCTACATCCCTGGCCCTTTTTATTTTGAGACAGCATCTTGCTAAGTTGCCAAGGCTGGCCTTGAACTTGGGAACTTCCTGCCTCCGCCTCCCAAGTAGTAGGGATTATAGGTGTACACCCCCAAACCAAACCTTTGATCTAGTCTTTAAGAAGTGACTTGCAGTTTTGTTCCTCAGTTGCTGGTAGCACTGCCTCTCTGCTTTGCCATCATTGTCTGAGATGCAGGGTGGTTATCTTGGCAGCAGAAGCTAAGTAAAGTTGCATTGACTGCAGAGTCACCAGTTTTGAAGGAGTATAATTCTTTTTTTTTTTTTTTTTTTTTTTTTTTGGTGGGTACCGGGGGTCGACCTCAGGACCTTGCGCGCCAGCAGGCGCCTGTGCCACTGATCGATATCACCGGCCCTTTTTTCGTATGTGGGTTCCGGGAGTCGAACTCGGGCCCTCGCGCTTACCAGGCAGATGCTTACGCTGCTGAGCCATCTCACCGGCCCCATTGAAGGAGTATAAAGTATCCTTCCTGTCACCTCCTTTCTCACTTGAAGATTTCTTCGTATAAATGACTACAGATAACAGTACAGCCAGAAACTGTCATGTAAATGTTAAGGGAGAACAAGGTTTAATTCTCTGGGCCACCTCTCTTCAGACCTACAGCTTGTCAGTTGCAGCCTGTCAGTCACACTGCCCATTTTGATAGCCAGGCCCAGGCTAGCAAGGACAGAGATTGCCTTCTGTGGTAATCTGAACCCCAGGGGAAAAGAACAAACTGCGAGATGTCCTGACCACACCAGGACCTAAGCATCATTCTCAATTCTTTCACCTGTTTGATTGTCAGTTGTAGTATTTCCCTCTGTGACCACAGCTCCTTCAGATTCTTTCGTGTCTGTCAAATCTGCTCTTCATCTTTAGTGTGACCCCTCTGATCCTGAACACTCCCTTTTTTTCTAGGCCATCCTTACCTTACCTGGCTTCTATTCCCAGGTAGACTCTGGTGGTCACCATTCACTAGTGAGCTTGTGAACATCCTAGGACCCTCTGCCATGTTTCCTTGCCAGTTCTCATATTGTATCTGAGTAATCATATCAACCATGGTCTGTAAGCCTTGAGCATTATAATGTTGCTGAGGAAAATCTCAAAGGCTGTCCTCCTGAATTTCTGACACTCACGGCATCTTTGTGTTCCATGTTTGTGTTCCAGGCTTTCTTTGTGGTCATTTTGTGATGGTTTCCTATCAACTTCCCTCTGACCCTTATTCTACACCTTTTCCATGATCTTTAGCATCTGAGCTCTCTTCTGCTACTTTATTGAGAGACCAGTTAAGGGTTCCTCAGTCTTACTGCCTCAAAACTTTTCTATATTCATAGCCATCCTTTTCTTTTATCTTTGGTTCCTTTTATCTTCCAATACTCTATCCCTTTGACTCCATGCAACCTGAAATACTGCCTATGTGCTGATGACTCTGCAATGAATTTATACTGCATGGACCTCCCTCAAGCTCTAGACTTACAATTCAACTGCCAAATTGGTATCTAATAGAGATATCAGGTTTAAAATGGCCAGAAAAGAACTCTGGCTTTGCTTCATATAAATTTGATTTCTCCAGTTACTTCAGTGTCTCTATAAATGCATCAACATATACCCAGAACTCAAGCCAGAAGCATTGCTCTTCTCTGATTCCTTTTTTCCTCATTCTCTGGGCCTTTCACTTATATGCAAGACATACAAGATATATCTTGAAGCTGACCATGCCAGAGCATCCCCACCTCCACTGTCTGAGGCTGGGTGTCCATTGTCATTTGCTTGGTTACTATACCCTCCACTTACTGATGGCCTTGCTTCCAAATTGGCCCCACTATCTGATTCCACACAGCAACCAGGCTGAACTTTTTACAAATAAAGCAGGCTGTCTTATTTCCTATTTTTTGTTGTTGTTTGTTCGTTTATTTTTTGAGTCCGGACCTTGCTTTGTGGTGCAGGCTGGCCTTGAACTTACTATGTGAGTTCTAGGCTGGCCTCAAATTCATGGTGATACACCTACTTCAGCTCCCCAGTGCTGGGATTACAGGCGTGTACCACCATGCCTGGCTTTATTTCCTAGTTTATATACTCCCGTTTCAAACAGAATCCAAAGCCCCTGCTCATTTATTTTAATTCAGTCACTCTAATCCTTTCTCCCTCCATCCCTTGAACCCATCAAGTTTGCTTATCATAGTTTTTATAAAGTATGATGAAAAATATGGTGAATGTTTAAATTTTTAAAAATTTGTTATAGTAAAAGACACAGTGCCATTAATCGCCCTCAGAATACCCATTCTCACTTATATATATATATGCGGGTACCGGGAGTCGAACTCAGGACCTCGTGCTTGCCAGGCAGGCGTTTATGCCGCTGAGCTATATCACTGCCCCCCCATTCTCACTTTGAACCCGTTTATCCCATCATTCTTCTTTTTTTTTTTTCTTATATGCGGCTACTGGAAATCGAACTCAGGACCTCACGCTTGCCAGGCAGTCGCTTATGCCTCTGAGCTATGTCACCAGCCCTGTCCCATCATTCTTGCCACTTGCTGGGTTTTTTTTTTTTTTTTTTTTTTTTTTCATTGTTGTTCTTTTTGAGACAGGGTTTCGCTATGCAGTTCAGCTGGCCTTGAACTCACTTTGTAGCCCAGGCTGGCCTCAAACTTGCAGCAATCTTTCTGCCTCAGCCTCCCAAGTTCTGGGATTACTACTGAGAAGTAAAATTATTTCCCATGGATATCAGGAATATCTTTAGTTATGCTGATGTGTGTGCCTCAATGTCTAGAATCAATTGAAATTGTTTACCTAGCATGGTCATTCTGACTTTGGGGAAGAACCAGAAGTCACACCATACCAGATCTGGTGAATAAGGTGGATGAAGACACGCCGTAATGTTTTTATAAGCCTGTCTTTCTATTGGATGGGACTTGGCAGCAGTATTCACCTTAGTTTTGATCATACCTAATAAAGACACTCACAAAAGAGGACTTGCTGAACTGCTTCAGAAAGTGGCAAGAACCATGGGATAAATGTGTTCAGAGTGAGAGCAGTATTTTGAGGTGGATTAATGGCAGCGTGTCTTTTACTGTAATTTTTTTTTTTTTTCCTTATACATCCACTGTGTAGGTTCATCAACTCTTGTATATTTGCTGATCTCTCTCTGGAGCAGTCTTGCCCTCATGCTTCGATCACTATCTGGTTAGAACTGAAACTTTTCTTTCACAGAGGCCTTTCCTGAGCATATTTCACCCCCAGTCACTCCCATACTTTCATGTTTTAAATTGATAGAATTTATCATGGGGTTTCTCTCTCTCTCCATATTAGAATGCAAGTTTTCAGTAAGTAAAGACTCTTGGTTCTGTGTCCCTTGGGCCTAGAAGGTTCTCAGAGAGACTGACCAGCTGACTTTCCAGGGTGAACCTCCCTCTCGGGTCTGCCCTCTCCTCTTGCCCACTTTCATGTCTTTTCCCTGGTGAGGCCCTCTCTTCCCTACTTCTTTATACTTTCTTTCCTGGATACAATCACTTATCTCTCAGCACCCTTCCACCTTAACTTTTCTGCATGCAATATAACTGTTCATTTTTTTCAACAGAAGCATATAAAAGGAGTTTGCTCTAGTCTTGATACTGTGCAGGACACAGATGAGAGTGGGAAACAGCATTGGCCTTAGTGGAGCTTGCAGTCTGTAGGAGCAGGTAGATACCTATGTGTCCATAGGTAAAACAGTGGGTGTCACTCCCACCCCTTCCTCCTTGAAGCTCTGGCTTCCCTTGGTTGCTATGACATAAGCCTTTTCTGATTTTCTTCTTTTTTTCTTTTTTTTTTTTTTTGTGGGTACCGGGGTGTCGACCTCAGGACCTCGCGCGCCAGCAGGCACCCGTGCCGCTGAGCGATATCACCAGCCCCTTTTTCGTATGTGGGATCCGGGAGTCGAACTCGGGCCTTCGCGCTTGCAAGGCAGGCGCTTAAGTCGCTGAGCCGTCTCACCGGCCCTCTGGTTTTCTTCTTAACTGGCTGCTAGCCCTTCCTTTTTTTCTCTGCTAACTCTTTTTCTTCTGCTTGTATCTTAAATATCAGAGTTTGCTCTGGTTTTGTCTTTTTCCTTCTCTGTACTCTGTGTCTTAATAACCCATCATTGGCTCCCACATCTTCACCTTTGGGTACATATTTTTGCACTACCCCTCCCTTCCGTGCGCATTCCTGTTAGGCTTAGATGTCTTTTGAAGGCTTCTATTCCCACTGTCTACTGGACATTTCAACTTGTTGTAATCTCGCTATTTTTCTCCACTGTCTTTCCCTCAGAGAGCAGTTTTTACCAGCCCTTAGTTCCCCTTTACTTCTCTCTGACCTCATAGGTCTGCCTGCTGATCCTTCCTCGAGTGCGACTCTCAGAGTTGTTGCCTTTCTGTGCTGATGCTGCACTAGTTTTGATCTGTACTACCTCTCCCAGTCATCTGGTAGAAGAGAGGGCTCCTAACTGATCTCTGGGCCTCAGGCGCCTGCTATTGATACATTGTTTTAACCTCCCTGCTCCTCCTCACACTTCACGTGTCGCCGCCGGTCTCCATCTAAGTCTTTGCTTATGTTACTCCATTTATCTCTCTACTCACCTTCCTCCTCTGTGCCCCTGTTCAACTTCCCCCTCACCCATCCAGTTTTCAAAGGTCTAGTTCAAATTGTGACACTGCATGGAGCCCTTCACTAATCCCTTTGGATGGGAATACCCTCACTTTCCTTTGAACCCCATGGCACTTGTTAGCATCTTTCTTTAGTTACTTCCATCCTTCCTTGTATCGCAGTGTCCATGTACATCTTGTCACTCATGGCGCACCACGTGTGCCTACCAAGAAGATTCTGGGGCTGACTTAATCTCCCTTCTCACCTGTCACCCAGCACAGGGGCTTCTTGCTCTGTAGTTGTTTACTGAATGAGTATTGCTATCTTGTATCTGTCTGGTGTATCTCAGCAAGGTCTTAGCTAAGCTTTTAAAAATAATTACAAGGGCTGCTCTGGTAGAAGCTTATTTGCTTTTGGATGGGATTTCGAAGCATGGCCATATGTGACTTTATTACGCATTCTCTGCTTGCTGTGACTTGTTTAAGGTGTACATTGCCCATTTTCATCACTTAGGTAGCGACCATCTAGATGAAAGTTTACATGATCCCTTCCTGCCAGACCTCTCAAGGTGAATTTTTGAAGAGACAAAGGTTTTTCATTTGTTGAGTCAGGTGCCCCGTTAAAGGCCTGTAAGTGTTTGTAAGTTTGACTTTCTCTGTGTTCATTTCCACCTCACATGGAAACTGGGAACTCCATGTGGAAATCCATATCCCCCAGGCTCTCTTAAAGTCCTTGAAAGGACTCAGGAAAAGGGATTTAAATGTCCTTTTACAAAACAAACTGAAATACCATAAGCTCTTTGGTTTCGGTGTCTCAGCCCTGCCTGTACACTATATTCAATAACCACCGATGCTTATCTCACAAATGGTTCTGATTGGCAAGTCAGATTGTTTGCTTCTCAGCAGTCCAGAGAGATGACAAAGTTTGAGCAATAAGAGAAACAATCGCAAGGCTGCTTTGCAGATATGTCATACCTTGCAGGTCTTGATTAGAATAATGTTGATGATAACCTCAGAAGTAAAATTATTTCCCATGGGTATCAGGAGGAGGTGGAAGGAGGTAGATAAATAAAGTTGAGTCTTTGTTGGCTTGTCTCTCTTAATGATTCCTCATGAGGTTGTCAATATCATTTACTGAAATAAACATTGTGTGAGTAGTTGTTTACCTTGAAAAACTTACCTGACTTTTTCTTGCCTAACCTCATCTATTCTACATGATAGAAGAAAGGTGAAGGCATTTAATTACTTTCTTGAGTATTCCAAAGGTAGGGAAATGGTAAGCTAGAATCAATGGACTCTTGGTTGTTAACCATCTACTGCTGAGAAGTCAGAGCAGTAGGGCTTCTAAAAATCATTCCTTTAGGACTTTGGAATACATTTCTTTTCACCTTTTTTTTTAGTATGAATGTGTGTGAAATTAGAGTTGGTATCACCTCTAATAAAGATGGTAGGTACATCAGAAAACAATTGAAAAAACTGGAAATTATTTTAATCCCTTTTTCTATTTTTCTCATCTTTCTACTTCGTATTGAGAATACATAGGATTTCTTCTCTTAAGGACTCGTTTGTTACTTTGCCGCTTACCTGGTTCACATTGCTATTGGAGGATATAAAATATTTTATAGGGAATTTCAAGCTGTTTTTTTCTTCCTGTTCAGAGAAAAGACAGAATCAATAGAAACAGTTGAAGACAAACCAACCCAGCCTATGTTGCTTGATAGTACAGTACTATATAGGCCAGATAAACCTGGGTTTGAATTCCTCACTTAGTAGCTGTTAGGGCCCTCTGCATTTAACTTCTTTCAGTCTCTGTTTCCTCATATCCATGATAAGTTAATAATACTTATAGGTTGTGTTCTTTGAATTAAGATAACTTTGTGAATAGTGCCTGATTTGGTGCATGGCATATAAGAGACACATTATTATTATTCCTCCTTTTACTGAATTCCAGTGTTCTTGTTGAGAAACTTGGAGATTTGATAATAAATCAAACTGAATACATTACTAAATAAATACCTGAGAAATGCTTATATGATTTTAGCTGAAATTTGCAGTTCTTTTATTAATCAAGTACTTATACTATTCTTCCATCCCCCATTGTTACCTATTCTTTCATTTTTGTGGTTACCACAGAGACTAGAACACATATCACTGACTTACTGGTGTCTACTAATGGACTTTTTATCACTTTCAGGGTAAGGAAAGATTATCCACATTTAAGCTCCAATTTATTCACCTTCTTCTCACTTTCTATGCCATTGATATCATATTTTAATTATATATATATTTTAAATTCCAAAAGACATTACTTATATAGACAATATTTATTAGATTTGCCCACAAGGTTACCCTTTCTATTACTCCTTTAGCCTTCTTACCTTGTCATGATTACAAAATTGGACCATTTTCTTTCTGTTTGAAGAACTTCATTTAATATTTCTTTTTGGTGTTATTCTTTCCCTTGTTGAGAATTGGTTGAATGTGTATTTATTCTGCCATCCTTTTATTTTTATTTATTTATTTTTTTTGTGGGTACTGGGGGTCGACCTCAGGACCTCGCACACCAGCAGGCGCCCGTGCCGCTGAGCGATATCACCAGCCCTTTTTTTGTATGTGGGTCCGGAAGTCGAACTCGGGCCCTCGCACTTGCCAGGCAGGCGCTTATGCCGCTGAGCCATCTCACCAGCCCTGCCATCCTTTTAAAGAATATCTTTCTGTATATAGAACTCTGGCTGGAGTTGTTTTCTTTTATTTGAAAATGGCAACCCATAATTTTATGAACATTGTCTATATTGAAAGTCAGCTGTCAGTGGTACTGTTGTGCCTTCTCTGCCTCTTGGGAGTTTTACTGTGATGTACCTAGGTAAGGATTTCTTTGTATTTATCCTGCTTGTGGCATATAACACATCTTCTTCTATGGCGTGCTGTCTTTTAATAAAAATCTTAACCATTATCTTTTCAAGAATTAATTCTACCTAATTCTACTCTATTCTTTCTATTTCCTGTTAGGATACTATTACACATATTTTTAACCTTCTTACTATGTCTCATTTATTTTATAGACTTTTCTGTATTTTTTATCCTTTTTTCATACCTTGGACTTTATTTTGGTTTACTTACACTGTCTTATTTTATGCCCCATCTAATCTGCTATCAGGCTCATTTAATGAACTCTTAATTTCATACATTGTGTTTTTTTAGTTTTATAATTTCAATTGGAGTATTTTAATAGATTTCAATTTAGAAAGTAAACTCCTGATTTCTATTTCTTTAGTAAATCATAGTTATTTTAATGTTCACTTGGATTCCCATAGCTCTAGTTCTATTTTCTGCTCTTTCTCTTTGGTTTTAGTCATCTGGTTTTGTCATCTTAAATGTTTGGTAAGTTGTGGTTGAACACTGAAAAAAATGTGGAGGCTCTTTATGATGCTATATTCTTCCTAGGAGGCCAATAATGTAGAACCTCACCTTAGTCCAGTGAGGAACTGAGATGCTTTTAGAGTGGATTTGTCTTACTAAGAGCTAGTTGTTTTTTTCAGCTTTGCTTTTACTTCCAAGGGCATAACCCGTACAGGGTTATAACTAAAAGTCTAGGTATTTATACAGTCCATCTTCCTTTATAAACTCAGAATTCCAATTTTTGTTTTCCCATTCTGTGAGATGGTTACAAACATTTTTTAATCTGTTAGTATTTATTTTCTGCGTAGTCTCTTAGCCATCTCCCACTCTTCAACACACACACACACACACACACACACACTCCTCAATGCATTTTTCATGGTACCAGTTTCAGGCTAACTTCTCTTCTGTTGCTTTTTTTTTTTTTTTCTTGTAGGATGCTCACTTCTCAAACTCTGACTTTCTTAATGTCCCTGAACTTCAGAGTTGTCTTCTTGGTTGACCCATGAGGTGCTGGAAGCTCTGAGTTACTAATTTCTACTTGATCTATGGCTTATACCACTGAAATATTTCCCAAGAGTAAAAGCAGTAGATTTTGTTGGGTCTCCCTCACTGTGTTTCAGTGATCTTGGCCCTTCCAACTTGACAACAGTAAAACCTTGCTTAGCAAGCATAATTTGTTCCAGAAACATGCTTGTAATCCAAAGCACTTGTATATCAAAGCAAATTTTACCATAAGAAATAATGGAAACTCAGATTCATTCCACAACCCAAAAATATTCATATAAAAATGATTGCAATACTGTAATGTATTACAAAATAATAAACAAAATACAAAATATGAAGAAAAGTAAATTAACCTGTACTTACCTTTGAAAATCTTCGTGACTGGTGTGAGGGAGACGAGAGAGAAGAGGGTAACTGTTTAGGACTACTTTCACTGTCACTAACAGAATCACTGCTGTTAGCTCAGTGGACTCTTTTTCTTTTCATGCAACTTTAACAAAGAACCTATCCAATGATACTTGCTTTTGCCTCCTTTTGAGGATATTATGAAATGTAGCATTTCATTGTTGTTGGACAGTTTTATCGCTCATGCTTCTACAGCCCTATTCAGGTGTGCTTTTCTACAAAATTCTGTACTGTTTCCCACATTTTACACATCTCCCTAATCTCATTGGAAGTGCGGAATTCCTCTTCCTTGTTTTCTTCCTCCTCTGCAAACAAGAACTCCTCCATAACCTATTGCTGTTGGGAGACACTCAGCCATAATCCTGCAGAGAGAGAGAGGAGAGAGAGAGAGGGGAACCATTGCCTCAGTTGTGATCATGTGATCTTCTGTGTCATGTATTCCAAGACATCACTCATTTATCAAGTTAAAATTTATTAGAGGGGCCGGTGAGATGGCTCAGCGGCGTAGGCGCCTGCCTTGCAAGCGCGAGGGCCCGAGTTCGACTCCCGGATCCCACATACGAAAAAGGGGCCGGTGATATCGCTCAGTGGCACGGGTGCCTGTTGGTGCGCGAGGTCCTGAGGTCGACCCCCCGGTACCCACCAAAAAAAAAAAAAAAAAAATTTATTAGAAATATTTGCTCATCTTTTTTTTTTTTTTTTTTTTTGTGGGTACCAGGTGTCGACCTCAGGATGTCGCACGCCAGCAGGCGCCCGTGCCACTGAGCGATATCACCGGCCCTTTTTTCATATGTGGGATCCGGGAGTCAAACTCGGACCCTTGCGCTTGCCAGGCAGGTGCGTACGCCGCTGAGCCATCTCACCGGCCCCTGCTCAGCTTACAGAGCACTCACTGAACAAGTTACTTGCAATCCGAGGTTTTACTCACTGTATCTTGATTTTTCACCAATGCATCCAATTAGCTTTTTCCTGTATTTTATCTGTGTCTGTAGTTGTTCTCTGAGAGGGAGTTGGTTTGGCACAAGCTCCTTTTATCATGGCAAAAAGCAAAAATATGCAAGAAGAAATCTCAGTTATTGGTCTTTTGAAATGTATACCTATTCGCCTCTGGAGGCAATGAAGATACAATGAAATACACATGCACTGAAAATCTTAAGGTAAGAAGTCAAAAGTACAAGAGCAACAGGGAAGGTAGAAGAAAGTATAAAGGGAAGATAATTGTTGGAAATTTAAACTATGAATGATTTTCATAATCAAGCATCATATTTAGTATTGATTTTTCTTGAAGCCAAGGTAAAAAGAGAAACATGAATGTTATATTTATTGGCAGTAGGGAGGCTTGGAAGTGGGGATGGAGTAAAGAGAGATGGACTTAGCAGTGAGAAGTATGTTAGATGTTTGTTTTGATTTGGTTTTTGTAGGCTTAGGCAAAAAAAAATTACATGGGAATTAGAAGGTAATAGGATTTAGCTATTACAAACTGTGCTGCTATAAACATGGGTGCGCATATATCCATGTGGTATGATGCTTTTAATTCTTCTGGGAAGATACCCAGAAGGGGAATATCTGGGTCAAATGGGACCATTAATCCTAGTATTTTGAGGAATCTCCACACTGATTTCCACAGTGGTTGCACCAGCCTACAGTCCCACCAATGTTGGAGAACTGTTCCTTTTTCCCCACAGCTCTGCCAGCATTTGTTATTAGTTGTTAGTTGGTAGTAGCCATTCTTTCTGGAGTGAGATGGAATCTCAGCATTGTTTTAATTTGCATTTCTTGAATGACCAGTGATGTTGAACATTTTTTCATATATTTATTTGCCATTTGTACTACTTCTAAGAAGTGTCTATTCATCTCAGATGGCTACTTTTGGATTGGATCTTTGTATTTACAGGTTCTGATTTTTTTCATTTCTTTATATGCTCTAGATATTAGTCCTTTGTCTGAAGAACAGCTGGCATAAATTTTTTTCCCACACTGTGGATTGTCTTTCACTCTGTTGGTGATTTCTTTTGCTGTGCAAAAGCTTTTTAATAAGATGAGATCCCAGTTGTTGATTCTTTGTGATAGTTCCTGTACGATCGGGGTTTTGTTCATAGTCTTTGTCTTCCAGAATTCTGTGAAAACTTTTTTCTTTTAAAGAGAAGAAAAAACAAAACAAATCAAAAAAAGAACAAATTTTCAAAACACCATAATATGAGGGTAACAATGGTTAATGCATTACGTATTATTATCTTTAGGTTAGTTATTCAGGATACCAGACATTAGCATTCAATTGTCCAAACATTATTGGCACAAACCTTACTCTTCAATGAACTAAGTAAAATTGGTAGTGTATCTATCTTAACCATCTTATATATATATATATATACAATTTTGTCTTCCAGAATTCGACCTATTCTATCTTCCAGCAGATTTAGTGTTTCTGTTTTAATATTTAGATCTTTCATTCATTTTGATTTTAGTTTAGTGCATGGTGATAGACATGGGTCTAGTTTTAGTGTTCGACACGTGGAAAGCCAGTTTTTCCAGCATCATTTATTAAAGAGGCTATCCTTCCAGGTTTTTGGCCCCTTTGTCAAAGATCAGGTGCCTGAGTGTGTTTGGATTTGTTTCTGCATCTTCTAATCTGTTCCATTGATCCTCAGGTCTGTTTTTTTTTTTTTTTTTTTGCCAGTGCCAGTTTGTAATAGCTAAATCTTGGAAGCAACACAAATGCTCATCAACCAATAAATGGATGAAAAAGTTATAGTTTTTTTAATATAGTGGAGTATTACTCAGCCATAAAGAAAGATAAAATTGAGACATTTATGGCTAATGGATGGACCTTGAGACCATAATCATAAGTGAAATAAATAAGACACGTATATCACATTATCTCTCTGGTGTGAGAAACTGAAAATGTAAATAAGAACAAAAATGTACAATAGATATTGTGAAATAAGAAGAAACCGTTCAAGAAGAAAAGAGAGGGGCCGGTGAGATGGCTCAGCGGCGTAAGCGCCTGCCTGGCAAGCGCGAGGGCCCGAGTTCGACTCCCAGAACCCACATACGAAAAAAGGGCCGGTGATATCGCTCAGCAGCACGGGCGCCTGCTGGCGCGCGAGGTCCTGAGGTCGACCCCCCCGGTACCTACAAAAAAAAAAAAGAAAAGAAAAAAAAGAGAACTGAGGGGGTTGGGAAGGAAGGGAAATTTAAAAATTAGAAAAAAAGGATAAAATGAAAACGGAGTTCTGTGAACGGGGTGGGGAAGGGGGTTTGAAAGGAGGGGATGGGAAAGGGAAAAAAAAAGAGGAATCAAGATATATCATGTACAGATACAAATTCTGTATAACGAATGTTGGTTATTATGTATACCTAACTTGTACCAATAAACTTAAATTTTATTTTATTTTATTTATTTATTTATTTTTGTGGGTACCGGGGGTCGACCTCAGGACCTCGCGTGCCAGCAGGCACCCTTGCCGCTGAGCGATATCACCGGCCCCTTTTTCGTATGTGGGTACCAGGAGTCGAACTCAGGCCCTTGCGCTTGCCAGGCAGGCGCTTACACTGCTGAGCCATCTCACTGGCCCTAAACTTAAATTTAAAAAAAAATTAGAAGGTAATAGAAAAGTATGTTGGAAGGTTCTGAGACTTGTGTGAGAGAGTCCAGTCTAATTGACATAGTACAACTCGAGACCAGGCCACTCAGTAATTGAGACTACTACTGACCTGACACCTGAGTGGTGAGAGGTACCTGTGTAGTTCTCGTTTTATGGGGAAAGAATTCACAGTTGTCCATCAACAGGTATTTTTCTTAGGCAGTAAATTTTAATGAAATTTTGTAAGATAGGTTCAGTAGCACTTTTAAAGCTGATAAAGAAATGGTTTTCATGTTAAGGTTATTATGTTGACCCTTGAAAAGAAACAAAGCCATAAGTTTAAATTTTAACATATTAAAGACTTTTTTCCCCCCAGTATTGGGTACTAAACAGAGTGTTTCGATTATAGGCATATACCACCATACCCAGATTAAAGATATTTTTGTTAGGAACCACACAGTTCAGGTTCAAAATGTTTGGGGCTCCTAATCTGAAACACTGGTAGAACTTGGAAAGCTAGAGGAAATTTTTCCTTTCCCTTTTTCTTGGTTATCAGCTGTTACAAAAGATTTTGACAAAATTGGCAATATGTAGATCTTCTTTTTGATTTGAGAAGAGCCATATGCTTTATTTTTTACAAGTTATGTTTATTTTTAAGTATCATTTGCTGTTATTTAACAATATGAAAGGAAATTTGTACTAAATACCAGATTGCTGATGGCAAGTTGAAATTCTGTTACAAAATGTAAAATCTCAATTTGCATGGCTGCTGGGATAGCTCAGTTCTGCATGCAAGACATTGTTCAGGTTTATGTCTTTTCAGATTAGAATTTGATCTTTCAAGCAACTGTTCATATCTGCTTTATGTTTCCCAGCAGCACTGTAAGGTAGCCATTGTCAAAGGCATTTTAGCAGGTTGAGTTGGAACATGGAGGAAGGAGTACCTGAGTGATCCCAGGGGCTTGGGGAAGGCTTCCTTGAGCTGGTGCTGGCACTGCCTCTTGCTAGAGGATTATTGGGAAAGCATTCCAGGTGAAGGAGGCATGGAAGCAGGGGCCATGATGTACCAGAGAGCACGGCATTTCCACAAAGTGAAGGTGATTTGTTATTCATCCATTCATTTAGCAAATATAGTTACTGCAGAATTACTATGTATCAAGTCCTGTTCAAGACACTAGCATTTAACTAGGCAGGAGGATTGCTGAATTGGAGGCCAGCCTGGGCTACTTAGTGATTTCAAGGATAGCCTGAACTGCATAGTGAGACCCTGCCTCAAACAAAAAAAAAAAAAAAAAAGAAAAAGAAAAAGAAAAAAACACCAGCATTCAACAGTGAACAAAACACACAAAGATATGAAGATCACTGCTCATGCGGAGCTTACATTCTAGTGGGAAGAGACAGATAATACACAATAATAAGTAAGTGCACATAGAGTGTATTAGTGATAAGTAATAAGAGGAAATTTAAGCAGGAACAATAATGGAGTAGGCAGGTGCCGTTTTAGGGTGCTCAGAAAATTTCCACTAAGAAGGCAACATTGGAATAAAGATCTGAAGTGGTAAAGGAGCCAGCAGAATGAATATTTGAGAGTGCTTTGGGCTGAAGAAATGTGCAAAGACCCTGTCTTAGTTAGTTTTCTCTCACTGCTGAGATAAAATACCTGACACCCAAAGTTAAAGGAGGAAAGGTTTATTTAGCTCACAGTTTGTAGAGGTTTCAGTCCATAATAGGCTGGCGCCAAGGCAGGGTGACACATGGCTGAGGGGCAGCTGTTCGTGGCAGCAGAAGACAGCAAAAGCGACAAGGGGGGAGAACCTCTTTTTGTCCCTTATATTGTATCCAGTCTACTGGGATTAGGGCAGTGCCAAGCGAATCAGTGGAGTGATCCAGCCATCACCCACCCTTAATCCCAGAACACTTAATCCCAGCATTGCATCATGAATCAATCACACACTTTAGATCCAGCCACCACACAAAAAAGCCCCATCTAAAACTACATGAGGCTTTGGGGGGACATCTAGACACAAACTATAACAGGCCCTGAGGTTCAAGTGGATCTGACTTATTCAAGAAAACCTTGGAACGAAAGCATAGCTACATATAGTAAAGGGAGAGGAACAGATGTGGGGCTGGAGAAACAGAGGCAGGCCTTATGAGGCCTTGTAAAGATTTGGCATTTGTCTGTATAAAATGGGGGAATGACTGGAGCATTTGGGGCAGAGTAAGATATGAGTAAGTTTTAAGATCACTTTGCATTGAGTAGAGAGCCAGGAGACAGTTAGGGGGCTACTGCAATAATGCAGGTGAGAGGGATAGTGGGCGTGGACCAGTTTTGTCCTACAGGTGGTAAGCAGCCATTGAAGATATTTGATCAGTGGAGTGACATAGGATTGGTATGTTAAAAAGATGATTTTGGCAACCATGTGGAAGAAGGACTGAGAGTTGAGACAAGGAGCTGGATTTGTTTCCAAAGCTCCAATCACCAGAAACAGGATAGAAATCTCACAAGAGAAACAGGCTCATCCCTGAATGCCCTTCAAGCCAACTTCTTGACAACTGACAGGAATAAAAAAGATTTACACATTAGGAAATTCCCTTGTAAGCCTTGCCAAGGGAGCAAAGTGAAAGATTAGTTCAAAGTTTATTCTAGAGGTGGCCACCTAGCAGATGACCTCAGATCTTTGCCACATGCTGGGCACCATCACCATGCTGCAAATGCATTGGCTCATCCCTCCCATAACCACAGCGGGGTAGTAACATGGCCTCCATTTCGTAGATGAGGAAACCAAGCACAAAGCTGAGTTGGCTCTGAGGGCAACTTGCCATGCTTTCTTCTGAAAGGACTCATTAAGAGATTCAGAATTTCTCATGGTCTTTAAAATTGAATGTAAAAATACAACCACTCATTTTCTTTGTGAGCTGTGGTAATGATGGCTTCAGAGAGTTGGCCACTGCTGGATGGAAATATGTATTATTTCAATACTCTTTCAGTTGCCATGACAGAAGTTAGTTTATGAAATATAAGTGGAGGTAAGTGGAATTGCAAGGAACTGAGACATCCAGGAAAGGAAGATATGTAGGCTTGAGAGCAGGGGACATGGGCTAGAAGGCATGGAAGGATCTAGCATCTTGGATGCTGCCATCGGGTCACTGGGGTGTGTTCTCTCCAGCTCTGTGGTCCCAGTGTCGATCTGGGTCTCTTCAGATGGCTTCCTCACATGGTCAGTAGTGCTGCCCAGGTGCAGCTTCTGAGCAAACAGAATTCTGACTCACCATGTCTTAGCCCCAGAGTCTATCCCCAGGACCAGAGGTGCAGGTGAGCCCCCCTGAGCACAGTTAAGGAACCGTGGGCCCTTGCTGTAGGTCTCCTGTGGGAAGTAGTAGGTATGAAGTCATGGTGGCACCCTGAAGTCACTGAGTTGCATGCTGTGATGAGGTCAAACTAGAGTAGGGCATGACCAGTATGACTGGTATCTCCTTGATATCAGAGCTTTCCTCCCTGGGTACCTAGAAAGAAAGTAGCATGTTCCAGATTGTGCCTCAACAGTATTTGGTGTTGGTTCTACCATTCGTTGCCAAAAGATATGTGACCTATACTGAGTTACCAACCTTAATTTTTTTTTTTTTTCCCCCAGGAGATAGGGTCTCACTATGTTGCTCAGGCTAACTTTGAACTCCTGGGCTCAAGTCATCCTCCTGACTCAGCCTTCTGAGTAGCTGGGACTACAGGCATGCAACACCATGCTCGGCAATACTTTATGTAATTAATTTTTTGCAGTGATGGGGATAGAACCCAGGGCTTTGCACATGCCAGATAAGCACTCTACCACTGAGCTACATCCCTAGCTGTACTCTATTTTTTTCTTTATATATGTGGGTACCGGGAGTCGAACTCAGGACCTTGCGCTTGCCAGGCCGGTGCTTATGCCACTGAGCTATATCACCGGCCCTGTACTCTATTTTTTAAGGAGAGTGATGTGATTTAGGCTTTAGCAGCTTTTCTTAGAACCGAAGTTCAGTCTAGACTTGCCCCAGCTGAGGGGAAAGTGGTCACACCCTGCTCTCCATGCTGTCCCACATCACTATTTCTCTTATATAATTACTTTCCTTTTCCCTTTTCAAAGGAAATGATGATGGATGGGGAAAACAAGAGATAGCTTTTAAAAAAGTTTCATCAACTTTTCTTTTTAACTTTGACCCAAATTTAGATACTGTGTTTTCATCATAATCTAGTACCCATATGCCTTTGTTTACTTAAAAAAACATTGTATAGGGCCGGTGAGATGGCTCAGTGGCGTAAGCGCCTGCCTGGCAAGCGTGAGGGCCCGAATTCGACTTCCAGAACCCACATACGAAAAAAGGGCCGGTGATATCGCTCAGCGGCACGGGCGCCTGCTGGCGCGCGAGGTCCTGAGGTCGACCCCTGGTACCCACAAAAAAAAAAAAAAAAAAAAAAAAATTGTATAATAAAACAATAGTTACTCCTTACTAAATGCAATACACTCTAATCATTTCTGTTCATTTAAAATTCCATTTTAAAAAAGTACAACCACTATAAGTTCATTTCACAACCTACTAATGGATGGCAACCCAGAGTTTAAACTAGTGAAAAGAAGCAGCAGTGGTGTATTAGTTTGCTACAACTACCACAACAAATTACATAGACCTTGTGGCTTAAATCACAGAACTCCTTCTCTCACAGTTATGAAAGCTGAAGTCCAAGATGAAGATATTGGCAGAGCAAGTTCCTTCTGAGGCCCATGAGTGAGAATCTGGCTCATGCCTCTCCCTGGCGTGTAGTGTCTTGTTGGCAGTTGTTGCTATTCGGTGGCTTGTGGATGTATCACCCTGATCTTTGCCTTTATTGTCACCTGGTGTTCTTGCAATGTTTGTGTTTGTGTCCAGATTTATCCTTTTTTAAGGGTGTACTGGTCAACTAGGTTGGGGCCCACCCCACTCCAGAGTGACCTCATCACATGTCATTAATCACGTCTACAATGACCCCATTCCCAGATAAGGTCACATTCTGCGGTACTGGAAGCTAGGACTTCAACATACAAAGTTTGGGTGGGGGATACAATTCAACCCATAACAAATAATAAAAACACAACATTAATAGTAAATAATTGAAGTTCACAACTTATTGAGCCTTTATTATGTGGCAGACTCTTGGCTGAGCATTTTGTTTCATGACCTCAATGACACCATCTTGCCCTATTTTATAATTGAGGAAGCCAGAGCTAAAAGAGATGTAGAACTGTTCTCTCTGATTTCAGAGCCATGCTTTCTCCCCAGGTGCCTTACTGCGATACCTGTTCACAGAATGTCAAGGAGCCACACATAGTTATTCAGTCTGAATTGAAATGCTCAACAGAGGTAGTAAATACCCTACAAAATTGGGCTGCAGTCCATGGCAAGGCAGCCTTCTGAAAGGACTTGCAGGTGCCAGGTCTGCATGGGTCACCTACTCTTCAGGAAGGGAATACCACTTAACCCTTGGCTTTGCCCATGGGTCTGTCCCCAGTGGCAAGCCATTCCCAGCAATGTCAGCAACCAGCCAGACTACCTTCCTTTGCACTTCCCATCTTAAATTCATTTATGAATTTAGATCAGGGTAAAGAGTAGAGAGAAGGAAATGAGCCAGAAAATAGAAAATTAATACTTGGTAGAATCATCATATTTTAAAATTAATTTATAGGCAATGTCACATAACAGGAGTTAAATCATTTTATCAGCAGGCCACTGTAGGATTTAAAAATTGGCATCCATCATTGTAAATCAGGTCCCGTGAGCCCCAAGGAATGGTCTCTAGGGATGAGGGTTGATATAGGGTAGGCAGAAGTGTAAATACTTGATTAACTGTGTCCTTTCTTTTCACACAGAACCTAAAATATTTCTACATCACTCAGAAGGATAATGGTATGTTAAATAGTAACAAGAGGGTTGAAGCTATTCACGGTTATAGTTAGCCTAGTTTTAAAACTTGATCTTCCTCTCTGTCAATCTCAGGAAACTGGTTGTGTGCAAGGTGCTTGTTGCAGGGTGGTATTCCAAGCTCATGATTCCAGGGACACCTTAGCCTCCTTCTGCAGAGACCCATTTCCCCCAGCAGTCTGGAAGTTGTATTTCTGCCCTGGCCCGTGACCAGGAGCACCCTTGGATTCGCCAGAGTTATACTGAGAGCATCTTCTGTGATTAAAGACCTGCCTTTCATCTCCTGTCATTGCAGCTCTTTGTTGCGGGCGTGTGGTGAGAGTCCCTGCAGGAACCCTTGTCCGAGTGGTGGGCACTGAGCTGGTCATCCCCTGCAATGTCAGCGACTACGATGGCCCCAGCGAACAGAACTTCGACTGGAGCTTCTCGCCTTCAGGGAGCAGCTTTGTGGAGCTGGCGAGCACCTGGGAGGCGAGCTTCCCAGTCCAGCTGTACCAGGAACGGCTGCAGAGGGGCGAGATCCTGTTAAGGCGAACCACCAATGATGCTGTGGAGCTGCACATAAAGAATGTGCAGCCCTCAGACCAAGGCCACTACAAGTGTTCAACGCCCAGCACAGATGCCACTGTCCAGGGCAACTATGAGGACACAGTGCAGGTTAAAGGTATTGTCCTCACATGGGGTCATGGTGCTAGGCCAGACCTTCCTCTGCCATTCAACTGTGGGGCTCTTTGTCAGGAATCCTAACTCCCGTCCAGCAGAGTAATAGTGTCTTACCTGATTAAAAGGATGGCCTAGTCACTTCTGTGTGCCTTTTCTCTTCTCTCCATTATGCTTCTGAAGCATCCCATGGCCAGGAAGTTGGAGGCAGCGCAGAGTGGTGATGGAGAGTTCCACTCTGGAGCCGAGCTATCTGTGTTCAGTCCAGTTGCTGGCTCTGCCACTTGTCAGCCATTTGGCCATGAGCATAGTACATGCCTATCTTCCTCCTCCGTGCCAGAGTACCTGTCTTAAAGGGTATAAGGCCGGATAAGTTACCATGAGCCAGGCCTTAGCACAGTGCTGTAGCAAGCTTTCATTGGGCTGTGACAGGAAGGTAATGTTCATGACAATGATGAACAGGTTTATGGGACTAGCAGGTACTATAAAGTTCATCTTTCTTTGTGACCTTCATGATTCAAGTACCTGTTTGTACTGGAATTAATATGTGTTATATGTAGAGAAAGAACGGCATGGTCACTGCTAGTTTTTTGGCCTGGCTAGGCAAATAATTACATCTTATGTATGTGAAGTGTCTTAGGTTTCATTTTTGTTGTTGTTTTGTGGGTGTGCGTGTGTGTTACTAGGGATTGAGTTCAGGGCCTTTGTGCTGAACTACATCTCCAGTCTTTTAAATTTTTTTTTTTTTCAGACAGGATCTCCCTGAGTTCCCTAGGCTGGGCTTGAACTTAAGATCTTCCTGTCTCAAATCTCCGATAGTATTATTTCTTCCATCGTCCTTTTAGACTAACACATTCAATTCTGTGAAACCAGTGAAGAAGATAGGGCAGAATATTTCTGTAATTTACACATGTGGAAGTGGAAGAGCATAGGTTAATTACTTGCCCAAAATCACACAGCTAATTAGTAATTGAGCAAGAATGAACCAGTTTGAGGCTAACAAAATAGAAACATTATTATTGTTATTATTATTGTTCTTAATTATCCATTTATTTGTGCTCTGCCTTGTTCCCAGAATGATTTATATCTGGGTAGGAATGTAATTATCTGGAAAGTAGAAAATATACAAGAAGCTATAAAAAGATAGGGTTGATCCAGACATTCATTGCTGCTGAAAAGTTTGGTAGAACATACCATATCTCAGATACTGTTCTTCGCTAGAGATTCATAAGGAATAAAACAGCATTCCACCAAGTAGGTATTAAAGCACTAACACATCACATCTACCTCTTACATACTCCTATAGAGAATCTTGAAGGTGTTTTTTAGAAAAAAATCAAAAAAGACATTCTTCCTATGGAGTTAAATAATGCAAGATATCACCCTCTATTAGGTCAGAGGCACCCTTGTCCCCTGTGATTCTCATCTTGAGGGCTGAGGGAGGCAGGAGAAGCAGGGGAGGGTTTTCTTGGTTCGAGAAAGCAGATAGATGACCATGAGAGAGACTGACTGGCTGCCAGGTCGAGCCTTTGGCAGATGCTGTGGTTGGTCCAGGATCTGTTTGGTTTTAGCTTCATGGGTCTTGAAACTGTTCGTCCATGCCCCGAGAGATGAACTGGCCTTGAGAACCAAGTCATGTTAGCCAGACCTACAGATTGATGTACATACTCGAAGGTCATCATATTCATTCCACACAAAGGATGGATCTTTGGGGTGTAGCAGTTTTAAGGTAATCCCTTCTCAAGGACACTGAATTAGTTTCTGAATGAGGAATTGAGAAAAACCCAGAGATGATGAATAGTGCTGCTTGAGAATCCTTTTATCCAGCTCATAGATAATAAACCTGATAGTTTATTCCCTGCCATTGGTAGAGGTCCCTGTATGGTTACAAGTACCAGAATCTATTGCTTATCATGTCTCTTCCTAAATAGCACTCGCTGATACGTCCTTGATCTCTGGTGCCCTTTTCTAGACTCTGTGAAAGTGCGTCTTCCAGTAGGCCCTAACGGAGTGCACAGCTGAGCCTTCACCTTTGGGTGGCCAGTTCCCACCTCATGGATGCCCTCCATTCACCCTACTCGCTCTCAGGCAGGTCAGGAGTCACAGGCAGCTCATGCCATCCTTTGCTCCCTGAAAATCGTGTTGCTTTAACCCTCAGAAGGCTGCGTCATCTGCAAGCTCTGGGCTTTCTGTGATAGCCTTGTGTCCCAACCAAAGGCATGTCCGATAGTCATTTTCTCATGTTCTTTAATTTGCTGAACTCTCATATTGACTCCATGAGGGAGGTCCAGTGGTCCTCCCCTTTTTGGGGAACTGAGGCATAGAAGGGGGAAGTAACTTGCCCCAGGGTGACAAAGCACATTCTCAAAGCTCAACTCCCAAAGGGAGTTTTCATTCACTATACTTCATTCTAGCAGGGGGTTTTATTAGTGCCTTTCCTCCTCCTCTTCCTCACCTCTTCCCCCTCCTCCTCCTCCACTCCTCTCTCTCTTTTCTTTCTTTCATTCATTTGTTCTTTCTTTTTTTCTTTTTCAAGTTGTAAAAGCCGGGCCAGTGATATCGCTCAGTGGCACAAGTGCTTGCTGGCAAGCTCAAGGTCCTGAGGTCGACTCCCGGTACCCACATAAAAAAAAAAAAAAAAAAGGTTGTAAAAGCCTTTTGAGATTATAGATGAGTCAAAATGGGAAGACATGCTCATCTGGGCATCAGAACAGGGAATGGAGGGAGAGAATTGTCTTGGGGGACAGCTGTGCGCATGGCTCAAGGGCAGAGTCGTGGCAGGTGGCCTGCCCTTGCCACATGGGGTGCCACTTAGGAGGCTGAAGACTATCTCTGTCCCCCACAGTGCTGGCCGACGCCCTGCACGTGGGCCCCAGCGCGCGGCCGCCGCCCAGCCTGAGCCTGCGGGAGGGAGAGCCCTTCGAGGTGCGCTGCGCCGCCTCCACCAACTCGCCGCTGCACACGCACCTGGCGCTCCTGTGGGAGCTGCACCGCGGGCCCGCACGCAGGGCCATCCTCACCCTCACCCACGAGGGCAGGTTCCGCCCGGGCCCCAGCTATGAGCAGCGCTACCACAGCGGGGACGTGCGCCTAGACACGGCGGGCAGCGACGCCTACCGCCTCACCGTGGCCCACGCACTGTCCGCTGACCAGGGCTCCTACAGGTGTGTGGTCAGCGAGTGGATCGCCGAGCAGGGCTACTGGCAAGAGATCCAAGAAAAGGCCGTGGAAGTTGCTACCTTGGTGATCCAGCCAACAGGTGAGCTTCTGGAATTGATGTCTTACAGACAGAGTCTTACGGTGTGAAGATCTAGGGGAGGGCGCCCCACCATTTCCGACGAGATCAATTCTGTCTCACCCCGGAGGCTCCCTTGGGGTGAAGAGAGTAGGGCAGTGGTGAGAGTTTGGGGAGGGGTGCATCTGTTTGGGCTGTGTGTCTATAGTTTTGTGTGGCATCTGCATTTATCTGAACTTGGACCCAAGCTGCTCTGCACACACCATAGAAAGGCAGTTCTGTTTCTTAGAGATGAGGAACAGCAGGCCTTGTCAGACTGATGTCCTGCTTGGTGCTCCAGGGACATTTTGGGTAGATCTGCCCACACCTGCTGCCTTAGTTGTTTGTTTATTTACTTATTTATTTATTGAGTGGTACTTGAGATTGAACCCAGGGCCTTCACACTGAGCTACATCCCCAGTCCTTTTTATTTTTATTTTCAGACAAGGTCTCAATAAGGTGGGCTCAAACTTAGGATCCTCCTGCCTCAGCCTCTCAGTGCTGGGACTGTATTATAGGTATGCACCACTGTGACTGGTTCTTAGCTTTATCTTGTTTGGTGTCTCCTGAGTCCCTGGATCTGCCTTTCCCCAAAACGTTTGGAATGTGTATCTGGCTCACACCAAACCTCTGGTCTAACCTGCATCTTCTAGGACTGCCTTGGGGGATCCCCCAGGTGCGCCATTGCCTCAGGAGGGGCTCTTAAGGGCTGAGCCTTCTATAGCTTCCTATAGCATATGTACCTGAGGAGCATGCAGCCCTGGTCTGTACAAGGAGTCTTTTGTCTTATCGTCTGTTAGTCTGCCTTTTTTTAACCCTCCCCTCCAACTACAAAAGTAATTAAGAAAAAAAAAAAAAACACATGTTAGAAAACACAAAAATAGGTGAAAAACAAATATGAAAAGCCATTATTGACTCACTGTTCAACAAGCATCAGTGGAGAACTCACTGGGCTGGGGGCTCTGGGGTGGGGTCCTTGCAGCTCCTCAGACCCTGTGCAGCTTACAGCTTTGGCAGAGACAGAGTAAAGAGAGCACCAGAGGGGAATGTCACTGCCGGGGATGGACAGATGTACTTGGCTTTCTGAGAGTCTAACATCTTCCCAGAGTACTTTGTTGTCCTTATTGCTGTCTCCTGTTTTTTAAATGGGGAAGACCTTGGCTGGACTCATTTTCTGAGCAGCAATAAGAGTGTGTGGCCACTTTGTTCCTCAGGTGGGAAGCAAAGCAGAAAACAGTGAGCACTGGAAGGGTTTTGTCCGCACAAGCTGCCTTGTCCTGAGCATTTACCTCTGCATTTACACCACCACGTTGGAGCTAGATTTGGTAGAAGTAAGTGTGAAAAGCAGGACTGAGCTTTGTGAGTAACTTTGTGGAGGAGAGGAGCTGTCCGTAATGCTCAGTGTTGGCTCCGCTGGCTGTAAAAGTCACTTTTCAGATGCACACAGGTCACCTTCCTTAGCAGAAGAGATCTGTCTAGAGTACATATCCCCGATGAACTCTCCGGCTATTCAGCTTGCTGATCAAACAGCTATTTTAATGAGGCAGAAGGGTTAAGAGTTCCAATTTTGTAGCAAATTATCCATTTTATGCAGAAATTTTAATTGTAAGGGCTTTTGTTTTGCTTTTAAATTTCAAACACACCACAAAACCCATAGTAATATCTAGTTATAAGACTGGAATGCTGTAGGCCTGTTGGGCAGGTAACAATGTCTACCTCTTGCCTGAGACTGAGGAGTCACAATCTTTTTTGTGCTATTGGTCTCTTTGATGTTCTTTTGAAGCCCATAGGTCCTTTCTCAGAATTAATATGTTTCACTTCATAAAGTACAATACATGAGATGACGAAGGGAAACAATTATAGTGAAGTAATTATCAACATATTGTAAGGCAAATTTGTTTTGTAATATTATACTTTATTAACACATTAATAATAAGGCATAATGGCAGGCCTAGCAACTACTGTAATTTCTGGGTAGTAATGAATGTAAATGATGTTTCAGGGTTAAATCCCAGGAATAAGTAATGCTACGCTTTCACATTGAAAAGAGATGCTGTATTTTGCGGAAGGTCAATAAAAATAAAGATGGAATATTTTTTCCCATCTGTGTTCACAGAGTCCCTAAATTCTCTTTGGTGACTCCAGGTTAAGAACCACCACACACGAGTTCTGGTCATTCTTTTCTTTTTTTTTTTTTTTTTTTTGTGGGTACCAGGGGGTCGACCTCAGGACCTCGTGCACCAACAGGCACCCGTGCCGCTGAGCGATATCACCGGCCCCTTTTTTTTTGTATGTGGGATCCGGGAGTCGAACTCAAGCCCTCGCGCTTGCAAGGCAGGCGCTTACGCCACTGAGCCATCTCACCGGCCCGGTCATTCTTTTCTTATCTACAGCTGTACTCTCCATAGCTGCTGATCTACTTTGGTTGCCCTGTTGTCATAAATGATACAGAACCACTGAGATGACAAATCTGTGTTACCTGTGTGGTAGTATGCCACCTCTCTTTTTTACAGTGCTTGATACAAATCTTGGCGTCTAATTTATGGTTCAGGTGTATTATATGGGAGAAAGTCTGCATCACCACAGGCTTTGTCTGGGTCCCTTCTTGCATCAACAACCCTAACCCTGGTACTGTTTTTCCTTTCACCCTGTTCCATCCTGTCTTCCAGGGGTAAGCCCCCAAATCCAGAATGTTTGAGGCCTGTGGTTAGCGAAGTGACAAGATATTCAGCCACTTTTACAAAGAAAATTACAGTGTGCTACACAGTTGAATAGACATTCCTGCCAATATTTCCAGAACCTAAGTGTTTTGGCTTTCGTCTAAATGTCCCCCCAAAGCCTCCTGTGATTATAGGTGGGGCTTTTTCAGAGGTGGCTGCATCTAGAGTGTGTGACCCTGGAATTGATTCATGGTGCGATGCTAGGCTCAAGGGCACTAGGATTAAGGGTGTGAGTGCCCCTGCCCCAAGTAGTCTGGATAATATAAAAGGGGCAGAAAGATGCTGTTAAGATCCCTTTTTGCTTTGCTGTCTTCTCTCTGCCATGAACTCTACCATGTGCAGCCCTGCTTTGAAGTCAGCCGATTATAGACTGAAACCTCCACAAAATGTGAGCTAAATAAACCTTTCCCCCTTTAACTTTGGATGTTAGGTATTTTGTCTCAGTAACAAGAAAAGGAACTAAGACACTAAGAATCCATTTTCTCCATGTATACAGTCCACAGCTGCGTGTTGGACGTTTCTTCACAGACCCGACATCCTCCTAAGTCATCTTCTATCTCCAGTAGCTGATGGCCTGACAGGCACAGCTCCAGCAGATTACAGGGTCTGTGACCAGAGCATTATAAGTGATGTGATTCAGCATTTAGGAGTGGGCGCAGGGTGGCAGTATCCATGAGTCCTCTCAAAAAATACCCTCACATTACTTTCAGACCCTTTAAAGAGATAGGGAGGAGAAAGCATTTGGAAGGGGAGTAGAGAGTGAAATTGGACTTTTAAATTCCTTTTTCTAATGCTGTGCCCACCTCACTTTCTCTCATCTGTCAAGATGGATGTTGAACTTGGCTTGAAATACTTGATTAAAATATTGTCAGTTTTTGGCAATAATTCATATGGAAGTGACATACACCAAAGGACATGGGCTGTGGGGTTGGATCTCACCCTTTGTCCTCTAGAGCTTCCTGGGGACAGGAATTGATGCCAAATGACTTTGCTAGACCAGGGCTGTGCCTCTTCTTAAATCCCCTACAAGACATTGGCTATTTATTATCTAAGTAATTGTTCCCAGAGCCTTATAACAAGTTGTATGTTTTTCTACTCAGATTGCAGATGTTCAGCTTCATTTTTAAAAACTCACTGAGTAGAGTAAAATGTTTCCACATATAAAGCTTTGACAGGGGATGCTGAAGCTAGATTTACCTTGAGTCCGTGATACCAAATACTTCAGTGCTTTATCTAAATATAATCTTCTTTTTAATAACCCACACTAATGAGAGAGGGTAGTACACAGGTAACCCAAAAGTTACTGTGTTTCGGTTTTAGGATATTGTTTCCTGATTGAGTTTAGGTGGGCATGTCTAATGAAATAAATGATACTCTAAGTACATCATATTTTGAAGAATTGACTCATAAGGAAAATTATCTGGTTCCACTTTCCTGGCTTTCCTGTCTGTTTAGGATTTTCCATGTTTCTGTTTTTCTTTCTTTCTGTTTGTTTGTTTGTTGTTGTGCTGGGGTTTGAACCCAGGATCTCTCACACTCTAGGCAAGTAATCTGCCACTGAGTTACATCCCTAGCCAAGAAGTTTTTACTTTTGTCCAGAAGATAATTTTACTGTCACCTCCTGCCTTTCATTCCCCAGCCCTAAACTGACATTATGCACCTGTCAGAACTAAGCCTTTTTTGATAAAATCACCATAGTTTTATCTTGCACACAGAAAAAGTATGTTAGTTTTGTGATGTTCAGTAGACTTCTTATCAAACTATAGTGTAACAGTTAAGAACAGAATTCCTAGAGACAGACAGTCTGGATTTGCATCCCAGCTGTGTCATATATTAGCTGTGTGACCTGGGGCAGGTTACTTAACTTCTCTTTGCTTCAGTTTCTTTATCAGTAAAATGAGAATAATAGCAGCACCTACCTAATAGGATTATTTTGAGGATTAACATTTATAAAGCACTCAGAACACTGCCTGGCATATAGAGTAAGTGTATGTAAGTGTTTGCTAAGAAATAAAAAGAAATGCAGTATGTTTTATAAATTTATTCATTAAAATATTTCTCAGGCTCCTACAAAGATATACAAAGTTTTCTCATTTTAGTGCCAGAAATGAGAATTTAAAAGGAGATGATCTAAAGGGAGAAAGGGTTGGAGATGGAGGTGGAAGGGACAAACATAATCCACTGTACTTAGATGTATTTGTTTTCTATTCTCAAGTTCTTCGAGTAACTATGGCCAGGAATGTGTCTGTGGCTGAAGGAAAGGAACTCGACCTGTCCTGCAACATCACCACAGACCGCGTGGATGATGTCCGGCCTGAGCTGACGTGGTACTTTAGCAGGATGCCTGACAGCACCTTGCCTGCCCGCCACGTGTTGGCACGACTGGACCGTGACTCCCTGGTACACAGCTCACCTCACATCGCTCTGAGTCATGTGGATGCACGCTCCTACCACTTACTTATTCGAGATGTTAGCAAAGAAAACGCCGGCTACTATTACTGCCATGTGGCACTCTGGACACCAGGACACAACCGGAGCTGGCACAAGGTGGCAGAGGCCATGTCTGCCCCCGCCAGTGTGGGTGTGACATGGCTAGGTGAGTGGTTTGCAAAATGGCTCTTAGCCTTCCCACTTAATCCCTCCTAGAGCTATCTGGAGGAGTCTGGGTGCTGTGTGTTCTGCATTATTTAGATGTTCTTTATATCAGGACAAGTGTACTTTAGCTCAGATAGATCCCAAGCTGGAGGTGAGATTCTAAAATAGAGTCTTGCAGTCAGGGGCAAGTTTAGATCATGTGGCCTAAGTTGTCTCAATACCCACATGTGAGAGGATATAGTTTCATTTTCTTTGCCGACAGTTGCAGGGCCCAAGTCCTGCTTAATGGCTCTTTGAAATGAATCTTTGTTAGAGGGAGAGCACTGCCCTTTTCCCTCTCATTTCCCTAGACTCCTAGGTGCTTCTTGGCAGGAGCTAGTGCTTTTCAAAGCTCAAGGCAGAAAGAGAATTCCTTCAGCCAGCAAAAGGTGGTTTTTTTTTTTAACCTAATGCCATAAAATCCCAAAATGATTTTATTTGCAGATGCCAATTATATGGGGTCCTCCTGTTTCCCTGAGCTCTTCTTGGGCACTCTCCCAACCAGGCATAATACCAACAGTGAGAAGCAGACTCTCTCATTTCAGAGCAACTTGTCATCTATGTGAAGCTCATTGGCGTGACCTCCTGTCACATATGTAAAATTCCCTGGCAGCAGCTCTTGTATTCTCCATTTCTTTTTTTCTACATGTTTGCCTACTGGGCAAAATGTATGTTAGCTTTTCCAAATTTTTGTTAATGGCTTGTAATCATAAGTAAATTTAGAAGGGGTGGGGTCAAGTGGGGTATGGAAAGCCTCACTTCCCACTGACACTAATACAAAGATCTGATGGGCCTACCATTTGGGATCTTCCTTGTTTTGAGCACCATCTCTCTACTAGTCCATGAGTGCTTAGGGCCCTAATAAGGCATTTGGTATTGCTTTGATTATTAAGCAGCAAAACAGATCGTTAAAGGCCAGGAAATTATTTCCTCCTTTGATGCTACACTTCCTCCTGTCATGACATGCAGCTCCTACTTAGCTCTTCCTTGTTTATGCATGAAAAGGTTCTGTTGGGTTACTGGTGTACTCACTGTCTGTTTGTCCCTAATAAACCTTTATTTGGCAAAGGTGGGGATTTGGGAAGTGGGGACAGAGGGGGAAGGGAGAAGGGTAATAAGAGAGTAAGCAGCAAAAGCAGAAGGGACAGTCCAATTGCGGTTGAGATTAGGCAGGGTGTTCGTCATCCCTGTTAGCAAAGTGATCTTTTGATATCTGCAAAGTAAAAGCAGCAAGGTTTGTCTGGTGAGCTTTTATTCCTGCCGTCTGAACCATGTGCAAGAGACTCACTATGAAGTACTGAACTGGAACAATGTTGGCCCAGCTAGAACTCTCCTTAGCAACTTTCAAAATAAAACAGATGTTGTCAGCACTGAAAGATTTTTCATCTCTGGAGCTGAATTTGTCTCACAGCTCTGATCCTCAGTGCATTGTGTGGCACTGTCAAATCCCGGTGCTGGCTCTCCCTGCTCCTCCCTCCTCCTCCAACTTCTGAATCCCAGCTCGAGGATTTTTTTTTTTTTTTTTTTTTTTTTTTTGAAAGTGCTGCCTGCACTCCAATTTGAGGGCTTCTTTGAAGTACTTGTGTATTGATCCTGGTATGCCTCAGGGGAGGTTCAGGGACTGTCAGACATCGGGAGGGGAGCTTTGGGAGGGAGTGGGTTCTTTTAACTGGAAGGGATTTGTTGGTGGCTGTGTTCTCCAGAGAGAGGAAATAAAGAGACTAAATTGTGGAAAAGGCTCTGTTATTATCATAAGGTTCCTGTCACTGTTTTCCTGTGGAGTGCCAGCACCACTGTCATCAAGTTATCAGGGTGCTTTTCCCTGACTGGAGAAAGCAATGTACACAGAACCTCGAACCTTCCCCAAAGCTTTGCATAGAATAGGTACTCAATAAATATTGGCTGAATGGGTAAATTTACCAGGACAGGACCACAGTAATATTAAAATATGTGCATAGGAAAACCAGGATTGCAAACAGGAATGTTCAAGTGGTAGCATATTCAGGGATACTTGCACATGAGCAAACTGCCGGGAGGGTGTTATAAACAAAACTGCACTCTTCGCCTTTCTTCCCCTTAAATCTGCTCCCTCTTCCCTGTGCCTATGACTCACACCCTGCAGCTGCTTGGACACTTGTCAGCAGACGAATTGGGCTTAAGTTCAGCAGCAGACACTTAGTCAGGACCTCCGCACTACATTCTCTGCCCAGAAGCTGAGGTGCCCATCCTGACCCTAAATGATTGTCTCTTGAAACAGAATGTACATGTATGTGCATATGCATTCCTTGCCAGATTCAGCTGAGGTCTCCATGCAGTAACAGAGAAGTGACTGGAAGGAAAACAAAATGAAACAGGAATACAGGTGGCTTGCCAAGTATAAGTTCATCTTGGGTTGTGTAGCTAACAAAATGTCGCAGGCGCATTCTTAAGAAAGCTGGATCCCCATATAACACAAAATTTAGTTTTGTCATATGTCAGATGAACAATAGTAATTACAATTTATTGAGAACTTATTGTGTACCAGGCACTGAGCTAAGAACTTTATGTGTATTAAATAGTTAATCCAATGAGGTGCTGTCTCCTAACCCTATCTGAAAACCCACTCTTTTGTATTTTGCTTATAATCTTTAGGATCGGGAATTAGGGAAGGACTCAGTTGGATTCATCTCTAATGCACATAGTGACAGCTGGGACATGTAGGGCTAGGGATTTGTAGGAACAGTCTTTCAAGATTGTCACATTCTTCTATAGTGGCTGCCTTCGAAGAGGTAGGAAATAGAAGTTGTTGGACCAGTTAAAAGCAATGCCCAAGACCAGTATTTTGTCATTTCTATTCTACTAGTCAGAGCCATCCAGAGGCCACCCCAGTTCAAAGAGGTGGAAGAGACCCCCTTACCTGTGGCATAGCCGAAGACTCCCTTAATGGCAGCTGTTAGAGGGCAGAAGGGCATGTGGTATGGGAAATGCTACAGCCATCTTTAGAAAGCAGAATCACCCATAGTGGTTAATATTTTATTTCAAAAGAGATCTTTAGAGTGGTTTGGAGAGAATTATGGTTCTGTTCTCAGCGTTTTCATCTACGTGGAAACATCTTCACCCTTGAGAATCAGCTTGCCTCCTGAGATGCCAGAGCAGAGTCCTAGGAACTGGGCAGTCCTTGTCCTCTTTGGCTTGTCCTCAATGTGCTGAGGTGCATAAGTGGCTAGAGCTGCTTGGAGTCTTCTTGAGTTAACTGAGAAGACATAAGGGCAGGATTGTGAGCAGGCATGGCAAATCAAGGAGTGATTGTAGTGTAGGGAGGATGGTGATGATTTTTTTAAAAGGTGAAAAAAAAAGCCTCTTTTACTTAGGATGTATGTCCTACTTTGAAGGGGAAAAAGTTTTAAGTTTGCTTGCAAAATGAAGCACAAAGCAGGAGACATAAAAATAAAATCAAGATCAAAAGGGGTAAAAACATTCTAAGAGTAGATATTGCAAGGTAGTTGGGATAAATTGCTGAATTTGCCTCTGAAGTTTTGAAGAGTTGAGACAAAAAGAGATGTGATTATGCAGTTCTCTGAAGAAAGAAAACATGAACTCTTTGAGAAAGACAAACTTTTTCTTGGCACTGAATTTATCATGTGCTTTTTCATTTCAGGGGCATTGGATAACATACATAATGGACAGTGCTTTTGACTGTTCCTTTACAAAGGCCCTAGATGATTGTTTAAATGGATGTTTCTTATATCCACTCTCTATAAAAGCCGAGGGCATAAATCTCAAGTGTGTGAAGGAGTTCTGTAAGAAGCTGAATTACTATGGGGGACAAATGTTGCTTTGTGTTGATCCAATTTAGTATATGGCTAAAACTTAGCCTAGTGGAATGGCTAGTTAATCTGCACATTAAGCCATCACTCTCTGCTATCAGATGTCTTAAATGAGCCTTTGGCAAGAGTTGGATACTAATCAGCTCATGGTTGAGCTCTCTGCCCAAACTACCAGACTTCTGCGGTGTTAATTGGAGCGGGTTCCATAGGCTTCAGGTGTGAGGCGGGAGCTGGAGAGCTCACTTCTGCTGCTCAGTTCTAAGAACCTCATTTGCATTTTCCCCCATCAAGGACTGTCCCCTCTTCCAGCAGTGTGCCAGCGAGGAAGGTAATTATTTTTCTTTAAAAGTAGCTGTTAATCTGCTAAGTAGTAGAAACCTCAGAGTTTTGTGCCATCCATAAGAGATAATATTTAGATCTGTGGAGTTTTTTAGGGTGCTGTTATCAGCTGTCCGTCTAGGATTATTCCTGAAAGCAGAATAGCATCTCAGGAGGCCAAGCATCGGAACTGGGGAAACCTTTGTTGAGTCCCACTCTACCACCTTCCAGGTGTGTTGTCCTGGGTGTGCTGCTTAACATTTCTAAGCTTTGGTTTTCTTGGTGTAGGAGGATAGTGCATATGAAGTGCTTAGCACAGCACCTAACACGTCAGTGCTCCGTACATTGTTTGGTGACATATTAGTATGTGAAGGTCTTCACTACCTAATTCTTAATGAAGTAGGACACAGGACTGTGTCTTAGGACATGGAGGAACTAGGAATGTGTGTGTCCTGGAAGCAGCTGCTCCCAAGGGAGCTAGGGAAAGTCGCTGAACTGATCACACCCAGTCCTTTCCTACCCTACCAACATATCTGGAAATTTATTGTTACTTCTGTGGGAAAGTAAATGAGGATGAAGAGAGAATAACCACTTACTTTGGGTGCAGGACATAGGTGTTCCATTCAAATGATAGTATTTTGGCTACTCTGAAATGGCTCATGATAATGGCTCTGCTGTGGTAGAAATAAGTGCTCCCAACAGGCGGTGCCTTATTTATAGCCATCTCTGTTGGAGAATATTTAATTGTTATAAAATGATGATTGTGGCAACTGAAGGACAACTGGTCCATGTATTCAGCTGCATCTAAAGTGTCCGTCCAGTTCAAAATAATAAAACCCTGTCACTGCCAGAGTCAGGGCTTTGCTTCTCCCACTTTCTCTAACTCATCATGCATCTAGTTCATTTAATTAGCTGTACCAAGGTAACTGAGTTTCAGAGGGATTGTTACAACCACCCCACAGAATACAGTCAGGGTAAGAGCCTCCACTGATACCATCACTCCTGCCTTCTGAGAAGTCACAGGCTTTGAGAAAGTATTGATAGCTAGGGTAGGAAATGAGCTCGTACAATGTGGTTTTAGTGGGGGCCAGGCTGTGAGCCAAAGCTTCTCTTTAACTCTTTTCACACACCCTGTGAAAGTCCTTAGTTTTCCAACTTGGCTCCTTCAGGCTTTATTCTAGCTTTTTTTTTTTTTTTTTTGCTTTTTGTTTTTCATTTAGAAATGTATATGAAAATAGTACCAGTCTCTTACTGAGTAATATTTTTCTCCAAAAGGTATTTGTACATTCTCTAATGCTTGAGTTTGTTAATACATGAGAATGTTTACTTGTTGTCTTTAAAAAAAAAAAAAAACTGTGGCCTGAAAATATTAAGTGAAATATTCTAGAAATAAAAAATTCCTGTTTAAAAAAAAAAAAAAAGAAAATAGTACCAGTCTCATAAGGTTGTTACAAAAATTAAGCAAAAATGCAAGAAGCATGGTACCTGGCATGTAGAAAGCCCTTGATAAGTGCCAGTTATTACCATTATTATTGTAAAATTGGGATAATGATACATATCGCCCTTAGAGAACTGCGAGAATAAAGGTAAGAAGTCTATGCGAAAACCTCTAGGCCAGGTTCCTGCACACAGTAGGCAAAAAATACTGGATTTTACAAGTAGTCAATGATTCTGAAAGCTTTTCATTGTTTTAAAAGTTGTAACAAAGGACTTTGATGACACTTTTTTTTTTTTTTTAATAAAATTCTCTTTTAGAGAAGCCCGTCTTCTTGGAGTCCGTAGCTTCAGAGAGGGTGTATATATATATATGTGAGTGGATACCATCCTGGGTCCACATCCTGCTCCTCTGAATGCTAGTGACATCACAACTTGACTGACCTCAGTATTCTGTGGAAAGGCTTATAGTGTGGGTTGTTGTTTATTTTCGACCTTTAGAAACAAATTTGTAAATGTTCACAGTAGAACAAATAACCACCAGCTTGAACAACGTTCCATTAATATTTTGCTGATCTTATTTCATCTCTCTATCCTTCCCTGTGCACACAAATGTGCGTGTGTGTGCGCACGCGCACACACATGATTTCTTAATCTGCAAGAGCATAAAAGATATCTGAGACATCATATAATTTTACTGTTAAATACTTCAGCATGCATCTTAACTGATAAGCATTTTTTAAACATAACCACCGATTGCATTCTTAGCTGATTTCTTGATGAGATCAAGCAGAATGTAGCTGTAATCAGTGGTGAAATGCTTGTGACAAAAATGAGCATTTTTATGCAAAATATTAAATTTAGTTCAATTCAGCAAATATGTTAATATTTTTGACGTACATAGCACACGCAGATAAATGAGGTAGATGGGTAGTCCCTGGGCCTGGGAAGAGTCCTGTAGAGGGTCCATGAGACACACATACAAATAACTCAAGTTCAAGGCAGTGTTCCAGTAAAATCCTTAGAGGGCAGGGAGACCGGCAGGTGGTAGGATCTCTGTGAACACTTGCTGAATAAGAAGCGGAGGTGCTGAGTGAGTTCAAAGCAGGTGTCCTGTTTTGGAGAGAGGCTGCACAGAGGAGCCGTGCACATGAGGGGCCTTGAGAAAGGCATGATCTCAGCAAACCATTTCTAAAATTGTAAAACAACATGAAAGGACAGTTTCTCCACATGCACCAAAATTAAAAAAAGAGCTAAGAATTCAGCCCTCCCCTACCATCGGACAAGTGGGTAGAACCCTGTCTTCTCTAGGAGTGCTAGTCTAAAGGTGACCTGCAAGGCTGGTGGACTATTCAAACAAGCCTGTACTTTTTGTGTTCACAAGCCAAGAATCCACCCTTTTCTGTCTGTCTTTGCATTAAAGTTAAGTCTATTTTGGGGGACCCAGGGTTAGTTTTAGTGGCAAATGAGGAAAATAACCTTTAAAGACAATGAAGAGATTTTTCAGTGCTTCCAAGCTGAGATTCCTGTAACCAGATGCACACTTTCCTTGGCTCTTGTTTCTCTGCTTAGATTTGTAGCTTGTAAATAGATCCATTTCGGGGTAGAGAATGGAGTAGAATGGGAGAATTTGTTCAGTCATTTCTTCAACAACTGATAGAGTAGGTGTCCCAGATCCTGAGGCACAGGGAGCAGCAAGAAGGCAGGGGGAGGGCCGGTGAGATGGCTCAGCGGCGTAAGCGCCTGCCTTGCAAGCGCGAGCGCCCGCCTTGCAAGCGCGAGCGCCCGAGTTCGACTCCCGCATCCCACATACGAAAAAGGGGCCGGTGATATCGCTCAGTGGCACGGGTGCCTGTTGGCGTACGAGGTCCTGAGGTCGACCCCCCCGGTACCCACAAAAAAAAAAAAAAAAAAAAAAGGCAGGGGGAGAAACGAGGGACCCTAGAGTGGTGAGAGGAGCTGTCTGAAGGGAGTGGAGAGGCTGCGTGAGATGGGCATAACGCCAGGTGGGAGGCTCCTTGGAAACTCCTTAGGCAAGAGGAAGAGCCACAGGAGGGTTACCAGCAGATGATAGTGGCCTGGAGGTGGTGCTGGGAGCCCCTTAGAATCTTGGCTGGAGGCAGGAAGGGCTGCAGTGAGGGTGTGGCGCACCAGGCTTTCTCTGTTATTCACAAACATCTGTTGAGTGTCTACCATGCGTCAGGTGTGGGAACAGGAAATGGAAGGGAACTGAGGAGGTGGTGTGTGTGAGACAGGGCACAGAGTCAGAAGGGAAGAGGAGAGGTTGAGGGTGGCACGCACTTCAAGCTGAGGCGAGCAGGAGATGTCATAGGAATAGTCATCGGAGAGCTGGGAGAAGGAGCTGGTAGGGTTGTTTGGGGCAGGGTTTTAGCTGTGTGTGTGATGCGATGGCAGAGGAGGATGCGGTATGAGGTGGACTGGACTGTGAATGTGCCATATTTGAGATGCCGCAGAGACACCCCTAGTCGGGTGCTTGGGTCTGGAGCTCAAGGAAGAGTGGGGCAGAGGAGGGGACCTCTCATATCCTAGCGAGTGAACTTTGGCATGTGTCCAGAGAGGGCTCAGAGGAGGGGGAGAGAGCTGCTCAGGTGGAACTTTCCTGAGTTCCATGATCTGACTACTAATTGATCAATCATGTCACTGCTTTGCTACGATTTTTTTTAATTAACAAATTAAAATTGAATATGTTTATGGTGTGTGTGTTTTGATACATGTATACATTGTGAAATGGCTAAATTCAGCTAATGAAATTTATTACCTTTTATGCTTATCCATTTGTGTAGTAAGAACATTTACGATCTATTCTCTTAGCAGTTTTCAAGTTCCTGTGTATAATATATTGTTAACTATATTCACCCCATTGTGTGATAATCTCCTGGGCTTAATCCTCCTGTCTGGCAGAAATTACGTGTCCTTTGACCAATGTCTACCCCTCCCCTACCTCAGCCTCCAGTAATCACTATTTTACTCTGCTTCTACGAGTTTGACTTTTGATGCCACACACAAATAAAGTCATACAGTATTTGTCTCTCTTTTACTAGCTTATTTTATTTAACATGTCTTCTAGGTTCATTCATGTTATTGCAAATGTCAATGATTTTCTTTCTTTTTCAAAGCTGAATAGTCTCCTCCATCTCCCCCCTCCTCTTGCCCCTTTTTGGTACTGTGTATTGAACCCAGGGCCCCACACATGATAAACCACTGTTCTACTCCTGAACTACACCTCCAGCCCTTTTTACTACATTTTTAGACAGTATCACTAAGTTGCCCCGGCTGACCTCAAACTTGCAATCCTCCTGCCTCAGCCTCCTCATAGCTGGGCTTATAGGTGTACACCACCATGCCTAGCTGGCTGAATTGTATTCTCATGTGTATAAATATGCCACCATGGGCCAGTGAGATAGCTCAGAGGCATAAGTGCCTGCCTGGCAAGCGCGAGGTCCTGAGTTTGACTCCCGGAACCCACATACGAAAAAAGGGCCAGTGATATCGCTCAGTGGCATGGGCACCTGCTGGCACATGAGGTCCTGAGTTCAACCCCCGGTACCCACAAAAAAAAAAAAAAAAGCCACATTTTCTTTATCCATTGATGGACCCATATCTTGGGTATTGTGAATAGTGGTTTAAGGAACATCTGCCGTCTTTTCATCACAATTTTAACAGCCTTTGAAAAGGTGCCACTTTGGAGGACTATGTGCAGGGGTAGGAAGTAAACACTAAAGATGGAAGGGTTTATTATTAAAGAGTACATAAGCTGTTAGGGGACGGAAGAGCAGTCACCACAGGTAGTGTCACAGCGTTTTCAGTCACTCTGGTCAGTCGGGCTGAGGTGAGGGTCTGTAGGAGGCTGTCTTCTGGGTCACATTCCTGTGGCAGTAGCTTTGCGGTATCATTGCCGGCACAGCATTTTTCCTAAAAACTATTCTGTCTCTCAGTTGAACTTAGAAAATACAGTTTAAAGATAGTAAGTTTGTTTCATCTGAAACAGGATTTTTCTTGAAAGTGATAAAGAATGCAGCCCTGGGTCTTAAGTCCACCACCTTTGAGCCATGTGGACATGTTGTTTACCATTTTTAAAGCTCCATTTTCTCACCTATGAAATGACAAGAATAGTAATTTACAAATATGTGTGTGTGTGTGTGTATATATATATATATGTGTGTGTGTGTGTGTATATATATATATATATATATATATATATGGGCAGATACATGCGTTTACATGTGAATACCCTACACACATCCCAGTCTAAGCATTTTATGCATATTTTAACTCTCATCCTCACAATAATATTATGAGGTATAGTTATGGTTATTATCCCAGTTTTGCAGATTACCAGAGAGAGTAAGTAATCGGCCCCAGGTCACACAGTGTTAGAGCCAGGTTTTGCACACAGTCTGCCTCCAGATCTCCGGCCCTCTCCACTGCTGTGTGGGGCCTCAGTGTGTTAAGGTTAATGTGCTGACACATGGGAAAGCCTTAGGTGAAGGGTCTTTTGCATTGCACTTGAAATGGACTTGAGGCTTCAAGAGTGGCAGCTGCTACTGCTACTGCCTGTGGGCAGTTGACATTGCGGCAGTCCAGGTCAATCTGGACAGCTCTGAGGGGGTGATCTTGCTGCATGCACAGCCAGTCCAAATCTGTCCTTTACACACTAGTTGAACTTAGCTGTGCTGACCTGTTTTGGGGTCTGCATCATCCACAGTTCACCAGATGGAAGGCTCTGGGGTGACTTGAGCCTTCCTTGCCCTGCACATACAGAAGTATAAACATGTGCCGGTAGTGTGTGTCCCACAGTCAGTTGCTGCAAGGGAGGCCAGTGGTCTGCTAGCCCCCTGCTCAGGGCAGCACACCTCAGCCAAGTGACCTCAGCATACTTGCCTGTGAAATGAGGAGGCCGGAAGCTGCTCAGGTCCCATCACTCTAGCAGCTTGTGGTGTATCGCCACTGTCCGTGTTGTAGCAGGATGTGCTCCATGGCTAGCAGGAGTCGTGGTATGACTCCTATGCCAGAGTCCTGCTTCACTCACAATTAAATGCTTGTAAAGATGACATTTGAGGGAATTAGCATTTTGAGTTCTTTCCATTTCCCTGGCCCAATGAATCATTCCTGGAGAAGTCATAATGTTATAAATTTCATTGGGAGTATAAATCACAAAAGAACAGTTCCTTGACCTCAGCAGTTTATAATTTGTATGAGTCATAAATAAAAGCAATATTTAAACTGAGGAAGGTGATGCAGATAAAGATGTTAACAGTGTTAGCAAATGGAAGGGTCTGTTGAGGTAGAATTATTTTTCTCCTAGAAGGCAAAGTGCTATAGAAGAATAATGTAGCCTTCTCTAAAAAATGTTAAGGTACCAAACATAAGTTGAGTCCCTACTGTATACAAAGTGGTATATTTGTTTATTTTTTTTTTTTGTGGGTACCGGGGGTCGACCTCAGGACCTTGCGCGCCAGCAGGCGCCCGTGCTGCTGAGCGATATCACCGGTCCTTTTTTCGTATGTGGGTTCCGGGAGTCAAACTCGGGCCCTCGCGCTTGCCAGGCAGGCGCTTATGCCGCTGAGCCATCTCACCGACCCCAAAGTGGTATATTTGGAGCCTGGTAATGAGGCTTTTAAGGAAAGAGCAGTGGAATGGCCAGCCATTATAGTAGAATACATATGAGAACACAAAGAAAATGTCATCCTGGCAACCAGGGCCCAGGACCCAGATGACATTCAAGAGTGAGTGGAAGTTGGCAAGGCATCCCAAGCAGAGGACATGAGTGGCATGAGACTGTGTAACAATGGGAAAACCCCAGGTAATTAGTGGTCACAGGCAGAGAGGATAGGGAAAGGGAAGGAGGCTACGAGGAGTTCTGGTACCAGGTCCTGGGCAACTGTGGTGGAGGCTTCAGGGCCAAGGAAGATGGAAGTGTGGAGAAATGGGTTAAATTCATGCAATAAATGTCAAGGAAAAAGGAATTCTTTTTGTATAAGAAAACAGCAGGACCATGACACAGGCAGGGGACATGCTAGGAATACTAGATTTACTACCACCTCCTGTGGGAATGTGGGCCAGGCAGGGAAGGGAGTGGTCACAAGTTGCTGAGAAAATGGTTTCCAGTTCAGCAGAGCTTTAGACTGAGTTACTTGTGGCAGTGAAAAGAACACCCTTCGGGGAATATGAGGATAGGGATATTTTGTTTGTTTGTTTTGTTTTTTGAGGCAGGGTCTCGCTATATAGTTGAGGCTGGCCATGAACTCACAACAGTCCTGCCTCAGCCTCCTGAGTGTCAGGATTGCAGGTACGCCTTAGTGGGGGTGTCTGTTGACTGAATGCAGACTTGGCAAATGAGTCAGAGGAACAGCAAAATGAGGATAAGAATGTGTAGGGAAATGATCTGAGGGCCATCATTTGGGCTATAGCAAAGAGTAGCAGGAACCTGAGCCATGGTGGATTGATGGGCCTCAAGTTCTAGAATGTTCTCTGGGACAAACTTTGCCAGTACTGTTCCAGTGGGAGCTTTGGAGGCCTATGGTCTTGCTTGGTAGTGCATAGACACTGAGCTTCTTATAAGATCTTCTCGAAGACTCAACTTCCTGCAGAAACTGACAGCTGATGCCAGTCCTATGGAAGGATCAGGTTCTGATTGAAGACATTTAACTTCTAGCCTTGGGAGTTTTCTTGGGCAGTGGGGGAGATGGAAGTGTCTTATAAGTTTTGTAGAAACACTCCTAGAATGCTTCCATCCACTAAAGAGTCTCTGATTTCTATCCCAGTGATTTGTAGGATCAGGAATTTAATTGTCAGAGAAGGAGCAGTTCTTGTCTCATTCCTTTGGTTAGTTCTCTGTATGTTGCTCTGACTATTTTTTTAACCTGGCCTCTCCCTCTCCTCTTCAGAACCAGACTATCAGGTGTACCTGAATGCTTCTAAGGTGCCTGGGTTTTCAGATGATCCCACTGAACTGGAATGCTGGGTAGTGGAAATGAAGAACACGGAGGCAAGTGTCCGTTTTACCGTGTCATGGTACTACAGAATGAACCGGCGCAGTGACAGTGTGGTGACTAGCGAGCTTCTTGCAGTCATGGACGGGGACTGGACACTGAGATACGGAGAAAGGAGCAAGCAACGAGCCCAAGATGGAGAGTTTATTTTTTCTAAGCAGCACACAGACACATTCAGTTTCCGGATCCAAAGGACTACAGAGGAGGACAGAGGCAATTACTACTGTGTGGTATCCGCGTGGATCAAACAGCGGAACAGTAGCTGGGTGAAGAGCAAGGATGTCGTCTCCAAACCTGTCAGTATATTTTGGGCATCAGAAGGTAGGAGCTTTGTTCTGTTCATTATCCATTTTTGTTTTGTTTTGATTTTGCTAAAGTCATTCTGTTGTGTATTTTCAGATACCCAGTCACTAGGAATCGACGCCCATACACTAAGGATCCGTAACCACCATATGACTCTCTACACCCTCTTTCGACTTAGTAACTGCCACCTGTCCCTATCTCCCCAGTGCCAGACAGGTGCTCTGCAACTCACTGTCATTAGGCAAAACGTCCTGTTTCCTGAACCCTAGGTCTGAACTTTTCTTTCTCTTTCTTCCGTTAAACAGTACCAGTTGGCAGTTTTCCATCACTTTGACAAAATACTGGGAAAAACAATTTAAAGGAGGAAATGTTTATTTTGGCTCATGTTTTCAGAGATTGCCATCCATGATCCACTGACTTCATCACTTTTAGACTTGCGGCAAAGCAGAGCCATGTGGAGGAAAGGTGTGGCAGAGGAAAGCTGCTCACCTCATGGCAGCCAGAAAGCAGAGAGGGAGAGAAAGAGCTAGGGACAAGAGGTGCTCTTCCAGATTACACCCCCAGTGACCTAACTACTTCCTAAGAGTCCATTCAGCTCATCAATCAATTAATTGATTAATCCTTTGATAAGGTTAGCACCCTTATGATCCAGTCACCCCTCTAAACCCCACATTTAAACATTGCTACTTTGGGAATGAAGCCCTCTGCACATGAGTCTTTGGGGGACACTTCATATTTAATGCATAACAATTACCAACCTTACTCTCTGAAGATGTTTCCACTGGAGCCCCTCTAAGTGGTGGCATTTTCTTCCCATACTCCTCATATAACTGGGCCTACCAGTGGGACTGGTGCCCTCCTTGTTCCCCACTGCAGCTCCCAGACCATTTTCTCTCATCCCTAAGAATACCTGGCTGCGTCTCTCCCGTCTTCAGACCATACCTTTCCACACTGGCCGTTGGCTCCGAGGCCTCCCATTCATTTGTTGGCAGTGTTTACTTTGGCTTCACAGCCATTGTGTCTGTTACTGCTCCTGTCTTGCTAACTTCGTCAGAATCACTGTACAGCTTTAAAGACAATCCCCAAAATCTGCCAGACATTCTATTTCAGTTCCTCTAAGGTAAATGCAATCTGGGCCCCATAGTTTGATTCTCATGCGTATCCAAAGTTGAGAACGCTAACGGGGATAATCCTTTCACTCTCAGTCCTTACCTTCCTCTCTCTGAGCACCAGTTCTTCTATACTGGTTTGGTGTTTTTCTCCCTGTATGCTACATTAGACCAGCTCACTTCTGATAACTGAAAACCCTCCATGATCTCAAATCCATTCATCCTGTTCTCTAAGAATATCTTCTTTCTAGATTGCTCCTACTACTCCAAAAACAACCCATCAACCCTGCTGGGACCAAAAAGCCATTTATTTTACCACCTTCCATTGTCCCTCATTCCTACACTGTCTTCACTTCTCTCTTACCTAGGGCAACCCTGGGCTCAGGATGCGTCAGTTTACACCTGGTGTCCTTATGTGATTATTATAGCACCTCTTCCAGTCTTAGACGTATAGGGGGGTTGGGTAAGTTATGTGGTCAGTCACTATTTTCAGCCCTAAATTCCCAATCATATCACTCTCTTGCATATGCCTTATACTCCGGCTAAACCACAACCTTATTCAAAGCAAACTTTCTGCTGCCTCCCTACCTGCATCTGCAGAGTTAAATGTGGTTGGAGGAAACCATTTCAACAATGTTAATGGTCTCACTACAAATCTCTGATCACTTGTGTCGAGTGGGTTCTCAACATTGCCTGGCAGTCATTCTGCATTTCTTTATTTACTTCCCCATGCTCCTAAGTGCTTTTTGCATATCACCTTCTGCAGACTTCCTCCCCCATCACCTGTTGGTCCCATTTCCTCCTCCCCCTGCAAAAAAACCCAGAATTTCCGCATACTCTACCCCAGTGGCTGAACCTATGTTACTCAGCCTTATGTCTAGCAAAGGCCAGGTCCTCTTACCACTCTTGCGCATGGTCCTTGCTTTATGTCTTCAATATCTCTCTCACCTCTAGACCTTTCCCATTGACGTGCTAACCTGTAGTTCAATCTCCTTACCTTTTTTTAAATGCAAAACTAATCTTGAGGAGCCGGTGAGATAGCTCAGCGGCATCAGCGCCTGACTGGCAAGCGCGAGGTCCTGAGTTCGACTCCTGGTACCCACATACGAAAAAAGGGCCGGTGATATCGCTCAGCAGCACAGGCGCCTGCTGGCGCACAAGGTCCTGAGGTCGACCCCTGGTACTCACAAAAAAAAAAAAAAAAAAAAAAAAAAACTAGATCTTTTGTCTCCATCTTTCTGTTCCCCATAACTCTTGCTCTCCTATTATTCTCTCTTTCGTTTTATAGCCAAAGTATTTGATTTATCTATATTTGATGTATTCAATTTCTCTCCTCCCATTCTCTTTGGTTCCTAACTAGGCTTTTCCCCTTGCTGCACATGTTAGGATTGCCAGGGATTAACATATTACAAAATCAACTCATCAGTTATCTTACTTGACTTGACAGGATTTAACACAGGTGATCACTCCCTCCTTCTGGAAAGACTTTGTTTTTTCTCCTGTCTTGTGGGACACCACCTTTTTCAGGCTTTCTCCAGACTACACTGGTTACTTCTTCTCAGCCTACTTTGCTGATTCCTGTTCATTTCTCTAACCCTAAGCATTACACAACTTCAGGACATAGTCTTTGGACTTCTAGTATACTTAACAGCTCCCTTGATAATCTCTACTAATTTCATGAATTCGAATACCTTTTATACACCAGTGACTCCCAATTTTACAATTCTACCCTAGGGCCTTTTCAGAACTCCACACTCAATGTTATGTTGTTGTCCTGACATTTTGATTTGTGTAACAGGCATTTCAAACTTCTGTTCAGAATGGTACTTCTGGTCTCCACCAGCTCTCTTCTGTCTTCTCTCACCTTCTCTAGTACCATTGTTTTAGTAGTTCTAATCAAAACATTCATCCTGGACACCTTATTCTATTTTTGTGTGAGGTGTGTGTACTTGGGATGGAACCCAGGGCCTCACTCATGCTAGGCAAGCACAACCCTTAAATGCAAGTCAGGTCATGAAACTCCTCATCTTCAAACTTCAGAGGCCCCTGATCTCAGGGAAGAAACCAGAGTCCTCTCAGTGGCCTTGAGTGCACCTGACCCCCATTACCTTCTGGCCTTACCCACAACTCTCCCCAGTGCCTGCTCCTCTTGGACTACTCTACCTCTGCAGATCCTTGGACCTCCAGGCATGCGCTTGCCTTCCAGTTCTGCACTTGTGTTCCCTCTGTCTGGAATGCTTTTCCCGAGGAGCAAGCAAGGCACACTCCTCTCCTCCTTCAGGTCCTTTGTCAGATGGTGTCTTCTCTGTGGGAATGTCCTTGGCCACTCTACCTATAATTGTGCCCCTCCCATACTTTTCTCTTGCTTGTCTGCATTTTTTTTTCCTTTAACAATCACCATCTAACCTTACCACATATTTTACTTATTTTGGTTATCTTCTGCCACTAACATATAAAGGGAAGGATTTTCTATGTTTGGTTTATTGTTGTATTCCAAGTATCTAGAATATGGTGGGCTCTCAATAAGCATTGTTTAATGAGTAAATGGATGGCCAAACTCAAAGAGTGATCCTAGAGAGACAGCATAGCATACATGCTCTGCTAATAGGCTTGGTGGAGTGTGTTCCAAAAAAACCCGACAGAAAGCTCTCATCTTATGACTGAACAGATTATAGAATTAATCATTGTAATAAAAGATAAAAAGATTGAATCTAATACATTTATTTGTCTATTCAAAAAATATTTAAGTAGCTTCTAAGTGCCTGACATTGTGCCATTATAATAGATGAATTCTAACATGTATGCCTAGAGATTATGGTTTTGGCAGGTAAAAAAGGAAAGAACACACTTAAGCCTAACATTCATGTAGCCGGTGACTGTGGCTCACAGTGTTGAAACAGCATCTCTGAAATTAAAGTGTAAACCAAGTGGAAGTGATTAGATCTACACATGCATGTGCTTCTATCATCTTAGTACTAAACCTGTTCTGTAATGTTACCATCATAGGATTCCTGCTTGCTCTGCTTCTCTGAGCAGCTAGCTTTCTGGAGTGCTGTCCCTGAACTCAGCAGATGCTCTGGGCAGGAGAGGAGAGTGGTATGGCTGACATGCTGGACTATGTTTTGGGTTCAACTGTGCCCTCCCCAGCTCACTAAGAGTGAATTCTATATTTCATCTTTGGGGGTGCCATTAGCACCTCCAATTCTCTCTCCTAGTGAAATGTCTCAAGGTCTTGAAATTCCTCCAAACCAAAATCTCAATGTCATAAAATCTCATCATCAGTTCCTTCTCTCCTTGTACCCCATAAGTCTTCTCACACTGATTCTTCCTGTGGGGTGCTGTTCAGCTCACTTAGAGATGCACATGAGTTTCCTTCTGAGTTTCCAGATTTTCATAAGTGCTATTACATGGTAATTTGCAAAATAAGTTCCTATTTCCTTGACATTTTGCTTTAAGATACATATCATTTTAACTGATCCTATTGAAAATCACCTCCTTCTGGTCCTTCATTCCAGATTCTGTGCTTGTGGTGAAGGCAAGGCAGCCAAAGCCTGTCTTTGCTGCAGGGAATACGTTTGAGATGACTTGCAAAGTATCTTCCAAGAACATTAAGTCACCACGCTACTCTGTTCTCATCACGGCTGAGAAGCCTGTCGGGGACTTCTCCAGTCCCAATGAAACAAAGTCCATCATCTCCCTGGACCAGGATGCTGTGGTGAAGCTGGAGAATTGGACAGATGCTTCACGGATAGATGGTGTTGTGTTAGAGAAAGTCCAGGAGGATGAATTTCGCTATCGAATGTACCAAACTCAGGTCTCAGATGCAGGGCTCTACCGCTGCATGGTAACAGCCTGGTCGCCTGTCGGGGGCAGCCTGTGGCGGGAAGCAGCAACCAGTCTCTCCAATCCTATTGAGATGGACTTCCAGACCTCAGGTAAGCAGGAACTCTGTTGAATCATAGATTGAGCTAGAAGCGACTCCAGGGTCTTGATCAGTTATCCTCATTAAAAAACAAAACAAAACAAAACAAAACAGCTTTATTGAAATACAATTCATATGCCCATTTAAAGTATATAAAGTACATGATTTGGTGGCTTTTCATATATTCATAGCATTGTGCAACCATCACTACACTCAATTTTAGAACATTTTTAGAACACCAAAAGAAAGCTTGAACCCTTAAGTGATGCCCTCCAATTCCATCTCCCTGCTCCTCCTCCCATCCTCCAGCAACCATAATCTACTTTCTGTCTATTAGATTTGCCCATTCTAGGCATTTACACAAGTGGAATGTAATTTGTGGCCTCCTTATATGCTACTTTCTTTTAGCACGATGTTTTCAAGAGTCATCCATGTCGCAGGATATGCAGTACTTCATTTTGATGGCTGGATAATATTCCACTGTATGGATGATCCTGCATTTGGCTTATCATTTCATGAGCTGATGGACATTTTGATGTCTCACTTCCTGACTGTTATATGTAATGCTGCTATGAACACTTAAGTGCAAGTTTTTTGTGAATATATGTTTTCGTTTCTTTTTTTTCTTTTTTTATGTTTTCATTTCTATCCTCTTTTTTAAAAAAAATAGACTGAAACTCAGCTACTTCAGATTCTTTAGGGATCATGGTGGACTATAAAGAAAGAAAGGCAGGAACTGAACTTCTAGAGAGGCTAAATGATTTGCCAAAAGTGAGAGGTTAAGAGCTGAAACCCCAGTGTCACCCAGTTGTGTGGCTTTCTGCACTTAGGGCCTTCTAGGGCTGCAGGTGGTGACTTCTGTTCTTGGCCCAAATAATCAGAGCAGTGTTTCATTCCCAACTTTGTTCCTTGCCTTGCTTTTAGATTGAAAAAAAGATTTCCTACAATCAGTCACCAGAGCTACTGTGGTATAGCTTAATGTATATATCCACTTTCTTTGTTAAGAATGATTATTAATGGTATTGTCTATGGGAAAGTTAATTAAAACAAGGACATTTTTATGTCTATTCTGAAATGATTTTATCTTCAGCAACTAGAATGTGTTATCCTGTAAGGCAGAAAGGTCTGCTTTTGTTGATGGCATAGATACAAGGTGTATACAGTACTCAAATAGAAATATATCTTACTGGCTGGGCACACACCAGTATTCCCAGCACTCTGGGAGGCTGACACAGGGAGATTACAAGTTTGAGGCCAGCTTGGGCAATTAGCAAGACCCTGTTTCAAAATAAAAAATAAAAAGGGTTGGAGTTGTGGCTCAGTGTGAAGGCTCTGGGTTCAATCTTCAGTACCTCATGTATGAAATTCATTAAGATCCTCTTACAAATATGTGATTGAAGCCCTTAGATTTAGAGAGTAGATAAAGCATAGGCCTCTTCGATGGTGTATGTATTTGGTTGTTTTTAATAGCTATATTGAGACATGATTTACATACCATTAAAATTCACTCATTTAAAGTGTACAATTTAGTAGTTTTTAATGTATTTACAGAGTTGAATGACCCCAAAAGGAAACCCCACTCCCATTACTAGTCACTCCCATCCGCTTACTCCCTGACCTTGGCAATCACTGATCTACTTTGTATAGCTGCAGATTTGCCTCTTCTGACCATTTCATGTGGATTGAATCATATGAAGTATGTGGACTTTGTACCTGGCTTCTTTCACTTAGCCATAATGTTTTCAAGGTTGATGTATGTTGTAGCATGTATCAGCACTTCGTTGCTTTTTATGGCTAAATAATTTTGCATTATATGGATATACTCTATTTTGCTATTCATCTGTTGATAGACATTTAGATTATTTCACTTTTTGGCTATTTTGAATAATGCTACCATAAACGTTATTATTTGAAAATGATTTCTCTCATTCTATAGGTTGTCTTTATACTTTTTTTTTTTGTCTTTGTATTTTCTTAATGGTATTCCTTGAAATAGCAAAGTTTTTGATGAAATCTAATTTATCCATTTTTTCTTTTTGTTGGTTATATCTTTGGTGTCATATTTAAGAATTCATTGCACAGTTCAAGATAATGAAGACATGCCTATATTTTCTTCTAGGGGATTTATAGTTTTGGCTCTTATGTTTACATCAATGGATCTATTTTGAGTTAATAAGTTTATTGGTACAATTTAGATATATATTAACGGTTACATTTGCCACAGGGAATTTGTACCTGTATATTTTTTCCCCATTTCCCTCCCCTCCCTTCAACCCCTCTTCCCCTCCTTATTTACAAAACTTAGTTTCCATTTTATCCTTCTTTTCTCATTTTTTTCTTTTCCCTTCCTCCTTTTCCCCTCCCCTCTTGCTAGTTCCCCTTTCCTTTTGAACAATTTTTTTCCTGTTTCACAATATTTATTATACATTTTGGTTCTTATTTACACTTTCAGTTTCTCACACCAGAGAGAAGATATATTTACATGTTTGTCTGATTTATTTCACTTAAGAGTATGGTTTCAAGGTCCATAGCTATAAATGTCTCAAGTGTACCCATTTATGATAAAATCCCTACAGAAAATTGGAATAGATGGTCTTTATCTCAATCTGATAAAAGCTATCTGACAAACCAACAGCCAACATCATACTAAACAGCCAAAAACTGAAAGCTTTCATTCTAAAATCAGGAATAAGAGAAGGGTGTTCACTATCACCACTCCTATTCAATATAGTTCTGGAAACATTAGCCAGAGCTCAGAGAACACAAGAGAAAGAAATAAAAGGAATTAAAAAAAGGAAAGGAAGAAGTTAAATTATCATTGTTTGCAGATGACACAATATTCTACATAGAAGACCCAAAAACTCCACCAAAAGACTTCTAGATTTAGTAACCAAATTCACTCATGTAGCTGGATACAAAGTCAACCTTCAAAAATCAATAGCATTCCTGTACACAAATAACAAACTCACTGAGAGAGAAATTAAGGAAACAACACCTGTGGTGGGTTAACTAATGGTGAACTTGCAACATCCAGCTGAACCGAGGGAGCGTGGTTCTGGGTGTGGAAGGCTCACCTAAGGATTGTTGCCAACAGCATAAAGGGAGAACTGGAGGGGAAGATGGCGTGCTGTTGCTGGAGAAGCTTGTTGCGCTGGTTCTCCTGAAATGGACTCAGCTGCTCTCGTCACTGGAGGAGATTGGGTCCTTGTTGTCACTGAGGATGGCTGTGGTACTTTTTGGAGGAGCTCTAGTCTTTACCTTGAGCATTGCTTCCTGGCTCCAGTGCAGATCCCTCAGCCTGTTGGCACAGATCCTTCACCCCACTGGTGCAGACTTTCTAGTCTCCACCACTGACCTTTGGGCCTTCCCAGAGCAGATCCTTGATACAGACTTGCATGAGACATTGTCGTGGGCTCTAGGCCTCCAGCTGGACTCATGGAGGACATTGTTGTGGGCTCTAGGTCTTCAGCTGGACTCGCGCAGGACATTGCCGTGGGATCCAGGGCCTCAGCTGGATTCTTTGGGTCTCTAGCACATGGACAGATCTCGTGCATACCTTTGCATTTGACTTTTTGGATGAATATTATAAAATAATCCTACAAATTATGTGTTCTTTATTAAATATATTCCATGTATTTCCTTGAAACCCTGACTACAACAACCCCTTTCACAGTAGCATTGAAAAAAATGAAATACTTAGGAATCAATCTAACAGAGGAAGTAAAAGATCTCTAAACTGCTAACTATAGTACTCTGCAAAAGGAAATCAAAGAAGATATCAGAAATGTAATGATATCCTTTGCTCTTGGGTAGGAAGAACCAACATAGTAGAAATGGCCATACTTCCAAAATTGTTATACAGATTTAATGTAATCCCAAGCAAAATACCGTTAGCATACCTCACATATGAACTAGAGAAAACACTCCCAAAATTCATTTGGAACCAGAAGATACCTAGAATAACAAAAACGACTTTAGGCAACAAAGGCAAGGCAGGGGCATCACAACCATGACTTGAAATTACACTAACAAAACTACTGTGATAAAAGCAGCATGGTACTAGCAGGGGAAAAAAAAAAAAAGGATCAATGGAACAGATTAGAAGGTGCAGAAACAAATCCAAACGTGCTTGGCCACCATATCTTTGACAAAGGGGCCAAAATGTTCACTGGAAGAAAGATAGCCTCTTTAATAAATGGTACTGGAAAAACTGGCTTTCCACATGCTAAAGACTAAAACTAGACTCATGTCTGTCACCATGCACTAAAATGAAATAAAAATGGTTCGAAGATCTAAATATTAAAACCTAAACACTAAATCTATTGGAAGATAAAATAGGTAGAACTCTTGTAGTTAATTTTTAAACCAATAATTGTGAGTCTTCTAACTGTTATTTTCAAGATTGTTTTGGCTGTTCTGGATCCCTTGCATTTTCATATGACTTTTAGGATCAGTCTGTTAGTTTTTGTAATAAAAATAGCTGGCACTTTTGACAGAGGTTGTATCAAATCTGTAGAATAATTTGGGTAGTGTTGCCATTTAACAGCATTGTCTTCCAGTCCATAAACACGAAATGCCTTTCCATCTATTTAGGTCTTCTTTAATTTCTTTCAGTGGTATTTGTTTTCAGTGTACAAATATTGAACTTCTTTCATTAGATTTATCCTAATTTTTAATTGTTTCGATGTTGTTGTAAAGGTACTTTCTTTTTTGCCATACTGGGGATTGAACCCAAGGCATTACATATGCAAGGAAAGTGCTATACCACTAAGGTACATTGCTAGCTCTTTCCTTCCTTCCTTCCTTCCTTCCTTCCTTCCTTCCTTCCTTCCTTCCTTCCTTCCTTCCTTCCTTCCTGTCTGTCTGTCTTTCTGACAGAGTCTCACTTGGCCAGAGTTGCTTGGCCAGGCCTTGAACCTACAATCCTCCTGCCTCAGGCTACTGAGTAGCTGGGATTACAGGTATGAGCCATGATTTTTGGCTTGCTTTCTTAATTTACTTTTACTTTAATTTACATTTTACTTTAGCTTGTTTGTTGCAGTTGTACAGAAGCACACTGGTTTTTTTATATATTGATCTTGTATCCCAAAACCTTGCTGAACTCATTTATTAGTTCTAATAGTTTTTTATGGGTTCCTAACAACTTTTTTCTTTATACTTTTAAAAATAGAGGGCCGGTGAGATGGCTCAGCGGCATAAGTGCCTGCCCAGCAAGCGCGAGGGCCGGAGTTTGACTCCCGGATCCCACATACGAAAAAAGGGGCCGGTGATATCGCTCAGCGGCAAGGGCGCCTGCTGGTGCGCGAGGTCCTGAGGTCGACCCCCCAGTACCCACAAAAAAAAAAAAAAAAATAGAGTATCATGCTATTTGTGAATAGAGATAGTTTCACTTCTTCCTCTCAAAGCTGAATGCCTTTTATTTTCTTTTCTTGCCTAATTTCCCTGGCTACAGCCTCCAACACAGAGTTGTGTAGAAGCAGCACAAGTGGACATTTTTGGCATATTTCTGATCTTAGGGGGAAAGCATTCCGTTTTTCGTCATTAAGTATCATGCTAACTGGGGATTTTTCAGAGATGCTTATTATTAGATTGAGAAAGTTTTCTTCCATTCCTAGTCGGTTGAGTGTTGTTGTCCTGGAGAGATGTCGGGTGTTGTCAAATGTTTTTCTTGTGTGTCTGGTGAGATGAGATGGTCCTATTGTTTTTGTTTTGTATTTGTGCATCTGTTTTGCTCTCTGTAGGAGTCAATTCCATCTTGTTTAACATTTGTTATTTGAACTTTCTTTTAAACTGTTGCGTGGGAGAGGGGAGATGTAAAAGCTTTTGTATGTATTTCAGGGTGAAGAACAGATATTGAATCTATTTCTCAATTCTTTAACTCTCAGCGTAACAGTTAAAATCACCATAGCTTCCAGGCTGAGGAGACTGCCTAAGGTTTTTATTTAATTTAATCTATGGAGTTGTCTTGACCAGTTCACATTTCAGTTAGAAAAAGCTGTCATCAAATTCAGCACCCAACACAATGCTGTAGCCCTGACTAGCCCCCAGCAAACACTGATTTGAAACTGAAAGTCTTCTCTTCCTAAAATTCAGCGGTACTCACTAAGTCACACAGCAAAAGGTCTTTCCGCATCCACCTCCCTGTCCTCTGATTCAGGGCACTCGACTCTTGTTACTGAAGACTGTTTTTCCCAAGGGGACTTACTTGGGAAAATCATGGCTTTTACTGACTCAAGTGTCAAGGGGGGAAATAGGTTATAAATGTAATGGTGTAGGCTTTAGCCTTTTAAAAGAATAATAATTTTTTTCTCCTTAAGATGGAAAATTTGAAAATAGAGTTAAATAGTAGAAAGAAGGAAAATAGAGTCACCCATAATCCTACCAAACGGACACTAATCTGTGTTGATCGTCTTCATGGAGTTTTCTCCTTACATGTTTTCTTCGTGACTTTGAGATCAGGCTGCATATATAATTTTAGGACCTGCTTTCGCTCTCCCTTCAATATTATAAGATAAACATATTTACTGCTACAATAAATTCTAGGTAAATACTAGCTTTAATGACAATATATAGTAGAATTTCCTTAACTATTATTCTATTGATGGACATGCAAATGGTCTGTAATTTTTGCTTTAAAAAAAATACTGCTGTTAACATCCTTTTTCTGGACTGAGGTTAGAACATGGTCTGTGTCAATGTTTGTATTTAAAAGCTGTACTTTGTAGACTAGGAATCAGGGGACCCCTAGTGATTCTGGTTGTTCGCTTAAAATCTGTGCACCTTAGTCTGTCATCTGTGAAGTTAACCAGACAAATCCCCTCACAAAAACAGCATTACCACAGAAATTGACCATAATGAAAATATTTCTAAGCTTGGGATAATGACCCATATTAACAGTGAGCTGCTGATTGCATTAGAAGGAAGTCTACTTCTGTGAATAGCTCACTACAATGAAGGCCTTCTTCCCCAGGCCTGTTCCGCTTTGTGAGCCATAGCACAAACCCCTTCTTGATTCCCACAGCCATGACCAGTAGGGGAAATGAGAACTGTAACTTCTGACCTCAAAGGCATTTGGGGTTTTCTTTGGAAATGCAAAGAAAATATGGCATTTGTTCAATTAGATAAGTCTTTCTTTGCATTTTCATTTTCAAAACAATAGAAACATAACCCATTATGAGGATATCTTAATGTTTTTTATCATTTTTGTGTTTTCTTCGAAGGATTCCAAACACTTTTAAGAAAGCCCCTTAGTATAGTAGTTCTATCAATTACCAAGAAATTTCTAATCTGAGAAAAAAATGTAATCCCCATTGTTCATTCACCCTGGTGGACACTACCTTGAATTTACTGATGGCCACTATGGCATAAAGTACCCCAGTTGTCACCACAGAGCCAGCTCAGAGCATTAGCCTAATCCTGTGCCTCATCGCTGATATAGGCAGAGCTAGTCCAGGGTGATAGGGACCTAAGAGGCTACACGACTGAGGAGATGATGTCCAGAAGTAGATCCAGGTTCCTGGGGTGGCCATTTTGTCACCATCTCTGTCCCTCTGGAGTTAAATCCTCTGCTGCTCTCTAGTCAATCAAAACCCTCGGCAGTTCCCACCAAGGCTGTCTGCCCCCTAGTACTCCATAACCATCCTTTACCTTTCTTCCAAGAAAGCACAAATTAGTTCTATGCTGAGTGTTACAAAACAGTCTAATGAATTTGTCTTATTAGGCATCCAGGTGAAATGAAAATTTAGCCATTTTAATTAATTGCTTATTGGATAATATGACCTTTTTACACTTTCATGGTCATTTCTTCTGGTTGTTTAAAAAAAAAAGGTACTTTGAGGTACTTTTTCCTTTCTGGTAATCTGAACAAGAAAATGGTAACACCTGTATTCTTAACTTCTAATGAGTTTTTGATTCAGCACCCAGGGCTATATTTCCTTCCCAGTAACCCAAGGGGAAATCTCATAGCACTGATGTTCTGGAACCTTCTTTCAGGTTTACCTGTTCCTAGGTTTTAGGAGGTGGAATGATAAGGTGAACATTGAACTCTTAGGATTCACTTGGCTTAAGGCTGTGAAATGCTCTCACCTAATGGATTCGTAGACTGGTTAAAAGTAATAAATACACCTACAGTGTTTTCAGGGAGGTAGGCAAGACAAATCCTGTGTGGACAGAGGTTTTATGTTTGTTTTACTAAACTTTTAGAGCAGTTTTCAGTTTACAGCAAAACTGAATAAAAAGTACAGAGTTCCTATATGTACCCTGCCTCTTCAACTTGTGCAGACTTTTGAAAGGAATATCCAGGCTGCCTCAGTTTCCCCTGGCAGACTGGAGTGTGACCTCAAGTGCTTCTACCATACTTTATAGAAATATTGTCATTGTCAGCATTTCTCACTCAATACTAGATTTCAGCCTTTAAACAGTGAGACCGCTGGCCTCAAGCACTCAACACAATACGATGAGGCCACTTACTCCACTGGGACCAAAACCATCTGTAGTTCAGACCCTGTCCTTCTGGTTTCCAATCTACCCTGGCCTAGAGGAAACCACACAGAACCAGAAACAATCCAGGCTATAATTGGGGCAAGAGGTGGGGGTGGTCTTCAAATGAGACATGATTGTCATCACAGAGAACGTAAAGCAAAAGCTAGACGCAGAGGTAACTCTTTAGGAAGAGTTCTGTTTTGGCTTAATTGTAATCTGGAGTTCATTTGGGTAAGCATGAAGCATGTGTCTCTCTGAATGGAAGAAAGCCAACCTGAGAACACCAATCTATGAGTTTCTAGAACAGTTCCCAGAAGAGAAAACCAAGTTTAG